>CALZFC010000058.1:0-1200000 GCA_945643635.1 Allodiplogaster sudhausi
CCGAGCTCCTCAAGTCAGTGTCTAAGGCGGATATTAAAGTGCCTGGAACATTCGGTATATCACTACTAGCAAGACCTGAATTAAAGCAATAAAACTGTTGATTAATGCAAGTTTAATTAATTAGCTTAGCAAAAAAACATTTCGTTGCAGCGACCTCCTCTTCGACGACGAGCACACCGAGCTCGAGTACAACCAGCAGCTCTACACCTCGACGCCAACCTCAAGCACGACATCGAGCAGCACATCTTCGTCGAGCACGAGCACACGAGCTCCTCAAGTCAGTGTCTAAGGCGATAATTAAAGTCCTGGAACATTCGGTATATCACTACTACTAGCAAGACCTGAATTAAAGCAATAAAACTGTTGATAATGCAAAGTTTATTAATTAGCTTAGCAAAAAACATTTCGTTGCAGCGACCTCCTCTTCGACGACGAGCACACCGAGCTCAGCACAACTAGCAGCTCAACAACCTCGACGCAACCTCAAGCACGACATCCAGCAGCACATCTTCGTCGAGCACGAGCACACCGAGCTCCTCAAGTCAGTGTCTAAGGCGAATATTGAAAGTGCCTGGAACATTCGATATGTCATTACTAGCAAGATTTGCATTAAAGCAAAAACTATTCATTAAGAAAAAGTTTAATTAATTAGCTCAGCAAAAACATTTCGTTGCAGCGACCTCCTCTTCGACGACAAGCACACCGAGCTCGAGCACAACCAGCAGCTCTACCACCTCGACGCCAACCTCAAGCACGACATCGAGCAGCACATCTTCGTCGAGCACGAGCACACCGAGCTCCTCAAGTCAGTGTCTAAGGAGAATATTGAAAGTGCCTGGAACATTCGATATGTCATTACTAGCAAGACATGCATTAAAGCAGAAAAACTATTCATTAAGAAAAAGTTTAATTAATTAGCTCAGCAAAAACATTTCGTTGCAGCGACCTCCTCTTCGACGACAAAAGCACACCGAGCTCGAGTACAACCAGCAGCTCTACCACCTCGCGCCAACCTCGAGCACGACATCGAGCAGCCACATCTTCGTCGAGCACGAGCACACCGAGCTCAGCACAACTAGCAGCTCAACAACCTCGACGCCAACCTCAAGCACGACATCGAGCAGCACATCTTCGTCGAGCACGAGCACACCGAGCTCCTCATGTCAGTGTCTAAGGCGGATAATTGAAGTGCCTGGAACATTCGGTATATCACTACTAGCAAGACCTGAATTAAAGCAATAAAACTGTTGATTAATGCAAAGTTTAATTAATTAGCTTAGCAAAAAACATTTCGTTGCAGCGACCTCCTCTTCGACGACGAGCACACCGAGCTCGAGCACACCCAGCAGCTCTACACCTCGACGCCAACCTCAAGCACACATCGAGCAGCACATCTTCGTCGAGCACGAGCACACCGAGCTCCTCAAGTCAGTGTCTAAGGCGAATATTGAAAGTGCCTGGAACATTCGATATATCTCTACTAGCAAGACTTGAATTAAAGCAATAAAAGTATTGATTAATGAAAAGTTTAATTAATTAGCTTTAGCAAAAAACATTTCATTGCAGCGACCTCCTCTTCGACGACGAGCACACGAGCTCGAGTACAACCAGCAGCTCTACCCCTCGACGCCGACCTCGAGCACAACCTCGAGCAGCACATCTTCGTCGAGCACGAGCACACCGAGCTCAAGCACAACTAGCAGCTCAACAGACCTCGACGCAACCTCAAGCACACGACATCGAGCAGCACATCTCTTCGTCGAGCACGAGCACACCGAGCTCCTCAAGTCAGTGTCTAAGGCGAATATTGAAAGTGCCTGGAACATTCGATATATCACTACTAGCAAGACTTGAATTAAAGCAATAACTGTTGATTAATGCAAAGTTTAATTAATTAGCTTAGCAAAAAACATTTCGTTGCAGCGACCTCCTCTTCGACGACGAGCACACCGAGCTCGAGCACAACCAGCAGCTCTACAACCTCGACGCCAACCTCAAGCACGACTCGAGCAGCACATCTTCGTCGAGCACGAGCACACCGAGCTCCTCAAGTCAGTGTCTAAGGCGATAATTAAAGTGCCTGGAACATTCGATATCACTACTAGCAAGACTTGAATTAAAGCATAAAACTGTTGATTAATGCAAAGTTTAATTAATTAGCTTAGCAAAAAACATTTCGTTGCAGCGACCTCCTCTTCGACGACGAGCACACCGAGCTCGAGCACAACTAGCAGCTCTACAACCTCGACGCCAACCTCAAGCACGACATCGAGCAGCACATCTTCGTCGAGCACGAGCACACCGAGCTCCTCAAGTCAGTGTCTAAGGCGAATATTGAAAGTGCCTGGAACATTCGATATATCATTACTAGCAAGATTTGAATTAAAGCATAAAACTATTGATTAAGAAAAAGTTTAATTATTAGCTTGCAAAACATTTCGTTGCAGCGACCTCCTCTTCGACGACGAGCACACCGAGCTCGAAGCACAACAGCACTCTACCAACCTCGACGCCAACCTCAGCACGACTCGAGCAGCACATCTTCGTCGAGCACGAGCACACCGAGCTCAAGCACAACTAGCAGCTCAACAACCTCGACGCCAACCTCAAGCACGACATCGAGCAGCACATCTTCGTCGAGCACGAGCACACCGAGCTCCTCAAGTCAGTGTCTAAGGGAATAATTAAAGTGCCTGGAACATTCGGTATATCACTACTAGCAAGACCTGAATTAAGCAATAAAACTGTTGATTAATGCAAAGTTTAATTAATTAGCTTAGAAAAAAACATTTCGTTGCAGCGACCTCCTCTTCGACGACGAGCACACCGAGCTCGAGCACAACCAGCAGCTCTACAACCTCGACGCCAACCTCAAGCACGACATCGAGCAGCACATCTTCGTCGAGCACGAGCACACCGAGCTCCTCAAGTCAGTGTCTAAGGCGAATATTGAAAGTGCCTGGAACATTCGATATATCACTACTAGCAAGACTGAATTAAAGCAATAAAACTATTGATTAATGCAAAGTTTAATTAATTAGCTTAGCAAAAAACATTTCGTTGCAGCGACCTCCTCTTCGACGACGAGCACACCGAGCTCGAGCACAACCAGCAGCTCTACCACCTCGACGCCACCTCAAGCACGACATCGAGCAGCACATCTTCGTCGAGCACGAGCACACCGAGCTCCTCAAGTCAGTGTCTAAGGCGGATAATTAAAGTGCCTGGAACATTCGGTATATCACTACTAGCAAGACCTGAATTAAAGCAATAAAACTGTTGATTAATGCAAAGTTTAATTAATTAGCTTAGCAAAAAACATTTCGTTGCAGCGACCTCCTCTTCGACGACGAGCACACCGAGCTCGAGCACAACTAGCAGCTCTACAACCTCGACGCCACCTCAGCACGACATCGAGCAGCACATCTTCGTCGAGCACGAGCACACCGAGCTCCTCAAGTCAGTGTCTAAGGCGAATATTGAAAGTGCCTGGAACATTCGATATATCACTACTAGCAAGACTTGAATTAAAGCAATAAAACTATTGATTAATGCAAAGTTTAATTAATTAGCTTAGCAAAAACATTTCGTTGCAGCGACCTCCTCTTCGACGACGAGCACACCGAGCTCGAGCACAACCAGCAGCTCTACCACCTCGACGCCAACCTCAAGCACGACATCGAGCAGCACATCTTCGTCGAGCACGAGCACACCGAGCTCCTCAAGTCAGTGTCTAAGGAGATATTGAAAGTGCCTGGAACATTCGATATATCATCTACTAGCAAGACTTGAATTAAAGCAAAAACATTATTAGAAAAAGTTTAATTAATTAGCTTAGCAAAAAACATTTCATTGCAGCGACCTCCTCTTCGACGACAAGCACACCGAGCTCGAGTACAACCAGCAGCTCTACCACCTCGACGCCACCTCGAGCACAACCTCGAGCAGCACATCTTCGTCGAGCACGAGCACACCGAGCTCAAGCACAACTAGCAGCTCAACAACCTCGACGCCAACCTCAAGCACGACATCGAGCAGCACATCTTCGTCGAGCACGAGCACACCGAGCTCCTCAAGTCAGTGTCTAAGGCGGATAATTAAAGTGCCTGGAACATTCGGTATATCACTACTAGCAAGACCTGAATTAAAGCAATAAAACTGTTGATTAATGCAAAGTTTAATTAATTAGCTTAGCAAAAAACATTTCGTTGCAGCGACCTCCTCTTCGACGACGAGCACACCGAGCTCAGCACAACCAGCAGCTCTAACAACCTCGACGCCAACCTCAAGCACGACATCGAGCAGCACATCTTCGTCGAGCACGAGCACACCGAGCTCCTCAAGTCAGTGTCTAACGATAATTAAAGTGCCTGGAACATTCGATATATCATTACTAGCAAGACCTGAATTAAAGCAATAAAACTGTTGATTAATGCAAAGTTTAATTAATTAGCTTAGCAAAAAAACATTTCGTTGCAGCGACCTCCTCTTCGACGACGAGCACACCGAGCTCGAGCACAACCAGCAGCTCTACACCTCGACGCCAACCTCAAGCACGACATCGAGCAGCACATCTTCGTCGAGCACGAGCACACCGAGCTCCTCAAGTCAGTGTCTAAGGCGAATATTAAAGTGCCTGGAACATTCGATATATCACTACTAGCAAGACCTGATTAAAGCAATAAAACTATTGATTAATGAAAAAGTTTAATTAATTAGCTTAGCAAAAAACATTTCGTTGCAGCGACCTCCTCTTCGACGACGAGCACACCGAGCTCGAGCACAACCAGCAGCTCAACAACCTCGACGCCAACCTCAAGCACGACATCGAGCAGCACATCTTCGTCGAGCACGAGCACACCGAGCTCCTCAAGTCAGTGTCTAAGGAGAATATTGAAAGTTACTGGAACATTCGATATGTCATTACTAGCAAGATTTGAATTAAAGCAGAAAAACTATTGATTAATGAAAGTTTAATTAATTAGCTTAGCAAAAAAACATTTCGTTGCAGCGACCTCCTCTTCGACGACGAGCACACCGAGCTCAGGCACACTAGCAGCTCTACAACCTCGACGCCAACCTCAAGCACGACATCGAGCAGCACATCTTCGTCGAGCACGAGCACACCGAGCTCCTCAAGTCAGTGTCTAAGGCGGATATTAAAGTGCCTGGAACATTCGATATATCACTACTAGCAAGACTGAATTAAAGCAATAAAACTGTGATTAATGCAAAGTTTAATTAATTAGCTTAGCAAAAAACATTTCGTTGCAGCGACCTCCTCTTCGACGACGAGCACACCGAGCTCGAGCACAACCAGCAGCTCTACACCTCGACGCCAACCTCAAGCACGACATCGAGCAGCACATCTTCGTCGAGCACGAGCACACCGAGCTCCTCAAGTCAGTGTCTAAGGCGAATATTGAAAGTGCCTGGAACATTCGATATATCTTACTAGCAAGACTTGAATTAAAGCAAAAAAACTATTGATTAATGAAAGTTTAATTAATTAGCTTAGCAAAAACATTTCGTTGCAGCGACCTCCTCTTCGACGACAAGCACACCGAGCTCGAGCACAACCAGCAGCTCTACCACCTCGACGCCAACCTCAAGCACGAAATCGAGCAGCACATCTTCGTCGAGCACGAGCACACCGAGCTCAAGCACAACTAGCAGCTCAACAACCTCGACGCCAACCTCAAGCACGACATCGAGCAGCACATCTTCGTCGAGCACGAGCACACCGAGCTCCTCAAGTCAGTGTCTAAGGCGGATAATTAAAGTGCCTGGAACATTCGGTATATCACTACTAGCAAGACCTGAATTAAAGCAATAAAACTGTTGATTAATGCAAAGTTTAATTAATTAGCTTAGCAAAAAACATTTCGTTGCAGCGACCTCCTCTTCGACGACGAGCACACCGAGCTCGAGCACAACCAGCAGCTCTACAACACCTCGACGCCAACCTCAAGCACGACATCGAGCAGCACATCTTCGTCGAGCACGAGCACACCGAGCTCCTCAAGTCAGTGTCTAAGGCGAATATTGAAAGTGCCTGGAACATTCGATATATCACTACTAGCAAGATTTGAATTAAAGCAATAAAACTGTTGATTAATGCAAAGTTTAATTAATTAGCTTAGCAAAAACATTTCGTTGCAGCGACCTCCTCTTCGACGACGAGCACACCGAGCTCAAGCACAACTAGCAGCTCAACAACCTCGACGCCAACCTCAAGCACGACATCCAGCAGCACATCTTCGTCGAGCACGAGCACACCGAGCTCCTCAAGTCAGTGTCTAAGGAGAATATTGAAAGTTACTGGAACATTCGATATGTCATTACTAGCAAGATTTGCATTAAAGCAGAAAAACTATTCATTAAGAAAAGTTTAATTAATTAGCTCAGCAAAAACATTTCGTTGCAGCGACCTCCTCTTCGACGACAAGCACACCGAGCTCGAGCACAACCAGCAGCTCTACCACCTCGACGCCAACCTCAAGCACGACATCGAGCAGCACATCTTCGTCGAGCACGAGCACACCGAGCTCATCACAACTAAGCAGCTCACAACCTGACGCCACCTCAAGCACGACATCGAGCAGCACATCTTCGTCGAGCACGAGCACACCGGCTCCTCAAGTCAGTGTCTAAGGCGAATAATTAAAGTGCCTGGAACATTCGGTATATCACTACTAGCAAGACCTGAATTAAAGCAATAAACTGTTGATTAATGCAAAGTTTAATTTTAGCTTAGCAAAAACATTTCGTTGCAGCGACCTCCTCTTCGACGACGAGCACACCGAGCTCGAGCACAACCAGCAGCTCAACAACCTCGACGCCAACCTCAAGCACGACATCGAGCAGCACATCTTCGTCGAGCACGAGCACACCGAGCTCCTCAAGTCAGTGTCTAAGGCGAATATTGAAAGTGCCTGGAACATTCGATATATCACTACTAGCAAGACTTGAATTAAAGCAATAAAACTATTGATTAATGCAAAGTTTAATTAATTAGCTTAGCAAAAACATTTCGTTGCAGCGACCTCCCTCTTCGACGACGAGCACACCGAGCTCGAGTACAACCAGCAGCTCTACCACCTCGACGCCAACCTCAAGCACGACATCGAGCAGCACATCTTCGTCGAGCACGAGCACACCGAGCTCCTCAAGTCAGTGTCTAAGGCGAATATTAAAGTGCCTGGAACATTCGATATATCACTACTAGCAAGACTTGAATTAAAGCAATAAAACTATTGATTAATGCAAAGTTTAATTAATTAGCTTAGCAAAAACATTTCGTTGCAGCGACCTCCTCTTCGACGACGAGCACACCGAGCTCAGCACAACTAGCAGCTCAACAACCTCGACGCCAACCTCAAGCACGACATCGAGCAGCACATCTTCGTCGAGCACGAGCACACCGAGCTCCTCAAGTCAGTGTCTAAGGCGAATATTGAAAGTGCCTGGAACATTCGATATATCACTACTAGCAAGATTTGAATTAAAGCAAAAAACTGTTGATTAATGCAAAGTTTAATTAATTAGCTTAGCAAAAACATTTCGTTGCAGCGACCTCCTCTTCGACGACGAGCACACCGAGCTCGAGCACAACCAGCAGCTCTACAACCTCGACGCCAACCTCAAGCACGACATCGAGCAGCACATCTTCGTCGAGCACGAGCACACCGAGCTCCTCAAGTCAGTGTCTAAGGCGAATATTAAAGTGCCTGGAACATTCGATATATCACTACTAGCAAGACTTGAATTAAAGCAATAAAACTGTTGATTAATGCAAAGTTTAATTAATTAGCTTAGCAAAAAACATTTCGTTGCAGCGACCTCCTCTTCGACGACGAGCACACCGAGCTCGAGCACAACCAGCAGCTCTACCACCTCGACGCCAACCTCAAGCACGACATCGAGCAGCACATCTTCGTCGAGCACGAGCACACCGAGCTCCTCAAGTCAGTGTCTAAGGCGAATATTGAAAGTGTCTGGAACATTCGATATATCACTACTAGCAAGACTTGAATTAAAGCAATAAAATTATTGATTAATGAAAAGTTTAATTAATTAGCTTAGCAAAAACATTTCGTTGCAGCGACCTCCTCTTCGACGACGAGCACACCGAGCTCGAGCACAACCAGCAGCTCTACCACCTCGACGCCAACCTCAAGCACGACATCGAGCAGCACATCTTCGTCGAGCACGAGCACACCGAGCTCCTCAAGTCAGTGTCTAAGGCGAATATTGAAAGTGCCTGGAACATTCGATATATCTCTACTAGCAAGACTTGATTAAAGCAATAAAAGTATTGATTAATGAAAAGTTTAATTAATTAGCTTAGCAAAAAAACATTTCATTGCAGCGACCTCCTCTTCGACGACGAGCACACCGAGCTCGAGTACACCAGCAGCTCTACCACCTCGACGCCGACCTCGAGCACAACTCGAGCAGCACATCTTCGTCGAGCACGAGCACACCGAGCTCAAGCACAACTAGCAGCTCAACAACCTCGACGCCAACCTCAAGCACGACATCGAGCAGCACATCTTCGTCGAGCACGAGCACACCGAGCTCCTCAAGTCAGTGTCTAAGGCGAATATTGAAAGTGCCTGGAACATTCGATATATCACTACTAGCAAGACCTGAATTAAAGCAATAAAACTATTGATTAATGCAAAGTTTAATTAATTAGCTTAGCAAAAACATTTCGTTGCAGCGACCTCCTCTTCGACGACGAGCACACCGAGCTCAAGCACAACTAGCAGCTCTACAACCTCGACGCCAACCTCAAGCACGACATCGAGCAGCACATCTTCGTCGAGCACGAGCACACCGAGCTCCTCAAGTCAGTGTCTAAGGCGAATATTGAAAGTGCCTGGAACATTCGATATCATCTTACTAGCAAGATTGAATTAAAGCAAAAAACTATTGTTAATGAAAAGTTTAATTAATTAGCTTAGCAAAAAACATTTCGTTGCAGCGACCTCCTCTTCGACGACAAGCACACCGAGCTCGAGCACAACCAGCAGCTCTACCACCTCGACGCCGACCTCAAGCACGACATCGAGCACACATCTTCGTCGAGCACGAGCACACCGAGCTCAAGCACAACTAGCAGCTCAACAACCTCGACGCCAACCTCAAGCACGACATCGAGCAGCACATCTTCGTCGAGCACGAGCACACCGAGCTCCTCAAGTCAGTGTCTAAGGCGGATATTAAAAGTGCCTGGAACATTCGGTATATCACTACTAGCAAGACCTGAATTAAAGCAATAAAACTGTTGATTAATGCAAAGTTTAATTAATTAGCTTAGCAAAAAACATTTCGTTGCAGCGACCTCCTCTTCGACGACGAGCACACCGAGCTCGAGCACAACCAGCAGCTCTACAACCTCGACGCCAACCTCAAGCACGACATCGAGCAGCACATCTTCGTCGAGCACGAGCACACCGAGCTCCTCAAGTCAGTGTCTAAGGCGATATTAAAGTGCCTGGAACATTCGATATATCACTACTAGCAAGACTTGAATTAAAGCAATAAAACTGTTGATTAATGCAAAGTTTAATTAATTAGCTTAGCAAAAACATTTCGTTGCAGCGACCTCCTCTTCGACGACGAGCACACCGAGCTCAAGCACAACTAGCAGCTCTACAACCTCGACGCCAACCTCAAGCACGACATCCAGCAGCACATCTTCGTCGAGCACGAGCACACCGAGCTCCTCAAGTCAGTGTCTAAGGCGAATATTGAAAGTTACTGGAACATTCGATATGTCTTACTAGCAAGATTTGCATTAAAGCAGAAAAACTATTCATTAAGAAAAGTTTAATTAATTAGCTCAGCAAAAACATTTCGTTGCAGCGACCTCCTCTTCGACGACAAGCACACCGAGCTCGAGCACAACCAGCAGCTCTACCACCTCGACGCCAACCTCAAGCACGACATCGAGCAGCACATCTTCGTCGAGCACGAGCACACCGAGCTCCTCAAGTCAGTGTCTAAGGCGAATAATTGAAAGTGCCTGGAACATTCGATATATCACTACTAGCAAGACTTGAATTAAAGCAATAAAACTGTTGATTAATGAAAAGTTTAATTAATTAGCTTAGCAAAAAACATTTCGTTGCAGCGACCTCCTCTTCGACGACGAGCACACCGAGCTCGAGTACAACCAGCAGCTCTACAACCTCGACGCCAACCTCAAGCACGACATCGAGCAGCACATCTTCGTCGAGCACGAGCACACCGAGCTCCTCAAGTCAGTGTCTAAGGCGATATTAAAGTGCCTGGAACATTCGATATATCACTACTAGCAAGACTTGAATTAAAGCAATAAAACTATTGATTAATGCAAAGTTTAATTAATTAGCTTAGCAAAAAACATTTCGTTGCAGCGACCTCCTCTTCGACGACGAGCACACCGAGCTCGAGTACAACCAGCAGCTCTACCACCTCGACGCCAACCTCAAGCACGACATCGAGCAGCACATCTTCGTCGAGCACGAGCACACCGAGCTCCTCAAGTCAGTGTCTAAGGCGAATATTGAAAGTGCCTGGAACATTCGATATATCACTACTAGCAAGACTTGAATTAAAGCAATAAAACTATTGATTAATGAAAAGTTTAATTAATTAGCTTAGCAAAAAACATTTCGTTGCAGCGACCTCCTCTTCGACGACGAGCACACCGAGCTCGAGCACAACCAGCAGCTCTACCACCTCGACGCCAACCTCAAGCACGACATCGAGCAGCACATCTTCGTCGAGCACGAGCACACCGAGCTCCTCAAGTCAGTGTCTAAGGCGATATTGAAAGTGCCTGGAACATTCGATATATCACTACTAGCAAGACTTGAATTAAAGCAATAAAACTGTTGATTAATGCAAAGTTTAATTAATTAGCTTAGCAAAAAACATTTCATTGCAGCGACCTCCTCTTCGACGACGAGCACACCGAGCTCGAGTACAACCAGCAGCTCTACCACCTCGACGCCGACCTCGAGCACAACCTCGAGCAGCACATCTTCGTCGAGCACGAGCACACCGAGCTCAAGCACAACTAGCAGCTCAACAACCTCGACGCCAACCTCAAGCACGACATCGAGCAGCACATCTTCGTCGAGCACGAGCACACCGAGCTCCTCAAGTCAGTGTCTAAGGCGATATTAAAGTGCCTGGAACATTCGGTATATCACTACTAGCAAGACCTGAATTAAAGCAATAAAACTGTTGATTAATGCAAAGTTTAATTAATTAGCTTAGCAAAAAACATTTCGTTGCAGCGACCTCCTCTTCGACGACGAGCACACCGAGCTCAAGCACAACTAGCAGCTCAACAACCTCGACGCCAACCTCAAGCACGACATCGAGCAGCACATCTTCGTCGAGCACGAGCACACCGAGCTCCTCAAGTCAGTGTCTAAGGCGAATATTGAAAGTTACTGGAACATTCGATATATCATTACTAGCAAGATTTGAATTAAAGCAGAAAAACTATTGATTAATGAAAGTTTAATTAATTAGCTTAGCAAAAAACATTTCGTTGCAGCGACCTCCTCTTCGACGACGAGCACACCGAGCTCGAGCACAACTAGCAGCTCAACAACCTCGACGCCAACCTCAAGCACGACATCGAGCAGCACATCTTCGTCGAGCACGAGCACACCGAGCTCCTCAAGTCAGTGTCTAAGGCGAATATTGAAAGTACTGGAACATTCGATATATCATTACTACTAGCAAGATTTGAATTAAAGCAGAAAAACTATTCATTAAGAAAAAGTTTAATTAATTAGCTTAGCAAAAACATTTCGTTGCAGCGACCTCCTCTTCGACGACAAGCACACCGAGCTCGAGCACAACCAGCAGCTCTACCACCTCGACGCCAACCTCAAGCACGACATCGAGCAGCACATCTTCGTCGAGCACGAGCACACCGAGCTCCTCAAGTCAGTGTCTAAGGCGAATATTGAAAGTGCCTGGAACATTCGATATATCACTACTAGCAAGACTTGAATTAAAGCAATAAAACTGTTGATTAATGAAAGTTTAATTAATTAGCTTAGCAAAAACATTTCGTTGCAGCGACCTCCTCTTCGACGACGAGCACACCGAGCTCGAGCACAACCAGCAGCTCTACCACCTCGACGCCGACCTCGAGCACACCTCGAGCAGCACATCTTCGTCGAGCACGAGCACACCGAGCTCCTCAAGTCAGTGTCTAAGGCGAATATTGAAAGTGCCTGGAACATTCGATATATCTCTACTAGCAAGACTTGAATTAAAGCAATAAAACTATTGATTAATGAAAGTTTAATTAATTAGCTTAGCAAAAAAACATTTCGTTGCAGCGACCTCCTCTTCGACGACGAGCACACCGAGCTCGAGCACAACTAGCAGCTCTACCACCTCGACGCCAACCTCAAGCACGACATCGAGCAGCACATCTTCGTCGAGCACGAGCACACCGAGCTCCTCAAGTCAGTGTCTAAGGCGAATATTGAAAGTGCCTGGAACATTCGATATATCACTACTAGCAAGACTTGAATTAAAGCAATAAACTATTGATTAATGAAAAGTTTAATTAATTAGCTTAGCAAAAAAACATTTCGTTGCAGCGACCTCCTCTTCGACGACGAGCACACCGAGCTCGAGCACAACCAGCAGCTCTACCACCTCGACGCCAACCTCAAGCACGACATCGAGCAGCACATCTTCGTCGAGCACGAGCACACCGAGCTCCTCAAGTCAGTGTCTAAGGCGAATATTAAAGTGCCTGGAACATTCGATATATCACTACTAGCAAGACTTGAATTAAAGCAATAAAACTGTTGATTAATGCAAAGTTTAATTAATTAGCTTAGCAAAAACATTTCGTTGCAGCGACCTCCTCTTCGACGACGAGCACACCGAGCTCGAGCACAACCAGCAGCTCTACCACCTCGACGCCAACCTCAAGCACGACATCGAGCAGCACATCTTCGTCGAGCACGAGCACACCGAGCTCCTCAAGTCAGTGTCTAAGGCGAATATTGAAAGTGCCTGGAACATTCGATATATCTCTACTAGCAAGACTTGAATTAAAGCAATAAAACTATTGATTAATGAAAAGTTTAATTAATTAGCTTAGCAAAAAAACATTTCATTGCAGCGACCTCCTCTTCGACGACGAGCACACCGAGCTCGAGTACAACCAGCAGCTCTACCACCTCGACGCCGACCTCGAGCACAACCTCGAGCAGCACATCTTCGTCGAGCACGAGCACACCGAGCTCAGCACAACTAGCAGCTCAACAACCTCGACGCCAACCTCAAGCACGACATCGAGCAGCACATCTTCGTCGAGCACGAGCACACCGAGCTCCTCAAGTCAGTGTCTAAGGCGGATATTAAAGTGCCTGGAACATTCGGTATATCACTACTAGCAAGACTTGAATTAAAGCAATAAAACTGTTGATTAATGCAAAGTTTAATTAATTAGCTTAGCAAAAAACATTTCGTTGCAGCGACCTCCTCTTCGACGACGAGCACACCGAGCTCGAGCACAACTAGCAGCTCTACAACCTCGACGCCAACCTCAAGCACGACATCGAGCAGCACATCTTCGTCGAGCACGAGCACACCGAGCTCCTCAAGTCAGTGTCTAAGGCGAATATTGAAAGTGCCTGGAACATTCGATATATCACTACTAGCAAGACTTGAATTAAAGCAATAAAACTATTGATTAATGCAAAGTTTAATTAATTAGCTTAGCAAAAACATTTCGTTGCAGCGACCTCCTCTTCGACGACGAGCACACCGAGCTCGAGCACAACCAGCAGCTCTACCACCTCGACGCCAACCTCAAGCACGACATCGAGCAGCACATCTTCGTCGAGCACGAGCACACCGAGCTCCTCAAGTCAGTGTCTAAGGCGATAATTAAAGTGCCTGGAACATTCGATATATCACTACTAGCAAGACCTGAATTAAAGCAATAAAACTATTGATTAATGCAAAGTTTAATTAATTAGCTTAGCAAAAAACATTTCGTTGCAGCGACCTCCTCTTCGACGACGAGCACACCGAGCTCGAGCACAACCAGCAGCTCTACAACCTCGACGCCAACCTCAAGCACGACATCGAGCAGCACATCTTCGTCGAGCACGAGCACACCGAGCTCCTCAAGTCAGTGTCTAAGGCGAATATTGAAAGTGCCTGGAACATTCGATATATCATTACTAGCAAGATTTGAATTAAAGCAAAAAACTATTGATTAATGAAAAGTTTAATTAATTAGCTTAGCAAAAACATTTCGTTGCAGCGACCTCCTCTTCGACGACGAGCACACCGAGCTCGAGCACAACCAGCAGCTCTACCACCTCGACGCCAACCTCAAGCACGACATCGAGCAGCACATCTTCGTCGAGCACGAGCACACCGAGCTCCTCAAGTCAGTGTCTAAGGCGAATATTAAAGTGCCTGGAACATTCGATATATCACTACTAGCAAGACTTGAATTAAAGCAATAAAACTATTGATTAATGCAAAGTTTAATTAATTAGCTTAGCAAAAACATTTCGTTGCAGCGACCTCCTCTTCGACGACGAGCACACCGAGCTCGAGCACAACCAGCAGCTCTACCACCTCGACGCCAACCTCAAGCACGACATCGAGCAGCACATCTTCGTCGAGCACGAGCACACCGAGCTCCTCAAGTCAGTGTCTAAGGCGAATATTGAAAGTGCCTGGAACATTCGATATATCACTACTAGCAAGACTTGAATTAAAGCAATAAAACTATTGATTAATGCAAAGTTTAATTAATTAGCTTAGCAAAAAACATTTCGTTGCAGCGACCTCCTCTTCGACGACGAGCACACCGAGCTCGAGCACAACCAGCAGCTCTACCACCTCGACGCCAACCTCAAGCACGACATCGAGCAGCACATCTTCGTCGAGCACGAGCACACCGAGCTCCTCAAGTCAGTGTCTAAGGCGAATATTAAAGTGCCTGGAACATTCGATATATCACTACTAGCAAGACTTGAATTAAAGCAATAAAACTGTTGATTAATGAAAAGTTTAATTAATTAGCTTAGCAAAAAACATTTCGTTGCAGCGACCTCCTCTTCGACGACGAGCACACCGAGCTCGAGCACAACCAGCAGCTCTACCACCTCGACGCCAACCTCAAGCACGACATCGAGCAGCACATCTTCGTCGAGCACGAGCACACCGAGCTCCTCAAGTCAGTGTCTAAGGCGATATTAAAGTGCCTGGAACATTCGATATATCACTACTAGCAAGACTTGAATTAAAGCAATAAAACTATTGATTAATGCAAAGTTTAATTAATTAGCTTAGCAAAAAACATTTCGTTGCAGCGACCTCCTCTTCGACGACGAGCACACCGAGCTCGAGCACAACTAGCAGCTCTACAACCTCGACGCCAACCTCAAGCACGACATCGAGCAGCACATCTTCGTCGAGCACGAGCACACCGAGCTCCTCAAGTCAGTGTCTAAGGCGAATATTGAAAGTTACTGGAACATTCGATATATCATTACTAGCAAGACTTGAATTAAAGCAAAAAAACTGTTGATTAATGAAAAGTTTAATTAATTAGCTTAGCAAAAACATTTCGTTGCAGCGACCTCCTCTTCGACGACGAGCACACCGAGCTCGAGCACAACCAGCAGCTCTACAACCTCGACGCCAACCTCAAGCACGACATCGAGCAGCACATCTTCGTCGAGCACGAGCACACCGAGCTCCTCAAGTCAGTGTCTAAGGCGAATATTGAAAGTGCCTGGAACATTCGATATATCACTACTAGCAAGACCTGAATTAAAGCAATAAAACTGTTGATTAATGCAAAGTTTAATTAATTAGCTTAGCAAAAAACATTTCGTTGCAGCGACCTCCTCTTCGACGACGAGCACACCGAGCTCGAGCACAACCAGCAGCTCTACCACCTCGACGCCAACCTCAAGCACGACATCGAGCAGCACATCTTCGTCGAGCACGAGCACACCGAGCTCCTCAAGTCAGTGTCTAAGGCGAATATTGAAAGTGCCTGGAACATTCGATATATCACTACTAGCAAGACTTGAATTAAAGCAATAAAACTATTGATTAATGAAAAGTTTAATTAATTAGCTTAGCAAAAAACATTTCATTGCAGCGACCTCCTCTTCGACGACGAGCACACCGAGCTCGAGTACAACCAGCAGCTCTACCACCTCGACGCCGACCTCGAGCACAACCTCGAGCAGCACATCTTCGTCGAGCACGAGCACACCGAGCTCAAGCACAACTAGCAGCTCAACAACCTCGACGCCAACCTCAAGCACGACATCGAGCAGCACATCTTCGTCGAGCACGAGCACACCGAGCTCCTCAAGTCAGTGTCTAAGGCGAATATTAAAGTGCCTGGAACATTCGATATATCACTACTAGCAAGACCTGAATTAAAGCAATAAACTGTTGATTAATGCAAAGTTTAATTAATTAGCTTAGCAAAAAACATTTCGTTGCAGCGACCTCCTCTTCGACGACGAGCACACCGAGCTCAAGCACAACCAGCAGCTCACAACCTCGACGCCAACCTCAAGCACGACATCGAGCAGCACATCTTCGTCGAGCACGAGCACACCGAGCTCCTCAAGTCAGTGTCTAAGGCGAATATTGAAAGTGCCTGGAACATTCGATATATCATTACTAGCAAGACTTGAATTAAAGCAAAAAACTGTTGATTAATGCAAAGTTTAATTAATTAGCTTAGCAAAAAACATTTCGTTGCAGCGACCTCCTCTTCGACGACGAGCACACCGAGCTCGAGCACAACCAGCAGCTCAACAACCTCGACGCCAACCTCAAGCACGACATCGAGCAGCACATCTTCGTCGAGCACGAGCACACCGAGCTCCTCAAGTCAGTGTCTAAGGCGAATATTGAAAGTGCCTGGAACATTCGATATATCATTACTAGCAAGACTTGAATTAAAGCAGAAAACTATTGATTAAGAAAAGTTTAATTAATTAGCTTAGCAAAAACATTTCGTTGCAGCGACCTCCTCTTCGACGACAAGCACACCGAGCTCGAGCACAACCAGCAGCTCTACCACCTCGACGCCAACCTCAAGCACGACATCGAGCAGCACATCTTCGTCGAGCACGAGCACACCGAGCTCCTCAAGTCAGTGTCTAAGGCGAATATTGAAAGTGCCTGGAACATTCGATATATCACTACTAGCAAGACTTGAATTAAAGCAATAAAACTGTTGATTAATGCAAAGTTTAATTAATTAGCTTAGCAAAAACATTTCGTTGCAGCGACCTCCTCTTCGACGACGAGCACACCGAGCTCGAGCACAACCAGCAGCTCTACCACCTCGACGCCAACCTCAAGCACGACATCGAGCAGCACATCTTCGTCGAGCACGAGCACACCGAGCTCCTCAAGTCAGTGTCTAAGGCGAATATTGAAAGTGCCTGGAACATTCGATATATCTCTACTAGCAAGACTTGAATTAAAGCAATAAAACTATTGATTAATGAAAAGTTTAATTAATTAGCTTAGCAAAAAAACATTTCGTTGCAGCGACCTCCTCTTCGACGACGAGCACACCGAGCTCGAGCACAACCAGCAGCTCTACCACCTCGACGCCAACCTCAAGCACGACATCGAGCAGCACATCTTCGTCGAGCACGAGCACACCGAGCTCCTCAAGTCAGTGTCTAAGGCGAATATTGAAAGTGCCTGGAACATTCGATATATCACTACTAGCAAGACTTGAATTAAAGCAATAAAACTATTGATTAATGAAAAGTTTAATTAATTAGCTTAGCAAAAAACATTTCGTTGCAGCGACCTCCTCTTCGACGACGAGCACACCGAGCTCGAGCACAACCAGCAGCTCTACCACCTCGACGCCAACCTCAAGCACGACATCGAGCAGCACATCTTCGTCGAGCACGAGCACACCGAGCTCCTCAAGTCAGTGTCTAAGGCGAATATTGAAAGTGCCTGGAACATTCGATATATCACTACTAGCAAGACTTGAATTAAAGCAATAAAACTATTGATTAATGAAAAGTTTAATTAATTAGCTTAGCAAAAAACATTTCGTTGCAGCGACCTCCTCTTCGACGACGAGCACACCGAGCTCGAGCACAACCAGCAGCTCTACCACCTCGACGCCAACCTCAAGCACGACATCGAGCAGCACATCTTCGTCGAGCACGAGCACACCGAGCTCCTCAAGTCAGTGTCTAAGGCGAATATTGAAAGTGCCTGGAACATTCGATATATCACTACTAGCAAGACTTGAATTAAAGCAATAAAACTGTTGATTAATGAAAAGTTTAATTAATTAGCTTAGCAAAAACATTTCGTTGCAGCGACCTCCTCTTCGACGACGAGCACACCGAGCTCGAGCACAACCAGCAGCTCTACAACCTCGACGCCAACCTCAAGCACGACATCGAGCAGCACATCTTCGTCGAGCACGAGCACACCGAGCTCCTCAAGTCAGTGTCTAAGGCGAATATTGAAAGTGCCTGGAACATTCGATATATCTCTACTAGCAAGACTTGAATTAAAGCAATAAAACTATTGATTAATGAAAAGTTTAATTAATTAGCTTAGCAAAAAACATTTCGTTGCAGCGACCTCCTCTTCGACGACGAGCACACCGAGCTCGAGCACAACCAGCAGCTCTACCACCTCGACGCCGACCTCAAGCACAACATCGAGCAGCACATCTTCGTCGAGCACGAGCACACCGAGCTCAAGCACAACTAGCAGCTCAACAACCTCGACGCCAACCTCAAGCACGACATCGAGCAGCACATCTTCGTCGAGCACGAGCACACCGAGCTCCTCAAGTCAGTGTCTGAGGCGAATATTGAAAGTGCCTGGAACATTCGATAGCCACTACTAGCAAGACTTGAATTAAAGCAATAAAAGTATTGATTAATGAAAGTTTAATTAATTAGCTTAGCAAAAAAAATTTCGTTGCAGCGACCTCCTCTTCGACGACGAGCACACCGAGCTCGAGCACAACCAGCAGCTCTACCACCTCGACGCCGACCTCGAGCACAACCTCGAGCAGCACATCTTCGTCGAGCACGAGCACACCGAGCTCAAGCACAACTAGCAGCTCAACAACCTCGACGCCAACCTCAAGCACGACATCGAGCAGCACATCTTCGTCGAGCACGAGCACACCGAGCTCCTCAAGTCAGTGTCTAAGGCGAATATTGAAAGTGCCTGGAACATTCGATATATCTCTACTAGCAAGATTGAATTAAAGCAATAAAACTATTGATTAATGAAAAGTTTAATTAATTAGCTTAGCAAAAAACATTTCGTTGCAGCGACCTCCTCTTCGACGACGAGCACACCGAGCTCAAGCACAACCAGCAGCTCAACAACCTCGACGCCAACCTCAAGCACGACATCGAGCAGCACATCTTCGTCGAGCACGAGCACACCGAGCTCCTCAAGTCAGTGTCTAAGGCGAATATTGAAAGTGCCTGGAACATTCGATATATCTCTACTAGCAAGACTTGAATTAAAGCAATAAAACTATTGATTAATGAAAAGTTTAATTAATTAGCTTAGCAAAAAAACATTTCGTTGCAGCGACCTCCTCTTCGACGACGAGCACACCGAGCTCGAGCACAACCAGCAGCTCTACCACCTCGACGCCAACCTCAAGCACGACATCGAGCAGCACATCTTCGTCGAGCACGAGCACACCGAGCTCCTCAAGTCAGTGTCTAAGGCGAATATTGAAAGTGCCTGGAACATTCGATATATCACTACTAGCAAGACTTGAATTAAAGCAATAAAACTATTGATTAATGAAAAGTTTAATTAATTAGCTTAGCAAAAAAACATTTCGTTGCAGCGACCTCCTCTTCGACGACGAGCACACCGAGCTCGAGCACAACCAGCAGCTCTACCACCTCGACGCCAACCTCAAGCACGACATCGAGCAGCACATCTTCGTCGAGCACGAGCACACCGAGCTCCTCAAGTCAGTGTCTAAGGCGAATATTAAAGTGCCTGGAACATTCGATATATCACTACTAGCAAGATTGAATTAAAGCAAAAAACTATTGATTAATGAAAAGTTTAATTAATTAGCTTAGCAAAAACATTTCGTTGCAGCGACCTCCTCTTCGACGACGAGCACACCGAGCTCGAGCACAACCAGCAGCTCTACCACCTCGACGCCAACCTCAAGCACGACATCGAGCAGCACATCTTCGTCGAGCACGAGCACACCGAGCTCCTCAAGTCAGTGTCTAAGGCGAATATTGAAAGTGCCTGGAACATTCGATATATCTCTACTAGCAAGACTTGAATTAAAGCAATAAAACTATTGATTAATGAAAAGTTTAATTAATTAGCTTAGCAAAAAACATTTCGTTGCAGCGACCTCCTCTTCGACGACGAGCACACCGAGCTCGAGCACAACCAGCAGCTCTACCACCTCGACGCCAACCTCAAGCACGACATCGAGCAGCACATCTTCGTCGAGCACGAGCACACCGAGCTCCTCAAGTCAGTGTCTAAGGCGAATATTGAAAGTGCCTGGAACATTCGATATATCTCTACTAGCAAGACTTGAATTAAAGCAATAAAACTTTTGATTAATGAAAAGTTTAATTAATTAGCTTAGCAAAAACCATTTCGTTGCAGCGACCTCCTCTTCGACGACGAGCACACCGAGCTCGAGCACAACCAGCAGCTCTACCACCTCGACGCCAACCTCAAGCACGACATCGAGCAGCACATCTTCGTCGAGCACGAGCACACCGAGCTCCTCAAGTCAGTGTCTAAGGCGAATATTGAAAGTGCCTGGAACATTCGATATATCTCTACTAGCAAGACTTGAATTAAAGCAATAAAACTTTTGATTAATGAAAAGTTTAATTAATTAGCTTAGCAAAAAACATTTCGTTGCAGCGACCTCCTCTTCGACGACGAGCACACCGAGCTCGAGCACAACCAGCAGCTCTACCACCTCGACGCCAACCTCAAGCACGACATCGAGCAGCACATCTTCGTCGAGCACGAGCACACCGAGCTCCTCAAGTCAGTGTCTAAGGCGAATATTGAAAGTGCCTGGAACATTCGATATATCTCTACTAGCAAGACTTGAATTAAAGCAATAAAACTATTGATTAATGAAAAGTTTAATTAATTAGCTTAGCAAAAAACATTTCGTTGCAGCGACCTCCTCTTCGACGACGAGCACACCGAGCTCGAGCACAACCAGCAGCTCTACCACCTCGACGCCAACCTCAAGCACGACATCGAGCAGCACATCTTCGTCGAGCACGAGCACACCGAGCTCCTCAAGTCAGTGTCTAAGGCGAATATTGAAAGTGCCTGGAACATTCGATATATCTCTACTAGCAAGACTTGAATTAAAGCAATAAAACTTTTGATTAATGAAAAGTTTAATTAATTAGCTTAGCAAAAACATTTCGTTGCAGCGACCTCCTCTTCGACGACGAGCACACCGAGCTCGAGCACAACCAGCAGCTCTACCACCTCGACGCCAACCTCAAGCACGACATCGAGCAGCACATCTTCGTCGAGCACGAGCACACCGAGCTCCTCAAGTCAGTGTCTAAGGCGAATATTGAAAGTGCCTGGAACATTCGATATATCTCTACTAGCAAGACTTGAATTAAAGCAATAAAACTATTGATTAATGAAAAGTTTAATTAATTAGCTTAGCAAAAAACATTTCGTTGCAGCGACCTCCTCTTCGACGACGAGCACACCGAGCTCGAGCACAACCAGCAGCTCTACCACCTCGACGCCAACCTCAAGCACGACATCGAGCAGCACATCTTCGTCGAGCACGAGCACACCGAGCTCCTCAAGTCAGTGTCTAAGGCGAATATTGAAAGTGCCTGGAACATTCGATATATCTCTACTAGCAAGACTTGAATTAAAGCAATAAAACTTTTGATTAATGAAAAGTTTAATTAATTAGCTTAGCAAAAAACATTTCGTTGCAGCGACCTCCTCTTCGACGACGAGCACACCGAGCTCGAGCACAACCAGCAGCTCTACCACCTCGACGCCAACCTCAAGCACGACATCGAGCAGCACATCTTCGTCGAGCACGAGCACACCGAGCTCCTCAAGTCAGTGTCTAAGGCGAATATTAAAGTGCCTGGAACATTCGATATATCACTACTAGCAAGACTTGAATTAAAGCAATAAAACTATTGATTAATGCAAAGTTTAATTAATTAGCTTAGCAAAAAACATTTCGTTGCAGCGACCTCCTCTTCGACGACGAGCACACCGAGCTCGAGCACCACCACTTCGTCGAGCACGAGCACACCGAGCTCCTCAAGTCAGTGTCTAAGGCGAATATTGAAAGTGCCTGGAACATTCGATATATCTCTACTAGCAAGACTTGAATTAAAGCAATAAAACTATTGATTAATGAAAAGTTTAATTAATTAGCTTAGCAAAAAACATTTCGTTGCAGCGACCTCCTCTTCGACGACGAGCACACCGAGCTCGAGCACAACCAGCAGCTCTACCACCTCGACGCCAACCTCAAGCACGACATCGAGCAGCACATCTTCGTCGAGCACGAGCACACCGAGCTCCTCAAGTCAGTGTCTAAGGCGAATATTGAAAGTGCCTGGAACATTCGATATATCTCTACTAGCAAGACTTGAATTAAAGCAATAAAACTTTTGATTAATGAAAAGTTTAATTAATTAGCTTAGCAAAAAACATTTCGTTGCAGCGACCTCCTCTTCGACGACGAGCACACCGAGCTCGAGCACAACCAGCAGCTCTACCACCTCGACGCCAACCTCAAGCACGACATCGAGCAGCACATCTTCGTCGAGCACGAGCACACCGAGCTCCTCAAGTCAGTGTCTAAGGCGAATATTGAAAGTGCCTGGAACATTCGATATATCTCTACTAGCAAGACTTGAATTAAAGCAATAAAACTTTGATTAATGAAAAGTTTAATTAATTAGCTTAGCAAAAACCATTTCGTTGCAGCGACCTCCTCTTCGACGACGAGCACACCGAGCTCGAGCACAACCAGCAGCTCTACCACCTCGACGCCAACCTCAAGCACGACATCGAGCAGCACATCTTCGTCGAGCACGAGCACACCGAGCTCCTCAAGTCAGTGTCTAAGGCGAATATTGAAAGTGCCTGGAACATTCGATATATCACTACTAGCAAGACTTGAATTAAAGCAATAAAACTATTGATTAATGCAAAGTTTAATTAATTAGCTTAGCAAAAAACATTTCGTTGCAGCGACCTCCTCTTCGACGACGAGCACACCGAGCTCGAGCACCACCACTCTCGTCGAGCACGAGCACACCGAGCTCCTCAAGTCAGTGTCTAAGGCGAATATTGAAAGTGCCTGGAACATTCGATATATCTCTACTAGCAAGACTTGAATTAAAGCAATAAAACTATTGATTAATGAAAAGTTTAATTAATTAGCTTAGCAAAAAACATTTCGTTGCAGCGACCTCCTCTTCGACGACGAGCACACCGAGCTCGAGCACAACCAGCAGCTCTACCACCTCGACGCCAACCTCAAGCACGACATCGAGCAGCACATCTTCGTCGAGCACGAGCACACCGAGCTCCTCAAGTCAGTGTCTAAGGCGAATATTGAAAGTGCCTGGAACATTCGATATATCTCTACTAGCAAGACTTGAATTAAAGCAATAAAACTATTGATTAATGAAAAGTTTAATTAATTAGCTTAGCAAAAAACATTTCGTTGCAGCGACCTCCTCTTCGACGACGAGCACACCGAGCTCGAGCACAACCAGCAGCTCTACCACCTCGACGCCAACCTCAAGCACGACATCGAGCAGCACATCTTCGTCGAGCACGAGCACACCGAGCTCCTCAAGTCAGTGTCTAAGGCGAATATTGAAAGTGCCTGGAACATTCGATATATCTCTACTAGCAAGACTTGAATTAAAGCAATAAAACTTTTGATTAATGAAAAGTTTAATTAATTAGCTTAGCAAAAACCATTTCGTTGCAGCGACCTCCTCTTCGACGACGAGCACACCGAGCTCGAGCACAACCAGCAGCTCTACCACCTCGACGCCAACCTCAAGCACGACATCGAGCAGCACATCTTCGTCGAGCACGAGCACACCGAGCTCCTCAAGTCAGTGTCTAAGGCGAATATTGAAAGTGCCTGGAACATTCGATATATCTCTACTAGCAAGACTTGAATTAAAGCAATAAAACTATTGATTAATGAAAAGTTTAATTAATTAGCTTAGCAAAAAACATTTCGTTGCAGCGACCTCCTCTTCGACGACGAGCACACCGAGCTCGAGCACAACCAGCAGCTCTACCACCTCGACGCCAACCTCAAGCACGACATCGAGCAGCACATCTTCGTCGAGCACGAGCACACCGAGCTCCTCAAGTCAGTGTCTAAGGCGAATATTGAAAGTGCCTGGAACATTCGATATATCTCTACTAGCAAGACTTGAATTAAAGCAATAAAACTTTTGATTAATGAAAAGTTTAATTAATTAGCTTAGCAAAAAACATTTCGTTGCAGCGACCTCCTCTTCGACGACGAGCACACCGAGCTCGAGCACAACCAGCAGCTCTACCACCTCGACGCCAACCTCAAGCACGACATCGAGCAGCACATCTTCGTCGAGCACGAGCACACCGAGCTCCTCAAGTCAGTGTCTAAGGCGAATATTGAAAGTGCCTGGAACATTCGATATATCTCTACTAGCAAGACTTGAATTAAAGCAATAAAACTTTTGATTAATGAAAAGTTTAATTAATTAGCTTAGCAAAAACATTTCGTTGCAGCGACCTCCTCTTCGACGACGAGCACACCGAGCTCGAGCACAACCAGCAGCTCTACCACCTCGACGCCAACCTCAAGCACGACATCGAGCAGCACATCTTCGTCGAGCACGAGCACACCGAGCTCCTCAAGTCAGTGTCTAAGGCGAATATTGAAAGTGCCTGGAACATTCGATATATCTCTACTAGCAAGACTTGAATTAAAGCAATAAAACTATTGATTAATGAAAAGTTTAATTAATTAGCTTAGCAAAAAACATTTCGTTGCAGCGACCTCCTCTTCGACGACGAGCACACCGAGCTCGAGCACAACCAGCAGCTCTACCACCTCGACGCCAACCTCAAGCACGACATCGAGCAGCACATCTTCGTCGAGCACGAGCACACCGAGCTCCTCAAGTCAGTGTCTAAGGCGAATATTGAAAGTGCCTGGAACATTCGATATATCTCTACTAGCAAGACTTGAATTAAAGCAATAAAACTTTGATTAATGAAAAGTTTAATTAATTAGCTTAGCAAAAACATTTCGTTGCAGCGACCTCCTCTTCGACGACGAGCACACCGAGCTCGAGCACAACCAGCAGCTCTACCACCTCGACGCCAACCTCAAGCACGACATCGAGCAGCACATCTTCGTCGAGCACGAGCACACCGAGCTCCTCAAGTCAGTGTCTAAGGCGAATATTGAAAGTGCCTGGAACATTCGATATATCTCTACTAGCAAGACTTGAATTAAAGCAATAAAACTATTGATTAATGAAAAGTTTAATTAATTAGCTTAGCAAAAAACATTTCGTTGCAGCGACCTCCTCTTCGACGACGAGCACACCGAGCTCGAGCACAACCAGCAGCTCTACCACCTCGACGCCAACCTCAAGCACGACATCGAGCAGCACATCTTCGTCGAGCACGAGCACACCGAGCTCCTCAAGTCAGTGTCTAAGGCGAATATTGAAAGTGCCTGGAACATTCGATATATCTCTACTAGCAAGACTTGAATTAAAGCAATAAAACTTTTGATTAATGAAAAGTTTAATTAATTAGCTTAGCAAAAAACATTTCGTTGCAGCGACCTCCTCTTCGACGACGAGCACACCGAGCTCGAGCACAACCAGCAGCTCTACCACCTCGACGCCAACCTCAAGCACGACATCGAGCAGCACATCTTCGTCGAGCACGAGCACACCGAGCTCCTCAAGTCAGTGTCTAAGGCGAATATTGAAAGTGCCTGGAACATTCGATATATCTCTACTAGCAAGACTTGAATTAAAGCAATAAAACTATTGATTAATGAAAAGTTTAATTAATTAGCTTAGCAAAAAACATTTCGTTGCAGCGACCTCCTCTTCGACGACGAGCACACCGAGCTCGAGCACAACCAGCAGCTCTACCACCTCGACGCCAACCTCAAGCACGACATCGAGCAGCACATCTTCGTCGAGCACGAGCACACCGAGCTCCTCAAGTCAGTGTCTAAGGCGAATATTGAAAGTGCCTGGAACATTCGATATATCTCTACTAGCAAGACTTGAATTAAAGCAATAAAACTTTTGATTAATGAAAAGTTTAATTAATTAGCTTAGCAAAAACATTTCGTTGCAGCGACCTCCTCTTCGACGACGAGCACACCGAGCTCGAGCACAACCAGCAGCTCTACCACCTCGACGCCAACCTCAAGCACGACATCGAGCAGCACATCTTCGTCGAGCACGAGCACACCGAGCTCCTCAAGTCAGTGTCTAAGGCGAATATTGAAAGTGCCTGGAACATTCGATATATCTCTACTAGCAAGACTTGAATTAAAGCAATAAAACTATTGATTAATGAAAAGTTTAATTAATTAGCTTAGCAAAAAACATTTCGTTGCAGCGACCTCCTCTTCGACGACGAGCACACCGAGCTCGAGCACAACCAGCAGCTCTACCACCTCGACGCCAACCTCAAGCACGACATCGAGCAGCACATCTTCGTCGAGCACGAGCACACCGAGCTCCTCAAGTCAGTGTCTAAGGCGAATATTGAAAGTGCCTGGAACATTCGATATATCTCTACTAGCAAGACTTGAATTAAAGCAATAAAACTTTTGATTAATGAAAAGTTTAATTAATTAGCTTAGCAAAAACATTTCGTTGCAGCGACCTCCTCTTCGACGACGAGCACACCGAGCTCGAGCACAACCAGCAGCTCTACCACCTCGACGCCAACCTCAAGCACGACATCGAGCAGCACATCTTCGTCGAGCACGAGCACACCGAGCTCCTCAAGTCAGTGTCTAAGGCGAATATTGAAAGTGCCTGGAACATTCGATATATCTCTACTAGCAAGACTTGAATTAAAGCAATAAAACTATTGATTAATGAAAAGTTTAATTAATTAGCTTAGCAAAAAACATTTCGTTGCAGCGACCTCCTCTTCGACGACGAGCACACCGAGCTCGAGCACAACCAGCAGCTCTACCACCTCGACGCCAACCTCAAGCACGACATCGAGCAGCACATCTTCGTCGAGCACGAGCACACCGAGCTCCTCAAGTCAGTGTCTAAGGCGAATATTGAAAGTGCCTGGAACATTCGATATATCTCTACTAGCAAGACTTGAATTAAAGCAATAAAACTTTGATTAATGAAAAGTTTAATTAATTAGCTTAGCAAAAAACATTTCGTTGCAGCGACCTCCTCTTCGACGACGAGCACACCGAGCTCGAGCACAACCAGCAGCTCTACCACCTCGACGCCAACCTCAAGCACGACATCGAGCAGCACATCTTCGTCGAGCACGAGCACACCGAGCTCCTCAAGTCAGTGTCTAAGGCGAATATTGAAAGTGCCTGGAACATTCGATATATCTCTACTAGCAAGACTTGAATTAAAGCAATAAAACTTTGATTAATGAAAAGTTTAATTAATTAGCTTAGCAAAAAACATTTCGTTGCAGCGACCTCCTCTTCGACGACGAGCACACCGAGCTCGAGCACAACCAGCAGCTCTACCACCTCGACGCCAACCTCAAGCACGACATCGAGCAGCACATCTTCGTCGAGCACGAGCACACCGAGCTCCTCAAGTCAGTGTCTAAGGCGAATATTGAAAGTGCCTGGAACATTCGATATATCTCTACTAGCAAGACTTGAATTAAAGCAATAAAACTTTTGATTAATGAAAAGTTTAATTAATTAGCTTAGCAAAAACCATTTCGTTGCAGCGACCTCCTCTTCGACGACGAGCACACCGAGCTCGAGCACAACCAGCAGCTCTACCACCTCGACGCCAACCTCAAGCACGACATCGAGCAGCACATCTTCGTCGAGCACGAGCACACCGAGCTCCTCAAGTCAGTGTCTAAGGCGAATATTGAAAGTGCCTGGAACATTCGATATATCTCTACTAGCAAGACTTGAATTAAAGCAATAAAACTTTGATTAATGAAAAGTTTAATTAATTAGCTTAGCAAAAAACATTTCGTTGCAGCGACCTCCTCTTCGACGACGAGCACACCGAGCTCGAGCACAACCAGCAGCTCTACCACCTCGACGCCAACCTCAAGCACGACATCGAGCAGCACATCTTCGTCGAGCACGAGCACACCGAGCTCCTCAAGTCAGTGTCTAAGGCGAATATTGAAAGTGCCTGGAACATTCGATATATCTCTACTAGCAAGACTTGAATTAAAGCAATAAAACTATTGATTAATGAAAAGTTTAATTAATTAGCTTAGCAAAAACATTTCGTTGCAGCGACCTCCTCTTCGACGACGAGCACACCGAGCTCGAGCACAACCAGCAGCTCTACCACCTCGACGCCAACCTCAAGCACGACATCGAGCAGCACATCTTCGTCGAGCACGAGCACACCGAGCTCCTCAAGTCAGTGTCTAAGGCGAATATTGAAAGTGCCTGGAACATTCGATATATCTCTACTAGCAAGACTTGAATTAAAGCAATAAAACTTTTGATTAATGAAAAGTTTAATTAATTAGCTTAGCAAAAAACATTTCGTTGCAGCGACCTCCTCTTCGACGACGAGCACACCGAGCTCGAGCACAACCAGCAGCTCTACCACCTCGACGCCAACCTCAAGCACGACATCGAGCAGCACATCTTCGTCGAGCACGAGCACACCGAGCTCCTCAAGTCAGTGTCTAAGGCGAATATTGAAAGTGCCTGGAACATTCGATATATCTCTACTAGCAAGACTTGAATTAAAGCAATAAAACTTTTGATTAATGAAAAGTTTAATTAATTAGCTTAGCAAAAACCATTTCGTTGCAGCGACCTCCTCTTCGACGACGAGCACACCGAGCTCGAGCACAACCAGCAGCTCTACCACCTCGACGCCAACCTCAAGCACGACATCGAGCAGCACATCTTCGTCGAGCACGAGCACACCGAGCTCCTCAAGTCAGTGTCTAAGGCGAATATTGAAAGTGCCTGGAACATTCGATATATCTCTACTAGCAAGACTTGAATTAAAGCAATAAAACTATTGATTAATGAAAAGTTTAATTAATTAGCTTAGCAAAAAACATTTCGTTGCAGCGACCTCCTCTTCGACGACGAGCACACCGAGCTCGAGCACAACCAGCAGCTCTACCACCTCGACGCCAACCTCAAGCACGACATCGAGCAGCACATCTTCGTCGAGCACGAGCACACCGAGCTCCTCAAGTCAGTGTCTAAGGCGAATATTGAAAGTGCCTGGAACATTCGATATATCTCTACTAGCAAGACTTGAATTAAAGCAATAAAACTATTGATTAATGAAAAGTTTAATTAATTAGCTTAGCAAAAAACATTTCGTTGCAGCGACCTCCTCTTCGACGACGAGCACACCGAGCTCGAGCACAACCAGCAGCTCTACCACCTCGACGCCAACCTCAAGCACGACATCGAGCAGCACATCTTCGTCGAGCACGAGCACACCGAGCTCCTCAAGTCAGTGTCTAAGGCGAATATTGAAAGTGCCTGGAACATTCGATATATCTCTACTAGCAAGACTTGAATTAAAGCAATAAAACTTTGATTAATGAAAAGTTTAATTAATTAGCTTAGCAAAAACATTTCGTTGCAGCGACCTCCTCTTCGACGACGAGCACACCGAGCTCGAGCACAACCAGCAGCTCTACCACCTCGACGCCAACCTCAAGCACGACATCGAGCAGCACATCTTCGTCGAGCACGAGCACACCGAGCTCCTCAAGTCAGTGTCTAAGGCGAATATTGAAAGTGCCTGGAACATTCGATATATCTCTACTAGCAAGACTTGAATTAAAGCAATAAAACTATTGATTAATGAAAAGTTTAATTAATTAGCTTAGCAAAAAACATTTCGTTGCAGCGACCTCCTCTTCGACGACGAGCACACCGAGCTCGAGCACAACCAGCAGCTCTACCACCTCGACGCCAACCTCAAGCACGACATCGAGCAGCACATCTTCGTCGAGCACGAGCACACCGAGCTCCTCAAGTCAGTGTCTAAGGCGAATATTGAAAGTGCCTGGAACATTCGATATATCTCTACTAGCAAGACTTGAATTAAAGCAATAAAACTTTTGATTAATGAAAAGTTTAATTAATTAGCTTAGCAAAAAACATTTCGTTGCAGCGACCTCCTCTTCGACGACGAGCACACCGAGCTCGAGCACAACCAGCAGCTCTACCACCTCGACGCCAACCTCAAGCACGACATCGAGCAGCACATCTTCGTCGAGCACGAGCACACCGAGCTCCTCAAGTCAGTGTCTAAGGCGAATATTGAAAGTGCCTGGAACATTCGATATATCTCTACTAGCAAGACTTGAATTAAAGCAATAAAACTATTGATTAATGAAAAGTTTAATTAATTAGCTTAGCAAAAAACATTTCGTTGCAGCGACCTCCTCTTCGACGACGAGCACACCGAGCTCGAGCACAACCAGCAGCTCTACCACCTCGACGCCAACCTCAAGCACGACATCGAGCAGCACATCTTCGTCGAGCACGAGCACACCGAGCTCCTCAAGTCAGTGTCTAAGGCGAATATTGAAAGTGCCTGGAACATTCGATATATCTCTACTAGCAAGACTTGAATTAAAGCAATAAAACTATTGATTAATGAAAAGTTTAATTAATTAGCTTAGCAAAAACCATTTCGTTGCAGCGACCTCCTCTTCGACGACGAGCACACCGAGCTCGAGCACAACCAGCAGCTCTACCACCTCGACGCCAACCTCAAGCACGACATCGAGCAGCACATCTTCGTCGAGCACGAGCACACCGAGCTCCTCAAGTCAGTGTCTAAGGCGAATATTGAAAGTGCCTGGAACATTCGATATATCTCTACTAGCAAGACTTGAATTAAAGCAATAAAACTATTGATTAATGAAAAGTTTAATTAATTAGCTTAGCAAAAAACATTTCGTTGCAGCGACCTCCTCTTCGACGACGAGCACACCGAGCTCGAGCACAACCAGCAGCTCTACCACCTCGACGCCAACCTCAAGCACGACATCGAGCAGCACATCTTCGTCGAGCACGAGCACACCGAGCTCCTCAAGTCAGTGTCTAAGGCGAATATTGAAAGTGCCTGGAACATTCGATATATCTCTACTAGCAAGACTTGAATTAAAGCAATAAAACTATTGATTAATGAAAAGTTTAATTAATTAGCTTAGCAAAAAACATTTCGTTGCAGCGACCTCCTCTTCGACGACGAGCACACCGAGCTCGAGCACAACCAGCAGCTCTACCACCTCGACGCCAACCTCAAGCACGACATCGAGCAGCACATCTTCGTCGAGCACGAGCACACCGAGCTCCTCAAGTCAGTGTCTAAGGCGAATATTGAAAGTGCCTGGAACATTCGATATATCTCTACTAGCAAGACTTGAATTAAAGCAATAAAACTATTGATTAATGAAAAGTTTAATTAATTAGCTTAGCAAAAAACATTTCGTTGCAGCGACCTCCTCTTCGACGACGAGCACACCGAGCTCGAGCACAACCAGCAGCTCTACCACCTCGACGCCAACCTCAAGCACGACATCGAGCAGCACATCTTCGTCGAGCACGAGCACACCGAGCTCCTCAAGTCAGTGTCTAAGGCGAATATTGAAAGTGCCTGGAACATTCGATATATCTCTACTAGCAAGACTTGAATTAAAGCAATAAAACTATTGATTAATGAAAAGTTTAATTAATTAGCTTAGCAAAAAACATTTCGTTGCAGCGACCTCCTCTTCGACGACGAGCACACCGAGCTCGAGCACAACCAGCAGCTCTACCACCTCGACGCCAACCTCAAGCACGACATCGAGCAGCACATCTTCGTCGAGCACGAGCACACCGAGCTCCTCAAGTCAGTGTCTAAGGCGAATATTGAAAGTGCCTGGAACATTCGATATATCTCTACTAGCAAGACTTGAATTAAAGCAATAAAACTATTGATTAATGAAAAGTTTAATTAATTAGCTTAGCAAAAAACATTTCGTTGCAGCGACCTCCTCTTCGACGACGAGCACACCGAGCTCGAGCACAACCAGCAGCTCTACCACCTCGACGCCAACCTCAAGCACGACATCGAGCAGCACATCTTCGTCGAGCACGAGCACACCGAGCTCCTCAAGTCAGTGTCTAAGGCGAATATTGAAAGTGCCTGGAACATTCGATATATCTCTACTAGCAAGACTTGAATTAAAGCAATAAAACTATTGATTAATGAAAAGTTTAATTAATTAGCTTAGCAAAAAACATTTCGTTGCAGCGACCTCCTCTTCGACGACGAGCACACCGAGCTCGAGCACAACCAGCAGCTCTACCACCTCGACGCCAACCTCAAGCACGACATCGAGCAGCACATCTTCGTCGAGCACGAGCACACCGAGCTCCTCAAGTCAGTGTCTAAGGCGAATATTGAAAGTGCCTGGAACATTCGATATATCTCTACTAGCAAGACTTGAATTAAAGCAATAAAACTTTGATTAATGAAAAGTTTAATTAATTAGCTTAGCAAAAACCATTTCGTTGCAGCGACCTCCTCTTCGACGACGAGCACACCGAGCTCGAGCACAACCAGCAGCTCTACCACCTCGACGCCAACCTCAAGCACGACATCGAGCAGCACATCTTCGTCGAGCACGAGCACACCGAGCTCCTCAAGTCAGTGTCTAAGGCGAATATTGAAAGTGCCTGGAACATTCGATATATCTCTACTAGCAAGACTTGAATTAAAGCAATAAAACTATTGATTAATGAAAAGTTTAATTAATTAGCTTAGCAAAAACCATTTCGTTGCAGCGACCTCCTCTTCGACGACGAGCACACCGAGCTCGAGCACAACCAGCAGCTCTACCACCTCGACGCCAACCTCAAGCACGACATCGAGCAGCACATCTTCGTCGAGCACGAGCACACCGAGCTCCTCAAGTCAGTGTCTAAGGCGAATATTGAAAGTGCCTGGAACATTCGATATATCTCTACTAGCAAGACTTGAATTAAAGCAATAAAACTATTGATTAATGAAAAGTTTAATTAATTAGCTTAGCAAAAAACATTTCGTTGCAGCGACCTCCTCTTCGACGACGAGCACACCGAGCTCGAGCACAACCAGCAGCTCTACCACCTCGACGCCAACCTCAAGCACGACATCGAGCAGCACATCTTCGTCGAGCACGAGCACACCGAGCTCCTCAAGTCAGTGTCTAAGGCGAATATTGAAAGTGCCTGGAACATTCGATATATCTCTACTAGCAAGACTTGAATTAAAGCAATAAAACTATTGATTAATGAAAAGTTTAATTAATTAGCTTAGCAAAAAACATTTCGTTGCAGCGACCTCCTCTTCGACGACGAGCACACCGAGCTCGAGCACAACCAGCAGCTCTACCACCTCGACGCCAACCTCAAGCACGACATCGAGCAGCACATCTTCGTCGAGCACGAGCACACCGAGCTCCTCAAGTCAGTGTCTAAGGCGAATATTGAAAGTGCCTGGAACATTCGATATATCTCTACTAGCAAGACTTGAATTAAAGCAATAAAACTATTGATTAATGAAAAGTTTAATTAATTAGCTTAGCAAAAAACATTTCGTTGCAGCGACCTCCTCTTCGACGACGAGCACACCGAGCTCGAGCACAACCAGCAGCTCTACCACCTCGACGCCAACCTCAAGCACGACATCGAGCAGCACATCTTCGTCGAGCACGAGCACACCGAGCTCCTCAAGTCAGTGTCTAAGGCGAATATTGAAAGTGCCTGGAACATTCGATATATCTCTACTAGCAAGACTTGAATTAAAGCAATAAAACTATTGATTAATGAAAAGTTTAATTAATTAGCTTAGCAAAAACCATTTCGTTGCAGCGACCTCCTCTTCGACGACGAGCACACCGAGCTCGAGCACAACCAGCAGCTCTACCACCTCGACGCCAACCTCAAGCACGACATCGAGCAGCACATCTTCGTCGAGCACGAGCACACCGAGCTCCTCAAGTCAGTGTCTAAGGCGAATATTGAAAGTGCCTGGAACATTCGATATATCTCTACTAGCAAGACTTGAATTAAAGCAATAAAACTATTGATTAATGAAAAGTTTAATTAATTAGCTTAGCAAAAAACATTTCGTTGCAGCGACCTCCTCTTCGACGACGAGCACACCGAGCTCGAGCACAACCAGCAGCTCTACCACCTCGACGCCAACCTCAAGCACGACATCGAGCAGCACATCTTCGTCGAGCACGAGCACACCGAGCTCCTCAAGTCAGTGTCTAAGGCGAATATTGAAAGTGCCTGGAACATTCGATATATCTCTACTAGCAAGACTTGAATTAAAGCAATAAAACTTTTGATTAATGAAAAGTTTAATTAATTAGCTTAGCAAAAACCATTTCGTTGCAGCGACCTCCTCTTCGACGACGAGCACACCGAGCTCGAGCACAACCAGCAGCTCTACCACCTCGACGCCAACCTCAAGCACGACATCGAGCAGCACATCTTCGTCGAGCACGAGCACACCGAGCTCCTCAAGTCAGTGTCTAAGGCGAATATTGAAAGTGCCTGGAACATTCGATATATCTCTACTAGCAAGACTTGAATTAAAGCAATAAAACTATTGATTAATGAAAAGTTTAATTAATTAGCTTAGCAAAAAACATTTCGTTGCAGCGACCTCCTCTTCGACGACGAGCACACCGAGCTCGAGCACAACCAGCAGCTCTACCACCTCGACGCCAACCTCAAGCACGACATCGAGCAGCACATCTTCGTCGAGCACGAGCACACCGAGCTCCTCAAGTCAGTGTCTAAGGCGAATATTGAAAGTGCCTGGAACATTCGATATATCTCTACTAGCAAGACTTGAATTAAAGCAATAAAACTATTGATTAATGAAAAGTTTAATTAATTAGCTTAGCAAAAAACATTTCGTTGCAGCGACCTCCTCTTCGACGACGAGCACACCGAGCTCGAGCACAACCAGCAGCTCTACCACCTCGACGCCAACCTCAAGCACGACATCGAGCAGCACATCTTCGTCGAGCACGAGCACACCGAGCTCCTCAAGTCAGTGTCTAAGGCGAATATTGAAAGTGCCTGGAACATTCGATATATCTCTACTAGCAAGACTTGAATTAAAGCAATAAAACTTTGATTAATGAAAAGTTTAATTAATTAGCTTAGCAAAAACCATTTCGTTGCAGCGACCTCCTCTTCGACGACGAGCACACCGAGCTCGAGCACAACCAGCAGCTCTACCACCTCGACGCCAACCTCAAGCACGACATCGAGCAGCACATCTTCGTCGAGCACGAGCACACCGAGCTCCTCAAGTCAGTGTCTAAGGCGAATATTGAAAGTGCCTGGAACATTCGATATATCTCTACTAGCAAGACTTGAATTAAAGCAATAAAACTTTTGATTAATGAAAAGTTTAATTAATTAGCTTAGCAAAAACCATTTCGTTGCAGCGACCTCCTCTTCGACGACGAGCACACCGAGCTCGAGCACAACCAGCAGCTCTACCACCTCGACGCCAACCTCAAGCACGACATCGAGCAGCACATCTTCGTCGAGCACGAGCACACCGAGCTCCTCAAGTCAGTGTCTAAGGCGAATATTGAAAGTGCCTGGAACATTCGATATATCTCTACTAGCAAGACTTGAATTAAAGCAATAAAACTATTGATTAATGAAAAGTTTAATTAATTAGCTTAGCAAAAACCATTTCGTTGCAGCGACCTCCTCTTCGACGACGAGCACACCGAGCTCGAGCACAACCAGCAGCTCTACCACCTCGACGCCAACCTCAAGCACGACATCGAGCAGCACATCTTCGTCGAGCACGAGCACACCGAGCTCCTCAAGTCAGTGTCTAAGGCGAATATTGAAAGTGCCTGGAACATTCGATATATCTCTACTAGCAAGACTTGAATTAAAGCAATAAAACTATTGATTAATGAAAAGTTTAATTAATTAGCTTAGCAAAAAACATTTCGTTGCAGCGACCTCCTCTTCGACGACGAGCACACCGAGCTCGAGCACAACCAGCAGCTCTACCACCTCGACGCCAACCTCAAGCACGACATCGAGCAGCACATCTTCGTCGAGCACGAGCACACCGAGCTCCTCAAGTCAGTGTCTAAGGCGAATATTGAAAGTGCCTGGAACATTCGATATATCTCTACTAGCAAGACTTGAATTAAAGCAATAAAACTATTGATTAATGAAAAGTTTAATTAATTAGCTTAGCAAAAAACATTTCGTTGCAGCGACCTCCTCTTCGACGACGAGCACACCGAGCTCGAGCACAACCAGCAGCTCTACCACCTCGACGCCAACCTCAAGCACGACATCGAGCAGCACATCTTCGTCGAGCACGAGCACACCGAGCTCCTCAAGTCAGTGTCTAAGGCGAATATTGAAAGTGCCTGGAACATTCGATATATCTCTACTAGCAAGACTTGAATTAAAGCAATAAAACTATTGATTAATGAAAAGTTTAATTAATTAGCTTAGCAAAAACATTTCGTTGCAGCGACCTCCTCTTCGACGACGAGCACACCGAGCTCGAGCACAACCAGCAGCTCTACCACCTCGACGCCAACCTCAAGCACGACATCGAGCAGCACATCTTCGTCGAGCACGAGCACACCGAGCTCCTCAAGTCAGTGTCTAAGGCGAATATTGAAAGTGCCTGGAACATTCGATATATCTCTACTAGCTAAGACTTGAATTAAAGCAATAAAACTTTTGATTAATGAAAAGTTTAATTAATTAGCTTAGCAAAAAACATTTCGTTGCAGCGACCTCCTCTTCGACGACGAGCACACCGAGCTCGAGCACAACCAGCAGCTCTACCACCTCGACGCCAACCTCAAGCACGACATCGAGCAGCACATCTTCGTCGAGCACGAGCACACCGAGCTCCTCAAGTCAGTGTCTAAGGCGAATATTGAAAGTGCCTGGAACATTCGATATATCTCTACTAGCAAGACTTGAATTAAAGCAATAAAACTTTTGATTAATGAAAAGTTTAATTAATTAGCTTAGCAAAAACCATTTCGTTGCAGCGACCTCCTCTTCGACGACGAGCACACCGAGCTCGAGCACAACCAGCAGCTCTACCACCTCGACGCCAACCTCAAGCACGACATCGAGCAGCACATCTTCGTCGAGCACGAGCACACCGAGCTCCTCAAGTCAGTGTCTAAGGCGAATATTGAAAGTGCCTGGAACATTCGATATATCTCTACTAGCAAGACTTGAATTAAAGCAATAAAACTATTGATTAATGAAAAGTTTAATTAATTAGCTTAGCAAAAAACATTTCGTTGCAGCGACCTCCTCTTCGACGACGAGCACACCGAGCTCGAGCACAACCAGCAGCTCTACCACCTCGACGCCAACCTCAAGCACGACATCGAGCAGCACATCTTCGTCGAGCACGAGCACACCGAGCTCCTCAAGTCAGTGTCTAAGGCGAATATTGAAAGTGCCTGGAACATTCGATATATCTCTACTAGCAAGACTTGAATTAAAGCAATAAAACTATTGATTAATGAAAAGTTTAATTAATTAGCTTAGCAAAAAACATTTCGTTGCAGCGACCTCCTCTTCGACGACGAGCACACCGAGCTCGAGCACAACCAGCAGCTCTACCACCTCGACGCCAACCTCAAGCACGACATCGAGCAGCACATCTTCGTCGAGCACGAGCACACCGAGCTCCTCAAGTCAGTGTCTAAGGCGAATATTGAAAGTGCCTGGAACATTCGATATATCTCTACTAGCAAGACTTGAATTAAAGCAATAAAACTTTGATTAATGAAAAGTTTAATTAATTAGCTTAGCAAAAACCATTTCGTTGCAGCGACCTCCTCTTCGACGACGAGCACACCGAGCTCGAGCACAACCAGCAGCTCTACCACCTCGACGCCAACCTCAAGCACGACATCGAGCAGCACATCTTCGTCGAGCACGAGCACACCGAGCTCCTCAAGTCAGTGTCTAAGGCGAATATTGAAAGTGCCTGGAACATTCGATATATCTCTACTAGCAAGACTTGAATTAAAGCAATAAAACTATTGATTAATGAAAAGTTTAATTAATTAGCTTAGCAAAAACCATTTCGTTGCAGCGACCTCCTCTTCGACGACGAGCACACCGAGCTCGAGCACAACCAGCAGCTCTACCACCTCGACGCCAACCTCAAGCACGACATCGAGCAGCACATCTTCGTCGAGCACGAGCACACCGAGCTCCTCAAGTCAGTGTCTAAGGCGAATATTGAAAGTGCCTGGAACATTCGATATATCTCTACTAGCAAGACTTGAATTAAAGCAATAAAACTTTTGATTAATGAAAAGTTTAATTAATTAGCTTAGCAAAAACCATTTCGTTGCAGCGACCTCCTCTTCGACGACGAGCACACCGAGCTCGAGCACAACCAGCAGCTCTACCACCTCGACGCCAACCTCAAGCACGACATCGAGCAGCACATCTTCGTCGAGCACGAGCACACCGAGCTCCTCAAGTCAGTGTCTAAGGCGAATATTGAAAGTGCCTGGAACATTCGATATATCTCTACTAGCAAGACTTGAATTAAAGCAATAAAACTATTGATTAATGAAAAGTTTAATTAATTAGCTTAGCAAAAAACATTTCGTTGCAGCGACCTCCTCTTCGACGACGAGCACACCGAGCTCGAGCACAACCAGCAGCTCTACCACCTCGACGCCAACCTCAAGCACGACATCGAGCAGCACATCTTCGTCGAGCACGAGCACACCGAGCTCCTCAAGTCAGTGTCTAAGGCGAATATTGAAAGTGCCTGGAACATTCGATATATCTCTACTAGCAAGACTTGAATTAAAGCAATAAAACTATTGATTAATGAAAAGTTTAATTAATTAGCTTAGCAAAAACATTTCGTTGCAGCGACCTCCTCTTCGACGACGAGCACACCGAGCTCGAGCACAACCAGCAGCTCTACCACCTCGACGCCAACCTCAAGCACGACATCGAGCAGCACATCTTCGTCGAGCACGAGCACACCGAGCTCCTCAAGTCAGTGTCTAAGGCGAATATTGAAAGTGCCTGGAACATTCGATATATCTCTACTAGCAAGACTTGAATTAAAGCAATAAAACTTTTGATTAATGAAAAGTTTAATTAATTAGCTTAGCAAAAAACATTTCGTTGCAGCGACCTCCTCTTCGACGACGAGCACACCGAGCTCGAGCACAACCAGCAGCTCTACCACCTCGACGCCAACCTCAAGCACGACATCGAGCAGCACATCTTCGTCGAGCACGAGCACACCGAGCTCCTCAAGTCAGTGTCTAAGGCGAATATTGAAAGTGCCTGGAACATTCGATATATCTCTACTAGCAAGACTTGAATTAAAGCAATAAAACTATTGATTAATGAAAAGTTTAATTAATTAGCTTAGCAAAAAACATTTCGTTGCAGCGACCTCCTCTTCGACGACGAGCACACCGAGCTCGAGCACAACCAGCAGCTCTACCACCTCGACGCCAACCTCAAGCACGACATCGAGCAGCACATCTTCGTCGAGCACGAGCACACCGAGCTCCTCAAGTCAGTGTCTAAGGCGAATATTGAAAGTGCCTGGAACATTCGATATATCTCTACTAGCAAGACTTGAATTAAAGCAATAAAACTTTGATTAATGAAAAGTTTAATTAATTAGCTTAGCAAAAAACATTTCGTTGCAGCGACCTCCTCTTCGACGACGAGCACACCGAGCTCGAGCACAACCAGCAGCTCTACCACCTCGACGCCAACCTCAAGCACGACATCGAGCAGCACATCTTCGTCGAGCACGAGCACACCGAGCTCCTCAAGTCAGTGTCTAAGGCGAATATTGAAAGTGCCTGGAACATTCGATATATCTCTACTAGCAAGACTTGAATTAAAGCAATAAAACTATTGATTAATGAAAAGTTTAATTAATTAGCTTAGCAAAAAACATTTCGTTGCAGCGACCTCCTCTTCGACGACGAGCACACCGAGCTCGAGCACAACCAGCAGCTCTACCACCTCGACGCCAACCTCAAGCACGACATCGAGCAGCACATCTTCGTCGAGCACGAGCACACCGAGCTCCTCAAGTCAGTGTCTAAGGCGAATATTGAAAGTGCCTGGAACATTCGATATATCTCTACTAGCAAGACTTGAATTAAAGCAATAAAACTTTGATTAATGAAAAGTTTAATTAATTAGCTTAGCAAAAACATTTCGTTGCAGCGACCTCCTCTTCGACGACGAGCACACCGAGCTCGAGCACAACCAGCAGCTCTACCACCTCGACGCCAACCTCAAGCACGACATCGAGCAGCACATCTTCGTCGAGCACGAGCACACCGAGCTCCTCAAGTCAGTGTCTAAGGCGAATATTGAAAGTGCCTGGAACATTCGATATATCTCTACTAGCAAGACTTGAATTAAAGCAATAAAACTTTGATTAATGAAAAGTTTAATTAATTAGCTTAGCAAAAACCATTTCGTTGCAGCGACCTCCTCTTCGACGACGAGCACACCGAGCTCGAGCACAACCAGCAGCTCTACCACCTCGACGCCAACCTCAAGCACGACATCGAGCAGCACATCTTCGTCGAGCACGAGCACACCGAGCTCCTCAAGTCAGTGTCTAAGGCGAATATTGAAAGTGCCTGGAACATTCGATATATCTCTACTAGCAAGACTTGAATTAAAGCAATAAAACTTTTGATTAATGAAAAGTTTAATTAATTAGCTTAGCAAAAACATTTCGTTGCAGCGACCTCCTCTTCGACGACGAGCACACCGAGCTCGAGCACAACCAGCAGCTCTACCACCTCGACGCCAACCTCAAGCACGACATCGAGCAGCACATCTTCGTCGAGCACGAGCACACCGAGCTCCTCAAGTCAGTGTCTAAGGCGAATATTGAAAGTGCCTGGAACATTCGATATATCTCTACTAGCAAGACTTGAATTAAAGCAATAAAACTATTGATTAATGAAAAGTTTAATTAATTAGCTTAGCAAAAAACATTTCGTTGCAGCGACCTCCTCTTCGACGACGAGCACACCGAGCTCGAGCACAACCAGCAGCTCTACCACCTCGACGCCAACCTCAAGCACGACATCGAGCAGCACATCTTCGTCGAGCACGAGCACACCGAGCTCCTCAAGTCAGTGTCTAAGGCGAATATTGAAAGTGCCTGGAACATTCGATATATCTCTACTAGCAAGACTTGAATTAAAGCAATAAAACTATTGATTAATGAAAAGTTTAATTAATTAGCTTAGCAAAAAACATTTCGTTGCAGCGACCTCCTCTTCGACGACGAGCACACCGAGCTCGAGCACAACCAGCAGCTCTACCACCTCGACGCCAACCTCAAGCACGACATCGAGCAGCACATCTTCGTCGAGCACGAGCACACCGAGCTCCTCAAGTCAGTGTCTAAGGCGAATATTGAAAGTGCCTGGAACATTCGATATATCTCTACTAGCAAGACTTGAATTAAAGCAATAAAACTATTGATTAATGAAAAGTTTAATTAATTAGCTTAGCAAAAACATTTCGTTGCAGCGACCTCCTCTTCGACGACGAGCACACCGAGCTCGAGCACAACCAGCAGCTCTACCACCTCGACGCCAACCTCAAGCACGACATCGAGCAGCACATCTTCGTCGAGCACGAGCACACCGAGCTCCTCAAGTCAGTGTCTAAGGCGAATATTGAAAGTGCCTGGAACATTCGATATATCTCTACTAGCAAGACTTGAATTAAAGCAATAAAACTATTGATTAATGAAAAGTTTAATTAATTAGCTTAGCAAAAAACATTTCGTTGCAGCGACCTCCTCTTCGACGACGAGCACACCGAGCTCGAGCACAACCAGCAGCTCTACCACCTCGACGCCAACCTCAAGCACGACATCGAGCAGCACATCTTCGTCGAGCACGAGCACACCGAGCTCCTCAAGTCAGTGTCTAAGGCGAATATTGAAAGTGCCTGGAACATTCGATATATCTCTACTAGCAAGACTTGAATTAAAGCAATAAAACTTTTGATTAATGAAAAGTTTAATTAATTAGCTTAGCAAAAACATTTCGTTGCAGCGACCTCCTCTTCGACGACGAGCACACCGAGCTCGAGCACAACCAGCAGCTCTACCACCTCGACGCCAACCTCAAGCACGACATCGAGCAGCACATCTTCGTCGAGCACGAGCACACCGAGCTCCTCAAGTCAGTGTCTAAGGCGAATATTGAAAGTGCCTGGAACATTCGATATATCTCTACTAGCAAGACTTGAATTAAAGCAATAAAACTATTGATTAATGAAAAGTTTAATTAATTAGCTTAGCAAAAAACATTTCGTTGCAGCGACCTCCTCTTCGACGACGAGCACACCGAGCTCGAGCACAACCAGCAGCTCTAACAACCTCGACGCCAACCTCAAGCACGACATCGAGCAGCACATCTTCGTCGAGCACGAGCACACCGAGCTCCTCAAGTCAGTGTCTAAGGCGAATATTGAAAGTGCCTGGAACATTCGATATATCTCTACTAGCAAGACTTGAATTAAAGCAATAAAACTATTGATTAATGAAAAGTTTAATTAATTAGCTTAGCAAAAAACATTTCGTTGCAGCGACCTCCTCTTCGACGACGAGCACACCGAGCTCAAGCACAACTAGCAGCTCTACAACCTCGACGCCAACCTCAAGCACGACATCGAGCAGCACATCTTCGTCGAGCACGAGCACACCGAGCTCAAGCACAACTAGCAGCTCAACAACCTCGACGCCAACCTCAAGCACGACATCGAGCAGCACATCTTCGTCGAGCACGAGCACACCGAGCTCCTCAAGTCAGTGTCTAAGGCGAATATTAAAGTGCCTGGAACATTCGAAATATCTCTACTAGCAAGACTTGAATTAAAGCAATAAAACTATTGATTAATGAAAAGTTTAATTAATTAGCTTAGCAAAAAACATTTCGTTGCAGCGACCTCCTCTTCGACGACGAGCACACCGAGCTCAAGCACAACTAGCAGCTCAACAACCTCGACGCCAACCTCAAGCACGACATCGAGCAGCACATCTTCGTCGAGCACGAGCACACCGAGCTCCTCAAGTCAGTGTCTAAGGCGAATATTGAAAGTGCCTGGAACATTCGATATATCTCTACTAGCAAGACTTGAATTAAAGCAATAAAACTTTTGATTAATGAAAAGTTTAATTAATTAGCTTAGCAAAAACCATTTCGTTGCAGCGACCTCCTCTTCGACGACGAGCACACCGAGCTCGAGCACAACCAGCAGCTCTACCACCTCGACGCCAACCTCAAGCACGACATCGAGCAGCACATCTTCGTCGAGCACGAGCACACCGAGCTCCTCAAGTCAGTGTCTAAGGCGAATATTGAAAGTGCCTGGAACATTCGATATATCACTACTAGCAAGACTTGAATTAAAGCAATAAAACTATTGATTAATGAAAAGTTTAATTAATTAGCTTAGCAAAAAACATTTCGTTGCAGCGACCTCCTCTTCGACGACGAGCACACCGAGCTCGAGCACAACCAGCAGCTCTACCACCTCGACGCCAACCTCAAGCACGACATCGAGCAGCACATCTTCGTCGAGCACGAGCACACCGAGCTCCTCAAGTCAGTGTCTAAGGCGAATATTGAAAGTGCCTGGAACATTCGATATATCTCTACTAGCAAGACTTGAATTAAAGCAATAAAACTATTGATTAATGAAAAGTTTAATTAATTAGCTTAGCAAAAAACATTTCGTTGCAGCGACCTCCTCTTCGACGACGAGCACACCGAGCTCGAGCACAACCAGCAGCTCTACCACCTCGACGCCAACCTCAAGCACGACATCGAGCAGCACATCTTCGTCGAGCACGAGCACACCGAGCTCCTCAAGTCAGTGTCTAAGGCGAATATTGAAAGTGCCTGGAACATTCGATATATCTCTACTAGCACGACTTGAATTAAAGCAATAAAACTTTTGATTAATGAAAAGTTTAATTAATTAGCTTAGCAAAAACCATTTCGTTGCAGCGACCTCCTCTTCGACGACGAGCACACCGAGCTCGAGCACAACCAGCAGCTCTACCACCTCGACGCCAACCTCAAGCACGACATCGAGCAGCACATCTTCGTCGAGCACGAGCACACCGAGCTCCTCAAGTCAGTGTCTAAGGCGAATATTGAAAGTGCCTGGAACATTCGATATATCTCTACTAGCAAGACTTGAATTAAAGCAATAAAACTATTGATTAATGAAAAGTTTAATTAATTAGCTTAGCAAAAAACATTTCGTTGCAGCGACCTCCTCTTCGACGACGAGCACACCGAGCTCGAGCACAACCAGCAGCTCTACCACCTCGACGCCAACCTCAAGCACGACATCGAGCAGCACATCTTCGTCGAGCACGAGCACACCGAGCTCCTCAAGTCAGTGTCTAAGGCGAATATTGAAAGTGCCTGGAACATTCGATATATCTCTACTAGCAAGACTTGAATTAAAGCAATAAAACTTTTGATTAATGAAAAGTTTAATTAATTAGCTTAGCAAAAACCATTTCGTTGCAGCGACCTCCTCTTCGACGACGAGCACACCGAGCTCGAGCACAACCAGCAGCTCTACCACCTCGACGCCAACCTCAAGCACGACATCGAGCAGCACATCTTCGTCGAGCACGAGCACACCGAGCTCCTCAAGTCAGTGTCTAAGGCGAATATTGAAAGTGCCTGGAACATTCGATATATCTCTACTAGCAAGACTTGAATTAAAGCAATAAAACTATTGATTAATGAAAAGTTTAATTAATTAGCTTAGCAAAAAACATTTCGTTGCAGCGACCTCCTCTTCGACGACGAGCACACCGAGCTCGAGCACAACCAGCAGCTCTACAACCTCGACGCCAACCTCAAGCACGACATCGAGCAGCACATCTTCGTCGAGCACGAGCACACCGAGCTCCTCAAGTCAGTGTCTAAGGCGAATATTGAAAGTGCCTGGAACATTCGATATATCTCTACTAGCAAGACTTGAATTAAAGCAATAAAACTATTGATTAATGAAAAGTTTAATTAATTAGCTTAGCAAAAAACATTTCGTTGCAGCGACCTCCTCTTCGACGACGAGCACACCGAGCTCGAGCACAACTAGCAGCTCTACAACCTCGACGCCAACCTCAAGCACGACATCGAGCAGCACATCTTCGTCGAGCACGAGCACACCGAGCTCAAGCACAACTAGCAGCTCAACAACCTCGACGCCAACCTCAAGCACGACATCGAGCAGCACATCTTCGTCGAGCACGAGCACACCGAGCTCCTCAAGTCAGTGTCTAAGGCGAATATTAAAAGTGCCTGGAACATTCGAAATATCTCTACTAGCAAGACTTGAATTAAAGCAATAAAACTATTGATTAATGAAAAGTTTAATTAATTAGCTTAGCAAAAAACATTTCGTTGCAGCGACCTCCTCTTCGACGACGAGCACACCGAGCTCAAGCACAACTAGCAGCTCAACAACCTCGACGCCAACCTCAAGCACGACATCGAGCAGCACATCTTCGTCGAGCACGAGCACACCGAGCTCCTCAAGTCAGTGTCTAAGGCGAATATTGAAAGTGCCTGGAACATTCGATATATCACTACTAGCAAGACTTGAATTAAAGCAATAAAACTATTGATTAATGAAAAGTTTAATTAATTAGCTTAGCAAAAAACATTTCGTTGCAGCGACCTCCTCTTCGACGACGAGCACACCGAGCTCGAGCACAACCAGCAGCTCTACCACCTCGACGCCAACCTCAAGCACGACATCGAGCAGCACATCTTCGTCGAGCACGAGCACACCGAGCTCCTCAAGTCAGTGTCTAAGGCGAATATTGAAAGTGCCTGGAACATTCGATATATCTCTACTAGCAAGACTTGAATTAAAGCAATAAAACTATTGATTAATGAAAAGTTTAATTAATTAGCTTAGCAAAAAACATTTCGTTGCAGCGACCTCCTCTTCGACGACGAGCACACCGAGCTCAAGCACAACTAGCAGCTCAACAACCTCGACGCCAACCTCAAGCACGACATCGAGCAGCACTTCTTCGTCGAGCACGAGCACACCGAGCTCAAGCACAACTAGCAGCTCAACAACCTCGACGCCAACCTCAAGCACGGCATCGAGCAGCACATCTTCGTCGAGCACGAGCACACCGAGCTCCTCAAGTCAGTGTCTAAGGCGAATATTGAAAGTGCCTGGAACATTCGATATATCTCTACTAGCAAGACTTGAATTAAAGCAATAAAACTATTGATTAATGAAAAGTTTAATTAATTAGCTTAGCAAAAAACATTTCGTTGCAGCGACCTCCTCTTCGACGACGAGCACACCGAGCTCGAGCACAACCAGCAGCTCTACCACCTCGACGCCAACCTCAAGCACGACATCGAGCAGCACATCTTCGTCGAGCACGAGCACACCGAGCTCCTCAAGTCAGTGTCTAAGGCGAATATTGAAAGTGCCTGGAACATTCGATATATCTCTACTAGCAAGACTTGAATTAAAGCAATAAAACTTTTGATTAATGAAAAGTTTAATTAATTAGCTTAGCAAAAACCATTTCGTTGCAGCGACCTCCTCTTCGACGACGAGCACACCGAGCTCGAGCACAACCAGCAGCTCTACCACCTCGACGCCAACCTCAAGCACGACATCGAGCAGCACATCTTCGTCGAGCACGAGCACACCGAGCTCCTCAAGTCAGTGTCTAAGGCGAATATTGAAAGTGCCTGGAACATTCGATATATCTCTACTAGCAAGACTTGAATTAAAGCAATAAAACTATTGATTAATGAAAAGTTTAATTAATTAGCTTAGCAAAAAACATTTCGTTGCAGCGACCTCCTCTTCGACGACGAGCACACCGAGCTCGAGCACAACCAGCAGCTCTACCACCTCGACGCCAACCTCAAGCACGACATCGAGCAGCACATCTTCGTCGAGCACGAGCACACCGAGCTCCTCAAGTCAGTGTCTAAGGCGAATATTGAAAGTGCCTGGAACATTCGATATATCTCTACTAGCAAGACTTGAATTAAAGCAATAAAACTTTTGATTAATGAAAAGTTTAATTAATTAGCTTAGCAAAAACCATTTCGTTGCAGCGACCTCCTCTTCGACGACGAGCACACCGAGCTCGAGCACAACCAGCAGCTCTACCACCTCGACGCCAACCTCAAGCACGACATCGAGCAGCACATCTTCGTCGAGCACGAGCACACCGAGCTCCTCAAGTCAGTGTCTAAGGCGAATATTGAAAGTGCCTGGAACATTCGATATATCTCTACTAGCAAGACTTGAATTAAAGCAATAAAACTATTGATTAATGAAAAGTTTAATTAATTAGCTTAGCAAAAAACATTTCGTTGCAGCGACCTCCTCTTCGACGACGAGCACACCGAGCTCGAGCACAACCAGCAGCTCTACAACCTCGACGCCAACCTCAAGCACGACATCGAGCAGCACATCTTCGTCGAGCACGAGCACACCGAGCTCCTCAAGTCAGTGTCTAAGGCGAATATTGAAAGTGCCTGGAACATTCGATATATCTCTACTAGCACGACTTGAATTAAAGCAATAAAACTATTGATTAATGAAAAGTTTAATTAATTAGCTTAGCAAAAAACATTTCGTTGCAGCGACCTCCTCTTCGACGACGAGCACACCGAGCTCAAGCACAACTAGCAGCTCTACAACCTCGACGCCAACCTCAAGCACGACATCGAGCAGCACATCTTCGTCGAGCACGAGCACACCGAGCTCAAGCACAACTAGCAGCTCAACAACCTCGACGCCAACCTCAAGCACGACATCGAGCAGCACATCTTCGTCGAGCACGAGCACACCGAGCTCCTCAAGTCAGTGTCTGAGGCGAATATTAAAAGTGCCTGGAACATTCGATATATCTCTACTAGCAAGACTTGAATTAAAGCAATAAAACTATTGATTAATGAAAAGTTTAATTAATTAGCTTAGCAAAAAACATTTCGTTGCAGCGACCTCCTCTTCGACGACGAGCACACCGAGCTCAAGCACAACTAGCAGCTCAACAACCTCGACGCCAACCTCAAGCACGACATCGAGCAGCACATCTTCGTCGAGCACGAGCACACCGAGCTCCTCAAGTCAGTGTCTAAGGCGAATATTGAAAGTGCCTGGAACATTCGATATATCACTACTAGCAAGACTTGAATTAAAGCAATAAAACTATTGATTAATGAAAAGTTTAATTAATTAGCTTAGCAAAAAACATTTCGTTGCAGCGACCTCCTCTTCGACGACGAGCACACCGAGCTCGAGCACAACCAGCAGCTCTACCACCTCGACGCCAACCTCAAGCACGACATCGAGCAGCACATCTTCGTCGAGCACGAGCACACCGAGCTCCTCAAGTCAGTGTCTAAGGCGAATATTGAAAGTGCCTGGAACATTCGAATATCTCTACTAGCAAGACTTGAATTAAAGCAATAAAACTATTGATTAATGAAAAGTTTAATTAATTAGCTTAGCAAAAAAACATTTCGTTGCAGCGACCTCCTCTTCGACGACGAGCACACCGAGCTCGAGCACAACTAGCAGCTCTACAACCTCGACGCCAACCTCAAGCACGACATCGAGCAGCACATCTTCGTCGAGCACGAGCACACCGAGCTCCTCAAGTCAGTGTCTAAGGCGAATATTGAAAGTGCCTGGAACATTCGATATATCACTACTAGCAAGACTTGAATTAAAGCAATAAAACTATTGATTAATGAAAAGTTTAATTAATTAGCTTAGCAAAAAACCTTTCGTTGCAGCGACCTCCTCTTCGACGACGAGCACACCGAGCTCGAGCACAACCAGCAGCTCTACAACCTCGACGCCAACACCAAGCACGACATCGAGCAGCAGCACATCGTCCTCCTCAAGCACACCAAGCTCAAGCACGACATCGAGCAGCACATCTTCGTCGAGCACGAGCACACCGAGCTCAAGCACAACTAGCAGCTCAACAACCTCGACGCCAACCTCAAGCACGACATCGAGCAGCACATCTTCGTCGACACGAGCACACCGAGCTCAAGCACAACTAGCAGCTCAACAACCTCGACGCCAACCTCAAGCACGACATCGAGCAGCACATCTTCGTCGAGCACGAGCACACCGAGCTCCTCAAGTCAGTGTCTAAGGCGAATATTGAAAGTGCCTGGAACATTCGATATATCACTACTAGCAAGACTTGAATTAAAGCAATAAAACTATTGATTAATGAAAAGTTTAATTAATTAGCTTAGCAAAAACCATTTCGTTGCAGCGACCTCCTCTTCGACGACGAGCACACCGAGCTCAAGCACAACTAGCAGCTCTACAACCTCGACGCCAACCTCAAGCACGACATCGAGCAGCACATCTTCGTCGAGCACGAGCACACCGAGCTCCTCAAGTCAGTGTCTAAGGCGAATATTGAAAGTGCCTGGAACATTCGATATATCACTACTAGCAAGACTTGAATTAAAGCAATAAAACTATTGATTAATGAAAAGTTTAATTAATTAGCTTAGCAAAAAACATTTCGTTGCAGCGACCTCCTCTTCGACGACGAGCACACCGAGCTCGAGCACAACCAGCAGCTCTACCACCTCGACGCCAACCTCAAGCACGACATCGAGCAGCACATCTTCGTCGAGCACGAGCACACCGAGCTCCTCAAGTCAGTGTCTAAGGCGAATATTGAAAGTGCCTGGAACATTCGATATATCTCTACTAGCAAGACTTGAATTAAAGCAATAAAACTATTGATTAATGAAAAGTTTAATTAATTAGCTTAGCAAAAAAACATTTCGTTGCAGCGACCTCCTCTTCGACGACGAGCACACCGAGCTCGAGCACAACTAGCAGCTCAACAACCTCGACGCCAACCTCAAGCACGACATCGAGCAGCACATCTTCGTCGAGCACGAGCACACCGAGCTCCTCAAGTCAGTGTCTAAGGCGAATATTGAAAGTGCCTGGAACATTCGATATATCACTACTAGCAAGACTTGAATTAAAGCAATAAAACTATTGATTAATGAAAAGTTTAATTAATTAGCTTAGCAAAAAACCTTTCGTTGCAGCGACCTCCTCTTCGACGACGAGCACACCGAGCTCGAGCACAACCAGCAGCTCTACAACCTCGACGCCAACCCTAGCACGACATCGAGCAGCAGCACATCGTCCTCCTCAACGAGCACACCAAGCTCAAGCACGACATCGAGCAGCACATCTTCGTCGAGCACGAGCACACCGAGCTCAAGCACAACTAGCAGCTCAACAACCTCGACGCCAACCTCAAGCACGACATCGAGCAGCACATCTTCGTCGAGCACGAGCACACCGAGCTCAAGCACAACTAGCAGCTCAACAACCTCGACGCCAACCTCAAGCACGACATCGAGCAGCACATCTTCGTCGAGCACGAGCACACCGAGCTCCTCAAGTCAGTGTCTAAGGCGAATATTAAAAGTGCCTGGAACATTCGATATATCACTACTAGCAAGACTTGAATTAAAGCAATAAAACTATTGATTAATGAAAAGTTTAATTAATTAGCTTAGCAAAAAACCATTTCGTTGCAGCGACCTCCTCTTCGACGACGAGCACACCGAGCTCAAGCACAACTAGCAGCTCTACAACCTCGACGCCAACCTCAAGCACGACATCGAGCAGCACATCTTCGTCGAGCACGAGCACACCGAGCTCCTCAAGTCAGTGTCTAAGGCGAATATTGAAAGTGCCTGGAACATTCGATATATCACTACTAGCAAGACTTGAATTAAAGCAATAAAACTATTGATTAATGAAAAGTTTAATTAATTAGCTTAGCAAAAAAACATTTCGTTGCAGCGACCTCCTCTTCGACGACGAGCACACCGAGCTCAAGCACAACTAGCAGCTCAACAACCTCGACGCCAACCTCAAGCACGACATCGAGCAGCACATCTTCGTCGAGCACGAGCACACCGAGCTCCTCAAGTCAGTGTCTAAGGCGAATATTGAAAGTGCCTGGAACATTCGATATATCATTACTAGCAAGACTTGAATTAAAGCAATAAAACTATTGATTAATGAAAAGTTTATTAATTAGCTTAGCAAAAAACCATTTCGTTGCAGCGACCTCCTCTTCGACGACGAGCACACCGAGCTCGAGCACAACCAGCAGCTCTACAACCTCGACGCCAACACCAAGCACGACATCGAGCAGCAGCACATCGTCCTCCTCAACGAGCACACCAAGCTCAAGCACGACATCGAGCAGCACATCTTCGTCGAGCACGAGCACACCGAGCTCAAGCACAACTAGCAGCTCAACAACCTCGACGCCAACCTCAAGCACGACATCGAGCAGCACCTCTTCTTCGAGCACGAGCACACCGAGCTCGAGCACAACTAGCAGCTCAACAACCTCGACGCCAACCTCAAGCACGACATCGAGCAGCACATCTTCGTCGAGCACGAGCACACCGAGCTCCTCAAGTCAGTGTCTAAGGCGAATATTGAAAGTGCCTGGAACATTCGATATATCACTACTAGCAAGACTTGAATTAAAGCAATAAAACTATTGATTAATGAAAAGTTTAATTAATTAGCTTAGCAAAAACCATTTCGTTGCAGCGACCTCCTCTTCGACGACGAGCACACCGAGCTCGAGCACAACCAGCAGCTCTACACCTCGACGCCAACCTCAAGCACGACATCGAGCAGCACATCTTCGTCGAGCACGAGCACACCGAGCTCCTCAAGTCAGTGTCTAAGGCGAATATTGAAAGTGCCTGGAACATTCGATATATCACTACTAGCAAGACTTGAATTAAAGCAATAAAACTATTGATTAATGAAAAGTTTAATTAATTAGCTTAGCAAAAAACCTTTCGTTGCAGCGACCTCCTCTTCGACGACGAGCACACCGAGCTCGAGCACAACCAGCAGCTCTACAACCTCGACGCCAACCTCAAGCACGACATCGAGCAGCACATCTTCGTCGAGCACGAGCACACCGAGCTCCTCAAGTCAGTGTCTAAGGCGAATATTGAAAGTGCCTGGAACATTCGATATATCTCTACTAGCAAGACTTGAATTAAAGCAATAAAACTACTGATTAATGAAAAGTTTAATTTCGTTGCAGCGTCCTCCTTCGACGACGAGCACACCGAGCTCGAGCACAACCAGCAGCTCTACCACCTCGACGCCAACCTCAAGCACGACATCGAGCAGCACATCTTCGTCGAGCACGAGCACACCGAGCTCAAGCACAACTAGCAGCTCAACAACCTCGACGCCAACCTCAAGCACGACATCGAGCAGCACATCTTCGTCGAGCACGAGCACACCGAGCTCCTCAAGTCAGTGTCTAAGGCGAATATTGAAAGTGCCTGGAACATTCGAAATATCTCTACTAGCAAGACTTGAATTAAAGCAATAAAACTATTGATTAATGAAAAGTTTAATTAATTAGCTTAGCAAAAAACATTTCGTTGCAGCGACCTCCTCTTCGACGACGAGCACACCGAGCTCAAGCACAACTAGCAGCTCAACAACCTCGACGCCAACCTCAAGCACGACATCGAGCAGCACATCTTCGTCGAGCACGAGCACACCGAGCTCCTCAAGTCAGTGTCTAAGGCGAATATTGAAAGTGCCTGGAACATTCGATATATCACTACTAGCAAGACTTGAATTAAAGCAATAAAACTATTGATTAATGAAAAGTTTAATTAATTAGCTTAGCAAAAAACATTTCGTTGCAGCGACCTCCTCTTCGACGACGAGCACACCGAGCTCGAGCACAACCAGCAGCTCTACCACCTCGACGCCAACCTCAAGCACGACATCGAGCAGCACATCTTCGTCGAGCACGAGCACACCGAGCTCCTCAAGTCAGTGTCTAAGGCGAATATTGAAAGTGCCTGGAACATTCGATATATCTCTACTAGCAAGACTTGAATTAAAGCAATAAAACTATTGATTAATGAAAAGTTTAATTAATTAGCTTAGCAAAAAACCTTTCGTTGCAGCGACCTCCTCTTCGACGACGAGCACACCGAGCTCGAGCACAACTAGCAGCTCTACAACCTCGACGCCAACCTCAAGCACGACATCGAGCAGCACATCTTCGTCGAGCACGAGCACACCGAGCTCCTCAAGTCAGTGTCTAAGGCGAATATTGAAAGTGCCTGGAACATTCGATATATCTCTACTAGCAAGACTTGAATTAAAGCAATAAAACTATTGATTAATGAAAAGTTTAATTTCGTTGCAGCGTCCTCCTCCTCGACGACGAGCACACCGAGCTCGAGCACAACCAGCAGCTCTACCACCTCGACGCCAACCTCAAGCACGACATCGAGCAGCACATCTTCGTCGAGCACGAGCACACCGAGCTCAAGCACAACTAGCAGCTCTACCACCTCGACGCCAACCTCAAGCACGACATCGAGCAGCACATCTTCGTCGAGCACGAGCACACCGAGCTCCTCAAGTCAGTGTCTAAGGCGAATATTGAAAGTGCCTGGAACATTCGATATATCTCTACTAGAACGACTTGAATTAAAGCAATAAAACTATTGATTAATGAAAAGTTTAATTAATTAGCTTAGCAAAAAACATTTCGTTGCAGCGACCTCCTCTTCGACGACGAGCACACCGAGCTCGAGCACAACCAGCAGCTCTACCACCTCGACGCCAACCTCAAGCACGACATCGAGCAGCACATCTTCGTCGAGCACGAGCACACCGAGCTCCTCAAGTCAGTGTCTAAGGCGAATATTGAAAGTGCCTGGAACATTCGATATATCTCTACTAGCACGACTTGAATTAAAGCAATAAAACTTTTGATTAATGAAAAGTTTAATTAATTAGCTTAGCAAAAACCATTTCGTTGCAGCGACCTCCTCTTCGACGACGAGCACACCGAGCTCGAGCACAACCAGCAGCTCTACCACCTCGACGCCAACCTCAAGCACGACATCGAGCAGCACATCTTCGTCGAGCACGAGCACACCGAGCTCCTCAAGTCAGTGTCTAAGGCGAATATTGAAAGTGCCTGGAACATTCGATATATCTCTACTAGAACGACTTGAATTAAAGCAATAAAACTATTGATTAATGAAAAGTTTAATTAATTAGCTTAGCAAAAAACATTTCGTTGCAGCGACCTCCTCTTCGACGACGAGCACACCGAGCTCGAGCACAACCAGCAGCTCTACCACCTCGACGCCAACCTCAAGCACGACATCGAGCAGCACATCTTCGTCGAGCACGAGCACACCGAGCTCCTCAAGTCAGTGTCTAAGGCGAATATTGAAAGTGCCTGGAACATTCGATATATCTCTACTAGCAAGACTTGAATTAAAGCAATAAAACTTTTGATTAATGAAAAGTTTAATTAATTAGCTTAGCAAAAACCATTTCGTTGCAGCGACCTCCTCTTCGACGACGAGCACACCGAGCTCGAGCACAACCAGCAGCTCTACCACCTCGACGCCAACCTCAAGCACGACATCGAGCAGCACATCTTCGTCGAGCACGAGCACACCGAGCTCCTCAAGTCAGTGTCTAAGGCGAATATTGAAAGTGCCTGGAACATTCGATATATCTCTACTAGAACGACTTGAATTAAAGCAATAAAACTTTTGATTAATGAAAAGTTTAATTAATTAGCTTAGCAAAAACCATTTCGTTGCAGCGACCTCCTCTTCGACGACGAGCACACCGAGCTCGAGCACAACCAGCAGCTCTACCACCTCGACGCCAACCTCAAGCACGACATCGAGCAGCACATCTTCGTCGAGCACGAGCACACCGAGCTCCTCAAGTCAGTGTCTAAGGCGAATATTAAAGTGCCTGGAACATTCGATATATCACTACTAGCAAGACTTGAATTAAAGCAATAAAACTGTTGATTAATGAAAAGTTTAATTAATTAGCTTAGCAAAAAACATTTCGTTGCAGCGACCTCCTCTTCGACGACGAGCACACCGAGCTCGAGCACAACCAGCAGCTCTACCACCTCGACGCCAACCTCAAGCACGACATCGAGCAGCACATCTTCGTCGAGCACGAGCACACCGAGCTCCTCAAGTCAGTGTCTAAGGCGAATATTGAAAGTGCCTGGAACATTCGATATATCTCTACTAGCAAGACTTGAATTAAAGCAATAAAACTATTGATTAATGAAAAGTTTAATTAATTAGCTTAGCAAAAAACATTTCGTTGCAGCGACCTCCTCTTCGACGACGAGCACACCGAGCTCGAGCACAACCAGCAGCTCTACCACCTCGACGCCAACCTCAAGCACGACATCGAGCAGCACATCTTCGTCGAGCACGAGCACACCGAGCTCCTCAAGTCAGTGTCTAAGGCGAATATTGAAAGTGCCTGGAACATTCGATATATCTCTACTAGCACGACTTGAATTAAAGCAATAAAACTTTGATTAATGAAAAGTTTAATTAATTAGCTTAGCAAAAACCATTTCGTTGCAGCGACCTCCTCTTCGACGACGAGCACACCGAGCTCGAGCACAACCAGCAGCTCTACCACCTCGACGCCAACCTCAAGCACGACATCGAGCAGCACATCTTCGTCGAGCACGAGCACACCGAGCTCCTCAAGTCAGTGTCTAAGGCGAATATTGAAAGTACCTGGAACATTCGATATATCTCTACTAGCAAGACTTTAATTAAAGCAATAAAACTATTGATTAATGAAAAGTTTAATTAATTAGTTTAGCAAAAAACATTTCGTTGCAGCGACCTCCTCTTCGACGACGAGCACACCGAGCTCGAGCACAACCAGCAGCTCTACCACCTCGACGCCAACCTCAAGCACGACATCGAGCAGCACATCTTCGTCGAGCACGAGCACACCGAGCTCCTCAAGTCAGTGTCTAAGGCGAATAATGAAAGTGCCTGGAACATTCGATATATCTCTACTAGCACGACTTGAATTAAAGCAATAAAACTTTTGATTAATGAAAAGTTTAATTAATTAGCTTAGCAAAAACCATTTCGTTGCAGCGACCTCCTCTTCGACGACGAGCACACCGAGCTCGAGCACAACCAGCAGCTCTACCACCTCGACGCCAACCTCAAGCACGACATCGAGCAGCACATCTTCGTCGAGCACGAGCACACCGAGCTCCTCAAGTCAGTGTCTAAGGCGAATATTGAAAGTGCCTGGAACATTCGATATATCTCTACTAGCAAGACTTGAATTAAAGCAATAAAACTATTGATTAATGAAAAGTTTAATTAATTAGCTTAGCAAAAAACATTTCGTTGCAGCGACCTCCTCTTCGACGACGAGCACACCGAGCTCGAGCACAACCAGCAGCTCTACAACCTCGACGCCAACCTCAAGCACGACATCGAGCAGCACATCTTCGTCGAGCACGAGCACACCGAGCTCCTCAAGTCAGTGTCTAAGGCGAATATTGAAAGTGCCTGGAACATTCGATATATCTCTACTAGCACGACTTGAATTAAAGCAATAAAACTATTGATTAATGAAAAGTTTAATTAATTAGCTTAGCAAAAAACATTTCGTTGCAGCGACCTCCTCTTCGACGACGAGCACACCGAGCTCAAGCACAACTAGCAGCTCTACAACCTCGACGCCAACCTCAAGCACGACATCGAGCAGCACATCTTCGTCGAGCACGAGCACACCGAGCTCAAGCACAACTAGCAGCTCAACAACCTCGACGCCAACCTCAAGCACGACATCGAGCAGCACATCTTCGTCGAGCACGAGCACACCGAGCTCCTCAAGTCAGTGTCTAGGCGAATATTAAAAGTGCCTGGAACATTCGAAATATCTCTACTAGCAAGACTTGAATTAAAGCAATAAAACTATTGATTAATGAAAAGTTTAATTAATTAGCTTAGCAAAAAACATTTCGTTGCAGCGACCTCCTCTTCGACGACGAGCACACCGAGCTCAAGCACAACTAGCAGCTCAACAACCTCGACGCCAACCTCAAGCACGACATCGAGCAGCACATCTTCGTCGAGCACGAGCACACCGAGCTCCTCAAGTCAGTGTCTAAGGCGAATATTGAAAGTGCCTGGAACATTCGATATATCTCTACTAGAACGACTTGAATTAAAGCAATAAAACTTTTGATTAATGAAAAGTTTAATTAATTAGCTTAGCAAAAACCATTTCGTTGCAGCGACCTCCTCTTCGACGACGAGCACACCGAGCTCGAGCACAACCAGCAGCTCTACCACCTCGACGCCAACCTCAAGCACGACATCGAGCAGCACATCTTCGTCGAGCACGAGCACACCGAGCTCCTCAAGTCAGTGTCTAAGGCGAATATTAAAGTGCCTGGAACATTCGATATATCACTACTAGCAAGACTTGAATTAAAGCAATAAAACTATTGATTAATGAAAAGTTTAATTAATTAGCTTAGCAAAAAACATTTCGTTGCAGCGACCTCCTCTTCGACGACGAGCACACCGAGCTCGAGCACAACCAGCAGCTCTACCACCTCGACGCCAACCTCAAGCACGACATCGAGCAGCACATCTTCGTCGAGCACGAGCACACCGAGCTCCTCAAGTCAGTGTCTAAGGCGAATATTGAAAGTGCCTGGAACATTCGATATATCTCTACTAGCAAGACTTGAATTAAAGCAATAAAACTATTGATTAATGAAAAGTTTAATTAATTAGCTTAGCAAAAAACATTTCGTTGCAGCGACCTCCTCTTCGACGACGAGCACACCGAGCTCGAGCACAACCAGCAGCTCTACCACCTCGACGCCAACCTCAAGCACGACATCGAGCAGCACATCTTCGTCGAGCACGAGCACACCGAGCTCCTCAAGTCAGTGTCTAAGGCGAATATGAAAGTGCCTGGAACATTCGATATATCTCTACTAGCACGACTTGAATTAAAGCAATAAAACTTTTGATTAATGAAAAGTTTAATTAATTAGCTTAGCAAAAACCATTTCGTTGCAGCGACCTCCTCTTCGACGACGAGCACACCGAGCTCGAGCACAACCAGCAGCTCTACCACCTCGACGCCAACCTCAAGCACGACATCGAGCAGCACATCTTCGTCGAGCACGAGCACACCGAGCTCCTCAAGTCAGTGTCTAAGGCGAATATTGAAAGTACCTGGAACATTCGATATATCTCTACTAGCAAGACTTTAATTAAAGCAATAAAACTATTGATTAATGAAAAGTTTAATTAATTAGTTTAGCAAAAAACATTTCGTTGCAGCGACCTCCTCTTCGACGACGAGCACACCGAGCTCGAGCACAACCAGCAGCTCTACCACCTCGACGCCAACCTCAAGCACGACATCGAGCAGCACATCTTCGTCGAGCACGAGCACACCGAGCTCCTCAAGTCAGTGTCTAAGGCGAATATTGAAAGTGCCTGGAACATTCGATATATCTCTACTAGCAAGACTTGAATTAAAGCAATAAAACTATTGATTAATGAAAAGTTTAATTAATTAGCTTAGCAAAAAACATTTCGTTGCAGCGACCTCCTCTTCGACGACGAGCACACCGAGCTCGAGCACAACCAGCAGCTCAACAACCTCGACGCCAACCTCAAGCACGACATCGAGCAGCACATCTTCGTCGAGCACGAGCACACCGAGCTCCTCAAGTCAGTGTCTAAGGCGAATATTGAAAGTACCTGGAACATTCGATATATCTCTACTAGAACGACTTGAATTAAAGCAATAAAACTTTTGATTAATGAAAAGTTTAATTAATTAGCTTAGCAAAAACCATTTCGTTGCAGCGACCTCCTCTTCGACGACGAGCACACCGAGCTCGAGCACAACCAGCAGCTCTACCACCTCGACGCCAACCTCAAGCACGACATCGAGCAGCACATCTTCGTCGAGCACGAGCACACCGAGCTCCTCAAGTCAGTGTCTAAGGCGAATAATTAAAGTGCCTGGAACATTCGATATATCACTACTAGCAAGACTTGAATTAAAGCAATAAAACTGTTGATTAATGCAAAGTTTAATTAATTAGCTTAGCAAAAAACATTTCGTTGCAGCGACCTCCTCTTCGACGACGAGCACACCGAGCTCGAGCACAACCAGCAGCTCAACAACCTCGACGCCAACCTCAAGCACGACATCGAGCAGCACATCTTCGTCGAGCACGAGCACACCGAGCTCCTCAAGTCAGTGTCTAAGGCGAATATTGAAAGTGCCTGGAACATTCGATATATCTCTACTAGCACGACTTGAATTAAAGCAATAAAACTATTGATTAATGAAAAGTTTAATTAATTAGCTTAGCAAAAAACATTTCGTTGCAGCGACCTCCTCTTCGACGACGAGCACACCGAGCTCGAGCACAACCAGCAGCTCAACAACCTCGACGCCAACCTCAAGCACGACATCGAGCAGCACATCTTCGTCGAGCACGAGCACACCGAGCTCCTCAAGTCAGTGTCTAAGGCGAATATTGAAAGTGCCTGGAAGATTCGATATATCTCTACTAGCACGACTTGAATTAAAGCAATAAAACTATTGATTAATGAAAAGTTTAATTAATTAGCTTAGCAAAAAACATTTCGTTGCAGCGACCTCCTCTTCGACGACGAGCACACCGAGCTCAAGCACAACTAGCAGCTCTACAACCTCGACGCCAACCTCAAGCACGACATCGAGCAGCACATCTTCGTCGAGCACGAGCACACCGAGCTCAAGCACAACTAGCAGCTCAACAACCTCGACGCCAACCTCAAGCACGACATCGAGCAGCACATCTTCGTCGAGCACGAGCACACCGAGCTCCTCAAGTCAGTGTCTGAGGCGAATATTAAAAGTGCCTGGAAGATTCGAAATATCTCTACTAGCAAGACTTGAATTAAAGCAATAAAACTATTGATTAATGAAAAGTTTAATTAATTAGCTTAGCAAAAAATATTTCGTTGCAGCGACCTCCTCTTCGACGACGAGCACACCGAGCTCAAGCACAACTAGCAGCTCAACAACCTCGACGCCAACCTCAAGCACGACATCGAGCAGCACATCTTCGTCGAGCACGAGCACACCGAGCTCCTCAAGTCAGTGTCTAAGGCGAATATTGAAAGTGCCTGGAACATTCGATATATCACTACTAGCAAGACTTGAATTAAAGCAATAAAACTATTGATTAATGAAAAGTTTAATTAATTGGCTTAGCAAAAAACATTTCGTTGCAGCGACCTCCTCTTCGACGACGAGCACATCGAGCTCGAGCACAACCAGCAGCTCTACCACCTCGACGCCAACCTCAAGCACGACATCGAGCAGCACATCTTCGTCGAGCACGAGCACACCGAGCTCCTCAAGTCAGTGTCTGAGGCGAATATTGAAAGTGCCTGGAAGATTCGAAATATCTCAACTAGCAAGACTTGAATTAAAGCAATAAAACTATTGATTAATGAAAAGTTTAATTAATTGGCTTAGCAAAAAAACATTTCGTTGCAGCGACCTCATCTTCGACGACGAGCACACCGAGCTCAAGCACAACTAGCAGCTCAACAACCTCGACGCCAACCTCAAGCACGACATCGAGCAGCACATCTTCGTCGAGCACGAGCACACCGAGCTCCTCAAGTCAGTGTCTAAGGCGAATATTAAAAATTCCTGCAACATTCGCTATATCACTACTAGCAAGACTTGAATTAAAGCAATAAAACTATTCATTAATGAAAAGTTTTATTAATTAGCTTAGCAAAAAACCTTTCGTTGCAGCGACCTCCTCTTCGACGACAAGCACACCGAGCTCGAGCACAACCAGCAGCTCTACAACCTCGACGCCAACACCTAGCACGACCTCGAGCAGCAGCACATCGTCCTCCTCAACGAGCACACCAAGCTCAAGCACGACATCGAGCAGCACATCTTCGTCGAGCACGAGCACACCGAGCTCAAGCACAACTAGCAGCTCAACAACCTCGACGCCAACCTCAAGCACGACATCGAGCAGCACATCTTCGTCGAGCACGAGCACACCGAGCTCAAGCACAACTAGCAGCTCAACAACCTCGACGCCAACCTCAAGCACGACATCGAGCAGCACATCTTCGTCGAGCACGAGCACACCGAGCTCCTCAAGTCAGTGTCTAAGGCGAATATTAAAAATTCCTACAACATTCGTTATATCACTACTAGCAAGACTTGAATTAAAGCAATAAAACTATTGATTAATGAAAAGTTTAATTAATTAGCTTAGCAAAAACCATTTCGTTGCAGCGACCTCCTCTTCGACGACGAGCACACCGAGCTCAAGCACAACTAGCAGCTCTACAACCTCGACGCCAACCTCAAGCACGACATCGAGCAGCACATCTTCGTCGAGCACGAGCACACCGAGCTCCTCAAGTCAGTGTCTAAGGCGAATATTGAAAGTGCCTGGAACATTCGATATATCACTACTAGCAAGACTTGAATTAAAGTAATAAAACTATTGATTAATGAAAAGTTTAATTAATTGCTTAGCAAAAAAACATTTCGTTGCAGCGACCTCCTCTTCGACGACGAGCACATCGAGCTCGAGCACAACCAGCAGCTCTACCACCTCGACGCCAACCTCAAGCACGACATCGAGCAGCACATCTTCGTCGAGCACGAGCACACCGAGCTCCTCAAGTCAGTGTCTGAGGCGAATATTGAAAGTGCCTGGAAGATTCGAAATATCTCAACCAGCAAGACTTGAATTAAAGCAATAAAACTATTGATTAATGAAAAGTTTAATTAATTGGCTTAGCAAAAAAACATTTCGTTGCAGCGACCTCATCTTCGACGACGAGCACACCGAGCTCAAGCACAACTAGCAGCTCAACAACTTCGACGCCAACCTCAAGCACGACATCGAGCAGCACATCTTCGTCGAGCACGAGCACACCGAGCTCCTCAAGTCAGTGTCTAAGGCGAATATTAAAAATTCCTGCAACATTCGCTATATCACTACTAGCAAGACTTGAATTAAAGCAATAAAACTATTCATTAATGAAAAGTTTTATTAATTAGCTTAGCAAAAAACTTTCGTTGCAGCGACCTCCTCTTCGACCACAAGCACACCGAGCTCGAGCACAACCAGCAGCTCTACAACCTCGACGCCAACACCTAGCACGACCTCGAGCAGCAGCACATCGTCCTCCTCAACGAGCACACCAAGCTCAAGCACGACATCGAGCAGCACATCTTCGTCGAGCACGAGCACACCGAGCTCAAGCACAACTAGCAGCTCAACAACCTCGACGCCAACCTCAAGCACGACATCGAGCAGCACATCTTCGTCGAGCACGAGCACACCGAGCTCAAGCACAACTAGCAGCTCAACAACCTCGACGCCAACCTCAAGCACGACATCGAGCAGCACATCTTCGTCGAGCACGAGCACACCGAGCTCCTCAAGTCAGTGTCTAAGGCGAATATTAAAAATTCCTGCAACATTCGCTATATCACTACTAGCAAGACTTGAATTAAAGCAATAAAACTATTGATTAATGAAAAGTTTAATTAATTGCTTAGCAAAAAACCATTTCGTTGCAGCGACCTCCTCTTCGACGACGAGCACACCGAGCTCAAGCACAACTAGCAGCTCTACAACCTCGACGCCAACCTCAAGCACGACATCGAGCAGCACATCTTCGTCGAGCACGAGCACACCGAGCTCCTCAAGTCAGTGTCTAAGGCGAATATTGAAAGTGCCTGGAACATTCGATATATCACTACTAGCAAGACTTGAATTAAAGCAATAAAACTATTGATTAATGAAAAGTTTAATTAATTGGCTTAGCAAAAAACCTTTCGTTGCAGCGACCTCCTCTTCGACGACGAGCACACCGAGCTCAAGCACAACTAGCAGCTCAACAACCTCGACGCCAACCTCAAGCACGACATCGAGCAGCACATCTTCGTCGAGCACGAGCACACCGAGCTCCTCAAGTCAGTGTCTAAGGCGAATATTGAAAGTGCCTGGAACATTCGATATATCACTACTAGCAAGACTTGAATTAAAGCAATAAAACTATTGATTAATGAAAAGTTAATTAATTGGCTTAGCAAAAAACATTTCTTTGCAGCGACCTCCTCTTCGACGACGAGCACACCGAGCTCGAGCACAACCAGCAGCTCTACCACCTCGACGCCAACCTCAAGCACGACATCGAGCAGCACATCTTCGTCGAGCACGAGCACACCGAGCTCCTCAAGTCAGTGTCTGAGGCGAATATTGAAAGTGCCTGGAAGATTCGAAATATCTCAACTAGCAAGACTTGAATTAAAGCAATAAAACTATTGATTAATGAAAAGTTTAATTAATTGCTTAGCAAAAAAACATTTCGTTGCAGCGACCTCATCTTCGACGACGAGCACACCGAGCTCAAGCACAACTAGCAGCTCAACAACCTCGACGCCAACCTCAAGCACGACATCGAGCAGCACATCTTCGTCGAGCACGAGCACACCGAGCTCCTCAAGTCAGTGTCTAAGGCGAATATTGAAAGTGCCTGGAACATTCGATATATCATTACTAGCAAGATTTGAATTATAGCAATAAAACTATTCATTAATGAAAAGTTTATTAATTAGCTTAGCAAAAAACCTTTCGTTGCAGCGACCTCCTCTTCGACGACAAGCACACCGAGCTCGAGCACAACCAGCAGCTCTACAACCTCGACGCCAACACCTAGCACGACCTCGAGCAGCAGCACATCGTCCTCCTCAACGAGCACACCAAGCTCAAGCACGACATCGAGCAGCACATCTTCGTCGAGCACGAGCACACCGAGCTCAAGCATAACTAGCAGCTCAACAACCTCGACGCCAACCTCAAGCACGACATCGAGCAGCACATCTTCGTCGAGCACGAGCACACCGAGCTCAAGCACAACTAGCAGCTCAACAACCTCGACGCCAACCTCAAGCACGACATCGAGCAGCACATCTTCGTCGAGCACGAGCACACCGAGCTCCTCAAGTCAGTGTCTAAGGCGAATATTAAAAATTCCTGGAACATTCGTTATATCACTACTAGCAAGACTTGAATTAAAGCAATAAAACTATTGATTAATGAAAAGTTTAATTAATTAGCTTAGCAAAAACCATTTCGTTGCAGCGACCTCCTCTTCGACGACGAGCACACCGAGCTCAAGCACAACTAGCAGCTCAACAACCTCGACGCCAACCTCAAGCACGACATCGAGCAGCACATCTTCGTCGAGCACGAGCACACCGAGCTCCTCAAGTCAGTGTCTAAGGCGAATATTGAAAATTCCTGCAACATTCGCTATATCACTACTAGCAAGACTTGAATTAAAGCAATAAAACTATTGATTAATGAAAAGTTTAATTAATTGGCTTAGCAAAAAACCTTTCGTTGCAGCGACCTCATCTTCGACGACGAGCACACCGAGCTCAAGCACAACTAGCAGCTCTACAACCTCGACGCCAACCTCAAGCACGACATCGAGCAGCACATCTTCGTCGAGCACGAGCACACCGAGCTCCTCAAGTCAGTGTCTAAGGCGAATATTGAAAATGCCTGCAAGATTCGAAATATCTCTACTAGCAAGACTTGGATTAAAGCAATAAAACTACTGATCAATGAAAAGTTTAATTTCGTTGCAGCGTCCTCCTCCTCGACGACGAGCACACCGAGCTCGAGCACAACCAGCAGCTCTACCACCTCGACGCCAACCTCAAGCACGACATCGAGCAGCACATCTTCGTCGAGCACGAGCACACCGAGCTCAAGCACAACTAGCAGCTCAACAACCTCGACGCCAACCTCAAGCACGGCATCGAGCAGCACATCTTCGTCGAGCACGAGCACACAGAGCTCCTCAAGTCAGTGTCTGAGGCGAATATTGAAAGTGCCTGGAACATTCGATATATCACTACTAGCAAGACTTGAATTAAAGTAATAAAACTATTGATTAATGAAAAGTTAATTAATTGCTTAGCAAAAAAACATTTCGTTGCAGCGACCTCCTCTTCGACGACGAGCACACCGAGCTCGAGCACAACCAGCAGCTCTACCACCTCGACGCCAACCTCAAGCACGACATCGAGCAGCACATCTTCGTCGAGCACGAGCACACCGAGCTCCTCAAGTCAGTGTCTGAGGCGAATATTGAAAGTGCCTGGAAGATTCGAAATATCTCAACCAGCAAGACTTGAATTAAAGCAATAAAACTATTGATTAATGAAAAGTTTAATTAATTGGCTTAGCAAAAAAACATTTCGTTGCAGCGACCTCCTCTTCGACGACGAGCACGCCGAGCTCAAGCACAACTAGCAGCTCAACAACTTCGACGCCAACCTCAAGCACGACATCGAGCAGCACTTCTTCGTCGAGCACGAGCACACCGAGCTCCTCAAGTCAGTGTCTAAGGCGAATATTAAAAATTCCTGCAACATTCGCTATATCACTACTAGCAAGACTTGAATTATAGCAATAAAACTATTCATTAATGAAAAGTTTTATTAATTAGCTTAGCAAAAAACCTTTCGTTGCAGCGACCTCCTCTTCGACCACAAGCACACCGAGCTCGAGCACAACCAGCAGCTCTACAACCTCGACGCCAACACCTAGCACGACCTCGAGCAGCAGCACATCGTCCTCCTCAACGAGCACACCAAGCTCAAGCACGACATCGAGCAGCACATCTTCGTCGAGCACGAGCACACCGAGCTCAAGCACAACTAGCAGCTCAACAACCTCGACGCCAACCTCAAGCACGACATCGAGCAGCACATCTTCGTCGAGCACGAGCACACCGAGCTCAAGCACAACTAGCAGCTCAACAACCTCGACGCCAACCTCAAGCACGACATCGAGCAGCACATCTTCGTCGAGCACGAGCACACCGAGCTCCTCAAGTCAGTGTCTAAGGCGAATATTAAAAATTCCTGCAACATTCGCTATATCACTACTAGCAAGACTTGAATTAAAGCAATAAAACTATTGATTAATGAAAAGTTTAATTAATTGGCTTAGCAAAAAACCATTTCGTTGCAGCGACCTCCTCTTCGACGACGAGCACACCGAGCTCAAGCACAACTAGCAGCTCTACAACCTCGACGCCAACCTCAAGCACGACATCGAGCAGCACATCTTCGTCGAGCACGAGTACACCGAGCTCCTCAAGTCAGTGTCTAAGGCGAATATTGAAAGTGCCTGGAACATTCGATATATCACTACTAGCAAGACTTGAATTAAAGCAATAAAACTATTGATTAATGAAAAGTTTAATTAATTGGCTTAGCAAAAAACCTTTCGTTGCAGCGACCTCATCTTCGACGACGCGCACACCGAGCTCAAGCACAACTAGCAGCTCAACAACCTCGACGCCAACCTCAAGCACGACATCGAGCAGCACATCTTCGTCGAGCACGAGCACACCGAGCTCCTCAAGTCAGTGTCTAAGGCGAATATTGAAAGTGCCTGGAACATTCGATATATCACTACTAGCAAGACTTGAATTAAAGTAATAAAACTATTGATTAATGAAAAGTATAATTAATTGGCTTAGCAAAAAACATTTCTTTGCAGCGACCTCCTCTTCGACGACGAGCACATCGAGCTCGAGCACAACCAGCAGCTCTACCACCTCGACGCCAACCTCAAGCACGACATCGAGCAGCACATCTTCGTCGAGCACGAGCACACCGAGCTCCTCAAGTCAGTGTCTGAGGCGAATATTGAAAGTGCCTGGAAGATTCGAAATATCTCAACCAGCAAGACTTGAATTAAAGCAATAAAACTATTGATTAATGAAAAGTTTAATTAATTGGCTTAGCAAAAAAACATTTCGTTGCAGCGACCTCATCTTCGACGACGAGCACGCCGAGCTCAAGCACAACTAGCAGCTCAACAACCTCGACGCCAACCTCAAGCACGACATCGAGCAGCACTTCTTCGTCGAGCACGAGCACACCGAGCTCCTCAAGTCAGTGTCTAAGGCGAATATTGAAAGTGCCTGGAACGTTCGATATATCATTACAAGCAAGATTTGAATTATAGCAATAAAACTATTCATTAATGAAAAGTTTTATTAATTAGCTTAGCAAAAAACCTTTCGTTGCAGCGACCTCCTCTTCGACCACAAGCACACCGAGCTCGAGCACAACCAGCAGCTCTACAACCTCGACGCCAACACCTAGCACGACCTCGAGCAGCAGCACATCGTCCTCCTCAACGAGCACACCAAGCTCAAGCACGACATCGAGCAGCACATCTTCGTCGAGCACGAGCACACCGAGCTCAAGCACAACTAGCAGCTCAACAACCTCGACGCCAACCTCAAGCACGACATCGAGCAGCACATCTTCGTCGAGCACGAGCACACCGAGCTCAAGCACAACTAGCAGCTCAACAACCTCGACGCCAACCTCAAGCACGACATCGAGCAGCACATCTTCGTCGAGCACGAGCACACCGAGCTCCTCAAGTCAGTGTCTAAGGCGAATATTAAAAATTCCTACAACATTCGTTATATCACTACTAGCAAGACTTGAATTAAAGCAATAAAACTATTGATTAATGAAAAGTTTAATTAATTAGCTTAGCAAAAACCATTTCGTTGCAGCGACCTCCTCTTCGACGACGAGCACACCGAGCTCAAGCACAACTAGCAGCTCAACAACCTCGACGCCAACCTCAAGCACGACATCGAGCAGCACATCTTCGTCGAGCACGAGCACACCGAGCTCCTCAAGTCAGTGTCTAAGGCGAATATTGAAAATTCCTGCAACATTCGCTATATCACTACTAGCAAGACTTGAATTAAAGCAATAAAACTATTGATTAATGAAAAGTTTAATTAATTGGCTTAGCAAAAAACCTTTCGTTGCAGCGACCTCATCTTCGACGACGCGCACACCGAGCTCAAGCACAACTAGCAGCTCTACAACCTCGACGCCAACCTCAAGCACGACATCGAGCAGCACATCTTCGTCGAGCACGAGCACACCGAGCTCCTCAAGTCAGTGTCTAAGGCGAATATTGAAAATGCCTGCAAGATTCGAAATATCTCTACTAGCAAGACTTGGATTAAAGCAATAAAACTACTGATCAATGAAAAGTTTAATTTCGTTGCAGCGTCCTCCTCCTCGACGACGAGCACACCGAGCTCGAGCACAACCAGCAGCTCTACCACCTCGACGCCAACCTCAAGCACGACATCGAGCAGCACATCTTCGTCGAGCACGAGCACACCGAGCTCAAGCACAACTAGCAGCTCAACAACCTCGACGCCAACCTCAAGCACGGCATCGAGCAGCACATCTTCGTCGAGCACGAGCACACAGAGCTCCTCAAGTCAGTGTCTGAGGCGAATATTGAAAGTGCCTGGAAGATTCGAAATATCTCTACTAGCAAGACTTGAATTAAAGCAATAAAACTATTGATTAATGAAAAGTTTAATTAATTAGCTTAGCAAAAAATATTTCGTTGCAGCGACCTCCTCTTCGACGACGAGCACACCGAGCTCAAGCACAACTAGCAGCTCAACAACCTCGACGCCAACCTCAAGCACGACATCGAGCAGCACATCTTCGTCGAGCACGAGCACACCGAGCTCCTCAAGTCAGTGTCTAAGGCGAATATTGAAAGTGCCTGGAACATTCGATATATCACTACTAGCAAGACTTGAATTAAAGTAATAAAACTATTGATTAATGAAAAGTATAATTAATTGGCTTAGCAAAAAACATTTCGTTGCAGCGAGCTCCTCTTCGACGACGAGCACATCGAGCTCGAGCACAAGCAGCAGCTCTACCACCTCGACGCCAACCTCAAGCACGACATCGAGCAGCACATCTTCGTCGAGCACGAGCACACCGAGCTCCTCAAGTCAGTGTCTGAGGCGAATATTGAAAGTGCCTGGAAGATTCGAAATATCTCAACCAGCAAGACTTGAATTAAAGCAATAAAACTATTGATTAATGAAAAGTTTAATTAATTGGCTTAGCAAAAAACCTTTCGTTGCAGCGACCTCATCTTCGACGACGAGCACACCGAGCTCAAGCACAACTAGCAGCTCTACAACCTCGACGCCAACCTCAAGCACGACATCGAGCAGCACATCTTCGTCGAGCACGAGCACACCGAGCTCAAGCACAACTAGCAGCTCAACAACCTCGACGCCAACCTCAAGCACGACATCGAGCAGCACATCTTCGTCGAGCACGAGCACACCGAGCTCCTCAAGTCAGTGTCTAAGGCGAATATTAAAAATTCCTGCAACATTCGTTATATCACTACTAGCAAGACTTGAATTAAAGCAATAAAACTATTGATTAATGAAAAGTTTAATTAATTGGCTTAGCAAAAAACCTTTCGTTGCAGCGACCTCATCTTCGACGACGAGCACACCGAGCTCAAGCACAACTAGCAGCTCTACAACCTCGACGCCAACCTCAAGCACGACATCGAGCAGCACATCTTCGTCGAGCACGAGCACACCGAGCTCCTCAAGTCAGTGTCTAAGGCGAATATTGAAAATGCCTGCAAGATTCGAAATATCTCTACTAGCAAGACTTGGATTAAAGCAATAAAACTACTGATCAATGAAAAGTTTAATTTCGTTGCAGCGTCCTCCTCCTCGACGACGAGCACACCGAGCTCGAGCACAACCAGCAGCTCTACCACCTCGACGCCAACCTCAAGCACGACATCGAGCAGCACATCTTCGTCGAGCACGAGCACACCGAGCTCAAGCACAACTAGCAGCTCAACAACCTCGACGCCAACCTCAAGCACGGCATCGAGCAGCACATCTTCGTCGAGCACGAGCACACAGAGCTCCTCAAGTCAGTGTCTGAGGCGAATATTGAAAGTGCCTGGAAGATTCGAAATATCTCTACTAGCAAGACTTGAATTAAAGCAATAAAACTATTGATTAATGAAAAGTTTAATTAATTAGCTTAGCAAAAAATTTCGTTGCAGCGACCTCCTCTTCGACGACGAGCACACCGAGCTCAAGCACAACTAGCAGCTCAACAACCTCGACGCCAACCTCAAGCACGACATCGAGCAGCACATCTTCGTCGAGCACGAGCACACCGAGCTCCTCAAGTCAGTGTCTGAGGCGAATATTGAAAGTGCCTGGAAGATTCGAAATATCTCAACCAGCAAGACTTGAATTAAAGCAATAAAACTATTGATTAATGAAAAGTTTAATTAATTGGCTTAGCAAAAAACCTTTCGTTGCAGCGACCTCATCTTCGACGACGAGCACACCGAGCTCAAGCACAACTAGCAGCTCTACAACCTCGACGCCAACCTCAAGCACGACATCGAGCAGCACATCTTCGTCGAGCACGAGCACACCGAGCTCCTCAAGTCAGTGTCTAAGGCGAATATTGAAAATGCCTGCAAGATTCGAAATATCTCTACTAGCAAGACTTGGATTAAAGCAATAAAACTACTGATCAATGAAAAGTTTAATTTCGTTGCAGCGTCCTCCTCCTCGACGACGAGCACACCGAGCTCGAGCACAACCAGCAGCTCTACCACCTCGACGCCAACCTCAAGCACGACATCGAGCAGCACATCTTCGTCGAGCACGAGCACACCGAGCTCAAGCACAACTAGCAGCTCAACAACCTCGACGCCAACCTCAAGCACGACATCGAGCAGCACATCTTCGTCGAGCACGAGCACACCGAGCTCAAGCACAACTAGCAGCTCAACAACCTCGACGCCAACCTCAAGCACGGCATCGAGCAGCACATCTTCGTCGAGCACGAGCACACAGAGCTCCTCAAGTCAGTGTCTGAGGCGAATATTGAAAGTGCCTGGAAGATTCGAAATATCTCTACTAGCAAGACTTGAATTAAAGCAATAAAACTATTGATTAATGAAAAGTTTAATTAATTAGCTTAGCAAAAAATACTTCGTTGCAGCGACCTCCTCTTCGACGACGAGCACACCGAGCTCAAGCACAACTAGCAGCTCAACAACCTCGACGCCAACCTCAAGCACGACATCGAGCAGCACATCTTCGTCGAGCACGAGCACACCGAGCTCCTCAAGTCAGTGTCTAAGGCGAATATTTAAAGTGCCTGGAACATTCGATATATCACTACTAGCAAGACTTGAATTAAAGCAATAAAACTATTGATTAATGAAAAGTATAATTAATTGGCTTAGCAAAAAACATTTCGTTGCAGCGAGCTCCTCTTCGACGACGAGCACATCGAGCTCGAGCACAAGCAGCAGCTCTACCACCTCGACGCCAACCTCAAGCACGACATCGAGCAGCACATCTTCGTCGAGCACGAGCACACCGAGCTCCTCAAGTCAGTGTCTGAGGCGAATATTGAAAGTGCCTGGAAGATTCGAAATATCTCAACCAGCAAGACTTGAATTAAAGCAATAAAACTATTGATTAATGAAAAGTTTAATTAATTGGCTTAGCAAAAAACCTTTCGTTGCAGCGACCTCATCTTCGACGACGAGCACACCGAGCTCAAGCACAACTAGCAGCTCTACAACCTCGACGCCAACCTCAAGCACGACATCGAGCAGCACATCTTCGTCGAGCACGAGCACACCGAGCTCCTCAAGTCAGTGTCTAAGGCGAATATTGAAAATGCCTGCAAGATTCGAAATATCTCTACTAGCAAGACTTGGATTAAAGCAATAAAACTACTGATCAATGAAAAGTTTAATTTCGTTGCAGCGTCCTCCTCCTCGACGACGAGCACACCGAGCTCGAGCACAACCAGCAGCTCTACCACCTCGACGCCAACCTCAAGCACGACATCGAGCAGCACATCTTCGTCGAGCACGAGCACACCGAGCTCAAGCACAACTAGCAGCTCAACAACCTCGACGCCAACCTCAAGCACGGCATCGAGCAGCACATCTTCGTCGAGCACGAGCACACAGAGCTCCTCAAGTCAGTGTCTGAGGCGAATATTGAAAGTGCCTGGAAGATTCGAAATATCTCAACCAGCAAGACTTGAATTAAAGCACTAAAACTATTGATTAATGAAAAGTTTAATTAATTGGCTTAGCAAAAAACCTTTCGTTGCAGCGACCTCATCTTCGACGACGAGCACACCGAGCTCAAGCACAACTAGCAGCTCTACAACCTCGACGCCAACCTCAAGCACGACATCGAGCAGCACATCTTCGTCGAGCACGAGCACACCGAGCTCAAGCACAACTAGCAGCTCAACAACCTCGACGCCAACCTCAAGCACGACATCGAGCAGCACATCTTCGTCGAGCACGAGCACACCGAGCTCCTCAAGTCAGTGTCTAAGGCGAATATTAAAAATTCCTGCAACATTCGTTATATCACTACTAGCAAGACTTGAATTAAAGCAATAAAACTATTGATTAATGAAAAGTTTAATTAATTGGCTTAGCAAAAAACCTTTCGTTGCAGCGACCTCATCTTCGACGACGAGCACACCGAGCTCAAGCACAACTAGCAGCTCTACAACCTCGACGCCAACCTCAAGCACGACATCGAGCAGCACATCTTCGTCGAGCACGAGCACACCGAGCTCCTCAAGTCAGTGTCTAAGGCGAATATTGAAAATGCCTGCAAGATTCGAAATATCTCTACTAGCAAGACTTGGATTAAAGCAATAAAACTACTGATCAATGAAAAGTTTAATTTCGTTGCAGCGTCCTCCTCCTCGACGACGAGCACACCGAGCTCGAGCACAACCAGCAGCTCTACCACCTCGACGCCAACCTCAAGCACGACATCGAGCAGCACATCTTCGTCGAGCACGAGCACACCGAGCTCAAGCACAACTAGCAGCTCAACAACCTCGACGCCAACCTCAAGCACGGCATCGAGCAGCACATCTTCGTCGAGCACGAGCACACAGAGCTCCTCAAGTCAGTGTCTGAGGCGAATATTGAAAGTGCCTGGAAGATTCGAAATATCTCTACTAGCAAGACTTGAATTAAAGCAATAAAACTATTGATTAATGAAAAGTTTAATTAATTAGCTTAGCAAAAAATATTTCGTTGCAGCGACCTCCTCTTCGACGACGAGCACACCGAGCTCAAGCACAACTAGCAGCTCAACAACCTCGACGCCAACCTCAAGCACGACATCGAGCAGCACATCTTCGTCGAGCACGAGCACACCGAGCTCCTCAAGTCAGTGTCTGAGGCGAATATTGAAAGTGCCTGGAAGATTCGAAATATCTCAACCAGCAAGACTTGAATTAAAGCAATAAAACTATTGATTAATGAAAAGTTTAATTAATTGGCTTAGCAAAAAACCTTTCGTTGCAGCGACCTCATCTTCGACGACGAGCACACCGAGCTCAAGCACAACTAGCAGCTCTACAACCTCGACGCCAACCTCAAGCACAACATCGAGCAGCACATCTTCGTCGAGCACGAGCACACCGAGCTCCTCAAGTCAGTGTCTAAGGCGAATATTGAAAATGCCTGCAAGATTCGAAATATCTCTACTAGCAAGACTTGGATTAAAGCAATAAAACTACTGATCAATGAAAAGTTTAATTTCGTTGCAGCGTCCTCCTCCTCGACGACGAGCACACCGAGCTCGAGCACAACCAGCAGCTCTACCACCTCGACGCCAACCTCAAGCACGACATCGAGCAGCACATCTTCGTCGAGCACGAGCACACCGAGCTCAAGCACAACTAGCAGCTCAACAACCTCGACGCCAACCTCAAGCACGACATCGAGCAGCACATCTTCGTCGAGCACGAGCACACCGAGCTCAAGCACAACTAGCAGCTCAACAACCTCGACGCCAACCTCAAGCACGGCATCGAGCAGCACATCTTCGTCGAGCACGAGCACACAGAGCTCCTCAAGTCAGTGTCTGAGGCGAATATTGAAAGTGCCTGGAAGATTAGAAATATCTCTACTAGCAAGACTTGAATTAAAGCAATAAAACTATTGATTAATGAAAAGTTTAATTAATTAGCTTAGCAAAAAATACTTCGTTGCAGCGACCTCCTCTTCGACGACGAGCACACCGAGCTCAAGCACAACTAGCAGCTCAACAACCTCGACGCCAACCTCAAGCACGACATCGAGCAGCACATCTTCGTCGAGCACGAGCACACCGAGCTCCTCAAGTCAGTGTCTAAGGCGAATATTAAAAATTCCTGCAACATTCGTTATATCACTACTAGCAAGACTTGAATTAAAGCAATAAAACTATTGATTAATGAAAAGTTTAATTAATTGGCTTAGCAAAAAACCTTTCGTTGCAGCGACCTCATCTTCGACGACGAGCACACCGAGCTCAAGCACAACTAGCAGCTCTACAACCTCGACGCCAACCTCAAGCACGACATCGAGCAGCACATCTTCGTCGAGCACGAGCACACCGAGCTCCTCAAGTCAGTGTCTAAGGCGAATATTGAAAATGCCTGCAAGATTCGAAATATCTCTACTAGCAAGACTTGGATTAAAGCAATAAAACTACTGATCAATGAAAAGTTTAATTTCGTTGCAGCGTCCTCCTCCTCGACGACGAGCACACCGAGCTCGAGCACAACCAGCAGCTCTACCACCTCGACGCCAACCTCAAGCACGACATCGAGCAGCACATCTTCGTCGAGCACGAGCACACCGAGCTCAAGCACAACTAGCAGCTCAACAACCTCGACGCCAACCTCAAGCACGGCATCGAGCAGCACATCTTCGTCGAGCACGAGCACACAGAGCTCCTCAAGTCAGTGTCTGAGGCGAATATTGAAAGTGCCTGGAAGATTCGAAATATCTCTACTAGCAAGACTTGAATTAAAGCAATAAAACTATTGATTAATGAAAAGTTTAATTAATTAGCTTAGCAAAAAATATTTCGTTGCAGCGACCTCCTCTTCGACGACGAGCACACCGAGCTCAAGCACAACTAGCAGCTCAACAACCTCGACGCCAACCTCAAGCACGACATCGAGCAGCACATCTTCGTCGAGCACGAGCACACCGAGCTCCTCAAGTCAGTGTCTGAGGCGAATATTGAAAGTGCCTGGAAGATTCGAAATATCTCAACCAGCAAGACTTGAATTAAAGCAATAAAACTATTGATTAATGAAAAGTTTAATTAATTGGCTTAGCAAAAAACCTTTCGTTGCAGCGACCTCATCTTCGACGACGAGCACACCGAGCTCAAGCACAACTAGCAGCTCTACAACCTCGACGCCAACCTCAAGCACAACATCGAGCAGCACATCTTCGTCGAGCACGAGCACACCGAGCTCCTCAAGTCAGTGTCTAAGGCGAATATTGAAAATGCCTGCAAGATTCGAAATATCTCTACTAGCAAGACTTGGATTAAAGCAATAAAACTACTGATCAATGAAAAGTTTAATTTCGTTGCAGCGTCCTCCTCCTCGACGACGAGCACACCGAGCTCGAGCACAACCAGCAGCTCTACCACCTCGACGCCAACCTCAAGCACGACATCGAGCAGCACATCTTCGTCGAGCACGAGCACACCGAGCTCAAGCACAACTAGCAGCTCAACAACCTCGACGCCAACCTCAAGCACGACATCGAGCAGCACATCTTCGTCGAGCACGAGCACACCGAGCTCAAGCACAACTAGCAGCTCAACAACCTCGACGCCAACCTCAAGCACGGCATCGAGCAGCACATCTTCGTCGAGCACGAGCACACAGAGCTCCTCAAGTCAGTGTCTGAGGCGAATATTGAAAGTGCCTGGAAGATTAGAAATATCTCTACTAGCAAGACTTGAATTAAAGCAATAAAACTATTGATTAATGAAAAGTTTAATTAATTAGCTTAGCAAAAAATACTTCGTTGCAGCGACCTCCTCTTCGACGACGAGCACACCGAGCTCAAGCACAACTAGCAGCTCAACAACCTCGACGCCAACCTCAAGCACGACATCGAGCAGCACATCTTCGTCGAGCACGAGCACACCGAGCTCCTCAAGTCAGTGTCTAAGGCGAATATTAAAAATTCCTGCAACATTCGTTATATCACTACTAGCAAGACTTGAATTAAAGCAATAAAACTATTGATTAATGAAAAGTTTAATTAATTGGCTTAGCAAAAAACCTTTCGTTGCAGCGACCTCATCTTCGACGACGAGCACACCGAGCTCAAGCACAACTAGCAGCTCTACAACCTCGACGCCAACCTCAAGCACGACATCGAGCAGCACATCTTCGTCGAGCACGAGCACACCGAGCTCCTCAAGTCAGTGTCTAAGGCGAATATTGAAAATGCCTGCAAGATTCGAAATATCTCTACTAGCAAGACTTGGATTAAAGCAATAAAACTACTGATCAATGAAAAGTTTAATTTCGTTGCAGCGTCCTCCTCCTCGACGACGAGCACACCGAGCTCGAGCACAACCAGCAGCTCTACCACCTCGACGCCAACCTCAAGCACGACATCGAGCAGCACATCTTCGTCGAGCACGAGCACACCGAGCTCAAGCACAACTAGCAGCTCAACAACCTCGACGCCAACCTCAAGCACGGCATCGAGCAGCACATCTTCGTCGAGCACGAGCACACAGAGCTCCTCAAGTCAGTGTCTGAGGCGAATATTGAAAGTGCCTGGAAGATTCGAAATATCTCTACTAGCAAGACTTGAATTAAAGCAATAAAACTATTGATTAATGAAAAGTTTAATTAATTAGCTTAGCAAAAAATATTTCGTTGCAGCGACCTCCTCTTCGACGACGAGCACACCGAGCTCAAGCACAACTAGCAGCTCAACAACCTCGACGCCAACCTCAAGCACGACATCGAGCAGCACATCTTCGTCGAGCACGAGCACACCGAGCTCCTCAAGTCAGTGTCTGAGGCGAATATTGAAAGTGCCTGGAAGATTCGAAATATCTCAACCAGCAAGACTTGAATTAAAGCAATAAAACTATTGATTAATGAAAAGTTTAATTAATTGGCTTAGCAAAAAACCTTTCGTTGCAGCGACCTCATCTTCGACGACGAGCACACCGAGCTCAAGCACAACTAGCAGCTCTACAACCTCGACGCCAACCTCAAGCACAACATCGAGCAGCACATCTTCGTCGAGCACGAGCACACCGAGCTCCTCAAGTCAGTGTCTAAGGCGAATATTGAAAATGCCTGCAAGATTCGAAATATCTCTACTAGCAAGACTTGGATTAAAGCAATAAAACTACTGATCAATGAAAAGTTTAATTTCGTTGCAGCGTCCTCCTCCTCGACGACGAGCACACCGAGCTCGAGCACAACCAGCAGCTCTACCACCTCGACGCCAACCTCAAGCACGACATCGAGCAGCACATCTTCGTCGAGCACGAGCACACCGAGCTCAAGCACAACTAGCAGCTCAACAACCTCGACGCCAACCTCAAGCACGACATCGAGCAGCACATCTTCGTCGAGCACGAGCACACCGAGCTCAAGCACAACTAGCAGCTCAACAACCTCGACGCCAACCTCAAGCACGGCATCGAGCAGCACATCTTCGTCGAGCACGAGCACACAGAGCTCCTCAAGTCAGTGTCTGAGGCGAATATTGAAAGTGCCTGGAAGATTAGAAATATCTCTACTAGCAAGACTTGAATTAAAGCAATAAAACTATTGATTAATGAAAAGTTTAATTAATTAGCTTAGCAAAAAATACTTCGTTGCAGCGACCTCCTCTTCGACGACGAGCACACCGAGCTCAAGCACAACTAGCAGCTCAACAACCTCGACGCCAACCTCAAGCACGACATCGAGCAGCACATCTTCGTCGAGCACGAGCACACCGAGCTCCTCAAGTCAGTGTCTAAGGCGAATATTTAAAGTGCCTGGAACATTCGATATATCACTACTAGCAAGACTTGAATTAAAGTAATAAAACTATTGATTAATGAAAAGTATAATTAATTGGCTTAGCAAAAAACATTTCGTTGCAGCGAGCTCCTCTTCGACGACGAGCACATCGAGCTCGAGCACAAGCAGCAGCTCTACCACCTCGACGCCAACCTCAAGCACGACATCGAGCAGCACATCTTCGTCGAGCACGAGCACACCGAGCTCCTCAAGTCAGTGTCTGAGGCGAATATTGAAAGTGCCTGGAAGATTCGAAATATCTCAACCAGCAAGACTTGAATTAAAGCAATAAAACTATTGATTAATGAAAAGTTTAATTAATTGGCTTAGCAAAAAACCTTTCGTTGCAGCGACCTCATCTTCGACGACGAGCACACCGAGCTCAAGCACAACTAGCAGCTCTACAACCTCGACGCCAACCTCAAGCACGACATCGAGCAGCACATCTTCGTCGAGCACGAGCACACCGAGCTCCTCAAGTCAGTGTCTAAGGCGAATATTGAAAATGCCTGCAAGATTCGAAATATCTCTACTAGCAAGACTTGGATTAAAGCAATAAAACTACTGATCAATGAAAAGTTTAATTTCGTTGCAGCGTCCTCCTCCTCGACGACGAGCACACCGAGCTCGAGCACAACCAGCAGCTCTACCACCTCGACGCCAACCTCAAGCACGACATCGAGCAGCACATCTTCGTCGAGCACGAGCACACCGAGCTCCTCAAGTCAGTGTCTGAGGCGAATATTGAAAGTGCCTGGAAGATTCGAAATATCTCAACCAGCAAGACTTGAATTAAAGCAATAAAACTATTGATTAATGAAAAGTTTAATTAATTGGCTTAGCAAAAAACCTTTCGTTGCAGCGACCTCATCTTCGACGACGAGCACACCGAGCTCAAGCACAACTAGCAGCTCTACAACCTCGACGCCAACCTCAAGCACGACATCGAGCAGCACATCTTCGTCGAGCACGAGCACACCGAGCTCCTCAAGTCAGTGTCTAAGGCGAATATTGAAAATGCCTGCAAGATTCGAAATATCTCTACTAGCAAGACTTGGATTAAAGCAATAAAACTACTGATCAATGAAAAGTTTAATTTCGTTGCAGCGTCCTCCTCCTCGACGACGAGCACACCGAGCTCGAGCACAACCAGCAGCTCTACCACCTCGACGCCAACCTCAAGCACGACATCGAGCAGCACATCTTCGTCGAGCACGAGCACACCGAGCTCAAGCACAACTAGCAGCTCAACAACCTCGACGCCAACCTCAAGCACGGCATCGAGCAGCACATCTTCGTCGAGCACGAGCACACAGAGCTCCTCAAGTCAGTGTCTGAGGCGAATATTGAAAGTGCCTGGAAGATTCGAAATATCTCTACTAGCAAGACTTGAATTAAAGCAATAAAACTATTGATTAATGAAAAGTTTAATTAATTAGCTTAGCAAAAAATATTTCGTTGCAGCGACCTCCTCTTCGACGACGAGCACACCGAGCTCAAGCACAACTAGCAGCTCTACAACCTCGACGCCAACCTCAAGCACGGCATCGAGCAGCACATCTTCGTCGAGCACGAGCACACAGAGCTCCTCAAGTCAGTGTCTGAGGCGAATATTGAAAGTGCCTGGAAGATTCGAAATATCTCAACCAGCAAGACTTGAATTAAAGCAATAAAACTATTGATTAATGAAAAGTTTAATTAATTGGCTTAGCAAAAAACCTTTCGTTGCAGCGACCTCATCTTCGACGACGAGCACACCGAGCTCAAGCACAACTAGCAGCTCTACAACCTCGACGCCAACCTCAAGCACGACATCGAGCAGCACATCTTCGTCGAGCACGAGCACACCGAGCTCCTCAAGTCAGTGTCTAAGGCGAATATTGAAAATGCCTGCAAGATTCGAAATATCTCTACTAGCAAGACTTGGATTAAAGCAATAAAACTATTGATCAATGAAAAGTTTAATTTCGTTGCAGCGTCCTCCTCCTCGACGACGAGCACACCGAGCTCGAGCACAACCAGCAGCTCTACCACCTCGACGCCAACCTCAAGCACGACATCGAGCAGCACTTCTTCGTCGAGCACGAGCACACCGAGCTCCTCAAGTCAGTGTCTAAGGCGAATATTGAAAGTGCCTGGAACATTCGATATATCATTACAAGCAATATTTGAATTTTAGCAATAAAACTATTGATTAATGAAAAGTTTAATTAATTAGCTTAGCAAAAAAACATTTCGTTGCAGCGACCTCATCTTCGACGACGAGCACACCGAGCTCAAGCACAACTAGCAGCTCTACAACCTCGACGCCAACCTCAAGCACGACATCGAGCAGCACATCTTCGTCGAGCACGAGCACACCGAGCTCCTCAAGTCAGTGTCTAAGGCGAATATTAAAAATTCCTGCAACATTCGCTATATCACTACTAGCAAGACTTGAATTAAAGCAATAAAACTATTGATTAATGAAAAGTTTAATTAATTAGCTTAGCAAAAAATATTTCGTTGCAGCAACCTCCTCTTCGACGACGAGCACACCGAGCTCAAGCACAACTAGCAGCTCAACAACCTCGACGCCAACCTCAAGCACGACATCGAGCAGCACATCTTCGTCGAGCACAAGCACACCGAGCTCCTCAAGTCAGTGTCTAAGGCGAATATTAAAAATTCCTGCAACATTCGTTATATCACTACTAGCAAGACTTGAATTAAAGCAATAAAACTATTGATTAATGAAAAGTTTAATTAATTAGCTTAGCAAAAACCATTTCGTTGCAGCGACCTCCTCTTCGACGACGAGCACACCGAGCTCAAGCACAACTAGCAGCTCTACAACCTCGACGCCAACCTCAAGCACGACATCGAGCAGCACATCTTCGTCGAGCACGAGCACACCGAGCTCCTCAAGTCAGTGTCTAAGGCGAATATTAAAAATTCCTGCAACATTCGTTATATCACTACTAGCAAGACTTGAATTAAAGCAATAAAACTATTGATTAATGAAAAGTTTAATTAATTGGCTTAGCAAAAAACCTTTCGTTGCAGCAACCTCATCTTCGACGACGAGCACACCGAGCTCAAGCACAACTAGCAGCTCTACAACCTCGACGCCAACCTCAAGCACGACATCGAGCAGCACATCTTCGTCGAGCACGAGCACACCGAGCTCCTCAAGTCAGTGTCTAAGGCGAATATTGAAAGTGCCTGGAACATTCGATATATCACTACTAGCAAGACTTGAATTAAAGTAATAAAACTATTGATTAATGAAAAGTATAATTAATTGGCTTAGCAAAAAACATTTCGTTGCAGCGAGCTCCTCTTCGACGACGAGCACATCGAGCTCGAGCACAAGCAGCAGCTCTACCACCTCGACGCCAACCTCAAGCACGACATCGAGCAGCACATCTTCGTCGAGCACGAGCACACCGAGCTCCTCAAGTCAGTGTCTGAGGCGAATATTGAAAGTGCCTGGAAGATTCGAAATATCTCAACCAGCAAGACTTGAATTAAAGCAATAAAACTATTGATTAATGAAAAGTTTAATTAATTGGCTTAGCAAAAAACCTTTCGTTGCAGCGACCTCATCTTCGACGACGAGCACACCGAGCTCAAGCACAACTAGCAGCTCAACAACCTCGACGCCAACCTCAAGCACGACATCGAGCAGCACATCTTCGTCGAGCACAAGCACACCGAGCTCCTCAAGTGAGTGTCTAAGGCGAATATTAAAAATTCCTGCAACATTCGTTATATCACTACTAGCAAGACTTGAATTTAAGCAATAAAACTATTGATTAATGAAAAGTTTAATTAATTAGCTTAGCAAAAACCATTTCGTTGCAGCGACCTCCTCTTCGACGACGAGCACACCGAGCTCAAGCACAACTAGCAGCTCTACAACCTCGACGCCAACCTCAAGCACGACATCGAGCAGCACATCTTCGTCGAGCACGAGCACACCGAGCTCCTCAAGTCAGTGTCTAAGGCGAATATTAAAAATTCCTGCAACATTCGTTATATCACTACTAGCAAGACTTGAATTAAAGCAATAAAACTATTGATTAATGAAAAGTTTAATTAATTGGCTTAGCAAAAAACCTTTCGTTGCAGCGACCTCATCTTCGACGACGAGCACACCGAGCTCAAGCACAACTAGCAGCTCTACAACCTCGACGCCAACCTCAAGCACGACATCGAGCAGCACATCTTCGTCGAGCACGAGCACACCGAGCTCCTCAAGTCAGTGTCTAAGGCGAATATTGAAAATGCCTGCAAGATTCGAAATATCTCTACTAGCAAGACTTGGATTAAAGCAATAAAACTACTGATCAATGAAAAGTTTAATTTCGTTGCAGCGTCCTCCTCCTCGACGACGAGCACACCGAGCTCGAGCACAACCAGCAGCTCTACCACCTCGACGCCAACCTCAAGCACGACATCGAGCAGCACATCTTCGTCGAGCACGAGCACACCGAGCTCAAGCACAACTAGCAGCTCAACAACCTCGACGCCAACCTCAAGCACGACATCGAGCAGCACATCTTCGTCGAGCACAAGCACACCGAGCTCCTCAAGTCAGTGTCTAAGGCGAATATTAAAAATTCCTGCAACATTCGTTATATCACTACTAGCAAGACTTGAATTAAAGCAATAAAACTATTGATTAATGAAAAGTTTAATTAATTAGCTTAGCAAAAACCATTTCGTTGCAGCGACCTCCTCTTCGACGACGAGCACACCGAGCTCAAGCACAACTAGCAGCTCTACAACCTCGACGCCAACCTCAAGCACGACATCGAGCAGCACATCTTCGTCGAGCACGAGCACACCGAGCTCCTCAAGTCAGTGTCTAAGGCGAATATTAAAAATTCCTGCAACATTCGTTATATCACTACTAGCAAGACTTGAATTAAAGCAATAAAACTATTGATTAATGAAAAGTTTAATTAATTGGCTTAGCAAAAAACCTTTCGTTGCAGCGACCTCATCTTCGACGACGAGCACACCGAGCTCAAGCACAACTAGCAGCTCTACAACCTCGACGCCAACCTCAAGCACGACATCGAGCAGCACATCTTCGTCGAGCACGAGCACACCGAGCTCCTCAAGTCAGTGTCTAAGGCGAATATTGAAAATGCCTGCAAGATTCGAAATATCTCTACTAGCAAGACTTGGATTAAAGCAATAAAACTACTGATCAATGAAAAGTTTAATTTCGTTGCAGCGTCCTCCTCCTCGACGACGAGCACACCGAGCTCGAGCACAACCAGCAGCTCTACCACCTCGACGCCAACCTCAAGCACGACATCGAGCAGCACATCTTCGTCGAGCACGAGCACACCGAGCTCAAGCACAACTAGCAGCTCAACAACCTCGACGCCAACCTCAAGCACGGCATCGAGCAGCACATCTTCGTCGAGCACGAGCACACAGAGCTCCTCAAGTCAGTGTCTGAGGCGAATATTGAAAGTGCCTGGAAGATTCGAAATGTCTCTACTAGCAAGACTTGAATTAAAGCAATAAAACTATTGATTAATGAAAAGTTTAATTAATTAGCTTAGCAAAAAATATTTCGTTGCAGCGACCTCCTCTTCGACGACGAGCACACCGAGCTCAAGCACAACTAGCAGCTCAACAACCTCGACGCCAACCTCAAGCACGACATCGAGCAGCACATCTTCGTCGAGCACGAGCACACCGAGCTCCTCAAGTCAGTGTCTAAGGCGAATATTGAAAATGCCTGCAAGATTCGAAATATCTCTACTAGCAAGACTTGGATTAAAGCAATAAAACTATTGATCAATGAAAAGTTTAATTTCGTTGCAGCGTCCTCCTCCTCGACGACGAGCACACCGAGCTCGAGCACAACCAGCAGCTCTACCACCTCGACGCCAACCTCAAGCACGACATCGAGCAGCACTTCTTCGTCGAGCACGAGCACACCGAGCTCCTCAAGTCAGTGTCTAAGGCGAATATTGAAAGTGCCTGGAACATTCGATATATCATTACAAGCAAGATTTGAATTTTAGCAATAAAACTATTGATTAATGAAAAGTTTAATTAATTAGCTTAGCAAAAAAACATTTCGTTGCAGCGACCTCCTCTTCGACGACGAGCACACCGAGCTCAAGCACGACAAGCAGCTCCACAACCTCGACGCCAACATCTAGCACGACCTCGAGCAGCACGTCATCGTCATCGACAAGCACACCGAGCTCAAGCACGACTAGCAGCTCCACAACCTCGACGCCAACATCTAGCACGACCTCGAGCAGCACATCATCCTCGTCAACAAGCACACCGAGCTCGAGCACGACAAGCAGCTCCACAACCTCGACGCCAACATCTAGCACCACCTCGAGCAGCACATCGTCCTCCTCAACGAGCACACCGAGCTCAAGCACGACTAGTAGCTCCACAACCTCGACGCCAACATCTAGCACCACCTCGAGCAGCACATCATCCTCGTCAACAAGCACACCAAGCTCGAGCACGACAAGCAGCTCCACAACCTCAACGCCAACATCTAGCACGACCTCGAGCAGCACATCGTCCTCCTCAACGAGCACACCAAGCTCAAGCACGACTAGTAGCTCCACAACCTCGACGCCAACATCTAGCACCACGTCGAGCAGCACATCATCCTCGTCAACAAGCACACCAAGCTCGAGCACGACTAGTAGCTCCACAACCTCGACGCCAACATCTAGCACCACCTCGAGCAGCACATCATCCTCGTCAACAAGCACACCGAGCTCGAGCACGACAAGCAGCTCCACAACCTCGACGCCAACATCTAGCACCACCTCGAGCAGCACATCGTCCTCCTCAACGAGCACACCGAGCTCAAGCACGACTAGTAGTTCCACAACCTCGACGCCAACATCTAGCACCACCTCGAGCAGCAGCACTTCGTCGTCTACAAGCAGCAGCACATCGTCCTCCTCAACGAGCACACCAAGCTCAAGCACGACAAGCAGCTCCACAACCTCGACGCCAACATCTAGCACCACGTCGAGCAGCACATCATCCTCGTCAACAAGCACACCAAGCTCGAGCACGACTAGTAGCTCCACAACCTCGACGCCAACATCTAGCACCACCTCGAGCAGCACATCATCCTCGTCAACAAGCACACCGAGCTCGAGCACGACAAGCAGCTCCACAACCTCGACGCCAACATCTAGCACCACCTCGAGCAGCACATCGTCCTCCTCAACGAGCACACCGAGCTCAAGCACGACTAGTAGCTCCACAACCTCGACGCCAACATCTAGCACCACCTCGAGCAGCACATCATCCTCGTCAACAAGCACACCAAGCTCGAGCACGACAAGCAGCTCCACAACCTCAACGCCAACATCTAGCACGACCTCGAGCAGCACATCGTCCTCCTCAACGAGCACACCAAGCTCAAGCACGACAAGCAGCTCCACAACCTCGACGCCAACATCTAGCACCACCTCGAGCAGCACATCGTCCTCCTCAACGAGCACACCGAGCTCAAGCACGACTAGTAGCTCCACAACCTCGACGCCAACATCTAGCACGACCTCGAGCAGCACATCATCATCATCAACAAGCACACCGAGCTCGAGCACGACAAGCAGCTCCACAACCTCGACGCCAACATCTAGCACGACCTCGAGCAGCAGCACTTCGTCGTCTACAAGCAGCAGCACATCGTCCTCCTCAACGAGCACACCAAGCTCAAGCACGACAAGCAGCTCCACAACCTCGACGCCAACATCTAGCACGACCTCGAGCAGCACATCATCATCATCAACAAGCACACCGAGCTCGAGCACGACAAGCAGCTCCACAACCTCGACGCCAACATCTAGCACGACCTCGAGCAGCAGCACTTCGTCGTCTACAAGCAGCAGCACATCGTCCTCCTCAACGAGCACACCGAGCTCAAGCACGACAAGCAGCTCCACAACCTCGACGCCAACATCTAGCACGACCTCGAGCAGCACATCGTCCTCGTCAACAAGCACACCGAGCTCGAGCACGACAAGCAGCTCCACAACCTCGACGCCAACATCTAGCACGACCTCGAGCAGCAGCACTTCGTCGTCCACAAGCAGCAGCACATCGTCCTCCTCAACGAGCACACCAAGCTCAAGCACGACAAGCAGCTCCACAACATCGACGCCAACATCTAGCACGACCTCGAGCAGCACATCATCCTCGTCAACAAGCACACCGAGCTCGAGCACGACTACCAGCTCCACAACCTCGACGCCAACATCTAGCACCACCTCGAGCAGCACATCATCCTCGTCAACAAGCACACCGAGCTCGAGCACGACAAGCAGCTCCACAACCTCGACGCCAACATCTAGCACCACCTCGAGCAGCACATCGTCCTCCTCAACGAGCACACCGAGCTCAAGCACGACTAGTAGCTCCACAACCTCGACGCCAACATCTAGCACCACCTCGAGCAGCACATCATCCTCGTCAACAAGCACACCAAGCTCGAGCACGACAAGCAGCTCCACAACCTCAACGCCAACATCTAGCACGACCTCGAGCAGCACATCGTCCTCCTCAACGAGCACACCAAGCTCAAGCACGACAAGCAGCTCCACAACCTCGACGCCAACATCTAGCACGACCTCGAGCAGCACATCGTCGTCCTCAACGAGCACACCAAGCTCAAGCACGACTAGCAGCTCCACAACCTCGACGCCAACATCTAGCACCACCTCGAGCAGCACATCGTCCTCCTCAACGAGCACACCGAGCTCAAGCACGACTAGTAGCTCCACAACCTCGACGCCAACATCTAGCACCACCTCGAGCAGCACATCATCCTCGTCAACAAGCACACCAAGCTCGAGCACGACTAGTAGCTCCACAACCTCGACGCCAACATCTAGCACCACCTCGAGCAGCACATCATCCTCGTCAACAAGCACACCGAGCTCGAGCACGACAAGCAGCTCCACAACCTCGACGCCAACATCTAGCACCACCTCGAGCAGCACATCGTCCTCCTCAACGAGCACACCGAGCTCGAGCACGACTAGTAGCTCCACAACCTCGACGCCAACATCTAGCACCACCTCGAGCAGCAGCACTTCGTCGTCTACAAGCAGCAGCACATCGTCCTCCTCAACGAGCACACCAAGCTCAAGCACGACAAGCAGCTCCACAACCTCGACGCCAACATCTAGCACGACCTCGAGCAGCACATCATCATCATCAACAAGCACACCGAGCTCGAGCACGACAAGCAGCTCCACAACCTCGACGCCAACATCTAGCACGACCTCGAGCAGCAGCACTTCGTCGTCTACAAGCAGCAGCACATCGTCCTCCTCAACGAGCACACCAAGCTCAAGCACGACAAGCAGCTCCACAACCTCGACGCCAACATCTAGCACGACCTCGAGCAGCACATCATCCTCGTCAACAAGCACACCGAGCTCGAGCACGACAAGCAGCTCCACAACCTCGACGCCAACATCTAGCACGACCTCGAGCAGCAGCACTTCGTCGTCTACAAGCAGCAGCACATCGTCCTCCTCAACGAGCACACCAAGCTCAAGCACGACAAGCAGCTCCACAACATCGACGCCAACATCTAGCACGACCTCGAGCAGCACATCATCCTCGTCAACAAGCACACCGATCTCGAGCACGACTAGCAGCTCCACAACCTCGACGCCAACATCTAGCACCACCTCGAGCAGCAGCACTTCGTCGTCTACAAGCAGCAGCACATCGTCCTCCTCAACGAGCACACCAAGCTCAAGCACGACAAGCAGCTCCACAACATCGACGCCAACATCTAGCACGACCTCGAGCAGCACATCATCCTCGTCAACAAGCACACCGAGCTCGAGCACGACTAGCAGCTCCACAACCTCGACGCCAACATCTAGCACCACCTCGAGCAGCACATCGTCCTCCTCAACGAGCACACCGAGCTCAAGCACGACAAGCAGCTCCACAACATCGACGCCAACATCTAGCACGACCTCGAGCAGCACATCATCCTCGTCAACAAGCACACCGAGCTCGAGCACGACTAGCAGCTCCACAACCTCGACGCCAACATCTAGCACCACCTCGAGCAGCAGCACTTCGTCGTCTACAAGCAGCAGCACATCGTCCTCCTCAACGAGCACACCGAGCTCAAGCACGACTAGTAGCTCCACAACCTCGACGCCAACATCTAGCACCACCTCGAGCAGCACATCATCCTCGTCAACAAGCACACCAAGCTCGAGCACGACTAGTAGCTCCACAACCTCGACGCCAACATCTAGCACCACCTCGAGCAGCACATCATCCTCGTCAACAAGCACACCGAGCTCGAGCACGACAAGCAGCTCCACAACCTCGACGCCAACATCTAGCACCACCTCGAGCAGCACATCGTCCTCCTCAACGAGCACACCGAGCTCAAGCACGACTAGTAGCTCCACAACCTCGACGCCAACATCTAGCACCACCTCGAGCAGCACATCGTCCTCGTCAACAAGCACACCAAGCTCGAGCACGACAAGCAGCTCCACAACCTCAACGCCTACATCTAGCACGACCTCGAGCAGCACATCGTCCTCCTCAACGAGCACACCAAGCTCAAGCACGACAAGCAGCTCCACAACCTCGACGCCAACATCTAGCACGACCTCGAGCAGCACATCGTCGTCCTCAACGAGCACACCAAGCTCAAGCACGACTAGCAGCTCCACAACGTCGACGCCAACATCTAGCACCACCTCGAGCAGCACATCATCCTCGTCAACGAGCACACCGAGCTCGAGCACGACAAGCAGCTCCACAACCTCGACGCCAACATCTAGCACCACTTCGAGCAGCACATCATCGTCATCGACAAGCACACCGAGCTCAAGCACGACTAGCAGCTCCACAACCTCGACGCCAACATCTAGCACGACCTCGAGCAGCACGTCATCGTCATCGACAAGCACACCGAGCTCAAGCACGACTAGCAGCTCCACAACCTCGACGCCAACATCTAGCACGACCTCGAGCAGCACATCATCCTCGTCAACAAGCACACCGAGCTCGAGCACGACAAGCAGCTCCACAACCTCGACGCCAACATCTAGCACGACCTCGAGCAGCACATCGTCCTCATCAACGAGCACACCAAGCTCAAGCACGACAAGCAGCTCCACAACCTCGACGCCAACATCTAGCACGACCTCGAGCAGCACATCGTCCTCCTCAACGAGCACACCGAGCTCAAGCACGACTAGTAGCTCCACAACCTCGACGCCAACATCTAGCACCACCTCGAGCAGCACATCATCCTCGTCAACAAGCACAGCAAGCTCGAGCACGACAAGCAGCTCCACAACCTCAACGCCAACATCTAGCACGACCTCGAGCAGCACATCGTCCTCCTCAACGAGCACACCAAGCTCAAGCACGACAAGCAGCTCCACAACCTCGACGCCAACATCTAGCACGACCTCGAGCAGCACATCGTCGTCCTCAACGAGCACACCAAGCTCAAGCACGACTAGCAGCTCCACAACCTCGACGCCAACATCTAGCACGACCTCGAGCAGCACATCATCCTCGTCAACAAGCACACCGAGCTCGAGCACGACAAGCAGCTCCACAACCTCGTCGCCAACATCTAGCACCACCTCGAGCAGCACATCGTCCTCCTCAACGAGCACACCGAGCTCAAGCACGACTAGTAGCTCCACAACCTCGACGCCAACATCTAGCACGACCTCGAGCAGCAGCACTTCGTCGTCTACAAGCAGCAGCACATCGTCCTCCTCAACGAGCACACCAAGCTCAAGCACGACAAGCAGCTCCACAACATCGACGCCAACATCTAGCACGACTTCGAGCAGCACATCATCCTCGTCAACAAGCACACCGAGCTCGAGCACGACTAGCAGCTCCACAACCTCGACGCCAACATCTAGCACCACCTCGAGCAGCAGCACTTCGTCGTCTACAAGCAGCAGCACATCGTCCTCCTCAACGAGCACACCAAGCTCGAGCACGACTAGCAGCTCCACAACCTCGACGCCAACATCTAGCACCACCTCGAGCAGCACATCGTCCTCCTCAACGAGCACACCGAGCTCAAGCACGACAAGCAGCTCCACAACATCGACGCCAACATCTAGCACGACCTCGAGCAGCACATCATCCTCGTCAACAAGCACACCGAGCTCGAGCACGACTAGCAGCTCCACAACCTCGACGCCAACATCTAGCACCACCTCGAGCAGCACATCGTCCTCCTCAACGAGCACACCGAGCTCAAGCACGACTAGTAGCTCCACAACCTCGACGCCAACATCTAGCACCACCTCGAGCAGCACATCATCCTCGTCAACGAGCACACCAAGCTCAAGCACGACAAGCAGCTCCACAACCTCGACGCCAACATCTAGCACGACCTCGAGCAGCACATCGTCGTCCTCAACGAGCACACCAAGCTCAAGCACGACTAGCAGCTCCACAACCTCGACGCCAACATCTAGCACGACCTCGAGCAGCACATCGTCGTCCTCAACGAGCACACCAAGCTCAAGCACGACTAGCAGCTCCACAACCTCGACGCCAACATCTAGCACCACCTCGAGCAGCACATCGTCCTCCTCAACGAGCACACCGAGCTCAAGCACGACTAGTAGCTCCACAACCTCGACGCCAACATCTAGCACCACCTCGAGCAGCACATCATCCTCGTCAACAAGCACACCGAGCTCGAGCACGACAAGCAGCTCCACAACCTCGACGCCAACATCTAGCACCACCTCGAGCAGCACATCGTCCTCCTCAACGAGCACACCGAGCTCAAGCACGACTAGTAGCTCCACAACCTCGACGCCAACATCTAGCACCACCTCGAGCAGCACATCGTCCTCGTCAACAAGCACACCAAGCTCGAGCACGACAAGCAGCTCCACAACCTCAACGCCTACATCTAGCACGACCTCGAGCAGCACATCGTCCTCCTCAACGAGCACACCAAGCTCAAGCACGACAAGCAGCTCCACAACCTCGACGCCAACATCTAGCACGACCTCGAGCAGCACATCGTCGTCCTCAACGAGCACACCAAGCTCAAGCACGACAAGCAGCTCCACAACATCGACGCCAACATCTAGCACGACCTCGAGCAGCACATCATCCTCGTCAACAAGCACACCGAGCTCGAGCACGACTAGCAGCTCCACAACCTCGACGCCAACATCTAGCACGACCTCGAGCAGCACATCATCCTCGTCAACAAGCACACCGAGCTCGAGCACGACTAGCAGCTCCACAACCTCGACGCCAACATCTAGCACCACCTCGAGCAGCAGCACTTCGTCGTCTACAAGCAGCAGCACATCGTCCTCCTCAACGAGCACACCGAGCTCAAGCACGACTAGTAGCTCCACAACCTCGACGCCAACATCTAGCACCACCTCGAGCAGCACATCATCCTCGTCAACAAGCACACCGAGCTCGAGCACGACAAGCAGCTCCACAACCTCGACGCCAACATCTAGCACCACCTCGAGCAGCACATCATCCTCGTCAACAAGCACACCAAGCTCGAGCACGACTAGTAGCTCCACAACCTCGACGCCAACATCTAGCACCACCTCGAGCAGCACATCATCCTCGTCAACAAGCACACCGAGCTCGAGCACGACAAGCAGCTCCACAACCTCGACGCCAACATCTAGCACCACCTCGAGCAGCACATCGTCCTCCTCAACGAGCACACCGAGCTCAAGCACGACTAGTAGCTCCACAACCTCGACGCCAACATCTAGCACCACCTCGAGCAGCAGCACTTCGTCGTCTACAAGCAGCAGCACATCGTCCTCCTCAACGAGCACACCAAGCTCAAGCACGACAAGCAGCTCCACAACATCGACGCCAACATCTAGCACGACCTCGAGCAGCACATCATCCTCGTCAACAAGCACACCGAGCTCGAGCACGACTAGCAGCTCCACAACCTCGACGCCAACATCTAGCACCACCTCGAGCAGCAGCACTTCGTCGTCTACAAGCAGCAGCACATCGTCCTCCTCAACGAGCACACCAAGCTCGAGCACGACAAGCAGCTCCACAACCTCGACGCCAACATCTAGCACCACCTCGAGCAGCACATCGTCCTCCTCAACGAGCACACCGAGCTCAAGCACGACTAGTAGCTCCACAACCTCGACGCCAACATCTAGCACCACCTCGAGCAGCACATCATCCTCGTCAACAAGCACACCAAGCTCGAGCACGACTAGCAGCTCCACAACCTCGACGCCAACATCTAGCACCACCTCAAGCAGCACATCGTCCTCCTCAACGAGCACACCGAGCTCAAGCACGACTAGTAGCTCCACAACCTCGACGCCAACATCTAGCACGACTTCGAGCAGCACATCATCCTCGTCAACAAGCACACCGAGCTCGAGCACGACTAGCAGCTCCACAACCTCGACGCCAACATCTAGCACCACCTCGAGCAGCAGCACTTCGTCGTCTACAAGCAGCAGCACATCGTCCTCCTCAACGAGCACACCAAGCTCAAGCACGACGAGCAGCTCCACAACCTCGACGCCAACATCTAGCACGACCTCGAGCAGCACGTCATCGTCATCGACAAGCACACCGAGCTCAAGCACGACTAGCAGCTCCACAACCTCGACGCCAACATCTAGCACGACCTCGAGCAGCACATCATCCTCGTCAACAAGCACACCGAGCTCGAGCACGACAAGCAGCTCCACAACCTCGACGCCAACATCTAGCACCACCTCGAGCAGCACATCGTCCTCCTCAACGAGCACACCGAGCTCAAGCACGACTAGTAGCTCCACAACCTCGACGCCAACATCTAGCACCACCTCGAGCAGCACATCGTCCTCCTCAACGAGCACACCGAGCTCAAGCACGACTAGTAGCTCCACAACCTCGACGCCAACATCTAGCACCACCTCGAGCAGCACATCATCCTCGTCAACGAGCACACCGAGCTCAAGCACGACTAGCAGCTCCACAACCTCGACGCCAACATCTAGCACCACCTCGAGCAGCAGCACTTCGTCGTCTACAAGCAGCAGCACATCGTCCTCCTCAACGAGCACACCAAGCTCAAGCACGACGAGCAGCTCCACAACCTCGACGCCAACATCTAGCACGACCTCGAGCAGCACGTCATCGTCATCGACAAGCACACCGAGCTCAAGCACGACTAGCAGCTCCACAACCTCGACGCCAACATCTAGCACGACCTCGAGCAGCACATCATCCTCGTCAACAAGCACACCGAGCTCGAGCACGACAAGCAGCTCCACAACCTCGTCGCCAACATCTAGCACCACCTCGAGCAGCACATCGTCCTCCTCAACGAGCACACCGAGCTCAAGCACGACTAGTAGCTCCACAACCTCGACGCCAACATCTAGCACGACCTCGAGCAGCAGCACTTCGTCGTCTATAAGCAGCAGCACATCGTCCTCCTCAACGAGCACACCAAGCTCAAGCACGACAAGCAGCTCCACAACATCGACGCCAACATCTAGCACGACTTCGAGCAGCACATCATCCTCGTCAACAAGCACACCGAGCTCGAGCACGACTAGCAGCTCCACAACCTCGACGCCAACATCTAGCACCACCTCGAGCAGCAGCACTTCGTCGTCTACAAGCAGCAGCACATCGTCCTCCTCAACGAGCACACCAAGCTCAAGCACGACGAGCAGCTCCACAACCTCGACGCCAACATCTAGCACGACCTCGAGCAGCACGTCATCGTCATCGACAAGCACACCGAGCTCAAGCACGACTAGCAGCTCCACAACCTCGACGCCAACATCTAGCACGACCTCGAGCAGCACATCATCCTCGTCAACAAGCACACCGAGCTCGAGCACGACAAGCAGCTCCACAACCTCGACGCCAACATCTAGCACCACCTCGAGCAGCACATCGTCCTCCTCAACGAGCACACCGAGCTCAAGCACGACTAGTAGCTCCACAACCTCGACGCCAACATCTAGCACCACCTCGAGCAGCACATCGTCCTCCTCAACGAGCACACCAAGCTCAAGCACGACAAGCAGCTCCACAACCTCGACGCCTACATCTAGCACGACCTCGAGCAGCACATCATCCTCGTCAACAAGCACACCGAGCTCGAGCACGACAAGCAGCTCCACAACCTCGACGCCAACATCTAGCACCACCTCGAGCAGCACATCGTCCTCCTCAACGAGCACACCGAGCTCAAGCACGACTAGTAGCTCCACAACCTCGTCGCCAACATCTAGCACCACCTCGAGCAGCACATCGTCCTCCTCAACGAGCACACCGAGCTCAAGCACGACTAGTAGCTCCACAACCTCGACGCCAACATCTAGCACGACCTCGAGCAGCAGCACTTCGTCGTCTACAAGTAGCAGCACATCGTCCTCCTCAACGAGCACACCAAGCTCAAGCACGACAAGCAGCTCCACAACATCGACGCCAACATCTAGCACGACTTCGAGCAGCACATCATCCTCGTCAACAAGCACACCGAGCTCGAGCACGACTAGCAGCTCCACAACCTCGACGCCAACATCTAGCACCACCTCGAGCAGCAGCACTTCGTCGTCTACAAGCAGCAGCACATCGTCCTCCTCAACGAGCACACCAAGTTCAAGCACGACGAGCAGCTCCACAACCTCGACGCCAACATCTAGCACGACCTCGAGCAGCACGTCATCGTCATCGACAAGCACACCGAGCTCAAGCACGACTAGCAGCTCCACAACCTCGACGCCAACATCTAGCACGACCTCGAGCAGCACATCATCCTCGTCAACAAGCACACCGAGCTCGAGCACGACAAGCAGCTCCACAACCTCGACGCCAACATCTAGCACCACCTCGAGCAGCACATCGTCCTCCTCAACGAGCACACCGAGCTCAAGCACGACTAGTAGCTCCACAACCTCGACGCCAACATCTAGCACCACCTCGAGCAGCACATCGTCCTCCTCAACGAGCACACCAAGCTCAAGCACGACAAGCAGCTCCACAACCTCGACGCCTACATCTAGCACGACCTCGAGCAGCACATCATCCTCGTCAACAAGCACACCGAGCTCGAGCACGACAAGCAGCTCCACAACCTCGACGCCAACATCTAGCACCACCTCGAGCAGCACATCGTCCTCCTCAACGAGCACACCGAGCTCAAGCACGACTAGTAGCTCCACAACCTCGTCGCCAACATCTAGCACCACCTCGAGCAGCACATCGTCCTCCTCAACGAGCACACCGAGCTCAAGCACGACTAGTAGCTCCACAACCTCGACGCCAACATCTAGCACGACCTCGAGCAGCACATCATCCTCGTCAACAAGCACACCGAGCTCGAGCACGACTAGCAGCTCCACAACCTCGACGCCAACATCTAGCACCACCTCGAGCAGCAGCACTTCGTCGTCTACAAGCAGCAGCACATCGTCCTCCTCAACGAGCACACCGAGCTCAAGCACGACTAGTAGCTCCACAACCTCGACGCCAACATCTAGCACCACCTCGAGCAGCACATCATCCTCGTCAACAAGCACACCGAGCTCGAGCACGACAAGCAGCTCCACAAATTCGACGCCAACATCTAGCACCACCTCGAGCAGCACATCGTCCTCCTCAACGAGCACACCGAGCTCAAGCACGACTAGTAGCTCCACAACCTCGTCGCCAACATCTAGCACCACCTCGAGCAGCACATCGTCCTCCTCAACGAGCACACCGAGCTCAAGCACGACTAGTAGCTCCACAACCTCGACGCCAACATCTAGCACGACCTCGAGCAGCAGCACTTCGTCGTCTACAAGTAGCAGCACATCGTCCTCCTCAACGAGCACACCAAGCTCAAGCACGACAAGCAGCTCCACAACATCGACGCCAACATCTAGCACGACTTCGAGCAGCACATCATCCTCGTCAACAAGCACACCGAGCTCGAGCACGACTAGCAGCTCCACAACCTCGACGCCAACATCTAGCACCACCTCGAGCAGCAGCACTTCGTCGTCTACAAGCAGCAGCACATCGTCCTCCTCAACGAGCACACCAAGTTCAAGCACGACGAGCAGCTCCACAACCTCGACGCCAACATCTAGCACGACCTCGAGCAGCACGTCATCGTCATCGACAAGCACACCGAGCTCAAGCACGACTAGCAGCTCCACAACCTCGACGCCAACATCTAGCACGACCTCGAGCAGCACATCATCCTCGTCAACAAGCACACCGAGCTCGAGCACGACAAGCAGCTCCACAACCTCGACGCCAACATCTAGCACCACCTCGAGCAGCACATCGTCCTCCTCAACGAGCACACCGAGCTCAAGCACGACTAGTAGCTCCACAACCTCGACGCCAACATCTAGCACCACCTCGAGCAGCACATCGTCCTCCTCAACGAGCACACCAAGCTCAAGCACGACAAGCAGCTCCACAACCTCGACGCCTACATCTAGCACGACCTCGAGCAGCACATCATCCTCGTCAACAAGCACACCGAGCTCGAGCACGACAAGCAGCTCCACAACCTCGACGCCAACATCTAGCACCACCTCGAGCAGCACATCGTCCTCCTCAACGAGCACACCGAGCTCAAGCACGACTAGTAGCTCCACAACCTCGTCGCCAACATCTAGCACCACCTCGAGCAGCACATCGTCCTCCTCAACGAGCACACCGAGCTCAAGCACGACTAGTAGCTCCACAACCTCGACGCCAACATCTAGCACGACCTCGAGCAGCACATCATCCTCGTCAACAAGCACACCGAGCTCGAGCACGACTAGCAGCTCCACAACCTCGACGCCAACATCTAGCACCACCTCGAGCAGCAGCACTTCGTCGTCTACAAGCAGCAGCACATCGTCCTCCTCAACGAGCACACCGAGCTCAAGCACGACTAGTAGCTCCACAACCTCGACGCCAACATCTAGCACCACCTCGAGCAGCACATCATCCTCGTCAACAAGCACACCGAGCTCGAGCACGACAAGCAGCTCCACAACCTCGACGCCAACATCTAGCACCACCTCGAGCAGCACATCATCCTCGTCAACAAGCACACCAAGCTCGAGCACGACTAGTAGCTCCACAACCTCGACGCCAACATCTAGCACCACCTCGAGCAGCACATCATCCTCGTCAACAAGCACACCGAGCTCGAGCACGACAAGCAGCTCCACAACCTCGACGCCAACATCTAGCACCACCTCGAGCAGCACATCGTCCTCCTCAACGAGCACACCGAGCTCAAGCACGACTAGTAGCTCCACAACCTCGACGCCAACATCTAGCACCACCTCGAGCAGCACATCGTCCTCGTCAACAAGCACACCAAGCTCGAGCACGACAAGCAGCTCCACAACCTCAACGCCTACATCTAGCACGACCTCGAGCAGCACATCGTCCTCCTCAACGAGCACACCAAGCTCAAGCACGACAAGCAGCTCCACAACCTCGACGCCAACATCTAGCACGACCTCGAGCAGCACATCGTCGTCCTCAACGAGCACACCAAGCTCAAGCACGACAAGCAGCTCCACAACATCGACGCCAACATCTAGCACGACCTCGAGCAGCACATCATCCTCGTCAACAAGCACACCGAGCTCGAGCACGACTAGCAGCTCCACAACCTCGACGCCAACATCTAGCACCACCTCGAGCAGCAGCACTTCGTCGTCTACAAGCAGCAGCACATCGTCCTCCTCAACGAGCACACCAAGCTCAAGCACGACAAGCAGCTCCACAACATCGACGCCAACATCTAGCACGACCTCGAGCAGCACATCATCCTCGTCAACAAGCACACCGAGCTCGAGCACGACTAGCAGCTCCACAACCTCGACGCCAACATCTAGCACCACCTCGAGCAGCAGCACTTCGTCGTCTACAAGCAGCAGCACATCGTCCTCCTCAACGAGCACACCAAGCTCGAGCACGACAAGCAGCTCCACAACCTCGACGCCAACATCTAGCACCACCTCGAGCAGCACATCGTCCTCCTCAACGAGCACACCGAGCTCAAGCACGACTAGTAGCTCCACAACCTCGACGCCAACATCTAGCACCACCTCGAGCAGCACATCATCCTCGTCAACAAGCACACCAAGCTCGAGCACGACTAGCAGCTCCACAACCTCGACGCCAACATCTAGCACCACCTCAAGCAGCACATCGTCCTCCTCAACGAGCACACCGAGCTCAAGCACGACTAGTAGCTCCACAACCTCGACGCCAACATCTAGCACGACTTCGAGCAGCACATCATCCTCGTCAACAAGCACACCGAGCTCGAGCACGACTAGCAGCTCCACAACCTCGACGCCAACATCTAGCACCACCTCGAGCAGCAGCACTTCGTCGTCTACAAGCAGCAGCACATCGTCCTCCTCAACGAGCACACCAAGCTCAAGCACGACGAGCAGCTCCACAACCTCGACGCCAACATCTAGCACGACCTCGAGCAGCACGTCATCGTCATCGACAAGCACACCGAGCTCAAGCACGACTAGCAGCTCCACAACCTCGACGCCAACATCTAGCACGACCTCGAGCAGCACATCATCCTCGTCAACAAGCACACCGAGCTCGAGCACGACAAGCAGCTCCACAACCTCGACGCCAACATCTAGCACCACCTCGAGCAGCACATCGTCCTCCTCAACGAGCACACCGAGCTCAAGCACGACTAGTAGCTCCACAACCTCGACGCCAACATCTAGCACCACCTCGAGCAGCACATCGTCCTCCTCAACGAGCACACCGAGCTCAAGCACGACTAGTAGCTCCACAACCTCGACGCCAACATCTAGCACCACCTCGAGCAGCACATCATCCTCGTCAACGAGCACACCGAGCTCAAGCACGACAAGCAGCTCCACAACCTCGACGCCAACATCTAGCACGACCTCGAGCAGCAGCACTTCGTCGTCTACAAGCAGCAGCACATCGTCCTCCTCAACGAGCACACCAAGCTCAAGCACGACAAGCAGCTCCACAACATCGACGCCAACATCTAGCACGACTTCGAGCAGCACATCATCCTCGTCAACAAGCACACCGAGCTCGAGCACGACTAGCAGCTCCACAACCTCGACGCCAACATCTAGCACCACCTCGAGCAGCAGCACTTCGTCGTCTACAAGCAGCAGCACATCGTCCTCCTCAACGAGCACACCAAGCTCAAGCACGACGAGCAGCTCCACAACCTCGACGCCAACATCTAGCACGACCTCGAGCAGCACGTCATCGTCATCGACAAGCACACCGAGCTCAAGCACGACTAGCAGCTCCACAACCTCGACGCCAACATCAAGCACGACCTCGAGCAGCACATCATCCTCGTCAACAAGCACACCGAGCTCGAGCACGACAAGCAGCTCCACAACCTCGTCGCCAACATCTAGCACCACCTCGAGCAGCACATCGTCCTCCTCAACGAGCACACCGAGCTCAAGCACGACTAGTAGCTCCACAACCTCGACGCCAACATCTAGCACGACCTCGAGCAGCAGCACTTCGTCGTCTACAAGCAGCAGCACATCGTCCTCCTCAACGAGCACACCAAGCTCAAGCACGACAAGCAGCTCCACAACCTCGACGCCAACATCTAGCACCACCTCGAGCAGCAGCACTTCGTCGTCTACAAGCAGCAGCACATCGTCCTCCTCAACGAGCACACCAAGCTCAAGCACGACAAGCAGCTCCACAACATCGACGCCAACATCTAGCACGACCTCGAGCAGCACATCATCCTCGTCAACAAGCACACCGAGCTCGAGCACGACTAGCAGCTCCACAACCTCGACGCCAACATCTAGCACCACCTCGAGCAGCAGCACTTCGTCGTCTACAAGCAGCAGCACATCGTCCTCCTCAACGAGCACACCAAGCTCGAGCACGACAAGCAGCTCCACAACCTCGACGCCAACATCTAGCACCACCTCGAGCAGCACATCGTCCTCCTCAACGAGCACACCGAGCTCAAGCACGACTAGTAGCTCCACAACCTCGACGCCAACATCTAGCACCACCTCGAGCAGCACATCATCCTCGTCAACAAGCACACCAAGCTCGAGCACGACTAGCAGCTCCACAACCTCGACGCCAACATCTAGCACCACCTCAAGCAGCACATCGTCCTCCTCAACGAGCACACCGAGCTCAAGCACGACTAGTAGCTCCACAACCTCGACGCCAACATCTAGCACGACTTCGAGCAGCACATCATCCTCGTCAACAAGCACACCGAGCTCGAGCACGACTAGCAGCTCCACAACCTCGACGCCAACATCTAGCACCACCTCGAGCAGCAGCACTTCGTCGTCTACAAGCAGCAGCACATCGTCCTCCTCAACGAGCACACCAAGCTCAAGCACGACGAGCAGCTCCACAACCTCGACGCCAACATCTAGCACGACCTCGAGCAGCACGTCATCGTCATCGACAAGCACACCGAGCTCAAGCACGACTAGCAGCTCCACAACCTCGACGCCAACATCTAGCACGACCTCGAGCAGCACATCATCCTCGTCAACAAGCACACCGAGCTCGAGCACGACAAGCAGCTCCACAACCTCGACGCCAACATCTAGCACCACCTCGAGCAGCACATCGTCCTCCTCAACGAGCACACCGAGCTCAAGCACGACTAGTAGCTCCACAACCTCGACGCCAACATCTAGCACCACCTCGAGCAGCACATCGTCCTCCTCAACGAGCACACCGAGCTCAAGCACGACTAGTAGCTCCACAACCTCGACGCCAACATCTAGCACCACCTCGAGCAGCACATCATCCTCGTCAACGAGCACACCGAGCTCAAGCACGACAAGCAGCTCCACAACCTCGACGCCAACATCTAGCACGACCTCGAGCAGCAGCACTTCGTCGTCTACAAGCAGCAGCACATCGTCCTCCTCAACGAGCACACCAAGCTCAAGCACGACAAGCAGCTCCACAACATCGACGCCAACATCTAGCACGACTTCGAGCAGCACATCATCCTCGTCAACAAGCACACCGAGCTCGAGCACGACTAGCAGCTCCACAACCTCGACGCCAACATCTAGCACCACCTCGAGCAGCAGCACTTCGTCGTCTACAAGCAGCAGCACATCGTCCTCCTCAACGAGCACACCAAGCTCAAGCACGACGAGCAGCTCCACAACCTCGACGCCAACATCTAGCACGACCTCGAGCAGCACGTCATCGTCATCGACAAGCACACCGAGCTCAAGCACGACTAGCAGCTCCACAACCTCGACGCCAACATCAAGCACGACCTCGAGCAGCACATCATCCTCGTCAACAAGCACACCGAGCTCGAGCACGACAAGCAGCTCCACAACCTCGTCGCCAACATCTAGCACCACCTCGAGCAGCACATCGTCCTCCTCAACGAGCACACCGAGCTCAAGCACGACTAGTAGCTCCACAACCTCGACGCCAACATCTAGCACGACCTCGAGCAGCAGCACTTCGTCGTCTACAAGCAGCAGCACATCGTCCTCCTCAACGAGCACACCAAGCTCAAGCACGACAAGCAGCTCCACAACATCGACGCCAACATCTAGCACGACTTCGAGCAGCACATCATCCTCGTCAACAAGCACACCGAGCTCGAGCACGACTAGCAGCTCCACAACCTCGACGCCAACATCTAGCACCACCTCGAGCAGCAGCACTTCGTCGTCTACAAGCAGCAGCACATCGTCCTCCTCAACGAGCACACCAAGCTCAAGCACGACGAGCAGCTCCACAACCTCGACGCCAACATCTAGCACGACCTCGAGCAGCACGTCATCGTCATCGACAAGCACACCGAGCTCAAGCACGACTAGCAGCTCCACAACCTCGACGCCAACATCTAGCACGACCTCGAGCAGCACATCATCCTCGTCAACAAGCACACCGAGCTCGAGCACGACAAGCAGCTCCACAACCTCGACGCCAACATCTAGCACCACCTCGAGCAGCACATCGTCCTCCTCAACGAGCACACCGAGCTCAAGCACGACTAGTAGCTCCACAACCTCGACGCCAACATCTAGCACCACCTCGAGCAGCACATCGTCCTCCTCAACGAGCACACCAAGCTCAAGCACGACAAGCAGCTCCACAACCTCGACGCCTACATCTAGCACGACCTCGAGCAGCACATCATCCTCGTCAACAAGCACACCGAGCTCGAGCACGACAAGCAGCTCCACAACCTCGACGCCAACATCTAGCACCACCTCGAGCAGCACATCGTCCTCCTCAACGAGCACACCGAGCTCAAGTACGACTAGTAGCTCCACAACCTCGTCGCCAACATCTAGCACCACCTCGAGCAGCACATCGTCCTCCTCAACGAGCACACCGAGCTCAAGCACGACTAGTAGCTCCACAACCTCGACGCCAACATCTAGCACGACCTCGAGCAGCAGCACTTCGTCGTCTACAAGTAGCAGCACATCGTCCTCCTCAACGAGCACACCAAGCTCAAGCACGACAAGCAGCTCCACAACATCGACGCCAACATCTAGCACGACTTCGAGCAGCACATCATCCTCGTCAACAAGCACACCGAGCTCGAGCACGACTAGCAGCTCCACAACCTCGACGCCAACATCTAGCACCACCTCGAGCAGCAGCACTTCGTCGTCTACAAGCAGCAGCACATCGTCCTCCTCAACGAGCACACCAAGTTCAAGCACGACGAGCAGCTCCACAACCTCGACGCCAACATCTAGCACGACCTCGAGCAGCACGTCATCGTCATCGACAAGCACACCGAGCTCAAGCACGACTAGCAGCTCCACAACCTCGACGCCAACATCTAGCACGACCTCGAGCAGCACATCATCCTCGTCAACAAGCACACCGAGCTCGAGCACGACAAGCAGCTCCACAACCTCGACGCCAACATCTAGCACCACCTCGAGCAGCACATCGTCCTCCTCAACGAGCACACCGAGCTCAAGCACGACTAGTAGCTCCACAACCTCGACGCCAACATCTAGCACCACCTCGAGCAGCACATCGTCCTCCTCAACGAGCACACCAAGCTCAAGCACGACAAGCAGCTCCACAACCTCGACGCCTACATCTAGCACGACCTCGAGCAGCACATCATCCTCGTCAACAAGCACACCGAGCTCGAGCACGACAAGCAGCTCCACAACCTCGACGCCAACATCTAGCACCACCTCGAGCAGCACATCGTCCTCCTCAACGAGCACACCGAGCTCAAGCACGACTAGTAGCTCCACAACCTCGTCGCCAACATCTAGCACCACCTCGAGCAGCACATCGTCCTCCTCAACGAGCACACCGAGCTCAAGCACGACTAGTAGCTCCACAACCTCGACGCCAACATCTAGCACGACCTCGAGCAGCAGCACTTCGTCGTCTACAAGTAGCAGCACATCGTCCTCCTCAACGAGCACACCAAGCTCAAGCACGACAAGCAGCTCCACAACATCGACGCCAACATCTAGCACGACTTCGAGCAGCACATCATCCTCGTCAACAAGCACACCGAGCTCAAGTACGACTAGCAGCTCCACAACCTCGACGCCAACATCTAGCACCACCTCGAGCAGCACATCATCCTCGTCAACGAGCACACCGAGCTCGAGCACGACAAGCAGCTCCACAACCTCGACGCCAACATCTAGCACGACTTCGAGCAGCACATCATCCTCGTCAACGAGCACACCGAGCTCGAGCACGACAAGCAGCTCCACAACCTCGACGCCAACATCTAGCACGACTTCGAGCAGCACATCATCCTCGTCAACGAGCACACCGAGCTCGAGCACGACAAGCAGCTCCACAACCTCGACGCCAACATCTAGCACGACTTCGAGCAGCACATCATCCTCGTCAACGAGCACACCGAGCTCGAGCACGACAAGCAGCTCCACAACCTCGACGCCAACATCTAGCACGACTTCGAGCAGCACATCATCCTCGTCAACGAGCACACCGAGCTCGAGCACGACAAGCAGCTCCACAACCTCGACGCCAACATCTAGCACCACCTCGAGCAGCAGCACGTCAAGCTCATCAAGTATGTTATTTACTTTTCCATGCAAAATATAACAGCTGTGATTTGAAAAATATTTACTTCCAGCGACATCGACCTCCAACACTGCCGAGACTACGTCGACTACTACTACGGCTCCTATTACCGTATGCAGTTCCAAATTATTCTATTCAGTTACATAAACAAATTCAGACAACAATGGCTTGCTGCCCCGGTGGCGGAATCTGGTCAGAATGGACGTCGAGTGGCACTTGCTCCGACTACTGCGGAGGCTGCGCCAACGCAACGCAGACGCGATCATGCCTCTCTGAGGTCGACGGCTGTCCTTGCACGTTAGTTAGATAAGCATCGTTTGATTATTTCAAGTTGTTCATTTGGTTAAACAAGGCATATATTTTTAGGGGAGCAAACACGATCACGCAACCCTGCGAAGTTGACCTCTGTCCGTACCCACGTGCCACATGTTGCATTGGAGTTAAGAGCATCAATTACAACACAAATACCTTCTTCTGCGGTAGCGGTAATATCCCAACGGAATCAGACGACGGCTGCTGTCTGCCAAGTATGTTATCAGAACACCTGCTACATTTGTTTAAAAAAAATCTTATCGGGTCATCATTCTATCATTCTGTAACACAAATCTAAATATGAAGTATTACAGGTAGTATAACTTACTGGAACACTTTCCAAAACAATTTCAGGCAGCGCCACTTATTGGAACGATTGGAGCGTCTGGGATCCATGTGTCAACGGCACACAGACACGCTCGCGAACATGCGAAGGCGCCGGCTACGACTGCACTTGCACGTACGTTTATGATAGGGCATATTTCTAAACATGGTACTTGCTTCATTTGAGAAATATTTATCCTCATTTTTAGTGCACTTTTTCATTGTCAATGTATATTCTGTTCGTATTATACTGCATAAGTAGAATATCGTTTTTCAGCGGCCCAGCCACGGAATCCCAGTCATGTGCCCCTGCGTGCTGCCCTGATGGCGGAGTCTGGTCGGAATGGACGTCGAGCGGAACATGCGGAGACTACTGTGGAGGATGTGCCAATGCCACCCAGACACGCACTTGCCTCTCGGCTGTCGATGGTTGCCCCTGCACGTAAGTCTAAATGAACAAGCAATCATATACGTACTCAATTGTTACAAATCTTATGATCGAAATAAGTTTTCATTAATCATCAATTATTCGTACATATTGTACCATACTTTTTCCATTACAGTGGTTCAACAAGCATCACCCAACCTTGCGAAGTGGACCTCTGCCCGTACCCCCGCGCAACGTGTTGCGTCGGAGTCAAGAGCATCAATTACAACACAAACTCCTTCTTCTGCGGCAATGGAAACATCCCAGCTGCTTCTGATGATGGATGTTGTCTGCCAAGTCAGTGACACTTATAGTGATCTTGAAGTAAGGGCCCAGCATACTACCTTGAGTAATTACCAATTATTCTGTTATAATGATGTATTGAAATTCTGTTGCAGAAACATATGATAACTTCCAAAACAATTTCAGGCAGCGCCACTTATTGGAACGATTGGAGTGTCTGGGATCCATGTGTCAACGGCACACAGACACGCTCGCGAACATGCGAAGGCGCCGGCTACGACTGCCCTTGCACGTACGTTAGAAAACTTTGTTATCGTCCTTATTTTGCTTAGATAGGAAAGGCGTAGTTTTAATTAAAGTTACAATTTTGCTTAGATAGGAAAGGCGTAGTTTTAATTAAAGTTACAATTTTGCTTAGATAGGAAAGGCGTAGTTTTAATTAAAGTTACAGCACAACAAAGAGCTATGTACCTTTTTCAGTGGCCCCGCAACCGAATCTCAATCATGTGCCCCTGCGTGCTGCCCTGATGGCGGAGTCTGGTCTGAATGGACGTCAAGCGGAACTTGCGGAGACTACTGTGGAGGATGTGCCAACGCCACACAGACACGCACATGTCTGTCGAGTGTCGATGGTTGCCCCTGCACGTAAGTCGGCATGCACATACATTGCCATCAAGTTTTTAGTAAGCGATTTTATTTTTCTATGGATATCATATTCTGATTTCCAGTGGTGCAACAAGCATCACCCAACCTTGCGAAGTGGACCTCTGCCCGTACCCCCGCGCGACGTGTTGCGTCGGAGTCAAGAGCATCAATTACAACACAAACTCCTTCTTCTGCGGCAATGGCAACATCCCAGCTGCTTCTGATGATGGATGTTGCCTGCCAAGTCAGTGACACTAACAGTGATCTTTAAGTAAGGGCCCAGCATACTACCTTGAGTGACAATTATCCTGTTATAATGATGTATTGAAATTCTGTTGCAGAAACATATGCTAACTTCCAAAACAATTTCAGGCAGCGCCACTTATTGGAACGATTGGAGCGTCTGGGATCCATGTGTCAACGGCACACAGACACGCTCGCGAACATGCGAAGGAGCCGGCTACGACTGCCCTTGCACGTACGTTAGAAAAATATGTTATCGTTTGCTTCCATAGGAAAGGCGTAGTTTTAAAATTACAGCACAACAAAGAGTTATGTACATTTTTCAGTGGCCCCGCAACTGAATCTCAATCATGTGCCCCTGCGTGCTGTCCTGATGGCGGAATCTGGTCAGAATGGACATCGAGCGGAACGTGCGCCGACTACTGCGGAGGCTGCGCCAGCGCCACCCAATCTCGTACTTGCCTTTCGGACGTCGATGGCTGCCCGTGCACGTCAGTACACGGATTACGTCAACAATATAAGCTGACAATTATTAATGAATGTAAATATGCTAATCGAGAGTGCATACAACTTCCTAGAACATCATTTTCCAGAGGCGCAACCAGCATCACGCAGCCTTGCGAAGTTGACCTCTGCCCCTACCCACGCGAGACATGTTGCGTCGGAGTTAAGAGCATCAACTACAACACAAACACGTTCTTCTGCGGCAATGGCAACATTCCAGCGGCCTCTGATGACGGCTGTTGTCTACCGAGTTAGTGGCTATGCACTCTTTCGCATTCCCAAATAACAGTTGTGCACTCTTTTTTTCCTTGTATTAATGCATGCTCAATGCAACTCCAAACCCAGACAGCATGGGTTTGCTCCTCAATACATTTTCACGAAATCATAAGTTAATTTGACAACACCTGGTTCTAGGCAGCTCAACATACTGGAACGACTGGAGCGTCTGGGATCCATGTGTTAACGGAACTCAACAGCGCACGCGAACCTGTGAAGGCGCCGGATTCGATTGTCCTTGCAGGTATCTTACTTCCAATCTATTATTATCTCTCTCTCTCTCTCTCTCTCTCTCTCTCTCTTTCTCTCTCTCTGTCTCTCCTTCTCTTTCGCGATTATTCTCCCATTTCGTCAGTCTCACGTTGTATGTATTTCCTTCCTCAACATCACCGTGTGTTTCTTTTCTAATCAAGTGACAAAAAAAAACATTCACGAATATTTTATGGAAACAAGTGTCTTAGAAATGTGAAACTCATGCTTTCAGTGGCGCTGACACCGAGGCGCAGACGTGCATCGTAACCACGACAGTGGTACTTATCTTTTTTTCTCCAAATTATATGTAAATATTAGCTGAATTCTGAAGTGGTCCTTGCTATCTTAACAGAAATACAACTCTAATACGAAGTTGTGTGTCCAGCATGCCACAAGCACGAAGAAACATCTCTTGCAGTGTGTCCCGACCTGGACAACATGGACTGAATGGGCCGGCGACTGCTCGCCGTCGTGCGGTTTCTGTGGAAAGCAGTCGCGCACCCGCACATGCACATCTTCATGCGCTTGCGAGTCAGTCACTTCCAGAGTGAGAGGAGCATGGAGATGGAGAATAAGGCAAAACTTCGTCCAGTGTACAAATGAACGACAGTGAAGCAAGATTAGGAAGAATCATCAAAATACAGCTAAATCCCTTGTCGCTAACCTTGTTCGCGCCTTGCAGTGGCGCCGCGTCCGAGTCACGGGGCTGCGGCTCTGCCGATCTCTGTCCGTTCCCGAAGCCGACATGCTGCTCGCCTTATGTCAAGGGCATCGTCGGCGACAAGTTCCAGTGCGTCCCGCCTTCTGGCTAAAATATGCCGCCCACGAGAGCCACGCCCTCCACGAGGGCAGCCTCTCCTTCTCTCAGAGTCCCTCTACCTTATTCATTCCCCTTTCCCTTCCCACCCCACACTCCCACCGTGTATACTTGCACATTTGTTAGCTGAAGACTGTATGTCTCTAGAGTTGGTCACTTGTCACTGAAGGCTTTCCGCGTGCACGGCCCGTTGTTAGTATTCATTCATTCGGAGATCCAGCCATCAGTACTCCATTAACTACCATACACCGGAGGCTTAGCGTTTAATAATTCTTTTTCTTCTTCTTCTTTTCTTCTTTCGTCCTTTTGCCCCAAGACGTGTGCATTGTTATCGCGTGCGAGTGCGGAAGTCGTAGAAGTGAGACAGGCCACACCCACCTTAAGATCTCTCCTCCTGACACGAACGAAAGTAGCGCTGTGCGCCCCTTCCCTTTCCATTCGTTGTGGTGTTCCGCCATCGCCACAACAATCCACCCCTCCATCATGTACTCTTCAGCACACGCCGTGGTCTGTTAACTTCTCTCTCTCTCTCTCTCTCTCTCTCTCTATCTCTCACACTTTCTCGCCTAATGCGTTCTGCTGTATTAGCCAGTCCGCACTCGCTCACGTCGACTTCCGATTCCACTGCATGATAAAGTGCACCAGTTGCATCCGCCTTGTACAACCACAGAGAAGTGTGCAAATGAAACACTTCACGATTCAACCAATGCAATCTCCGCTATCATCGTTTCAGAGCGAAATGGAGGTGAAATATGGAAATCGAGCTCATTAAATATAAGAAATAAAATGACACTCCGCGAAACGAGTCGAGTGTCTGAATGAATAAGCTAGTCGGCCGGGAGCTCTATGATCTTTCATTCGCAGACAAATAATAAGGGCTCATTACAAACGCCCATGGGGGACAACGAAACAGCATTCATTTTGCGGATGCGCCCCGGTTCCCGAATTCACTATAGAACAAAACCCCACCTACATGACCCGACTCCTCGGTAACATCTGTGTGCTAATATCACAACAGCCAAACTCTTCCTGTTTTATTGACTTAGACCGTTACAGTTAAAGGCTAGCCTAAAATGTTTTAATAAAGTCCACTCCTGGGATAACAAAGGGTAACTTAACGAATAACAGTAGCAAAAATTCTACAAAATAGTAACAGATGAATGTCAACAAAAATTGGTGATATTGACAATGCACAAGTGACAACGGGCAAAACATCGTGCACCACTCGAGCGCTTCATGTGCTGCATTTTCTAGGAGATCTTCTAGAGGAATATCAAATGGCGAAACAGGAAGTTTCACCAACGATTACTGTAACTACCGCGCTTGTAGGACGGGCCGTCGAATCTGCTGAAAAAAGGAACATACTGGGTTAGCCGTGTATTAACAGATAACCATACTTCCCATTAAGTAACAAGGCAACTATAGAGAGGAGAGATATCAGAAAATAGTAGAGACCGATACGAGAGAAGGTAGAGAGAGAAAAGATAAGGGGAAAATAGACGATCGAAGAGAGAAAGGAAAAAGGGAGAGAAAGAAGGAAATGCTGAGACAGAGTAGAAATAAAGATAGACCTTGTCCGCTTGGCACCCCAGTCGTCATCGCGGAAGCTTCTTCTGGAATTGCCTCCCTTGTAGTTGCTGCGACCACCCCCACCGCCCCCTTGGAGAGCCAGCTTCGTCAGCTCAGGGTTCACTTCTTGCTTCGCCTCATCAAGCACCTACAACTCCGAATCATAGAATAATCAACAAGCGTAAAGAACAAACTCAATACTGCGAACCGGTTCTAAACTATATCAATTGTATACAGTTATTGAATTAAAAAATAAAATGTTTACACATCTCAAATTAACAAACGCTTGTTGTAATTAACCAATAGGAAGGTGTAAGCAATGGTATCGGCTGATAAATAAGCTTCGTCAAACCTTGATGAGATCCTCAGCCTTGGCTGCATCAGAAGGAGTGAAGAATGAATAGGCCGTGCCCTTCTTGTCCCCGCGGCCAGTCCGGCCAATGCGATGGACGTAATCCTCCGAGTTGTTCGGGAAGTCAAAGTTGATGACGTATTTGATATCATCCACGTCTAAAGCAAGATTTCTTTATATCCATAGTGAATTATTACACAAATTGCCTCGTATTCAAAAGGTATGAATGTGCCACTGAAAACGAGAAAATAATAAGACTTTCGATGAGCTCTTCATCCACTTTGCATTCAAATCGATTCTCTAAGCGAGAAAGAAAACAGACCAAGTCCGCGTGCAGCAACATCCGTGGCGATAAGAATCTGGCTCTTGCCAGATTTGAACTCTGCAAATAGATTAGTCAACATCGTGGCTTACATTGGTCACCAGTGCTGATGAAGGTTCGGGGCACAACCGTGGGTGAATTCGGTAAATCAGTCAAATACCGAGGAATTAAACAAGACACATTCCGCAAGGTCGAAGGGAAACAACACGCACCGCCCTTTTACAACACTCATATTCATTCGTGGTCAGCATACTACATGGCACTGAGAGTGACGGAATACCTGCGAGGACCCAGTCCCGCTCGGACTGGCTCTTGTCTCCGTGAATGGAGAGTGCGGGGAAGCCCTCGCGGCGAAGTTGTCTCGTCAGCTCGTCCGCCTTGCGCTTCGTTTCCGTGAAAATCAACGTCTTCGACGGTGTCTGAATCTTTTATCTACAGTAAGAGACAAACGGACACTCACATTGTTTTAAGCCTATTTAAAATGCGAAATGCATTGATTGCGACGACTGCTGATGGTGGGGCTGAAAGATGTTTAACCTCGCGCGTGATCTCTTTGAGCAAGCCGAGCAGTCGATGCTGCTTATCGTATTCGTCAACGACTTGGACGATCTGCTTGATGTTGTGGTTGGCAGCCAACTCGAGGGAGCCGACATTCAGGAAGGCCGCGTCCTTCTGGAAGTCCGCAGCCAACGTGCGCACCTCTTTCGGCCATGTCGCGGAGAACATCAACGTCTGCCGATCGAGCTACAGAAGCACGCCTTTTACTACGCTTTTGTCCAACCTTCACGATACGATGCCAATGTATTTGAGTCAAGAAAGAAAAGGAAAGAAACGAATTAGATAAACTCTGTAGCTTCACCGACCGACCCTGATCTGCGAAACAATCTTGCGGATCTGCGGCTCGAAGCCCATGTCGAGCATTCGGTCGGCTTCGTCGAGGACGAGGAAAGAGCACCGCTTCATGTTCGTCGTGCCGCCCTCGACAAAGTCGAGGAGTCGACCCGGAGTCGCCACCACGACATCCACTCCTCGCTCCAGGTCACGCGCCTGCGGCCCCTTCGAGGCGCCGCCGAACAGGCACGTCATCTGGAAACCACTTTTCTACTTCCTATTAGTTAACGCACTTTTTTTTCTCCCCATTTCATCACGATCACGAGTTGTATTTACCGCAACCCCTCTTCTCAACCCATACCACAAAGTATGCGTAAACCCAAGCAAACCTTGAGTCCGAGTACGTGACAAAAGTTGCGCGAGACTTGCTGCACTTGCTGCGCGAGCTCCCGAGTGGGTAGCATAACGAGGACACTCGGGCCCTCGCCCGGCCGACGTGGTGACTGGTGCAGAGTGTGCATCAGGGCGGGCAGCATAAACTGCACAATCAGGAAGACTTTTTTGGACCCTTTAAAGCATAAGTAGCTTCTCAATGACGAAACCAAATGTTACTGCGCCATGGATTTTCTCGTACACCCAATTACTAAAATATGAGAAAAAATAGAACGGCCTAAAGCCTAGACTTCCCTTCCCCAGAGAATAATATTCAAAGATGTATACGCACACCAAGTGTCTTGCCCGATCCGGTCTTGGCAATGGAGATGATGTCCTTGCCACTCATGGCGATGGGCCATGAGATGGATTGGATGACGGTGGGGGAGGAGAAGTTGGCGACCAGGTGTTCGATCAGCTCTTTGCGGAAGGGAGCTTCGGCGAAGTCGAAGATGGGACGAGGGATGTCGCGGCCTTTCAGGGTCACTTGGTTCTCAGCAATCCACGCATCCATCTCAGCCTCAAGGAAGAACAGCGAAATAAACAACCACAATAACAGAATTAAAAGGATTAACTGGACTTGAGTACTATTAGGAGATATAAGATTAGATTTCGAGGCTATCAAGAATCATCGTGAATGAAAAGCTTATAAGAAGGTACCAATCATTGCAACAGAGATCGCAGAGTACCTGACTACGAGCAGTTACATTCGGGTGTTCCATATAGAGATTCTTCTTAAGTTCTGCAACTTCTTCACGGCTGTAGTCGATCGGGCGAAGATTTGATCCCGCCGTGAATTCACGACCAACTAAACAAGTGAACAAATAACTACTTACTCGACCAACTTCACAAATGTTTGTGTCCAAATCTTCACTAATCATGAATACTTGCATTTCGATTGGTAGTGCGTATAAAATTATGAATTTATTACAACAACAAAATTTTCGATAAAAAGATTCCAAGCTGGTATGATAATTGGCATGACTCTCAACCATTCGTATTGGTCCAGGGTAAAAAAAAGGTAGTATCGATTCGACAGACCCACCCTTGTTTTTGGCCTCCCCAAAGCCCTACATCACCTTTTTCTTAGGAACATCTCGACAAAAACAGCTAACTCACCCTGGTTTCCGGCCCAAAATACTCATTCCCCACCCTAATCTTTTGGGTCCTCGACAGTGGCTTTTATTCCCTGGTATTGGTGAAGCTATACAAAGATCAAAGTAATCGAAAAAAAAAATCCACACACATACCGATGTTTCTGTTGCTGAATCCTCTGTGATTACTGTATCCTCCGCGGCCACCGGTGTTGTAGCCACCTCGTGCGCTCAAGCAGTTCATTTGTAAATTTTACGTTGAAAATTGTATATGCAAAAAATATGCAATAAATCAAAGACATTTCATTTGGGAATATAGGAAATTAAGTCAGGATATCTCTTTGGTTTACAACAAGAAACAAGTACTTTCTTTGAAAAATTACGGAGAAAATCTCGACAACAATAGCCCAAATGAAAAATAACTAGAATAAAGAAATGAAATAAAAAGATACTATCTCTCGGAGCCGCTGCTTCGCATGGTGCGGACGTTGTGCTGATGAAAGAGAGTGTCCTGGTCTCCGAGCGGCTTGCGGCCACTCGTGGAAGCGGACGGATTGACATTGATGCGATTGAACTCTTGCTGCTCCTTCTCCAGAGCGGACGCGGAAGAGAAAGGCGCGACGCGGAACGAGCGGGCAGAAGCTGCCGCCGCTGCCGAGGAGCCAAGTGAGAGCCGGGCAAGGCACTGATCCGCGAAACGAACCAGCATGTCTGGCCTGAAGAAAAAAACAATCAGCATTGCCATTCCCACAAAGGGAAACAAAAGAGACATCTTTCTTAAAGAATATAATTTCAATTTTACTTTTTTTAAATTCGCAAATATAAGAAAACAAGAATGCAGACGAAGACACGCATAATTTCATCACCGTGGCATCGAAACAGTAATACCGAGCAACAACGCTCATTGAGAAGGAAAGTCAGACAATCACACTTTGTTTATCCTAGATGGGAGGGCCACAAGTGTTCCTTTCTAGAAGAGCGCCGCTTCCAAAACTATGAACTTGCTGTATTTCACAGAGATGGAACTGGACCAAGTATTTGGCTAACAAAAAGAAATAAAGCAGATTGTATCGATGAACACAAGGCAATAAACAACAAGTCAAGTCGGAAACGGATCAAACAGCCGGTAAACATACAGCAATAATCAACAAGAGGAGCTTGTAAAAGTGGGAATTCAATGTAAGCCAGATCAGCTTCCTGCATTTAAGAAGTGTTTTAGTGCGTGATTAAGAAATTTAAATTGCTAGAACAAATTATAAATTGCGGATAGTTCAACTATTTCATCAAAAGCGAATAAACAATAAGCAGAATCTATATAATAAGGGTGTGCTATATTCAGCCTACGCTAAAGAAAATTCATGCAATTTGTCGACTGTGTTGTAAATGTGTATCCGTCCAAGTGCAATAGTAGAATTAATTTCTATAGTATGATTGCAATCCGTTCGAGACTATTGCTAACATGAACTTCTTGGCGATTCATATAATCAGAAGTCTCGAATGTATATCAATCATATTGTTTGTATAATTCTACTATTCCACGTGCCAATCCATTCTTATAGACAGGTGGAAATCGATTTGTTAAGAATATAAAAGTTAATAGAGTAGTTGTTTTCCCAACCGTCAGCTTGGTACGAGATTGTGTTGTGAACTCATTCTCTATGCCGTTATCTCGAAAAAATATATGTTATTATGTTTAAAATTTTTTCTGGGGTTTTTTTCCAGCGTAGGCAGAATTTAACTTTCCTCTGTTAAAGGAGGGAGATCACCGAAAAATATTTAAAACGCAGTTCTGTTCAGGCTTTCATTTTCTTTTCCATGTTTAGAGACCGCAGAATGACATTCTGGAAAAAAGGTTGCTCGGGCGCAATACAGTATCCGAGGAATAGGCTACTCAAGCAATTTCACGGTCATGGACACAAATTGTAATACATTTTCGTTAACTTAAGCGGTTTTATAGCTTTTACTTTTTGCTGTGTGTATTCGCGGCACAATTTTTTTGTTATTTTAATTAGTAAGTGTTTTGTTAAGGTAATGTGGTATACTCTTGGTCATTTGGGAAGCGCCGGCTTCAGATATTTTACTTGGCGTCTTGGCTTCATACCGCTAATGAAATGAATGCTAACTGCAGCTAGTGGCTATTGGCGGGTCATTTTTTCTTGCTATTTAAGTTAATAACGATTACGCTAAGGCAGTGGGGCTATAAAGTTGATCATTTGGCAAGTTGGAACGACAGATTTTTACTTTGGAATTTTGACATCACATCGCGAATGAAATCAAAGTGCTAACTGAAGTAGCTATTGGGTATTCGCAGGACAATTGTTTTGCTATTTCAGTTAATAAAGGTTTTGTCAAGGTAGTGTGGTATACGCTTGGTCATTAAGTAAGCGCCGACTTCAGATATTTTACTTTGAGTCTTGGCTTCACACCGCTTAGGTGTTGTGTATAGGCGGGACAACGGCTTTGCCATTTTACTCTATATTGGTTCTTATGAGTATATGAAGTGTACTTTCGGTCAGTTGGTCTGTGAAATCATAATTTTAAAAAACCAGAACGAGAAAAGTAGCGTATGGACCGCTAGCGCTGCAGAACCTGACCGTCCGAACTGCACATGACATAACTTACCACCCCGCAAGGCTATCCTTGGTATACTGTAGCGAGCCCACTTTGCCAATGAATTAACATTCTTGAAACCCATTTTTATATCTCATTTACGCAATATTATGCAATGATGTTTATATTTATGAATTTCTCGCACCCCCTTACCCCCAAAAGCAATGTCGAACTACAGTTTTAATCGTTTTTGAAAAATCATCTGCGGTCTCTATCCATGTTTACGATCTCGTTTATTGTTTCGTATTCAAAATTATGCACCACCCAACAAGAATAGAACCCTTTGTTTTTTTTCCTTACCAAACAAATAAGAAACGGAAAGTGCGATATTTATGTGTTATTGCTACTGAATATAGTTATCGGGAGACATGAAGAAAGCGTGGGATGGAGAGAGACTGAGAGGGAAGACATGAGGAGAGACAACGATAATAGAGACGGAAGGTGGAAAGCAAGTAGAGTTAGCGATTGAGAGGGCATGAGTATAAACAACCTGTTTCCGATCGGACACACGGAGAGAACGAGAAGAAAGAGAGAGCGATCGAAGTACCAAGAGTTAGAAATTCGCTGATCGACCGACTCTGTATGAGTCATGCGCCGACATAGTTATAAATGGCTCCCGTTTCCACTCTCAACTCTTCCATTCCTCTCTTCCTTTCTTTGTAAGCTCTTTCATCTCGATCAGCGTAGATCTCCTTTCCAATCGGTTCGTTGTGTCCGATTTCACCAGTCTGTGTAAACATTCCTTTGTTGATTGGTCGTGCCCTCGCTATTGCAGCCTGCTCTTGATTTCAGTGTGTCTTTTGAAAGCACTCTATTTTTAAACGGAAGAAACACTGGTTTTACAAATATCTCTGACTCTCTTTCTCTTTCGCTCTCTCTCTCTTTCTCTCTCTCTCTCTCTCTCTCTCTCTCTGTCTCTTTCTTTTCTCTCTGTCTCTTTCTGTTCTCTCTCTCTCACTCTTTCTTTCATTCCCTCTTTCTTTTTTTTCTCTCTCTCAATTTTTCGCTCTCAATCTCTCTTTGTTTTTCTCTCTCTCACACTTTCTTTCTCTCTCACTTTCACTCTTTAGCTCTCTCTCTCTCTCTCTCACTCTGCCTTTCTTTCTTTCTTTCTTTTTTTCACTCTCTCTTTTTTCTCTCTCTCTTTTCTCTCTCTCTGTCTCACTCTTTCGCGCTCAATCTCTCTCTTTCTTTTTTTAACTCTCTCTCACATTTTCCGTGTCTCTCTCTCTCACAGTTTCTTTGTCTCTCTCTCTCTCTTTCTCTCTCTCTCTCTTTCTCTCTCTCTCTCTTTCTCTCTCTCTCTCTCTCTCTCTCAGATGTCCTGGATGACGAGAATGGCGGTGTCCCTTGTGCTCCTTGCTAGCTTGTTCTCGGTCGCCTTCAGCTGCAAGTGCCTGCCCCAGAGCACGAAGGATGCCTTCTGCGCTGCACAATGGGGTTTTAATTTTCTACGATTTACATGTTTAATAGAACTTAATTTTTATATTGCCTAACAAAACCCATTTTACGCCATTATAATTTTAGAATTGTTTCCTTTACAATAATATAGATCGCATTTTAAAGTGTATGAAGATAAATAAATAATATGAATTGAGTATCGCATGTGAATCTGAAGCTCCGCGCCACGAAGCAGCCAGTGCCTGCGAACCCGGAACGACGCGGCCTCAACAACATTCGCTACGTTGTCGAGCACGTCAAGACGTTCAAAGTGAGTCCGATCTTATCAATCAATTAAGTCCTCTTCACTCTCATGGCTTCTGCCTTCTCTCTGGAATTATTAGGGAATGTTTAAACAAAAAATTCCAATTTCTAAATGTTTCAGAAGCCAGATAATATGACATCACTCCCAAACGAAATCTACACGCCATCGGAGACGCCTGCGTGCGGGCTTATTATGGATGTTGGCAAGCAGTACTTGCTGGCAGGTAAGGCTCTTTGTTTCTTTTGTTCAAAAATACCAGGCTTTATTTTATAGTTCGTTTTCCGCGTTTTCTTTTTTAAATGGTACTTGGTTCAGGCAGAGTCGTACCGGGTGGCAATCTCTTCACAGTTATATGCGGACAGGTACTGCAGTTCCATTTTAAACTTTCGTTTCCAATTTCATTGTACTAGAAAGGAAGTTTTTTAAGCAATTTTGGAACCCACAGCCGTTGTAGTAATGTTATTATGCATGCTCTTAGGTGTTGCCCGACGACAGTTCGAAGCCCATCTTCGAGCATGTTCTTGAATGGAACGCTGTGCCAGCGAACATGACCGAACAGCTCGGAAAAATCAAGTGCTAAGAACGTGCTGCTTATATCTCTGAATGATGTGCAATGATTACGTTTTTCACAAAATATTTTTGAGAATGCTATGTCGATAAAATTTCCATAAAAACTCGAATATATTTCGGAATGCTGTGATGCTGTGAATTTGAGGAAAATAAAAATAATAGATGTTTCACAATTATTCTTCGATAAAAGGAGTCGATGCAATACATGAGGAGAATGAAGACATGAGAAAATGAATGAATCACGCAGCTTGACGGCCATAGAAGATGACTCAGAAGTGTCGTTCAGTTCTCATCTCGACGAATTGGGGAAATTATAGATGCCATTGCCCATTGCTTGCTACAAGCTTTCCGAATAGGTTGTCGATATTGTATTATTTATTGCAGAATGGATTGAAAAATTGTCGATTAATAAAGTTGGTTTCATTATGTATCCATAAAAGCATCTAGACAAACTGGAATCCTCTCCACGAGATGACACGAATGAGAAGTCAAAGCTCGCCAGAGCAACGCCGACCAGAGCCACGTCTGCAAACTCACGCGACCTTCCGAGACATGAAAGAGACATACGACGAATTGAGTAAGGGGTTAGAGTCTCTCCTTTTTTTTATAATACATATATTTTTCTTTATCGACATTCTATGTACTTTTTGCCTTTGTCACATTTTGTAATGATTGTCTTCGGCAGTTGATTGCGTTGGCGGCACTCCCCGCACCTGGGCGAAGAAGTGGCTGACCAAGACAGTCAAATGCGCCCATTGTTCGTTTATATCTCTCATTCTTTTTCTCTCGTATGGTTCAAATGTTACCTCTGTTCCAGTGTTCCAGGCCTTCTTTGACATTCTCTGGCTGGGCATCGGCTGGGCGCACCTCTGCACAGGGCTTTTGGTTGACAAACAACGGTATTTCACACCTATGAAAAAAAAATCATTATTTTAATCAATGCAAATTCCGCAAAAAAAAATCCGGTTTAGCACGTAAGAAGTTACTAATGTTCGTTGAAAATTATATCTGTATGTAGCTTCAATAAACGGTCCTTAAAGAAGGGCGATCACCGAAAAACTGCAATTGTATGTTCAAACGTGCAAAGGTTTCAAACGGAAGTCCATTTAATTACTCAAAAAATTACGGTAGACGAGGAGGCTTAAGTAGCGCTTGTTTCGAAAAATCCGTTTCTTTTTCGAAGCGAAATGTATTGCTCGTTTACTAATTTGATACTGTTTTGCCTAATATTCTTTAGTTTACTCAAGAAAATTCACATAAGAAAGGTGGTAAAGCATAAACAAAAAAATGTTTTGAAATATTTGTAAATTTAATCTTCCCGCGATGGGTACGTGGCCGTTAATCTACCATCGAGTGCTGTAACACCATGTTTTTGCACTGACACCAATCACAAATTCATTTAAAATTTGCACTTTCAAGTATCTTATACTTGAATATGGAACCTTTTAGTGCTATTTCATTTGCTTTTTCTTTTTCCTCATGCTCGAGATTATTCGAAAATAGCTAAGATGTTTCATAAATCGGCAATGACTTTTCGGTGATCGCCCTCCTTTAATCGAGACATTTCCAATCAACGGTTCTAACCCTTTTCCAATTCCGCTCCAAGCTGCACTGGGCCATGGATGGGTCGTGAGAAGCTCTTCAACTACGCCTGCGGCATTCTCTGGATTAACTACGGAGTCATCAGCTTGACTGTTCTCCTTGTCCGTTGCTTGGTCTTTCTTCTTTATTGAAGTAGAACTCAACATTCTTTGAGATGCGACTGCGCCGAGACGAAGATTCCTCGTTGACAGCAGCCGACGCTGTGTATGGAGGCGTGTGGGTCATCAACAAGATTCTGTTAGCATTCAGTCTCAGTTGTAAACCTTCATTTTCTCGCTCGATTGCTCTCTCTCTCTCTCTCTCTCTCTCTCTCTCGCTCTTCAGTCTCTTCCCGTACGCCTTCTTCGTCCTCTTCCATATTCGCTGGGACGCGCATCGCAATCACGAGTGTGACCACACGATCATAGCCCTGCTCTGGATGCCGGTGGATACGTATTTCCTTAAGCCTTAGAATAGGAAATCAAAACGTACCCTAATCTATACGCTGATGTTGAAATAAATGATTACGGTGTCTTAGATTGGCTTGTTCTGCATGGAATCGTTGCTGTTGGCATCAGCGGTAAGCCTTGCCTTCCTCGCCGTTTCCGGTACTCTCGCTGCCAATCTTCCGTCCGGCGAGAAGGCAGAGAATGTCCGCCAACTTTGCTAGGACACTACATTATTTCATTTCCTGTGTTATCAACGCTTATTTTCACTGTTTAACAGATGCTTATCACTTTATTCCGCTATTGTGAGGTGCGTAAAGGAAATAAATACTAATGCAGATATGCAGCTATATTATTTTTTTTTTAAATGTTGCCTTGGATTCTTGCAGTGCACTGACTGGATACAGAGGTTTTTTTAAGAGTATGGAGGCAGAGGGAATAAAAATTCAATATTCAATTTATGGTTTAGAAAAGAAATGATGTAGCAGCGAAATGGATTTTGCTGCCAAGAGAATGGAAAATGATGAAAACGTTAGTTCCGATAGTCGAGAGGATGCTGTCTGCAGTGATTCATGCACAAGGAGTCATGCTTCTGAGATGGCGGGCATCTCCTTTCCTTTTCCATCTCTTCCCTCTCTCTTCCTGTTCGCCATGCAGTTCTTGCCGTTTCCCTTCCCTTAGTTCTCACTCCTATCGATTGCATTCCAGCTACTAATAGATACTTTTGATACAAGAGTTGACATTTTTGTTCACTTAATTTACTATAGCAAATTGTATACAGTCATCGAAACGCGTGTGCCGGCTGTTCATCATCTCAACCTGGCTGAAGATGTCAGTGCCGACACTCCTTAGCAGCGAGCAGGAAGAGTGTTTGTATCTTTTTTTGATAACTAGTTAGTTTATTGAGTATTTAAGATTTGTAATTCTTTTCCTCTCAAATAAGTGCGTTTCTTCCGCTACCGATTTTGAAAATGGTTTCCTTTCCAAAAGTGAAAGTACCTAATCGTGTTCTCCGACTTTTTACGTTTAGACTTACAATTGACTCAGTCGCTGTTCTCCATTAAACGTCGCCTTCTCGCGCGTCAGCTCGTGCGAAGAGCGGCACGGGTAGTCAAAGAATGCGTTTGTGCGTTTGAAAAGAGAGAGAGAGAGAGAGAGAGAGAGAGAGAGAGAGAAAGAGAGAGAATGAAGTGAAAAGAGGTCGAGAAAGAAACAAAAAGAAACAAAACATTCTTGAGATCATATATTCTCTAGTAATCAATTTCTCTGACAAAGAATTGAGATGTATTTGAAATATAGGTTTTTTCTGAATATAAATAAGCAAAAGTCAAGATTGGCTGTTGGTGTACGACGTGATGGCCTCTTTGATTGGCGTCTGCGGAGTCGCCGTCGGCCTCCACGGCATTGCCAACAGCAATTCGTACGTAATCAACTCATGCAGTCAACCTGATAAATACATTCAAACATGAACATACATATGTTCATACATCTACAATTGAAATAATGATTGAGTGATGAGAATGAAATGTTTCTTGAGCTGCGCGGCTGCGCCTGCTCTGCCGACGGTGCTCGTGATCTACGGCGTCGCTCACGTTCTCTGCACCATTGCACGGGTGAGCAGACATTCTTGTTCTCAACTATCCATTCTGCAGAAGTTTGAAGCCAAATGTCACCTTAGTACATGCTAAAAGATTTATTTTAAAAAAAACTTTTTTCAGCATGTCATTCCATCTAAAAAGACATTCGCTCATCGACTTCTCGTCGGCGTGCAGTTCTTCAGGTTTGCGTCAAGTTTTCCGCAATCCATATCATTTCCCTTTGGGTATTAGTTCACTTTTACGTCAATCTTTACTCCTATCTACTACTGCCCTCTATTCTCTTTTATCCTACTCTTCACATCCATCTCTCTCTCTAATTCTCTTTCTCTCCTACCTCCTATCTCAGCCTTCTTCTGCTCTCCTTCTGTCTGCTGACCTTCCACAGCGAGTCTTCCTACTCTCCTGATGCCCATCTCTCCTCACTCCACTTCTGCTCAGCCGCTATTGTAATCGCACTGACGTCACCAGTAGTCGCAGGCTCGTTTCTCCAATGTCTTATTAATTAATGATTTTATTCAATAAATTTTATTTAATTTAAGCTTCCTATCCATTACATGATGTTATTTTAATAAAATGTTATAATGATGATTAAGATTCCCCTTACAATTAGGCATCTTTTCCGCTGCTGCTTTCGCGATCCATTTTGCGATTCGTCTCGCAGTCTTTCGCTACGTTATTGCAACTCAGTCAGCCGAGGTTTGTATAAAAAAATGTTCGAAACGGCCTTCAAAATGGCTTCAGGAAAGGAGAGATAAATTTGTTCAGGAAGGCGAAAGAAGAAGATCAATAAAGTGAAAAAGAAATCTCTGCTTCCAGATTGAAGATCTTCTGCAACAGATAGACGACGTGCAGGAATGGAATGAACACGAGCATTGATGTCATTTTTAGTAGTTTGCATAACTTCAGCATTTCTGATTACAATGCTTTTTTATTGCTTTTAAATCAACGAGAAATTTAACACCCGTTATAGCTGAACATGAATTACATGAATTCGATTAGTTCGGCGTTGTAGCATACCTCATTCTTCGAATAGAATTAGTAGAGACGGTATAAAGGATGTGATAACTTGTAAAGTAAAAAAAACGTATCTAAACTATTATACATGCACACAATAAAAAAGGAAGTATAACTAGGAAGAGAGGAGGCAGATAGAGAGTGCGAGATGAAAAGCGAAGCGAGACAGGAGAAGGAGGGAGTGAATGGGCGACCTTCCCAGTGCGGTTTGTGAGCAAGGGGAAAGCTGTCGAACCTTTCTATCACGCTTGTCCAGGATAACTATATTGCAATGTGGGATCCTTAATCATAAGAACTTAAATAATGTAATACAGTATATATTCTATGGGCAGAGCGATTTGCTTTCGATTTTATAGTGAATGGCGAAGTGCAATCTCCTGCATTCGAGGTCATTCGACTTCCGAAGCTTACATCAATTCTGCATGACATTACGTGATTGTGAGATCTCTGTAGAAGAAGTCCAAATGGGACTAGATAAATGGCGATGCTAATCTCATATTGTGTGCACTTTTTGCAAACCTTATGTTTTCACTAGCCATTTCATCTCTTCGTCCATCCAAAGTTGTCCAGCATCCCCACCGCGATGGACATCGAATATATCTTGAGAAATTGAAATTCTGGTTAAATATTTATTAAGATGTAGAGGTTGCCTAGGTAATTTGTTCAATACAAACGCAGATTATTACTAGATCAATAGATAAGAAGTGTAGATTGCGATTTCAGTAAACATGTAACAAAATAGCAAGCAACTATGTACATAACGAATGACGATTAATTTAACTATTAAAATGTTAAAAAAAACATAGTGATAGGAGGAATATATACATGTGTACATATTCAAAGAATTTAAACATTTATGCGTTTGGAATAAAAATAGAATGCAGGGGGATTCCATTTCTATTTCGAAACAAATACATAATGTGTACGTTTAAATTCTGCGTTTGGGAAGATTTAGATTTAAAAAAAAAGTTGCATTTCATTTCAACGGCGTGTGTCCTTCGGGCATATCCGAGAATGCAACGAATGCATTGAAGCCATGCGCCTTCGTCTCGCAGAGCGTCGCCTTCTGCTGCTCACTCAGTAGATGGTAACAAGAGGCACGAGCCGCCTCCTCCAACCTCGGGTGCGCAGTCCCCGAGAATGCCTAGATCATTGCGACAATGCTATGATTACAATTGGACTTTTTACAATATTTACTTGTTTTTTTAAACTAAAGTGTTGTTAACTTGTATCAAACTTATGGTCGAGCGGGTAATTGAAGTAGGAAATCTACCGTATAGACTGTGCTGCCGAAGACGATGACGATTCGTCCATTCTGCGACGAGGCGACCTTGGGGGAGCTGAAGCCGAAGCAGCTGCGTCTCCGAGCACGATCCGCATTGATAGTCTCCATCTCTCCGCTGGGCGCGACGATTAACAACGTCTTCGACTCCTCCAAGAAGGCGCTGCTTCGATAAACGGCACTCGTGAAGAGTTTGGTCGGCTCGAGGGGGGAAGCATAAAGAAGGCGCCATTCCATTCCCGACGGCTGGGGAAACTTGGCGGGACTCTCGCGCCAAGAGCCAGTGGAGTTCTGGCGGAAGAATTTTCCGGCATTGAGGTAGGCGCGGCGTCCGAGTGCCTGTGCTGCCGCTCGCTCCGACTGGCAATCACTCGCAAACAGGGCTTCTTGATCTAGTGGGACGTCCATGATGACAGTCCGTGTCGCCACGATTCCATTGTCACGGCCAACACGGTAACAATGCATCTTCTGGCGTATGCCGATCCGGCCAGTCTGCCAGTGCTCGTGAGTGAGGAGGCAGAAGTGGTCCGGATCGGCAGGCGAGGGACAGATTAAGGCGAGAGAGATTTCGAGAAGGAAATTGAAGCCGGGCCACTGGATGCTGCTCACGGCGGAGAAAGAGACATCTTCATCAAAGAGTGGAGACGACGATGAGTAGCGCATGATAACGACTGTGCTGTACTCGTAGACAACAGGGATGAAGAGGACGGAGGAAGTCGCGAAGACCGCCGTCTGTGTAACGCTCGTACACGTACTGCTGCTCGAAGATAACGGCAGCACACATGTGGCATGGAAGCTGAAGGAGAGAGAGAGAGAGAGAGAGAGAGAGAGAGAGAGATAACGAGAGAGATATCACACAATAGATTTAAAAAAAATGCCAAACTAAGGTGAAGGTTGTGATTTACATACGCAAGGTTTGGCATTACAGAGTGCACATTTGTGACATCGTTACCCCAAAATCTGTGATAACTCATACCTCGTCGACTCAGATGACGTCATCGGTTCTGCCGCCGTGATATAGCACTGCGCGCCAATGTTGTGTGCGCCGGCCACGAGAGGTGCGCGTGTCTCCGCACGGAGAAGGCGACGGGCGCTCACTGAGAAACTGTCGTCGCACTCGCAGACGGGAGCCGGACTCAGCCATAGGATAGCCTTGTCGGAGACGGCCAGCAGACGGTCAACACGGGCAAAGTCACCGAGGGGGTGCAGAGAACGGAGACACATGGTGAAGGAGACAATGAAGGAGTCTGGCAAGATTCATATGCAATTACATTATGTGGTTCCTTCAATACACACACGCCATGAAAATAAAGCGAAAAGCTGGCAAAGAATACGAATAACAATCTACAGTCGACGGAGAGAACGGTTGCTGGTCATCTCATGAGCGTGGAAATAGAAGTTGACTTGATGGTGTGTCAGAAGTGCAGCTAAACACACAAAAATATGAGTAAATTAGGTTTCACAATGAAAGAGCTGCTAATTACGTGACTAATTAGGACTCATTCTATAGTAATTTACTTGCCCTAATTGAGCACCTATCAACCAATCTAACCAAAGTACTGTATTTATAATGATGTACCGACGATTGCATAACTTGCTGGTCTCGGATTCCATTTAACATTTTTAAATCATTTTTTGATAGTCATGATTCGTCATTCTTCTTCATGGAATTTTACGAACGCGCTTTTTTTACCTTCAAAAATTGAGGGTCACATGCAATGTACGAGATCTACCAAACGCACGAGGTCGCCTTTAAATTGCCCATTGAGATCGTCAATCTTGAACATCACGGTCAGCTTCTTTTCTATGCTTTCGCTTCTTCCTTCCTACTTTATGGCTTGTCTTTTGGTATTTGTTGTAGTTTTTTTTTGGTCAACGTACTCTCACTAATCTCTGAATTTTCACATTTACAGCCGCCGGCTCGCGGCTGTTCATAAGTGGAAAGTCGTCATGCGACCTTTTAGTGTACGTACCCAGTCGATCCGGTCAGTTTTCTTAGTCAGCTGCGGATTTCACCACTATTATAAGCCCACGTGTAAAAATGGAATTAAAATGAAATTAAAATGGAGCCTACACTTATTTAATGTGAGCATCCGCTAGAGGCCAAGTCGATTCAGGTCCAAAGAGGCCGTACGAAGTGGGCCCGGTGCTGAAGCGGGTGACCCACACACCAGTGCGTGCTCTTCGCGCCATCGAAGAGACCGAGCAGCTGCTTCTCCTTACCGATAAGGCATGCATTTACAACTTATAAGAATGTTAATTGTCTGCTGTCCATCCGAATCGTAGAAATTATTCGTAATTAGAAACATACGCAGTTGTGATTTGTGAATGGATTAATATCTTTCTATCTCCAGGTTCTCTCTCTTCATTCACTCTCTCCTCCGTGCCCAATGAAGGAAGTCGTCCCTTGCAAGACTTTCATCAGCGTTTTTGCCGTTCACATCGATGAAGTGTTTTGGAAATTTCCTATAATGACGCTTCTTCATTGAATTTTGGGCTTCTTTTTCGATTTCTTCTCTGACCGATGCTGAATTTGATCTCCCGTTCATATTTAGAAGCTGAAGAAGGTACACGTTGTCGTGGTGTCAAAGCGTAAGTTTACCATCTATCGCAAGGACGACACTTTTGTTGAGGTGACTAATATTTTAATTAAAAGTTTGATAGAGCTTATAATTATTGACTAAATAAAAATTTTATCCGCTGTCCTATATACTATGATGTTTGAGTATACTTTGCAAGTATATGTAATTAGCAGAGAGCTTGGCAAGTAGCCAAGCTTTGTCTTGAAATATGGATTGGCAATTCTTAGGCGTCCTCTGATCTGCCTCTCGCTGCCGACAACCCCTCTCATCTGAAGTGGTGCGGCAGCAGCATCTGCTACGCACTCCGCGACTCGTATCACATCCAGCGGCTGAGGCAGAGTGATGATGGCTTGGTGCAATGACTATTTAGTTCTTCTTGTTCATTTACAATTCTCAGAGACAATATAATACCTTTGAAAACAGAACTGTTTTAAACATATAAAAGAATGCGCATATTCAGAGTTGGACTGGCGAGAATCGTCGCCTCTTCACGGTTGGCGAAGTGCCTTGCATCATTGACGCTCTCGACCGTGGATTGGCCGGATTCGCGCGCGGAGAAGTCATGGCCATGATACCGACAAGGTATTGTTATATTTATTTTATTTTATTTATTTATTTTATTGTTGTTCTATATGGAATACTTAAGGTGAATCAGCTCATTGTACTGGGCGGAGTCAGTAGTGCTTGGCAAGAAGCTCAGCGTTGTTATAAAATATAGATTGGGAATATAATCATATCATACCGTAGTCATGTTTGTGAAGCTCCGTTTAGAGGAGACGAGGAACGAAGCAAATCGCCTTCCAATCCAGTCACCCAACTGAGACACGACGTCAAATTCACGGAACACATCATCGCAGCAGGTTGGAGAGTGTAACTTAGCCGAATATTGTGAGCAATTTCTAACAGTAAGCTATAAAACCATGGAAGAAAGGAGATGAGTTGAACAAAATCGAAAGAGAAGAAGAGTAGATAAGATTGTTATTGTATTTAAATGATTTAGCATTGTTCAGCTTATGACTCTCCTTACGTGATCGCCTTGCTGCCACGTGGTCGTGTTGAAGTTTGTATCGTTTAAAAATTAAATTTCCTCATTTTCCTTTTTTTGTTAACAAATGTGTGTTTAAACAAACTGTTTTTTTTTAATTTATTTTTTAGTTTGCTCAATGAATAACACGAACGAGGACTGCTCTATTTCTAGGTCCGGTCTATTACACCGCCGTGTATTCTGATTCAGAGCATTTCTGCTCTCAACAAGGCCGTTCATATTAGCATCGGTGGGCCGTAAGTTGCTCCCATTCTTGTTTTGTTATAGCGATTGGTTCTTTTTTAAATCTTTGAAGATAAGTAAGGCGGAAGTTTTTATTAAACTGAAATTTACTTGCTCTGTTATAATTAAAATGTTTAAAAAAAACATTGCAGTGGCCAAATTTTCGTTGCGTCTACGAGTGATATCTGGCAGTTGGAAGCTTATTCGAACTTGCGGAAGAACATCTCTGTGATGATGCAAGAAAAGCAATTTGACCTCGCCATTCAGCTTACGGTATGTTCTTCTCTCTCTCTCTCTCTAGTTTCTGTCAACTAGCTACGATAGGTAGGAACACGAGACATTATATATTTATCGACATCAAAATAAATTAATTGCTAAAGTTTAAAGAGAAAAACACATTTCCACATATCCCTTCTAGATTTGTCTATGCAATTAATTCATACTTTATTCTGCTACATCTTTATTAATGTCCAGGTAACAATGATGAAGGACTTCCCCGAAGAGCAGAAGGTGGAGATAAAGAGGCAAGCTGCGATTAACTTCTTCAACCAGCGCAAGTTTGAGGAAGCTTTCGCGCTGCACACGGAGATTAAGTCTAGTCAGTTCAATGCAGATTAAACAACAACAAAAAAAGCTTCTACGCGACATATTTCAAGAGTTTAATTCTAATTGTCCTTTAAGGAAATATGGATGTAATGCCCTAAAATAGATTAAGCTATGCTTAATTTAACTTTCTTGTTTAGGCGTAATCGAAGTTCTCCAGCTCTTTCCCGAGTTTCTGCCTGCCAAATTCCGCAGTCAGGCCGAGTCTTCCTTTGACTTTGCTGAGAATGAAAAGAAGCGAGCGATGCTGGCGCTAGGAAGTTATCTTGCTGCGGTAAAGATAAATATGCATTTGCCAATTTCTTTTCTCCTATTTGACATTTTCCCTGTAAAGAAATATGTTTTACCCTCTGAATATCAAAAAAAAATCATCCACACATTTGCCTGTTACATTTGACAATGTTCCACTTCTGATAGAAACAAATTGGAAATGTTTGAAGGTACGAACCGAGCTCGCCCAAGATCTTCTGCTCTATCAAAGAAGCCAGCAGAGTCGGAGCTCGTCTCCAACGCCCTTGACTAAGGAACGAGAAGATCTGCGAATCACCACCCCGAAACAGGCGGAACTGGCCAAGAATCAACTACAAGTTGTCGATACAACCCTTCTTCAGTGTTACCTCAAGGTAGTCTATTAAAAAGAGAAACTACTAATCAATCCAGGTAAATTTTACATTGTTGAAAAATTGATGTGATGAGCAGAGTATAAAAACATCAGCTATATTGTTAAAATATTTTTATTTATTTTATGGCATTGCGCAAACAAGTCATAAAATTTGGTTTCGTATTGAAAAGTTACCCAAATAGTTGTTCTGTCTAGACGAAGCCCATGCTGGTAGATTCTTTGCTGCGCCTGTCGAATAACGCGTGTTCTTTTGACGATGCAGAGGCAATGTTGAAGAAGGATGGACAGACGAAGAGTCTATTCGTACTCTATGAGACAAGGAAGAGACATCGGCTTGGTAGGGATACTGTAGCCACTTTTCTGGCTTTGTGTCGATATTGTAGTTTGATTTTAAGTCGTTGGAATGGTATGAAAAATATGCAGTTTGTTAGATAGAGCTCCCTTTGGGATTTCTGGAGGGCTGATGCTGGTATTATTGAATGCAAGTGATTTCAAGCCTATTATCTAAATAGTCAAATAAATACATGGTTGCTCCCTTGCAGCCCTTGACTTGCTCCGAAGCGAGTCGTCCAGAATGCCCCCCGACCACTTCTTCGACGGAATCGACCGCACCGTGGAGTACCTGCAGACACTCGGCAACTCCCATCTTGATCTCATCTTTGAGCACGCCAAATGGGTGCTGCAGAAGAACGCCAAGGAGGGCATCGTGGTTAGCCTAGTCATTTCTATCTCTTTCTCGCTCTCTCACTCTCTCTTTTCGCTCTCCCTTTTATTTCTTTCTCTTTTCTCTCTCGCTCTCTCTCTCTCTTCTCTCTCTCTCTTCGCTCTCTCTTGTCGATTCCTCCGAGAAATTGCTTAAACGAATGGAAATTAAGGATCGGTAACCATTTGCTGGATAGAAGGAATGTAAACGTTCAATGCTATTTTCCCTCAAGAATGACTTGAAGTATCCTAGATGTATATCTTTTTGTTTACTATTTGTTAAGAGTCCCTTCCTCCTTGAGATCTTTACGGGTGACGAGAACGAGTTGGCAAAGAATTTGAACCGCGACGCAGTTCTCAAATTTCTTCTTCGCGAGTGTGTCGAAGCAGTCATTCCATATTTGGTAAGAATTTTATCCACTTTACATTAATATTTCTCGATTTATTTCACTGACGTGTTTTTTTTTGCGTATTCTAACTAAATGTAATGCTGTAAATTTGAACGGAAAGAGCGGCAACAAAACAGCCATTTTTAAAGGAGCACGTCATCTACGAATGGGAGGACAAAACTCCTCAGCTTCACGAGACACTCGCTGATCAATACGTTCGAATGGTGAAGAAGCTTCTCTCTGACTACGTGCATATCTTCAATGATGGTAAGTACTGTAGTTTATTATTTGCAGTTAACACTGGATTTTATCTGTAGTGAAATATTTTTAAAGAGGAGAACATGATCCGCGCGGGCCACGAAGAAGGAGAACTCGGCGTGTTCAGGCAGAAACTGCTACGCTTCCTCGAGTCATCTCTCTCCTACAGCCCCAACACAATACTCGTGCAGCTTAACCACTATGGTTCTACTCTCTTCTCTCTCTCTGCCTCTGTCTCTCTCTATCTCTCTCTCTATCTCTCTGTCTCTGTCTCTATCTCTCTCTGCCTTTGTCTCTCTGCCTCTGTCTGTCTCTCGCTCTGTCTCTCTCTGACCCCTGATAGGTGATCGACTCCCTTTGCAGCCTTCAGTGAAGAGCGCGCGCTGATCCTGGGTCGTCTGAAGAAGCACAACGAAGCGCTTGCCATCTTCACAGGAATTCTACACGACGTGGACGCTGCGGAGAGATACTGCGCCAGGCACTACAACCCAGTCAACGAGGAAGACTCACAGGTGTCTTTAGCTATTATATTTATATTACTATTCTTTTATTCTTATCTGAATAATGATTAATATACATAAATTATAAATGATTTCTGTTCTACCTTGATTCATCAACCATGAATAATAATTAACAAATTGTTAATGTTAACAAAATGTCTTGTAAGTCGGTGTTATATAAACTCATTTTCATGTATATAAAAATGGAATTGTCTTGGACCGTTCAAATTGCAGGTGTACCTTCTGCTGGTGCGTGCCCTGGTGTCCCCTTCGAGTGACCCGGAGGGGGCCGCGGGCTTCCTTGATTCGGGTCTCAAGCTACCGCCGCCTTCTCCGAATGTCCCCATGGCTATTCGCGTACTCGGAAAGCATGCTGATAAAATGGATGCGAGTTAGTAAAAAAAATTGCCTTATATATTTACTAGGGGCTCTGTATCAGTGGGTTTTTTTTTGTTAGTTAATCATATTTATTCCGTTGTAGTTTTTTTTTGTACATATATGTTTCAGTTTTTTTTAAGAAGAACAAAAAGATAGGTGATCTGTGGTTCAGTAGCCGCACTCGAACTGATCCCCGACGACGCGCCCCTCTGCAATCTCTCCGCCGCCCTCTGCGCCCTTGTCCAAGCCGCCGCTGACCAGGCTACTTCTGTTAGTTACTACTCTTTTTATTACTCTGCGCCATCTATGTAGTGTAGTTAATAGTTTAAAAACAAATTCATAAATATGTTTTATGTTTTTTATGAAAAGGGTTTAAAAAATTCTACGCCGTGAAATGGTCTATACGGATTCCTTTTTACCTGAAATATCTGGTTTAGACAAGAATACGACGAGCGATAAGCGAAAGTGCTCGGATAAAGACAGCGCGCAATCTCAGAGAAGTTTGTATTTTGCTTCTTTTAATGCTTTATTTTCGTTTTGTGAAACCGATTTCTTTATTTTATTTGTGCAAAATTTATAGTATTCTGTCGATTTATGAAACGTTACTCCGTAGGTAAACAAGAGACGTGTTCGACTATCGGAGAACAGTCAATGCACGTACTGCAAGAAGAAGATTGGAACTAGGCGAGTACTTACATCTTTTGTTTCTTCCTTTTTTTTCCAAAAAAAAAAATATTAAAAAATTGTTGTTGCTCCAGGTTTTTTTTTTAGTTCTTTGACTGAATACTATTTTTGAGGCACATTTTTATGTTTCTCAATTCGTTTTTCTTCCAGTGCTTTCGTCCGATTCCCATTGAACGGCGAGCTTCATCACGTCTATTGCTTCGAGAAGCAGTATCCCAAGACTATTGCTGACCGCTAGCTATGATTACTGTAAGAATTGAAGACTCAAGATTACGGTACCATTGATAAGCACAAGATGTTTCACAGACTATTCTTTCTCACTTATCATTTTATTACCCTCCTCAATTCCTCATTCCAATGCACCCGGTTTATTAATTACAACGCTGTTTTCATTCCTATCGCTCTCAGGCGGCTCCAATGCTACAGTTGATAGCAGCGAAATTTTTAAGTGAGATTCCAAAATGCCCTAGCTTTTAAAGTCTTCTAGTTATGCTCTAGACTAATCCTTTATATTCTGTAGAGGAACAGTTAGCCCAAAAGTTTTCCTGATTGCGGAATATAATAATGTTGCTTTTCATAGATTAACAAAAATTCATTGCATTTGCTTTATTATTGCTCAATCAGCTATTTCTATGTACATACGCATGCCTTCAAACAAGTGTGGTTGCTTACTTTGGACTGTGATATTTGTCTAACTTGATTCACCAGATATTGCTTCTACTTTCTGCCTGCATAAAATAATATTATTTTAATTGATTTCAACTACAAACGAAGGGATCCGTGAAAAATGGAGGCGGGGCTAATCTGGCACAAATAGATAGGGTAGCCAGATTGTGCGATGATTTGTAATGCTCGAATGGTAGAATAATCTTTTTTTATGCTCGATGAGCAAGGTCATCGTTTAATCCCATCATCTGTAATAAGTACGAAGTTGACAGACAAAAGCTAGAAAAGACACAAACACCCACTAGTATTCACCGATATTGAAGTAAAGAAATCAATCGAGACTCGAAGTTTCCCTAACGGATGCATGTGACACTGTTCAAATTTGGTGTGATAAGCAACAGCTGAAACGGCTCATGTCAAATGAGCAAATATTTCTGACGGCATAACACGAGGTATCAAATTAGGAGAGGACATGACAGGAAATGATGAGTCTCTGCGCGACTAGAACAATGGCATCAAGAAAAGCTTCCGTACCATTCGCGAGCTCTCACCAGTCCATTGAGTACACTGGTGACTAGACATAGGAACAAAGTAGAGGTGGCATATTCCTCTCTCTCTCTCTCTCTCTCTCTCTCTCTCTTTCTCTCTCTCTTTCTGTCTGTAACTCTATCACTCCCTTTCTGCTCTCTCGGACTTTATTCTCTTACTGTCTCACTCTCATTCAAATTCTCTCGCCCCGGTATTCTGGATATGATAAAATGGTTCCGACATGTGAGAATCCAGACAAAAAGTAGAAAGCGGGTGATGTTGTTTTGTTATCTTTCTCCTTTCACTCCTTCATTTGCCAAAGGTTGGTGACCCTTTTATCTCTATCAACCTCTCGCTCCTTATCTCTCTCTCTCTCTCTCTCTCTCTATATATATATATCTTTCCCCTTTTTCTCCCTCTCCACATATTGTTTGCACGGCAGCCTTTGCGATAACAGAAAGTGCGTCCGAAAATTTGATTCCTCTTCGGAAGTAAACCTGGCGCTTTTGATCTCTGCTTCAAAATGATGACTCGCATAGTTACGAGAGTAAAATAATTGGTTCTTGAAACTTTTAAAACACTATAAGTGGTAGTCGAAATTTTAATTTAACATTTGAAGAAATTTTTAGAATAGTTAAAATTTTTATTAAACTGCTGGGAATTTCTTTCTATTATTAAAACTTATTTTTTTTAGTACCATGGACGGTGATACATTACTTGCTCCTTCAGTTTTTTTTTACAACTACCACAATATGTATGTATTCGGCTGTGAGAGAGAAAGAGAGAGAGAGAGAGAGAGAGAGAGAGAGAGAGAGGAGAGAGAGTGAATAGAGAAGAAAAAATTCTATTTCTTTCCGCATTTATGGATGATTTATTATTATTGTATATGGGGCTTTTGTTTACTAATCGTATATTTTGTTTCCATTTAACAATTGATTATTAGGATGCTGGAATCTGCTTCATCTTCGGAGGAGGGCAGCACGATTCAACTGAGCAATAGTATCAAAGCGGCCGAGAAGCAAGAGTATGGCACCAATGAGGTCTGGCAATGGAAAACTATTTTAACCCTCGCTTTTTAATAATAAATTTCAATAACTGGTACCTAATTTTTTAAGCGTATTTGTACGGCACAGGAAACGTTCCTCTCTCTATAAAAACATTCACTTTTGATCCCGCCTCAAGTGGCAAAAAATAGCGCCCGTTAAATTAGCACGAACCTTACTAGACCTAATCTATTTGAATGTTCCTGGTTATTCCTCTCAATCACATGCTCTCTCGTCTTTTTGTCTGGCAAGAAGGAATGGTTCCTTTAAGCAGATTAAAAGTTTGGTGATGAAGAGCTGATTTCTCAGAGTAGCTGCGCTCATCTCGCTGAGGGAGAGAAAGGGTCAGAGACGGGCGCAGCTTCCTCTCATCCTCTTTGGCAACGCGTCATTGGTGTTCTCCTTCTCACCCTCTTCAGCATCTTTGCTCTCCTCGATCGTTTCTCCACTGCTGGTAGGAATCTTCTTTCTCTTTTACGACTAATAACTCTCGTGTGATTATGCCTGCGTAAGTTGCTGCACCCCTTCAGGAGTCCTTCCAAGCATCCAAGAATTCTACGACATCTCCAACACCGAAGCTGGCTCCATTCAAACCATCTACATTATTGTCTACATTGTAGCAATCGGTGTGGTTGGTGCGTATTCATTCATATGTATGTGCATATGTAAAAAAAAACATAACTATGATAGTTATGCATCGAAGAACCACGTATTTGCATATCGGATATTTATTTACTTATTTATTAAATTAATTTTTTAAGTTATCCATTTCATAAAAAATTTGTTTGACATCTCAAGTAGCTTGAAGATGAGCAGGCGCATTTGGCGATCGCTATGACAAGAAGCTGATGCTCTTAGTGTGTGGAGTCGTCTGGACCATCATCATTGTCGCTTCTTCTCTGGTTCCGAGCAACGTCAGGCATACACATTTACTCTTTTTCTCGTAGTATTTTCCTCTCTACCTCTCTTTCTGTCACTCTCTCTCTCACTCTCTCTCTCTCTTCCACTATATTTCTTGAGATGTTCTGGCTGTTCGTGACTCTGCGTGCTCTGACTGCGATTGGCCTCGCAACGAGTTCTTGCTTCGGCGCCACGATGATCGCCGAGTATTTCGACGGTTTCTCCTTTTTTAAGTTTTATTTGTTATACATATAACGACTTTTTTCAGTTTTATTTGTTATACATATGAATAACGAGAAACTAAATGTAAAATAATAAAAAAATTAATGCATGCTTTATTTTTAATTCTTTGGAGGCGCCGCCCGAGAGTATGCTCTCATGTTCTTCTTCATGTCGCTCTCCATTGGCGCGTCAGTTTCTCCTTCCCTCGCCACAATTCATACACACACACTCTCTCTCTCTCTCTCTCTCTCTCTCTCCTACGTCCCCTATCTCTCCCTCTCTCTCTCGCTCTCCCTCTCCCCTCTCTCTCTCTCTCTCTCTCTCTCTATCTCTCTCTCTCTCCAGCTGCGCCGGTATCGCACTCGGTGGCTTCTTCGTTGGCAGTGCCTACTTCATGTGGGCGATTCGTGCTGCTCCCTGCGGCCTCGTCATCACAATCGCGCTCATGATACCTTTGCTGCCCGTACGTGCATTGTTCAGATCCAAAATCGATTGTAAAATATAAATGCAATCAATTAAAGAGCACACGAAGGTTCGCAAGCACGACGATTGGGATGAAGGCTTCCCTTTCTCTGATCACTCGCGACCTCCTCGCCATTATTCGGGTGTTGGTAGATTCTATTGCTTGTTCATTTATTTATGTTGTTATTATTCAATTTGAAAATTGCTTGTATACATATAATGATAATAATAAAGAATAATGATAGCGATGCAGCAAGACGTTCGTCTTCGCCATGCTGACAGTTATCACGTACAACTTCTACCTGATCGGCCACGCGTGGTGGGTGACTACCTTCTACAAGGACGCGATGGAGTCGCGCAACTACTCCTCCGAAGTCTACCACGACATCCCCTATGAGCAGTCAGGCAGTCATTATGGTTCATCATGACTTTAAAAAAATTCGTATTGAAATTGTAAATAAATTTGCTGCAATCATTTTATATACATGCATGCATATAATGTCTTTATTTTTTCAGAATGGTGACCATCCAGAGCATCACTGCGACACTTAGCGGCTGCATTGGATGCTTTGCAGGAGTTGCCATTGCGGAGGTAATAACGACAAGTTGGTCGACTAGCTAAATATTGGCGACGATAGATGGAGATAGAGCACGAGTGGGATACATTGTGGGAGTCATCTCATGCGACCATTGGTTGCTGCTGACGGATTAAGAGAGCGAACCACGAGTCATAATGTTGATAACCTATTCTTCACAAACGCACTTATTCAAACGAATGCATTTATCGTGTGCTGAGAAGGGGGAGGAAGGGTGGAGATGGCAGTGAAGAGAAGTCTAGCGACCGAGGTAGACCGAGGGGACGACGCGGCGGATCTCCTCGAGCTTGCCCTGCAGCATTTCTGATTAATTATTGAAATTCAGAGCCTGGCACTTTCTATACAAAGTCTTGAAAATGACAGTACCTCTGTGCCGTTGCCGACACGGAGAACGGCGATCGCACTGGGTTCGATGCCAGTGGCGACGTTGGAGGTGGAAGGAGAGCGGTGGAGGGCGTGGCCTTCGCGCGGCTTGTAGTAGTAAGCGCGCTTGCCGTCGTAGTAGAGCCCTGAAAAATTCTATTCTATCTTTTATTCTTAGTATTTCAATCGCTATTTGTATGTATATAATTTATGGCTAACCGCGCTCCGCGTCGTAGAAGGCGGGGCGGTTGCCGTACTGCTGAGAGATGTGCTCAGGCGCCTCGTAACGGGAGCCGTAGCCCTCTCCGAGGTACTCCTGGCGCTGGGGCTGAGCAGGGAGTCCCTGCTGGTACCCCTGGTCCTGCTGGTACCCCTGGTCCTGCTGGTACCCCTGGCCCTGCTGGTAACCCTGGCCCTGCTGGTAACCCTGGCCCTGCTGGTGTCCCTGGCCCTGCTGGTAGCCCTGGCCCTGCTGGTAGCCCTGGCCCTGCTGGTAACCCTGGCCCTGCTGGTAACCCTGGCCCTGCTGGTAACCCTGGCCCTGCTGGGAGCCCTGGCCCTGCTGGTAGCCCTGGCCCTGCGGATAGCCCAGGCCCTGCTGGTAGCCCTGGCCCTGCTGGTAGCCCTGGCCCTGCTGGAAGCCCTGGCCCTGCTGGTAGCCCTGGCTATGCTGGTAGCCCTGGCCCTGCTGGTAGCCCTGGCCCTGCTGGAGGTTGTAGCCAGCGGCTGGGTACTGGTAGCCCTGGGCTTGCTGGAGGTTGTAGGCGGGTCACTGGTACTGGTACCCCTGGCCCTGCTGGAGCTGGCGGGCGGGTGCCTGGTACTGCTCTGGGTCTTCGTAGTAGTACGCGCGCTTGCCATCGAAGTAGAGTAGAGGCCTGAAAATGAAAATTTTAATTCGAACTGATTTCTGTGAATATTTTGTTTGTTTAATCCCATTAACTATTCAAATTTTTTAATGAGCGTAGAATCTAAAACAGATCCTTACCGTTCTGGGAGTCATAGAAGGCGGGGCGGTTGCCGTACTGGCGCGCGAGATTTCCTCGGGCGCCTCGCGGCGATAACCGGCGGGAAGCTGGAAAAAACAAATATTCATGATGGGAAGCATTGGGAAATACAATCAGTATTTAGAACCGTTTGATTCTATTTTTCGAGAAAAAAGGAAGGTGGCAGTCAACTTACATTAGCTAAATTTTGAAAAATTGGGCAGAGAATTTTAATGCGACATTTTTTTCTTTATGAATCAACTGAATAGGGAGCATATCTTTGAAAGGGCTGAAAAATTTAGTCTGCGACGATTTGGTAAAAAAAAAAGGTGAGGATATGGGAAAGGAGAAACAGTGGATGCTGACTGCGGAAACGTATACCATCTTCGGAGTTTCTCTGGAGACCGGAGAGCGAAGTCGAGACTGTGATGATTTCCTGTTCCGAGGGGCTCTTTTATACAGCCCTGGATGCCCTTTCCACTTTGTATACGATTATTAAACAGATTTTCGTAATTTTGGCAAGTACCACAGTCCTCAAGTTTCAGTTTTCAAGATAATGAATGACCTCAAAGTTCACATTGCTTTCATGATTGCACGGATTCTTTACCCTCTATATCCGATTTTTGCTTGAAATACACGATTTCTCAAGTTCTTGTAATTACCAAAACAGTTTTCTGATAAGCTGTTTTATTGAATGTCAGAAAAAAAATCAAATATTTACGTATATTTCATATTTGCTCATTTTTGACTTCTAATTGGGTTCTAGCTTAAAAGATTAAAATCTGCTTTCCTTATCAATTCAAATTTAGGTTTGCTCTACCACTTTTTACACTATTCCTCCTTGTCTGATCACGATTTTGGCAAGTATTCAAAACCACCAAATCGGGTACTTACGAAAAAGTTCTCTAATAAGCTGTCTTGTTGAATATCAAAAACAAATCTAACATGTAACACCTACCTCTCTCTCTTTTTTTTCTCTTTCTCTTTCTCTCTCTCTCTTTCTCTTTCTCTCTCTCTCTTTCTTTCTCTCTCTCTCTCTCTCTTCTCTCTCTCTCTCTATCTTTCTCTCTCTCTCTCTTTCTCTTTCTCTCTCTCTCTCTCTTTCTCTCTTCCTCTCTCTCTCTCTCTCTCTTTCTCTCTCTATCTCTCTCTATTTCTCACTTTCTCTATCTCTCTGTATCGCTCTCGTTTCCACGTCCTCTCTTCTCTCTCTCAGCGTTGGTCATCTGGATGGGGTCCTTTCCGTCGAATCCGTACTCCTCGTGCGCCCCTTCTCGTCCTTGCCGTCGGCTTCGTTATTCTTACTCCCGTCAAATATCTCTACCACTACTTCATGACTCGTGACTACTTCGCCGCCCTTGTAAATAACTATTATTCAATTTACTTTTTATATTCTTTCAATAATACATTTTAGGTACATCGAAACATCCATTCTATAAATTTTATCTTTAATATTCCTTTACTATTTACGTTAATTTTTTGAGAAAGATTGTCAAGAAAAAAATAATAGAAGTGTTGATAGGCATTCTCCGAGATCGGCAACTTCTCAAATGGCGCGCTCTTTACGCTGGGCAATTCGGTCATTATGGTTAGTACTCGGTATTTTAACGAAGCTTTTTCAATCGATTTTTAACTTCAGCTAATTTTTTTTTTCAAAGATAGAAAGCCTTTTATTTGCAGAACGTCATAGAGCCATCACGACGGACGAAGGCTGTCGCATTACTGAACATGCTTCAGTCAGCCACTGGCGATGCCCCTGCTCCAGTTATCGTCGGCGCTGTGAGCTGAGAGCGGAACAGAGCGAGAGAGAGATAGAGAGAGAGAGAGAGAGAGAGAGAGAGAGAGAGAAAGAAAGAAAGAAAGAGATACAAGGAGAGCGCGCGAAGCAGAGACTAAGGGAGAACTTTTCCTCTATTTAGCTCTTCGACGCCTTCAAGAACGGTGACAACTCGGCTGTTGCTACATACGATGCACTGTTGAAGGTTAGAGAGACGAAATGGACAGAAAAAATAGGAAACGACAGAGAGAGAGAGAGAGAGAGAGAGAACGAGAGAGAGAGAGAGAGAGAGTTAGAGAGTGAACGAGACATCCTGGAAGAGAGGAGAGAGATGAGGGAGAGAGAAAGTCTTCCTGATCAGGCTCTGAACATCGTGGCAGCAGTGAATCCGACGGGTGTCATCTGGTCCCTCCTCGCTGCCTTTTTCTACAAGGCGGACATGGAGCGAATTAGAAGTTGAAAGAAGAAGAAGAGTCATAAGCCAAGGAAATAAGGATCTCCAAGACATACTTCTTAATGGTTATATCATACCATGTTCTTGGCAGTAGAAGTTAAACCACCCTTGAGAATGTTGATACTATGTGCCGCTGCTTTTCTTAAACCTTATAATATTAAGTGATATCTCAAGTCAGTTCAAGCATTTCTCTTCATTCTGGGTCAGTTCATATCCACAAAGACTATGTACATTTCTAACCGGAGAGCATTGAAGACGCAGACAGTATGAATGTGTGTACATAAGCAAAGTATTCTAGCCTCTTTTTCTTACATCCTTCACATTTTAGTTTACGGGATGCCGAGAAGGTTGCCACTCGAGTGTTCTCTCTCTCTCTCTCTCTAACCATTTATTTCGGTCTTTCTCCGTCTCTTGCTCATTCTCTCTCTCTCTCCCTCGTTTTCTCTCATATTCATAATCTGAAAACTACCTATGTTTCTATATGTTATAGCATATTTTAAGCTCTAGAGAAAACAATGTTTTTGATATGTGAGATGCAGATATGTTAAACAATGTAAAATGTTTATCATCATAGAACATATAAGACGGTATATATATATAAATGATCACAGGCAGATTATAGCCTCTAATTAAATTGGACAATCATGTAGCATTGAACAGAACGGGGGAATCAGTACCAAAGAGAGAGAGAGAGAGAGAGAGAGAGAGAGAGAGAGAGAGAGGCAGTTGCAGGGTGACGGTCCACATGGTATTCGGGCTCTTTACAAGTAGGTTACTGGATCGCGGGCGGGCGCGGGGAGCATCGGCTGAGCGGTGTAGACCGGGCGGCTCTCCCGTGGCACGGGCGACAGAACCGTCTCGAGTCGTGCCGGATTGCCGTAGCGAGCGGGTGTGTCCTGGAAATGAAACATTCCAATCCATAATTAATATCTTTTACTTCTATTAACTATCCGTAGAGCAAGTTTAAAGATTTATCATTTAAAGAAACATTTAAATTCGCCAAGTTACCCGCGTAAGAATACGATAACAAGGCCCAAAAAAGCAGAGAATGGACTAGCCTGTCCAGGCAGGGCCCTAGCGGGCGGAGGCGTCTGCATCACTGGTGCACCGTACATTTCGCGAGTCGACGCCCGAGGCAAGAAGTCCAGCGGGAGCTCCTGATGGTATCCTCGAGTAGTCACGGGAGGAAGGAATTGAAGTCGTTGCTCCTGGTTGTAGCCGCGCGTGGTCGTCAGGAGGAAGTCCTGTCGCTGCTCCTTGTCGTATCCGGGTGTGGTCGCGGGAGGAGGGAGGAAGACCTGTGGCTGCTCGAGGGCGTATCCGCGCGTGGTCGAGCTCTCTGGCTGCTGTTGCTCATGCCGCAGAATGAAGTTGTAGTGAGGCTCCTCTCCGTCCTGCGCCAAGCGAGGGAAGCGATCGATGACGTGGCCGCACGGGACAAATTCCTAGCAAAAGTATTTTTTTTTAGAAATATGTTTTAATTTTTTCACTGGTTTTTAATATAAATATATTAACAATATATAGCTTTTAGTAATATTGAAAATAAACCTGATCTGGAGAGCTCGGCGCAGCGGTCGCCACATCCGCATTCGGCGGCAGAATCAGGACACCGTCGATCGGAGGAAAGTGCGTAAGGTGATCGGGAAAGAAGATCACAGTGAAGTCATCGTCAGTCGGAGACGGCTGCTTGGGAGAGGGCGTGGCGCATGGGAGACATGGGGATACGGTAGTCGAAGAGGGAACAGCAGTCGAAGAAGAGGATACGGTAGTTGAGAGCACGGTGGAGGTGGTAGGGGCATCGGTTGAAGGGAGAAGGATGACCGATTCGGTGGAGGTCTCGGTGGGCAGAGGGGTGGTTTCACTGGTCACTGGCAGAATGGAGAAGTCGGTTGATGGAGATTCAGTGGAGGGAGAAGGGGTAGGAAGATACGTGGAGGGCTCGGGGGTCGAGGAAACGGTAGCCGGAGAAGACTCCGTAGACTCCGGAGGAACAGTGACGTCATCCGCAGGAAGAGACACTTCGGTTGTGGGAAGAGTCGTCGCATCATCCGTCCAAGGCAGAGAAGAGATGTCACCAGATGTCGTGGTTTCCTGTAAGATATCCAGAATTTATGGAGAGAGAAAAAAGGAGAGAGAGGCGAGAGAGAGAGAGAGGGCAGAGATTCAGAGGGAGTGACAGAGAGAAAGAGACAGTGTGGAAGAAATGAGAGAGACAAGCCACACCTCAAAAGTGGAAGTCTCAGTCGTGTCGACAGTCGTCGTGGTCTCCTCGGAAGACCAATCGGGCAAGAAGGGGAAGCGATCGCGGCCGTGGTGATGTCTCTCGTGACGGAACTCGGGCTGAGGAACCTGCAAATTATTAATCAGGTAAACTAGTCGGATTAGCAGGTGATCTACAGGTGTGAAGAAAATAATGATTGCGAATAATTTACAGGGATCGGAAAACAGGGTGGAGGATGATAGAGAGAAGAGAGAAGGGAGAGAGAAGCGAGAAAGAAGTGTGAGAAGAGAGAAGATAGAGAAGATAGAAGACGGAGACAAGACAGAGAGAAGAGAGAGAAGGGAGAGAGAAGCGAGAAAGAAGTGTGAGAAGAGAGAAGATAGAGAAGATAGAAGACGGAGACAAGACAGAGAGAAGAGAGAGCAGAAAGAGAAGAGCGAGAGAGAGATAGAGAGAGAGAGACAGCAGAGAGAGAAAAGAGAGAAAAGAGAGAAAAGACAGCAGAGAGAGAAAAGAGAGAAAAGAGAGAAAAGAGAGAAAAGAGAAGAGAAGAGAAGAGAAGAGAAGAGAAGAGAAGAGAAGAGAAGAGAAAAGAGAGAAAAGAGAAGAGAAAAGAGAGAAAAGAGAAGAGAAAAGAGAGAAAAGAGAAGAGAAGAGAAGAGAAGAGAAGAGAAGAGAAGAGAAGAGAAGAGAAGAGAAGAGAAGAGAAGAGAAGAGAAGAGAAGAGAAGAGAGAGAGAGAGAGCAGAGAGAGCAGAGAGAGCAGAGAGAGCAGAGAGAGCAGAGAGAGCAGAGAGAGCAGAGAGAGGCTCACCTTGACACCAAGAGTGAAAGTGGGGAGAGCACCGCCGATCGGAATGAGCGTAGTCGGCGTGATAGGAACGGGTGTAGTCGGGGTGGTCTCCGGAATGACGAAGGCGAGAGCGCCAGACGAGGAGAGGAGTGCCAAGAGGAGCAGCCGAGAAGGAGAAGGAAGCATCACTGAGGAGCGCATTCCAGTAGGCGACTGCGGTCTACCCCTGCAATCAAAACACAACTATTACGATTCAAGAAATATATTCACTAAGTCGCAAAGATAACTATGACCAATCATCTCGCATATGAATACAATCCTTGTTTTGTTTCCCTTCGTTTGCAAAATAAATGTATAAACAATGATAATACATATAAACACTAGTACTAATGAGAAGAGCAAAGAGGAAAGGAAGGACGTGTGTAGCCTGGGAGCTGGAGGAGAACAGTGACTGATGGTAGAACGATCGCCGAGACGGAGCAAACGAGAGCGCGCAGGTTGTTGTAGATCATGTGGGATTCATCCAGAGGCACTTCACTCCAGATCTACCGGCCGGTCTCTCTCGTTTTTCTCTCTCTCTCTCTCTCTCTCACTATCTCCATGCCACCCTCTTCCTGTACCTTCTCGTTCCTCTTCCGCCCTTCCATTCCTCTCCAGCACCCCCTCACATGTCTGCAGGTCGTCAAGAGCGCGATAAACACCTGAAAACGAAGTAGATCTTAAATCGTGCTCTAATTGGGTTCGTATACCACGTGATTAAGGATATGACACGTCGAACAGTCGTATTGAAATATCGTAATTTGGCGCGAATCCGTGGCGCTATTTTGAATTCAGAATTTTTTTGCTTTACCGGATGCGTAAGCTTGGCGCTGTCTTCATTGATTTTGTTACTTGTATTATTCCATGTTGAGTTTATCCTTTCGCTCGAACGTTGAACAAAAATGGAAACAAACAGTTATATTCGTCGTTTTTGAGCTTGCTGTCCACAAGCTCTTAAATCATTCAGTGATTCAAGAAAGGATGGTTACCACTTCTTCTTCTCCATCGCGGGAAATATCTCCAATTCCCGGCCAATCTCTTCCTTCCTTCAGCATTAAACCGATTGTGGGACGTGAGGCAACTCAGGTTTCATATAGCTTCTTGCTGCTTGTGCTTCTGCTGAACAATGAAATTATTGTTAGAAGAAATAGCATTACAGTATTTTTTCGGGAAATTCTTATTTATCGTCTAGATTTCGAATTAGTGAAAGAGCTGCAAAAAAAAGTTTAAAAACCGCCTCTAAATTCATGGTCAACTCTAGACGTCTCACAGAGAAACTTCGTTGCTCTTCCGCAACGCGCTGCAGCCTTCTCTGGCAGGAAGTTGACACTGAACGAGCGTTTTGGAATCATCGAACGCGGATATTTCTTGGACCTTAAGGATGACTATGTCAGTGATGAATACGGAATCTGCTATTGAGGACTCAATTGCTCAAAGAAGGATGCTTCTAGGAAAAAGTTGTTGATGTAGGAAATCATAGGTAGAGTGTAAGTTATGGTGGAATCAACCAATGAATTATTAGCGAGAATTCAGGCTAATTTTTTTTTATTATTATTAGATCTCCCCAGTTTGGCACGTGCAGGTTAAACTAGTTAGGTTTTATTGTTTGTATTTTTTTGTTTAGATTCTACAACTCCCATCCACCGAGCGCAACGTCGAACTCACCCTCCGTTCTGACAAGCTGAAGAAATTGCAAGGAGAAGAGCTGAAGCAACATCTTCGAGAAGAAATGGAGAAGAGAAAGGCGAAGGTGGCAAAGGTCTGTTTTTGCATAGTTGCATACTATTCGCTTTGAATAGTATGAGGATTATGAGCTAGTTTGGGTTTCTTTTTTTGCTACGAATAGAAAACCTATATCGCATAACATTGAGATTAAATTACACTATTGAAACCAATCTAACATATTTGGGTTATGTATTCATTCTAATTATAGAAATCTGAAGCGAAGTCAGAATCTTCCTCGGCCACTTCTTCTCCATGATTATTACGTTCTAAGAATAAGCACCTTCGCTACACTTATTGAGATGTTCTACTTAATTTCATACGAGGCTCCAAACCATACCCAATTTTTGTCCACTCTTCGATACATTTCTATTTTTCTACCTTGCTATACTGTAATCGTGCTTTTCGGACTTTTGTAATTAGGATTACACGTTTGTTCAGGTTGCGCTTCAATTTATTCACTTGCTTTCCCGTTCTGTGTTTGCAAAAACTACGAATAAATAATTTATCTATCATGAACTTTCCTAAACAGTTAACCTGATAACAATGCTTTATTAAGCACTGAAGTATTTTCAGTGCCATAATATTGTAGATTCTTTTCCGGCGGCCTCAATATTTTCGACCGTCCTGCTCCCACATCAATCTGTGATGAAAAATTGTTCCCATTTTGCCGGAGTGTAGTCTCTAATGGTAGGGGACAGTGGGATTGTGAGCTAGTCGCTCTGCGTGCCCAATCCCTTCTTCCTTTTCCCATTATATCCATCTCCCGCTGATCACTCTCCTCTTCCATCATCTTTCCACTCTGTATTCATTTTGTTCCTTTTGCAAACACCGTTTTTTTTTGTTCATCTGCCAACATGATGGCTGATGATTCTTTTAGTTGTTTTGTCAAAACTGCTATTCCCTGTGAAGAGACAAACTAACTTGTCTGTTTCGCCACCTTCCTGTGTTTATCTTCTCCGAGTTGTGTGAACCGAATGTGACCCCGTTGTGCCGCATGGATTCCCGTTGTGCCGCATGGATTCCCTCGTGTGTCCTGCTGTGCTCTGTCACGTTTTCCTTTCTCATCTCAACTCTCGGTCTTCTTCATCTCTCGGGTTATTCCGTGCATCTCACAAACTACTGTGTTACAGTGACCAATTTTTAGGATTACAAAGCGACATGTGAAGTGTGATAACGGGAATTAAACGAACAAGGGGGAAGCTTTCTCGATTGTAGAAAATCCTGTGTTATAAAAGAGATCCGCAGTTTCGTTTCTATGCAATGTTTCCAGAACGAACAGAGAAGAAGACGTTTTCAGAGTTAGGCTTGCTTCATCTCGCTAGCTGGCCAGAAGTGATCTTTCATTGAGGGAAGTGCCTAAAAAAGGCTGAATTGACCGCCTACTTTGACGCCGTGGGTAATCTTGCAGAAAAACTTTTCTAGCGCCGTAGGCTCATAAGAAACAATGGACCGGATCAGGGCCTTTGTTGTCCCTGTCAGTTTAGAGATCTTGAGAAGGCACCATTCCGGTGGTGAATCAGGAAAAACAATTTCATTTCTCAAAATAGGGATCACGCTGTGAGATGAATCTTTTTCCGTTGCGTATTCGATGGTTGGCAAGCTTACTAGGCAATTTCTCGTCTTCTCGAGCAGCTGCAAGAGAAGTGTTGCTTATCGACAGACTCATCGCGCTGAGTTTTCCTCCTTTTTCTTAGCTGAGCCAACTCTTTCGAACCATGTTGTCATGGTTCGCTTGGAGTTTCCCATTTTTGTTTGGAGTACTAGCATTTTAAGATGTTTACTTATTTGCCTTATAAAGCGGCCTTTTCCCTTTATGTGTCACCTAGAGCAGGACTGTTTCTCTTTATGATCAGTCATGTCATATCCTTCTTCTTCCTACGACGCATACGAAACTCCTTTCCTATTTCCGCTCTCCCTTTCTCCATCTCTTTATCTCTCTTTCTCTCTCACCCGTTTTCTCACTCCTTTTTGTCATGTTGAGTTATTTCCGAAGCAGCATCTTACTTGTTGGAGTATACTCCTCGTAGTCTGAAGTGTGGCGTGTTATGCACGTTTCAATGCATCTCTGATGCTCTCGCTTCTTCTCATGCTCTCTCTCTCTCTCTATTCCTTTCTATCTCTATCTCTTACTCTCTTGGCCATCCTATCACTTTATTTTCTCCTCTTTCTCTTGTAGACTAGAACTCCGCCCTCCTGGAAAGGCTTGAGAGTCTTTATTCCACAGCAGTCAGCGCAGCATGGCGTACTCACAGGTCAGTTCAGGGATTGTGATCAGGGGATTTTGTTATTGTTATGCGCAGTAGGATGTTGAAAATGTGCCAGATTTACTCGGTGTCATCCAAATAGACTGTCAGTTTCTGTTTGCTGCAACTTGTTCATCCAAATATAGCTTCCTTTATATTTTTTAAAGCGATTAAGAAGTTCGAGAATTTGTATATTATATCGATATATTATCTCGATCGCATTACCATTTCCCACTGATTCGGGATTCACCTGTGCTTCGTTTGTGTTAAGTGATGGATGTGACGTAATCTAAAATGAGATATGGTATTTGAACTATAAAAGTAAGTAAATAAGAAACAAGGAATAATTATGTTTTAACTTATTTAATTATAGTTGGTTGCGAAGCAGCGCGAGTTCTTCCTCTCGGGAGCGACTCATTCGATCAACGCGCGGAAGGATCGTCTGAAGACGCTGAAGAAGTTGATCAAGGAGAATGACGAAGCACTCTGTGCAGCTGTGGAGAGGGATCTTCGCAGGGTTAGAACGAGAGAGAGAGAGATATAGAGAAAGAGAGAGAGATGCTAGAGATGGCAGAGAGTGGGTGGAAAGTGAGTATTGCCTGCGAATGAGGAGCTCTAACAAGAGTATATCGATTAAATTCGTGTCAACTTTGTCCCGTTCAGGACCCTAAATCGACATATGCGCTCGAGATTGCTAATGCTATTGTCGAAATCGACTACATGATTGACAATCTTGACGAGTGGATGGCCACCGAAAGGGTATGCCTTTCGTTTTCCTTTTACATATTAATTCTTTTAATTTATTTCTATAAAGAAACACTAAATTCCCTAGGCTCATTTAACGCTGCTTAATTTACATTAATAAGCGAATGATAAAAGCGAAAGAAAGATATCATGGCTTTGAATGAAGGTGGGCAAGACGCTGACGACGATGCTGGACACGCCTATGCTGGTGAAAGATCCGAAGGGAGTGGTCCTCCTCATCTCCCCCTGGAACTACCCCGTCTCCATGATTCTACTGCCACTCATCCCAGCCATCGCTGCAGGTACTGTCATTTGAGGTATGGGAAATACCTAGGGATGGTACGGTATTTGGAGGGAAATGTAACATTCCCGTCAGGTATTTATATTTTGCTTGATTGCAATGTGGCAGACATTTTTAAGTATGCGGTTAATGACAAAAAATAGTTTGCAATAAAAGGGTTCATATGAAGTGAGGGCTTTGTACGAGCTTTATTGTTGCTGCTGGATTGATTGTTTTTACTGTGTCGGATAGAATAGAATGTATGGAGAGAAGGATGCTCCCAGGAAGGGCCATGTTTGTCGCGATAAGAGACTAGACTGTCCTGTAGTGTACGCTCCCGCACCATCTTGTTATCAAATCAAGGAAAAAATTAGTCATAAAAGTAATGAATCCTTCCCAAGCATGCAGTGCTAGATGTTGACAGTAGACTGTGTGGAGTGTGATGCCCCGTGTTTTCTCTAATTTCATCTAATTCCAAGGTTTATTTCCTACTAAGTAATTGAATACAGTCTCGCTCCCCCCCCCTGTATCTCCCCCCCCCTCTCTTCGTGTCTGTTCTCTCAGTTGTGCTGGCCTTGTGTGTTTGATTCTTACTTTCTTGTGGTTACTTTCTCCACAGAAGAGCGCAGGGTCGATAGTGAGAAAAGGAAGAAGAAGGAAAGGACTAGACAGACCAGCCCACATATTCACTTGTTATGCACAACAACATGTCAAAGCAATGTGGTTTGGAAGACCGCTGAGGAATGAGGAGGTAACTTAATGGTCAACGTATATAGTAAGAGGAGTGGGGTGAGAGAGAGAGAGAGAGAGAGAGAAAGAGATTATAGAGGAAGATGCTAAGCGTTGGTAAGGGACTTGAAAGTGTTTGTGAGATTGTGGTGGGCGGTATCGGCTGAGGGAAAAAAGTTGCGCACATTTTGGACGCTTCGACGGGTTCCTGCCTCCTAAAGGTGTTTTTTTTCGTGGCGGGTGGAAATTGAGGTCAGCGTTGAGAGGAAATGAGATGGATTTATTTTCTTTTGCGGGAATGCAAAGGACATATAAGCATTCAATTTCTTATTCAAAGACGAACGAATTTACTGTTAAATCAGGCAGTAAAAGAGTTTCAATGATTGCGGAATCACGTGGGCATCATTATTTCAGAAGGCCAAAAATTGTTGCACAATATTTGGCAAACTTGATGGGATTTATGAAGTTTAAAACAATTGTGTAATTTTCAGGAAACACTGTGATTATCAAGCCTTCCGAAGTGTCCGCTAATGTCTCCAGGACTTTTGACGAGCTTGTCCCGAAGTATTTTGAGCCAGTGAGAATTTTTAATTCTATTTAGTTATATATAAGCACTGTTTTTTTTCTAAATTCACAACTTTGTTTGTTTATAACATTTGAATTTATATTTGTGATTAAGTAAAATACAAAAAAAACCTTTAAGGAATTTATGGCAGTCGTGCAAGGCGCTGTCCAGGAGACGACTGATCTTCTCAAAGAGCGGTCAGCATTTTTAGTCAAGGAAGATAGACACTGTAATGTAATATATGGGTAGTCTTCGGTCTTTTGGATACTACAGAATGAATGAATGCTTCGTAGGACAGTCTTGAATACCGTTTCATTTACAGCTTCGACCACATTTTCTACACGGGCTGCCCTCCCGTGGCTAAGATCATCATGGCCGCGGCGGCCAAGCATCTCACGCCAGTCACACTCGAACTGGGCGGAAAGTGGTCAGCCATGGGAGTAGATTCAAGAAGTGATCTGAAACATTCAACTAGTATATCTCCGGCCTCTCCTACTTTCGTGCTTTTAAAGCAGCATTTCAGGATAATGATTGTTGTGCTTGCCAGAGAAAACGGTGTCAAATATCCCCAAAAGTTCTTTAAGTTGCTGTTCACGACTTGCTTTTATTGCCATTTACATGAATCTAATTATGAAAAGAGGCTTTATCCGTTGTAATGGTACAAGCTGTATAATTAATTGCATTCAGTCCGGTAGTCGTGGAGGATGACGTGGAAGTGGAGGTCACGGCCCGTCGCATTGCATGGGGCAAGTGGCTCAACTGCGGCCAGACTTGTCTCGCACCGGACTATATTCTTGTCTCGCAAAAGTACGGCATTATTTTGTGTTATTATTATTGTTCTTATTAATATTGTATGAGTTGTTTATAAAGACATATTGCATACTGTAGTTAGAGAAGCCATCCAATAAAGATTTTCTCTGGGATAAACGGTGTAACGAGATTAAAATAAAAATATGAAACTGTTTTCGATTTCACTTATGTTTTCAAGACAAATGATAATGTTTTCTTGTTTAAGGATGAAGCCAGCCCTGGTGGCCGCCTTCCGCAAGGTGCTCACCGAATTCTACGGCCCGGATCCCAAGGATAGCAAGGACTACTCGAGAATCATCAGTGAGCGTCACTGGGAGTAAGTTAATTCATTCTTGTACTTTCTGTGCCGTCTTTTTCTCTCTCTATCCCTCGACTCTATTTCTCTCTCTCTCTCCCCCTCTCTCTCTCTGTGTTGCTCTCTTTTTCTGCCCCCCCCCCACCTCTCTTTCTTCCTCTTTCCCTCTCTCTTCCAGTTCTTATTGTAATCCACCGTCCCTCTGCAGTCGTCTGACTGGCCTTCTGTCGAAGACGAAGGGAGTCCGGATGGACGAGTCTCCCAGCGAGCCCGACCGCGGAGATCTCTTCATCCCGCCCACCATTGTCGAGTGTGACCGTGACGACGTCTTGATGCATGATGAGGTTTCTATTTACTAATAGTAGAATGCACTTGGATTAGAAGACCTTATCAGAATAAGAATTCCACAATTTGAATTCCATCTGCTAGCCGTCTGGCAATTCGTCATTTCAGATCTTCGGCCCCATCCTTCCGATCATCACAGTTTCTGGCCTGAATGATGCGATTGACTACATCAAGCGTGGTGAGAAGCCTCTCGCTGCCTACATTTTCACCCGCAGCGAGGCGAAGGTCTGCTTGATCTTCATGTCACTTATACTACTCATTCCAAACTTTCGAAAATCTTCAACTTATTTCAAAATTTTAACGAACTTTAAACTTAGGTCAAGAAGTTCTACACCGAAACATCGAGCGGCGCGATTACTGTTAATGATGTCATAATGCACATAACTGGTACGTACGGAAGTGCATTATTGTTTCATTGCTTTAATAAATCTATATTTCATTTGTCAATATCATTCAGTTTACAGTAGTGAAGAAGGAAATGGTGAAGTAGAGAGAAACTGATTGTAAGAAAAGTGAGTGTATTCAGTGGACACTCTTCCCTTCGGTGGCGTTGGCAACTCTGGCATGGGCCGTTATCGTGGCAAGTATGGCTTTGACACGTTCACTCACGAGAAGGCTGTTCTCAAGCGAGGCTTCTTCGGCGAGAGCTTCAATGCGTATGTCATAATTGGGTCTAAACTCGATTGTTATATGGCACAGGGGATTTAACTATAGTTAAACTATATTATGAAGATTAAATTTTTATCGGTGTTTCGCCAATATTAGTGCAGAACAAAGAGCTTTTACTTGACAAATTGGAGAAGTAGTATATTTGAAGTGTCCGCTATCCTCCGATCACTGCAGCAAAGGCGAAGAACATGCTTCGTCTCACTGGAACCAGGTTATTTTCTTTTCTAGGAACTAGAGTTTTTTTTTGTTCGGTTGTTTTTTGGACTCTGTTCATTTAGAAAACTTGTTTTTGATTGATATTCTTAGATATTTAGTTTTATTTAGTTTAGATTAATTGTCAAATAGTAGTCAACGTATTCTTTTATTTGTATACTTGGCGAAAATGATGGTAATGATGATTTTGAAATATTTGAGATACGCGATGCCTCGATGGGTGTCGACCGTGCTGCCCACTCTGCCAATCGTGGTCATCTCCGTCATCCTTGGCATGCTTGTCCAGGTAAGCAAGGGAGTGAATTCCTGGGTGGTGGTGGCATGTGAAAGAGAGCGAGAGAGGTAATTATGAGAAAGTGGGAGAGAGAGAACGCGAGTATGGGAGAGAGAGAGAAGAATGCGAAAGAGAGCATCTTTCCATATTCTTCTTGTGCTAAGCTAATTGTTTGTTTGCCTTTGAATGCCATTATTTCGTTGCTATTCTCTGTAAAATCTGCCCCCTGAAAGATTTTGCTAGCAAAAAATATAAGGAATTGATTGGTTGAGCTTATCTGAACGGGCTCTGCAACCTCTCCCTCGCACACACATGAGAGCCCTACCAAAGTTGGTCTTGCTTCAGTGTCTTTCTCTCCTCTAATCATAGCTAGACTGTAGAGTAGACTTCACTTTTTTCTGCTAGCTAGCCATGGCTTTGCTTGCTAATTGCTTGTTAGTGTAGTATCATTTTGCCTGTGTGCCTTTCAGGCTTACCACAGCTAATTGACTGTGCGGGGGAGAGCGGAGTATTTTTGATTGCACAAGAAAATCTGTGATGGTCGTTTAATTAGGTTGTCGTCCTAAAAGAATAAGAAAATCTGCTTTCCTCTCTCCTGCTTGTCGTCCTCTTATGTTGTTATTCGAATTGACCTAATCCACTTTTCATTTCAGAGGTACAAGAATCTGATGCCATAAAGCGAGGGCGAGCGAAGTTCCTGCCTGGAGTTCCCAATTGAACATTTTAATCTCTATTGCCCTACATCGAGAACATGCTAGATACTACGCGTATATAATCCAGTTTATGTTAATCTGTTCAATTGATTTAAGAAAAGAGCATGTTCATACAAGCAGAGTCACAACCAATATTGCCATTTCCTAGATCATGGCAACTAGTCCATAGATGCACTCGAAGAAGTAGAAGTTCCAACTAATTTCTGGTAGATTTGATTCAGATTTTAAACACTGACAATCCTCTGTGGACATATTTACTGTGATCTTTTTTTTATTTTCAAGAAGGCTTCGTAATCTAAACGAATTATTGTGAATAAATGGATATCGATATTTGTAGAATGCAGTGTTGAAGAGGAAGAAGAGTTGCCTATCTTTCCATCCATTCTATTTGTATGGATGTTACAAATGAACAAAATGAAAGAACATTCAAAGCTATCTAGGAGGGGACTGTATGCTACTGTGTTAGTCCCTTACTAATAGCAGCTAGTACAGTTTTCACTCTCATTGGGTCTTCTTGCTGGCTGGGCTAGGAAGAGGACAGTCCTCTCGCTCTTGACACCCTCATGGCGTTCTTTGGTCTCTCGCGTGCTTTCGCCTAACCGTCTGCCTCTATCTGTCTTGCCCGCTCTTACTTTCTACAGTCGTCAGCTATAGCTCACTTTATGTTCTTTTATCCTCTCTTCCCTATCTCTCTCTCTCTCTCTCACTCTCTCTCTTTCTCTCTCTTTCTCACTCACTCTCCATTCTTCTTTATTTCGCTCTCTTTCTCTATCTCTCTCCCTCTCTCCCTCTCCACAAGCAGACGCTATGTCAGCACGTGCGTCTAGCCGCCCTCCCCACCCTTCGCCAGGAATTCAAATTCGTACTTGATATTCTCTCTCTCTCTCTCTCTCTCTCTCTCTCTCTCTCTCTCTCTCTCTTGCCCGATTTATCTTTAAAAAATTTGTTTTATCTTGTTGTATGTGCCGTGCGAGATTAGCAGCTTGTGCAGTTTTTAGGTGGACTTTATTCACTACACTAGTTGTTAAGAGAAAAAGAACAATCATGTTCCTGTAATTAGAGCGATTTTTTTACACGTGTTTTTATGAGAACAATTTTATTGTTTTGCAGAGGGTTTTTTTTTAGAATGAAACGGGTACACGCTCAGCGTGAACTGGGAGGTGGTGTCGATATGATGAAAAGCGCACGAAACGGCGTGGTGAGTTTTGATTGGTGCACTTTACAATCTACCTTCCTTTCTAACAAAAGAACTCGGGCAATTCCCGTTATATTCTATTTTTTCTGTCTTTTTGTAGTTAAAATTAGAAAGATAATCTGTTGAGGCTGCCTTCACCAACCACGGAGATGTCCAGTCCAGGGATGGCCACGAGAACTCAGCAAGCGGCCGTGGCAGCCCAAGCTTACTCTACCTCCTCACCAGAAAGGTCTGCGTTCTTTAAACCTTTTTCATAAGGTCATTTAAAGAATCAATCCTAGAATTGTTCGAAAACCAGCATTCATTTACGTGTTTGCCTTTCTTTCCTTCTTCCCCTTATTGTTTGTGGATTTTGTCCTCTGTGAAAACGATAATAATTCTTTTGTATTCAATTGACTTTTTTTTTCTCGGCATCGCTTCCTGGAGAAATATTAAGTATACAATTTTTGTAATTTTGTAATCGTTGACAGAGTTTGTTTTGACTACAATATAGTATCAATTGTAAGTTTTTGGGCACTCATTATAATCACATAGCATTTCGGCCAGTTATGGTTACTGACATATATATTGTTGTTTAAGAAGCGCACACCTCTTGCCAATGAAGATCTCAAGGACTTTCGGCCGCCAACAGAGGAAGAGATCCAGTGCATCCGAATTGCTTTGTGGGTTATCGGTTAATTTTTGTCTCGTTTACTCCTTAGGTGAACTTTATATTGTGATATTGGGTGAATATTTACTATAAAACCAATTAAAAAGAGCATGTGCATATTAAGAAATAAGGTAGAAGTTTTAAAGAAACCATTTGAGCCCATAAATATGTTTGAGTTTCTTGTCTTCTTTTCCAGTGAATGCGATGACTTGCTTGGAAGTCTCGAAGAAGACGAGGAATTTGCACGGCGGATCTTCTATGAGAGCGACGAGGATCACAGCGATGAAGAGGGTCTATCTTCTCTCTCTCTCTCTCTCTCTCTCTCTCTCTCTCTTATATTACAGTATCTCCATTATGAACCAATATTAATTACAAACATTAATCTAGATAAATTTATTTTGAATTTTAGATATCTCATATAAATGATTGTGTCAAATTAAAGAAGATGACGACGATGAGGATGATGGACTTGGTGAAGAGTGGGCAGCTTACCGTGCAAGCCTAGAAGCAGAGAAGGAAGCTAAAGATTCCGCAGCTAAGAAAGCAGCACCCGAGACTCCGCGGATTGTCGAGGTGAATGTTGGTTTGATGCCATTTGATTGCCCGCTCTATTGAAATGAAATCAATCTTCAAATTCTGATGGTCAATATATTCCAAGCAAATGAGTTTGAAGTGGTATTATACAACGAAAAGAGTGCTTACGAAAGGTTGATGTATTTTTTTAGAAGACTTCTAAGGAAGAGACTGTTACCGCCATGAGCCGTAACATTTCCGTCTCCTCGCTGCGAATCAACAGCATGCTTCGACTGAACGCTCACAGGCTAGATTTATTTCATTGTAAATGTATTTTTATATTCATGTTTTAACACAATCTAGAATACTATTTTGTGCACTAGAAAGCAACGTATACTAAGCAAAGAAGCAATTGTCCCATCTAGCAAAGAAAAGTGAAATATTTTAGCGACTCCCGTGTATGTTCCAAGCCGTTTCCATCAGCAGCTACTACTGAACTGGACGAGATTGAAAACGCTTTCTTGGCAAGTTCTTTTCTGACTATGTCTATTGAAATGTGTTGTTGAGTATAACTTGTAATGCAATCTTTCTTATTGATATCATGGTTGAAATGATGTGGGAACATGTATTCAGGGCAACATGGAAGACGACAACGTGCACGAGTCACAGCAGCCCTTCCCATCCCAGGCGACCAATGCTTCTTCCGGTTACTGTACTCAGTCTTCCGCGCAGGAATCAGCTGACTTTTGGGATGATGTGGACTTTGGGTAAGGAGCTCTTTTTTGCCTTAAATTCGCTTAAAAGTATTCTTATTACGATACTCGAATCCACTGGTTTCCTGATATTGTGTCCATGTACCCTTATTATGATGTTGCAATTCTCTGTTCTTTTGAACTTCTTTCCAATGTGCATTTTAGAACCCCGGAAATAGTTTCCTATTCGTAATTCTTAACAGTAATTGATTCTCCCATTGGCTTGGATATTTAATTTTCTGTCTTTCAAATTGAACTCACTTATTCATTGTAAGTGATATATTCGTCATTGTGTATTGTGATTTTGAAACCTGTCATTCTGTGCTAATTGTGACCTCGAAGTGGAAATTCATTGTGTTGTATCTGTAAATCGTTTCTGACCTGGAAGGCAAATAAACAACCTCTGAAATTTGTTAAAAAGAACTGCTTGAATGATACGTTTAATCTCTTCGAGACTGCATGTGCGGTTTACATTGCCTCAATTTAACATTATTTCTATGAGCCGGGTTTGTCAATGATGATTTTAGCCCGTTAGATGACGGAAATTAGGAAAGAAAATGGAGCTAAGGCACTAGAGGCCGTCGAAAAGAAAAAGAAGAGGAAGAGAGAATCGGAGAAAGAAATAGACGAGGAGGAAGCTGTAAGGAAGACGAAGAAAAAGAAGAGTTTTCAGAAGGAAGAGGAAAATGGAGTGAAAGAGAATGACGATGAAAAGAAGAAGAGGAAAAAGAAGAAAAATTACGTAGGAGAGGCAGAGGAGGAAGGAACGACCGAGGAGAAGAATGGAGTGGATGATGAACAGAAAGAGAAGGAGAATGGAATGCCAAGCAGAATCAGCGATGAGGTGTGATCCGTATAAAGATATCATTTTTTTTATTGCTGAATCACTGCATCACCAAATATGTTTTGTTCTTCTTTAAAGAATGGCCATGAAAATGGCAGCGTTTCGGAGAAGAGCGACGTCATCGAAGTGATCTCCACTTCTGGAAGCATCGATGAGGACAAGGCACAGAGGCTGCTTCGCTTTCTCAACGATCATAAGGATGACGTTGGTTGACTGTTATCCATTCCTCTCTCTCTCTCTCTCTCTCTCTCTCTCTCTCTCTCTCTTTTCTCTCTCTCTCTCTTTTCTCTCTCTCTCTCTCTCTCTCTCTCTCTCTCTCTCTCTCTCTTTCTGTGACTCGCTCTCATCTTTTTGGTCATACATTTGAAAATAAAATCGCCTAAATCATTTTCAAGAAGAATGCTATTTGATTTCCCTGAACCTATTGATAGTTTTACTTGAAGGACTCGGCCCGGGCGACCATCTGTTCCCGCGCCTCCACAGTTCCCTTCATCTCCGCTCTCCTCGTCTCCTACTCTGCAACTCGAACGGAGAAGGACCGCGTCATCTACAGTAACCTCCAGATGCTTGAACGAATCTTCTCTGTTAACCTCGCGTTAGTTGGAAACATATTTGAGCTTATTCAAGCTTAGATGTTGGCTCTTTTAGAGATCCTGTTTTATCCTTCTTCTCTTCCTTTCTCAATATCTCATAGTTGCTTATCAAATGCTTACCAAGTAACTTAATCAATTCTAATTTGAAGGCAGTTCGCGCCTCTTGTTTTTGGCGAGAAAGCCCGAGCCAACTACGACAAGCTGCGAGAGCTGGGCAGATTCCTCCATGTCCGGCCAACACCTGATCAGGTTGTTGGAGGGGCAGCGAGGAAGGGGGCTGATTGATTGTGAGTGAGATGGGGAGAGAGAGAGAGGGAGAGAGAGAAGTGTGTAAGAGAGAGGGAGAGGGAGGGAGGGAGAGGGAGAGAGAGAGAAGTGTGTAAGAGAGAGAGAGAGATAGAGAAGTGTGTAAGAGAGAGAGAGAGAGAAAGAGAGAGAATGGTGTTAGAGAGGGACAGAGATTTTGATTGCTAAAGCAATTATTAATGACATTGAGATTGAGTCAAGGAAGGATATGACTTTTTGGAAGGTGGCTATGCTTGACTTTCTACTCGTTTATCACTAACTTTCTACTCTTCATGTGGTTGGCTGGCTGAGTAGCGAGCAACTGCAGAAGACGGCGCTGCACGGCGACAGAGAGCAGGCAGCCGTGCCGCCTGGAGAACTCTACGACCTCCGATTCATTCTTAGACTCCTCGCCTCCTTCACTCAACCGGCTTCTGATGTCAGCTTCATCTCATCGCTTTCGTAGTATTAGATGGGGCTTTTCTGGTTTCTGGTAATCCACGGAGTCGATATTCGGTTTGATAGTGAGTACGTTAGGAAAATCACTTTGGCATCTTTTAAATTTTCAGTAATTTTTAGTTTTATTTTATTAGCTTTGTTAAGCAACGCAATTTTGTTTTAGCTAGTGGTTGTTTATTTAAAAAAAAACTGATGTGTGTGAAAAGGGAAGAAGAAATCTCAACCTCATCCTCTTATTATCACGCTTCCCCCTTCAGCTGACCTGCCGTCTCTTCGCTGACTCTTGGTGCCTCTCACTCGTCTTCTCGGCCACCTCTTCACAGGACGAGGAGACTCGAAGAATGGCATTCTACGTCCTTCAACGATACCTCGCACTGCTCGGCGAGCTCAAGGTGCGGACGGGTGGGCGGAGCCTATGTCGTTCTTGCGGACGGGTGGGCGGAGCCTATGTCGTTCTATGTCTCCTGATTCACCTCATTTTTTAACTTCCGCGAAACTCGTTGTATAGAGTGCTTACATTTATTTATGTCGTGCATTTCATGATAGTTTTGAACGAATGATTTGAGACGGAAGAGTTCCCCGAGCGCAGCTTGTTCATCTACCTCATTCGCCTCTTCAAGAACAGCATCGAGACGGAGACGCCGCGAATTCCTCATGGTTTATTTTTTAATCTACTTAGTTCTTCCTGATATTGTAAAGGCATCGGACACAGGGAATAAAAGCCGCTGTCGAGGACCCAGAAGATTAGTATATGGAAGATGGTATTAGGCCCAAAAACCAGGGTGGGTTCGCTGTTTCTTCCTAAAAGTCACTCAAAAACATGGTGGGGAAGGGGTTTGGGTAGGCTCAAAATGAGGGTGGGTCTGTCAAAACGACAGTACCTTTTTTCCTCTGATCGGACAAGCAGACGAAAATCTTAAAGAAATATTTTTCCTTCTTGTAAATCAGAACATTCCACAATTTAATCATGTACTGTATTTGCCTCTATTTTAGTCTGTGAAGCAATATAGAAAGTGGTCGTGATTTTCCAGACTAAGAAATAGTGGGGTTTCCGATTGTTACCTTATTCTCAGAATTGGCATTGATTTAGTTCAGAATTCAGAGTAGTTATTAGACTTGCTTCAGTGATCTCACACTTCTTCGCCCGCATAAGTCGCTTGCTCCTTCAACCAACCGATCCACTCTACGCCCCTCTCCTCGCCTTCTTGACTCTCAAGCCGACCATCGAGCTTCAGCAGGTTTGCTGTATTCTATTCATTCTAGACAATATAACGATGTTAAAGTTATATTGAGTATCTAACATAAGCATTAATCTGAATCTTTTTTTTCTCATTTCCTAGGTGCCTGAACTGTTCAAATTGCTTCTGTCTTCATTCACGACTAATCACGAAGAGGAGCAAGTCCGTATTTCAACAACTAATTTATAATTTCGTCTTAATAAAATGACTGTTTCATAACTCGAAATCAATTGGTACGATCCTCAGTGCACCTAAAACAGAATAATAAACATATTTAAGAAGTGCATTTAAAGGTGTGGATTCTGGACTTGATGTCGACTTCGTTAGTCGATTCTTCTGATTATGCTGTTCTTGAAAATCGGTTTCTTTCTGATCTTTCTGCTCTTTTACTTGCATGATATCTTTTCTATGTCAGGGGAAAGTGGTGCAAATATTTAGTAAAGAGTGTATGGCAAAAAAAAAGTTATTTTAAAATAAATTATAACAAAGTATTATTATTAAATGAACTATAACTTATATCATATTAGGACTCTAACGTGCACAATTTGAGCTCTGCTGTGAGACTTGTGTGCACTCACTTTGCTTCTAATCTCTCAACGGTCAAGACGCGCAGGGCGGCGCTTGCTCTTCTCAAGGTTTGTTTTCAAGGTTTCATGTTCTCAATTAGGGTTGGGGATTCTGGCGTTTCTGCTAAAAAAAGTTTTTAACCAATTTTTGTAAATATTAATTTAAATAGGTATCTAAATAACCAATAAAAATAAAAGACATATTTACCGTTGGTTTCCATTCCGTTCGCCGTTATATCATTTATCACTAATTTTCTGATGTCATACGGCCTCGTATATCTCAAATAATAATGGGTGTAGTTCCTTCTTTGTTCATTTTTCTATGTAGTTGACGGGATTATAAGGGTAATTCGGTTAAAACATAGTAAGCAGAGTAGATTACGGAATATGATTGGCTCAAGAACTGAAATCCTCTTTGCAGGCAGTAGCTCGAATTCCCCCGGTTGCATTCGACGCGCTCTGCCGCCAGAATATGGGAGGGTGGCTATCTGCCGTTATACAGGTAATCAGCGCCTCGCACTGTCTTCCTTTTACTCTCTCTCTCTCTCTCTCTCTCTCTCTCTCTCTCCCTCCCTCACTCCCTGTCTTCCTGTTTCTCTCTTTTTGTTTCTCTCTTTCTAATCTCTCCATCTTGTATTGCAGCGTCCATCTCTTTCTCGTTGGGAGACAATCTACCTAGCCGAAGTGTATTCTCTGCTAATCGAGCGAGCCCGCCAGCACTCGATGGCAGAGGGAGGAGGGAAGAAGGAGAGAGAGGGAGAGGCAGAGAAGAAAAGGAAGACCAAGCAGGCCAACAAGGCAGCCGCTTCAATCATTCGCGCTCTCGCCACCGTCACTGCTCCTACCGTAAGCAAGAAAAGCGTGCTAGGAGTTCATTTGATCCCTTGACCATTCAATCTAAATCCCAGACATTTCGAGGAAATTCAGAAATTACTATAAAAGTTGTAAATATTAATTTAAAATAAAATAAAATGGTAAAAAATATTGTTAATAATTTTAAGCGTTTATAACAGTGCAAAACGAAGGATATATTTTTTTAGGTCATTCGCGCTCTCTCAAAGGGCGAAGAAGAAGCGTCGAAGAGAATTCGTGAAGAGATCCTCGAGTCACTGAAGAGAACTTGGCCGAGCACTCAAAACAGCCAGTAGAGTTCATCTGCCAATGAGGAAAGAGAGTTCAAACGGGATGAAGCAGACAGTGCGATGACGTAGCAAGCGACTCTTCCTTCATCTTCACAAGTACCGGTATTTCGACGCTATTTCTATTTCTTCTTTGTTTTTGCCAAAGTTTTTGGAATCTTGAACCTTCTTTTATATAGTCGGAAAAAAGCGTTCAAGAGTTCCTGACGTTGTTATCGTTGATTCGTTTTCGTTGTTGTCTGTTTAAAATTCTGAGTTAAACTTGTTGAGCGATAAACTACTTTTAATTGTACATTTCTATTTTTATGGTTACTTATAAACACGCGAATTACATGTAATAGGCAGTAAATCAATTGTCGCGAGGATGATTTCCTCCTTTATTCGGGCCAGTTGTTACATGGAAGTGTCAAAGCTGTGAAAGACCAATAAAAGGAGTGAGAGGGCGATGAGAGGGCGGGGTCCAAGTAAGACGTAGGGACCGACGAAGGATCTTGGGTGCTCTTGCCACTTTCTCACGCATCCTGCGGCGCCGACTCGCCAGGGCAAAAGAGTTCCTGAGCCGCTGCAATCAAGCTTACAATTCTAGTTCATCCTATAATCTTGCTATGCTATTCAAATCTGTACGTCATAAAAAAAAATTCGATTTATCGCTCACATTTCTCCCCGAGGATCTCGACGACCTCTTCAATTGTGGAGGAGGACGGCTCGGTATGCTTGGTACCTACAACGAGTAAACATGACTCAAGTTCATCCACATTCCCAAATCCTTATTTCCGTCTTCATATGTTTTTCGCAATCTTGTGTCTCACCAGATTCGGCTGTCTTCGAGGTCGATTTCGCTCGCTTGATGGCTCCCAAGTTTGCTTTTCTAGAGAAGAGAGAGAAAGAGAGAGAGAGAGAAAGAGAGAGAGAAATGGCTCTGCTGACAATAAGACGATTATTACATATTCGTCATATGTTTTTAGTGATATCTTGTTTTATTAACTTGTATTTCACGACGTCTTCCTGCTTCTCCTCGTGACCTGTGTTGCTTCGCTTGCCCTCCTTCGAATTGGGTGCCGAGGTCGACGTCTCCGCTGAAGGCGGATCCATCGGACACTTGGAGTCACGTGTGCGTCTCGCCTCAAAACAATTTAATTATTTTCTGTAACTAGTTTTTAATTAATTAAATTGTAGCCATATCAGTCTTACAATTAGGATTAACTAGTACACACAGTGCAGATAGTTCAAAAGTATTCTAGAGGAGTACTTGATCGCCGATTACTAACCGGCAGTTCCTTTGTCCCTGCTTTGCTACTCTTGCCGCCCTGCAATCACTTTATTTTGTGAGTAATGAATATGTACATATACCAAGATATTTATATAAGCGATGGAAGGTGAATGAATAAGCCCCGCCCACTCCAACAAGACACGAACGATCGATGACTGCGGTACATCCGTGTTGTTCTTGTGCTGCTTGCCCCAGAGGTCGTTGCTGTCCGCGTCCTCCTCAGTGGGAGCCGAGCGAGCGTCCACTTTCGCCCCCTTCGCAATGCGCTTCTTAAGCAAATCCAACATCTTTCAACAAACATGTTTTTTTCTCGATAAATTGCCTTTCCATCGTTCTCTGATTTATTCAATTCGAGAACACAACGGCTCTTTTTTCAAGATGAAACATAAATAAAAATGTATATCTTGGTTCAAGAATGAAGTCCGCCGACCTCGTGGGGGGTCAATGGCTTCTTCCTTGGCACGAGTGCCGTTGACTGCGTCGCCGTCCTCGCCGTGGACACTCTCTGCTCTGCGCTGCTCGGCTTCTCCTCAAGACAATTAGCGATTGAGTTGATTGTTTCATTTGACCTTTGGTCGACTTTGCTGTACCAATAAAAACAAAATGAAAGGTTCCCAGGTACCTTTGGGACTTCCGCTTGCTTCTCGACAGGCGGAGCCGGCAGTCCACTGTTTCCATTCGCCTTCTCCCTCTCTCTCTGCAGTCTCTTGAGCTTGCGCGCCTTGCTTCTTCTTCTTCTCTTCTTTTTCTCCTTTTTCTTCTGCCTCTTCAGCGCTCGACGCAAACGTGAAATTATTTCCTGGCGAACGAAGGAAATTTGCCAATTTGCCGTCCTAAGACATTGAGAAATGCAAAATGATCGTTCGAGTGCAAATATTTCGCCATGACATTAAAATGGCTATATTTGTAATGTCTCTCATGCTCGAAGTCGGTGGAATATGGGATACGAACGAGCGAGGAGCAAACAAACCATACAGCTCCTATTATTTATAATGAAAGAGTCTTGTTTTATTTTATTTCCGTAATTTAGATTCTTTTAGAGAAGAAATCTAAGGAGAACCTCTCTTTCCTCCACAGACGAGCTGTCCTTGTTGGAAGCGTTGGAAGGCGCGGCGACGGAAGTCGGTGCGGGTTGAGCAGGCGGCGGTTGCGAGGTGCTGCCCGTCTTCGACCTCGAGGGTCTCTGGAGCAAATTTGAATTTTTAAATATTTTATAGTCCTTTAAAGTTTCATATTAAAAAAAATTTCCTGAAATTTTTTTCTTAAATGTAGGTTATCATTTTATTGTATACCAAAAAGTAATCCAAAGGACCTTCGCACAATACGCCAAGATTATCGATGACGCCAGAAGAGCGAAGGCGATCAGCAATGGCATCAATGAAATGGCGCGCGAGTCTTGGAGTGGCAGCCACTTGGCGTTGAAGTGTTAGGTTGAAATGAAAAATACCCTCGCGTTCTTTTACGTCACTTCATGTCAGAAATACGAATATACGAATTTGCACGTGCAAATATTGTCGAAGAAGTCATGTCTGCGTTCACTTTTCAAAGAAAAAATGAGTTCCTGATTGAAGGATGTGCACACAAAATACTTATGAAATTTTCAGCCTTGAACTCTGTTAACTGGGTCAGTAAATTTATCTTCATGCAAAATTATTAATAACATGCGTATATTTGAATGCGCTAATATGGAACACAGTTTATGCCATCGATTTGTGCACAGCGCTGATAAAAAGTTATATGTGATAAAAAAAGAAAACACATGCATAAATTATTTGACTTTCAACACATGTTTACAAGTACGAATGAAAATTTGTAGGTCAAACAAGTCTCATTATCAGATCACGGTTATCGACTGTTGTTGCAGTGATCGTTTCCTGCCGTTGGTAAACTAAAATCCAGTCTTGGTCAACTTGATCTTGGGAGGATGAGCAAGACAAGGCGAGTTTCCCTTATTCAGCCGGAACGTGTCCGGACTGTCGTAGAGGCTGAACACGCAGCGAAGACGATTCCGGTCGTTCTCACGTGCGAATTTGGCTTGAAAAACAAGGATATCTTTTGGCATTCATTCGAGTTACTCTTTTCTTCATTAATTTGCTTTTGCCTCCGAACCCGGATAGAATTTCGGATCGTAGTAGGGAAGCGGTCCGCCGTAAGCAGCCGGCACGCAGTCGCAGGGACGCGCCCGCCACATGTTGCCCCAGTCCGGCTGCCACGAGTAGCTATGCTCGTTCGCTTCGAACTTCTCTATCATTCCTGGGCAGAGGCGGGAAATTCAAAAGATGATATTTTGGATGAATAAAAACCTTTAAACATATTCAGCTAAATGTAATTCTCATTAAATATAAAATAATAAAAAAACCTTTGCAGCTGAGAGAGCGCTGCGTGCCGAAAGGAACATCAAAGTAGCGGCAGAAAAACTTGAATGCCTTGATGCGGCGACTCTCACCGGGTCCTGATAGTGGAAATTAAAATAAAGAAAGAGAACATTAACATTTTTGCCAATTACATTCAACGATAACTTTTTGAATCTAAAAAATAACGAATAAAAATGACCCCCGGGCTCTTCAGGGTCCTCGCCGCCGCATTCATTGTTGATGACCAGCGAGGTCGGGCCGAACACGGGACCGTTGTAGCCGGCGCGGCGGTTCTTCGTAGAGGGACGCCAGTCGCCTGGGGAGGGCGAGTCAGGGAGGGGAGGGGATAGTGGAGAACACAATCAAAGAGATAAATAAATTAATCAAGTTATTGCAAATGAGAGAGAAAGGGTAATGAAATTCAGAGAAACTGGAAGATAGCAGGAAGTAAAGGACAGATCCATGTGTCAATCGCCTGACCGACAACAATGGAGTGCATGCTCGGTTTGGGCGGCTGCGGAGTCATGTAGAACCAGAGAGAGGCGAGCATCACGAGGGGAGGGTCCAGCTTGGTCATCAGCTGGAGAAGGAAGTTCTCTCTCTCTCTCACTCTCACTTTCTCTCTCTCTCTCTCTTTCACACTCTCGCCCTCTCTTCCTATACTCTTCTCACCAGATTGGGATTGCCCAACAAGTCCACTTCGATCTTGCGAGTGAGAAGGAACTGCTCGAACATGCCATAGTTGTAGTTCCACGAGAGCTGAAGTCAGAGAGTTCAACATATTCTCTGCCATCTTATCTAAACAAACAACTTTCTCTGCAAGAACCTGCAATGGTCCACGGCCGAAGTAGCATCCCTTGAAGAAGATGCGATTCTGATGCAGTTCTTCCTCACCATTGCATGGATACCAGTATTGCATCAGCGGTTCTCGCTTGCAGTAAGCACCCTATTACTGCTTATTTCTTCAACGGCAGTTAAATAATAGACATCATACATATATGTATGTATGTACATGCATACATGCATGGTTTTAGCTAATTATTTTCTTAATCGATAAAAACAACACCTCTGGCGCGCATCTTTTTCCATCGACTGTCGCAAAGCCCGGAAATGCCGGCACAAGGAAAGAGGAGTTGGGACCGCGCTCAAACCTGGAACAGGAAGAGAGAAGAGAGGGGAGATGGTGGAGACCAAAGGGAAAGTGAAATGAAGAGTAAAAATTGATGAAGGAATGGCAGATAACAGATGAAGCAGTAAAAGAGAGAATGGAAAAGAGCTGCTAAAGAAAAAGAACTCGGAAGAAGAACGACGAGTAACCAATTATAGAAGCCGCCTCGATAGAAGCATTCCGATGCAGCTTCGGTTGAGAGCGTCGTAGAGCTTTAAAATAATTGCTGATGAAAAATACTACACGAAGCGGTTTATATTTATAATTATAACGATACGAAAGAAATTGCAATCCTGAGATCTTCCTCATTGAAGAAGTCATTCTATCAACCAACTTGAAGAGTGAGAGGTCATTCTCGCCCGTCTCTTGAATGACGTGAGCGAAGAAGGCAGCCACATCTCGCTTCTGAATCACGTCGCGGGGGTAGGCCTGCAATGATGCGGATGATGCGAAGACGTATTCTTCCAAAAACCAACGCACAGGAAGATTACATTTCAAAATGATAATGAGAAGTTAATGGAATACTTGATGATACCTTCATCTCACTAGCATACTATAAAACCTTTTCTGCTTCGCTATCCTTTAACCTCTCTTCTTCTCTCTCTCTCTCTCCCTCCATTCCTATGTCTTTTCTCTCCTTCTCGCTCTCTCCTCTCTTTTATCTACATACATCTCTCATTTCTATCTCTCTTTTCAACCTTTGATGGCGCTTCAGCTCCAAACTCGGGAAAGTAGCGCGCTGCAATAATGAATGCCTCGTACGAGTATGGCAGACACTCATGTGGACCGAGACCAAGGTTCGCTTTAGGGAAGAGGTCCTGGAACGAAGATTACGGTAGATTGATTGTTTCTTCTTCATTCAATCAAAATGGATTATACGGAATATCCTCCTGACCAGGAACATGTCTCGCGTAAACCAGCTCTCGAGGTTAGTCTTGGGCAGATGATTGGGGTCGCGCGCGATCTCGCACGGCTCCTCAGGCCGCTTGCCCAGGCGCGCGGGAGCCGGGCACTCGGTGACGTCATCGTCGTCTTCGTCCCTCAGGCGGCGCGTGACGTCATCCTGCTGGCCAGCTTCAGCTCTCGCGCGCGGCTTCGCGGCGAAGGAAGAGGAGAGCAAGCAGGCGAGGAAGAGAACGAGGAATACCAGTCGAGGATACTCTGCATTCGACACCATCATCAATAATGATGTAAATGCTTTTCTATTCGTTTACCTTCTCTGAGACAATTACAAACATATGTATGTATATTCAAAAATCTTGGAAATATTCTCGTAAGCATAGATAAATTTTTTTCTCTAATTGAAAGCTGTCTTCAAAATTGTGGCAGTTAGAAGTCAACCTCTAAGAGGCCGGGGAAACAATTTATAATCGTTTTTTTAAGCTGCCACTACAGTTAACGTTGCAAAAAATTACTACACATTTCATTGTTAGAGAAAACTTAAACCAAGGCTGATAAAAGTGAATCTCAGCAAACCCAATCTCATAAGGAAGAGCGTGCGGCCGAGGAAGCGAAGCTGGATGCCCTCGAAGCAGAGTGTCAGTTGGGTCTGGACAGAGCATGGCTGAGCTTCTCCCTCTCCCCTCAGGGCACTCCCGCGCGCGCCCCTCTTCTCAGCTCATTCCTGATCGCACTCTCTCCTCTCACTGTCTGTCCCTCTCACTGTCTGTCTCTCTCGATCTACCGTTCACTCTCTTCTTTCTCTCTCCCCTCTCCATCTCTCTTTCCTCTCTGATTCCTTGTTCATTTCTTTCCTTTCTAGTCATCGAGGGTGAGCACATAAGGGACTGTCTCAAACTCCCTGCCCTTTCCTCTCCTAACATGCTCCCTCAAACATTCTCCCACTTCGCCAACAATAGCATGTGTTTTCTCAGTGTTCTCTTGTTCAGTCTCTCAATATTTGCAATTTCCTCTCCGTCTATCCCTCACAGTGATTCTTTGCTTTTCTCTTTCTTTCTGTCTGCTTCCTCTCATTCCTTACACCTTCGTCTTCGAATGATCCAATACATCCCTTTCTCAGTTTCTCTCTCTCTCTCTCTCTCTCTCTCTCTCTCTCTTTCTCTTCCTTTGTTCTATTTCTCCCCGTTCTCTCTCTCTCTTCGTCCCCATTCTCTTTCTTCAGTCGCTCCTTTCATTCGAGCTTCTCTCTTCCTGCTTCGATGTTGATATCTCTTGGCCGTCAAACTAACAATCCTGTTGCATATGCCTTGTGAATCATTCATTAGTTTCCTACACTGCAATCCATTTAAATGAAGGGTGTCATTTAATACAGACATTCATTCTACTGCAGATATGTATGTGCTTTATTGCTTGTAGCAGGCAATTGTTTCTTTCAATTAGTCAGCGTTCGTTCTGGCGAATCTTCTCGGCGTCAAGCACAAATTCACTTTTGACTTCTGCTTTATTAACAAGATCAATCGCGAACATGTGAGAAAATGCAATTTCAAGGTATTCTATTTTATTTCCGAAAGTATTTCCCCAAAAAGAGTAGTGTCAAGCATGGAGAAGTTAAAGAAAACAATAAATAATAATCATCGCAGCGCTTTACTAAATAGTTCTCTCACTTCTTCTTCTTCTATAACCTATCCGTAGTTCTACATTATTTCAACATTATTTCTCTTCATTTGAACCTCAGAATTAGCCTCCTCTCTAATAATGAACAGTTGATTTGTGATTGAGTTCTTCTCCTTCAGCTCGCGCCGATTGCACTGCCGAGTAGCGTTCGTCATCAAGATGTTCATGAAGAAAGACGTCAATTCTGTTAGCAATCTCCTGAAAAATCCAAAATCTTCCTTGAAAAGCTGATTATAAACATATGAGTTAGAGAGAAAAATGAGAGAGAACGATCAAACCGAAATGAAGGGGAAGACATCGAAAGAAGAAGAAGAGAGAGCGCGAGACAGAGAGAGAGAGAGAGAGAGAGTGAGAGAGAGAGAGAGTGAGACCAACTTGACAGCTGGCGCCATCTCTGCGTGCTTCCTTGATTATCTGCCAGAGTTCCTGGCGTTCTCGATTGTTCTGGGGAAAAGTTTATATTTAAAAAAATTTGATAAAGAGATGTATGAACAGTACGAAGTCACGGTGTAACTGATCTCTTCGGACATCTACCAGTAAAAGTTATAACGAACGCAATGAGTTATGGAATGCTTACACGTTTTTGTTTCCGCCTAACTTGAGACGGAAATTGAAACAGATTAGCTAGTGATATCGCGTAATCCATAATTGCCATGCCCCCAGCAACCTTGAGCATCCGTCCGAATGGAGGATCGTAACGGTGAAGTCCGCGTCGGCGATGAGGACGCGGTGTCATGGCGTATCTGGAAGAAGCGGCGGTGGCCGAGATTGGAGACGAGGTGGTGGAATACGGGGAGGGAGGGGAAGAAGCGACTTCTTCCTCACTGGGGAACACCTCAAAATCATTCATTTGGAGGTGACACTCAAGAGAAATTCTTTGAAGTGGTGCAAAAAAAGGCAACAAAAATTCTTTGATGAATTGGGTAGAGATTTGGAACCGTGGTTATAATTGTGCTCATTACACCTTGTAAACTCTCTTCAATGGAAGTGTCCACCAGAGAATACAAAGCAAGAAGATGAAGAAAATATCTAAAACGAGTTCTTCTCCTGTCACGAATGCCGGGTTGTGAAATTTACATACTTTACAGTGTAATTATCCTTATAAAAATATATAAATTTATTTAAAAAAAAACTTTCTTCTAAGATGAGATTTATTTCATATCAAATTAGATCAATAAAATGCAGATTGAACCTTATCAGTATTGTCATCTCTCTCTCTCTTTCTGCATGGGCTCTACACTCTCATGGTCAGCTGACCTCAATTGGCGCAGAATATCCTTCCTAGCCTTTCTCATCTATGCACACAATCATACTCGGATCAACGAGTCGATTAAAGGCCGACTTTTTTTCTCTACACGCTCTCTTCATCTCACTCTCCCACTCATTCACTCTCTCTCTCTCTCTCTCTCTTCTAGCCCTAGCTCTCTATTTCTCTTACAACTCTTTCACTTACTTTGCTTTATTCTCCCATGAGAAAAGGTTCCTTTAAGTATGATGTAACTATACAACGATCTTCACACTTTATTGGATCTCGAAAGTCGTCAGTCACTCAAGTCATTGTGCTCGAAAGGATAGTCTTTATGAAGATGGCAGACGAATTTTCAGTTAAATCACTAAATGCCATCAAACACTGACTAGATTCTTATCGTTATTTTGGAAACAATTGGGTGATTAAATGAGATCAATAGTAACTCGTCGAGATTGGTAAACAAGTATAAAACAAAACAGAAGTTGCACAATGTCATGAAGCCTCTCCGATGTGCAATTTTAATCAAGGCGTCTGAAATTCTCTCTTTTTATAATCATACATTTGTGATTTGGGAGATTGAAGAGAGTGTGAGGGGTACTGTAGGGAGTTGAAGAGAGTGTGAGGGGTACTGTAGGGAGTTGAAGAGAGTGTGAGGGGTACTGTAGGGAGTTGAAGAGAGTGTGAGGGGTACTGTAGGGAGTTGAAGAGAGTGTGAGGGGTACTGTAGGGAGTTGAAGAGAGTGTGAGGGGTACTGTAGGGAGTTGAAGAGAGTGTGAGGGGTACTGTAGGGAGTTGAAGAGAGTGTGAGGGGTACTGTAGGGAGTTGAAGAGAGTGTGAGGGGTACTGTAGGGAGTTGAAGAGAGTGTGAGGGGTACTGTAGGGAGTTGAAGAGAGTGTGAGGGGTACTGTAGGGAGTTGAAGAGAGTGTGAGGGGTACTGTAGGGAGTTGAAGAGAGTGTGAGGGGTACTGTAGGGAGTTGAAGAGAGTGTGAGGGGTACTGTAGGGAGTTGAAGAGAGTGTGAGGGGTACTGTAGGGAGTTGAAGAGAGTGTGAGGGGTACTGTAGGGAGTTGAAGAGAGTGTGAGGGGTACTGTAGGGAGTTGAAGAGAGTGTGAGGGGTACTGTAGGGAGTTGAAGAGAGTGTGAGGGGTACTGTAGGGAGTTGAAGAGAGTGTGAGGGGTACTGTAGGGAGTTGAAGAGAGTGTGAGGGGTACTGTAGGGAGTTGAAGAGAGTGTGAGGGGTACTGTAGGGAGTTGAAGAGAGTGTGAGGGGTACTGTAGGGAGTTGAAGAGAGTGTGAGGGGTACTGTAGGGAGTTGAAGAGAGTGTGAGGGGTACTGTAGGGAGTTGAAGAGAGTGTGAGGGGTACTGTAGGGAGTTGAAGAGAGTGTGAGGGGTACTGTAGGGAGTTGAAGAGAGTGTGAGGGGTACTGTAGGGAGTTGAAGAGAGTGTGAGGGGTACTGTAGGGAGTTGGTGTAGCTGACGACGATCTGTCATTTGTCGAGTACGCGTCTTTCCTATCGACGGCCGGGGCCAGCGAAGCTCGAGAATTTGCTCGCCTTTAGGTACATTTTGAGTCATTTGGAGGAAGATCATTCATTATCATTGTACTTTATTTTTCGCTATATGGTCATATCTAAATCCAAAAGATTATGAAAGACTAGAGATTCAGACAATCAAATACATCCCGGGAACTCTAACGACCTGCTTTTCAAAATCAAAGAGTTTTATAACTCATTGCGAGATAGATTACTCTTTTTCTAACGGTTTCTCAATGAGTCCAAACCTGCTGCTTGCTGTAGAGGATGTCAGAGAGGTCGCAGCCCTGTGACAGACCAGCGTTAATCAGACACATTCTGCTGCGCTTCATGGGTGGTGGAGCACTGAAGACATTATTATTTTGTTTCCAATGTCATTTTTCATAAATAGATAAATTGTTGTTGTAGCAAACAAATATTATTTGAAAATGGAGTATATCCTCACACGACGTAGAAGTATGGTGGCACTTCGAGCGAGTCGCCAGTGAAGGGAGCGAGTGCATCGTCCCGATTAAACAGTCGTGCTGAGACCGGCGACAATACGAAAGAGGTCATGAGGATTACGGTAGCCGTGAGGAGGACAGTGGACGCACTCGAGGACATGATCTGCTGGAAAGTGGCTGGTGGCGGGATTACCTGAGGAGAGAGAGAGAGAGAGAGAGAGAGAGAGAGATGATATACTATGTGTATATGTAAATATAGAGAAAGGAAGAGGGAGAGGTAGATGAAGAAATGAAAGATTAGCACGAATGTATGCTACATATCTATAATATTGTTGCAGTAAAGGTACTTGAATACATACATAGCATGATGTAATTGCAAAACATATGTACATGGGAAGTATCCAATTTACCTATTTCTGGAACAGTTTTATTGAAACGTATAGTTTCATAGTAGACATTTATATGACAGGTAATGAGATTCTGGAAGTAAAATATGGCAAAATGTGCAAAACTTCAATCAATTTCTGCGTGCATTCGCTTTATATCACTCGTTTCCTCATCTTCAAGCTGTTGTCTCCGCCAGCGCCTTATCACTTCCGGCGGGTGCAAAATATGAAACAGATCTCCTCCTTTCCTTCTCTTCTCTGCAGTTTGATGCTATTGCATCTCATTCTCTCTTTCTCTCTTTCTCCTATCTCCCCCTCTCTCTCTCCCTCTCCTTTTTTCCAATTCTAATCCCAGTCATTCCGCTATCGTATTCTCTACTCTGATATGTCGAAAAGAATCACTCGGCACGTGATAAACCAGAGAAACGTGTACAAAACTGCTGTCTCAATTGCGCCAAAAAGTGGACGACATTTTCATGAAGAGCACTCTCAGTCGAAATGTATCAGAATAAGAGAGACGGAAAATTGTGCACTCTCGTAGTGCAAGACCCAGAATTTTGAAATGACGTTAGATGGAGAAAAGTAAGATAGAAAGGAATGAGCGAGATATATATCAAAAATATATGTAAAATAAAGAGAAACATCTGATAAACGGCGTGTTAATCAAATTCTAGTCCTTGATTCCTATGACCAGAAATCGGTCCTATGACCACTGTAGAAAATAAAGCGATTGTCAGCTTCCTAGTAAGTGGCATAGCCAAGCATTCATTTTCACACGGTAAATGTTTCGATTGTGGAATTTGAAAACAACTTCGCTTCCAGTTTGATTCTTCTGTCAAAACAGAGACATTACGAAAGCTATTATCTCTCACGAAAGCCTCTACATTTCTAAGTATTGAGTCCGTCATTGAGTAGGCATGCGAAGTCAGAGAAGAGCATGACGTTTGCTGAAGATGTTGTCATAAAAGAAGAGTGGATGTGAACACTCTGGAAGACACGGGAGATCGAATTCAGTCATAGAACACCAAGGAAATCAGAGGAGTAAGCATGTCCTTTAATGTCCACACTTATCACATCTACATAAGATGTAATTGGTAGAGTGAAGAGGAGGAGTGCAAAGACAAAAGTTCAGTGTCTTTGAACTCTTTCTTCTTCCCTTTCCAAATGCATGACGAATGTCTCACCACTCGCAACATCCTCCCTCTTATTGACCTTTCTGGAACAGGCTTCGGATTTCGGAAGGGGAGAACAGGTAGCACATCCCGGGCGTAACTGGAGAATCTCCATCTCTGCCATTCTCTCTATCTCTATCTCTCTCTCTCTCTCTATCATTCTCTCGGTCTCTCTCTCTCTCTCTCGGTCTCTCTCTGTTCCTCTCGCGCTCTCTCTCGGTCTCACTCCTTCAGTCTCATACAGTCGCTGTGCTGCACTCGTTTCTACTATGTAAATTTGCATAGTACTAAGAACAGTTGAAATATTGAATATATGTATTCACTTTTCGGTACCTGCAGAATAAGCCCATTATACGGAAATATATCTCATTTTACATTAAACATAGAACTGTAGTGCTATGTAAGAAGCTGTTTGATTACTTTTCATTTGAGAAAAGTATGAAAGAATGTATGCTGGCGAAGGCTTAGGAAGCAAAAATCAGTGTCCGGGATCTATTGACGGTGTTCATACATGCAGAGAGAGAGAGAGAGAGAGAGAGAGAGAGAGAGAGAGAGGAGATAGAGAGAAAAGGAGGGAGAGAGAAAACAGGAGGTGAGATAGGAGAGACAGACAGAGAGAAGGAGAATATTAGCGAGATACATACATAGAATTAGAAGAGGGAATACAGAAAGAATGCAGAGGAAGAAAGGAGAGAGAGAGAGAGAGAGAGAATTATTCCTCGTTTTACTTTCATTTCACATCTCGCTTTTTTTTCTCCCTCTCTCTCTCTCCCTCTCTCTGTCCCTCTCTCTCTCTATCTCTCGTTTTCGCTCTCTTCTACACCACACTTCCAGAATAACTTCCCTGCATTGTGAGATGAACAAATTCATGAGTTGGTTGCATAAGAATGCAGGTGCAGGAGGATAAAAAAATGTACTAGAACGGAAGTAAATATTTGGGAGGATTTTCTTTCACTTTTCGGTATTGTGGAGTAAAATGTAGCCAAAATCAAGAATGTTCCAGAAGAAAGAGCGGAAGTGAAGATTGTGAAAGAGAGAGAGAGAGAGAGAGAGAGAGAGAGAGATGAGGAAAGAGGATTGCAAATATATATTAGGGGAGAAGGATAAAACGAGGGAGAGAAAAAAAGAGAAAACCGAGAAACAGATTGTCTGGAGGTATTCAAATTGCAAGCAGTATGTACTTGTGAGTATCTTCTACAATTACATCGTGATGCTTCCACTATCCAAAGCGTTACTTCTGTCCAAAAGAGCATGGCACAATTAGCTGAAACTTGAACCCGCCGCGCACTCTCTTTCCTCCTTCGTCATCACCCTTATTTCCCGCGTCTTCCATTTTATCCTTCCCTCTTACCATTTGCCACATTATATGAGGCAACATTTCTAATTTTAATTTAAGTTATTTTTAAGGAATTAACAGAATCTGCATGAATCTTTTCTTTTTTGTCAAAACGCCAGTTTTTCCCTTTGTGAGATTATGTGAAGCAGGAACAAGTATACATATGTATGTACATACATACATACATACATATGTTGTACTTACCTTACAGAGCAACGTTTAATATTTTTAAAAAATATGGAAAGAGAATACGTGCGTTTTGACGCCTTCTCGATCCCAGAATATTAAACACAGGAAAAATTTGTGATAGGGAAATGATTGCAAATCCGTTCACGCAATGATGACGCCTTGAACCGGCAAAGTTAGAATGCCTGCAGGAAATAGGAAGAACTGCACGCATGAAAAGTGCACCGTTTCCTTCTCATACTTCATGAATCATTCTTCAGAGGCGAATCACATAGTACCTTAGAATTGAGATAAGTACTTTTATGAGAGATCACTGAACCCCATCTCCCTTTCTCGCACTCTCACTCTGCCACAAATATGAAGGGGAATTCAAATTGAGAGAAATATTGAAAGATAATTTTGTACTGCTCCGGAGCAAAGCAAAAAATTCACAGTCCACGGCAGAAGCGGGAGTGAAGAACATTTTCGGAGAAAAGAGTTATGTAGTAGAATGAGAAATGGAAATAGGCTATGATCCAAGGAAGAAAATTCATTCTACATGATTAATCGTACAACTAGAATTTAGATTTTAAATTGGAAAAAATTTTCCGATTTGATAACCAAAGGCAGAACTAAAGAAACTGCAGCTTTCGTTTTGGAGGCCTCGCTGATCTCCTTGGAACATTCGAGTGTCGGAATAAAATAAGTGGCGGAGCTAGAGCGGTTTTGAAGGGGGCGTGGCTAGTTCTGCGGGTGTGTAGATCACCAATTTACATATTTACCGCCAGGACTTACCAAAAAGAGAAAAGAATAACCACTAATATTTTCTATTATAAAAGAAAATATGGGACAGAGAGAGAGAGAGAGAGAGAGAGAGAGACATGAGAGAACGGAAACGAGAGGAAACGGAACTGAAAAGAAAAAGGAGGAAGAATATGATTAATGCAAAAATATTTGCGAAGAGTTTATTCTTCGAATCTTTATCTTAAAAATTAAGAAAAGTGAAATTGTGAAGGCCGGGTTTATGTAAATAGTACAAGGAGACTTGGAAATGAGAAAAATGGAGAGAGAGCGTCACCTGGGAGAGAAAAGAGTGCAAATGAAGTGAAAAATATATTCAAGGAACGAGAGAAGACCTAATTGTAAGAAGGTGCGAGAGAAGCCAAGAAAGGAGTGAATTCACCAAATGGAAGCGAGATGTTTGATGTGCATATCGAGATGACTTGGTCGTTTTATCGTAAGGCTCCTCCCATACTTTGTTCTTTCCTTCTTCTCTCTCTATCTCTCTTTCTCCCTCTCCTCTCTCTCTCTACCTGGTTCTCTGTCCTCATATAAGAAAGATTTCATATCCTGCGCTTCCACGTTCTCTCTCTCTCTCTCTCTCCCTCACGCGCCGTTTCTCGCTCTTTCAATCTCTCGTTCTCTCTGTCCCAAACTATTTCCCGGTATTCGCAACATCAAACTTACTACATATGATGAAGCCACTGATCACGAAAAATAAACAAAGGGAAAAAGTGATGCAGCAAATTCACATCAGTTGATCGCCGTATTCATGTAAAAAAAAAAATGTTAACAAAAACAAGTATTCGTGAACACATTGAAGAGGAATCACTAATTGTAAAGCTTTTCAATAGCTTTACTCTTTGTTTACTTGTTTGTGCCCGTTTTTCGCAAGATGAAAAGAAATGCTTCATAAAAGGCTGCAGTATGATCTCGGCATGAATGACATCTTTATTAAAAGATGCTCTTCAAATACATAGATGTTGCTAAATGGAGAATCTGTTTCGATATTCAGATTTGAATTGAGGATTTGATTGGCTGTCAACTTTAAGAATGCAGGACTTCCCATTCCACAAAGCAAGGCTTGCACCGGTAGCGAATTTCACGAGGAATTTGCATCAATGCCCTTTTGCTAATTGGTCACTAAAACATGCTAGGAGAAGACTTAAATACATATGTATGTATATCTATGTATTTATGTACTATGTTCCTGATATTAATTATTTCCCCACGAAGAAGGAAAGGGGAAAAAGAATCCAATCAGGATACTTTAAGTAAATCACTTGGGTGTGCATGTGAAATTTTAATATATACAGGAAGTGTAGACGCAAAGAACATTCTCATAACATGAAAAGGTGTCGCATACAATGTTCTTATTACCACGACGAACAAGCTCCCACTTGCACATTAGGATAACTGCGCAAGAAGTTTATCTCTAGTTCTCTCCTCTCTCTCTCCCCTTTTCTCTACTTTCCATCTCCATCTCTTCACCCTTTCCTTCTCACAATATCTCCATTGGAGACATATCGTAATTCGGGAGAAACTCATTTTAACATTTCTCATTTCAGTAATGGCCAGCATGAATTAGTTCACGTCTTTTTGAGAGTACGGTAGCTTCCGCGTCATTTCGAGAAAAGGTTCCGCGTTCGTCTAATTGTGAAAAGTTCGACTACGAATGTCTTATCTTCTTTTGTCGTTATATCAAAATGGTTTTTCACATCCGTTGGCTAGAATGAAAAAAATTGTCGCTTATGGAAATGAAGGCTGCTCAGTAATAGAATCCCGTGCTATGACGCATCGATGAAGTTTCTGAAAAACACAATTGGAGAATGAAACCATTGGAGAAAGAAGCCACTGGAGAAAGGCGTGCTTCACACTTTGCACGTTCTCTTGCGATAGTCTGCCTTTTTACCTGCTTTTTGCCGCGAAAACTCCTTGACGGATTGCGGCCGCTCTGTTATGCATGGAATAATCAGCGCAAGTAGAGCAAGGAAGATTTGCAACAATGGGTGGACTATGAGTGGAGAGAGAGAGGGAGAGAAAGAGTAGATGAGAGACTTAGTATGAGATAGAAAGATTGTGCAAGAAGAATGAAATGTGGGGAAAAGAGGTCAACGGAGAGAGAGAGAGAGAGAGAGAGAGAGAGAGAGAGAGAGGATATACAAAAGTTTTTATTTGTGAGGTGAAGAAAACATTGAGATCACTTTAAAGTCAACTTATGAGGCACTAAGTGGGTCAAAAATGAGGGAGAACCCGTCTTCCTCGAATGTACTATCTTGTAAAGGAATGAAGTAGAAGTAGAATAAGAAGAGAGCCCCCTTCCTTCTTCCCTTGCGCCACCTATCCAGTTCGTCCATCACCATTAACGGGCCATGGGCGGGGGGAAGAGGGGATTCGGGCCAAAAGGGTTGCGGTTGCTGTGGCGGAGCCATCCTTCCTTATGGAGTCCTTTTAGGATGCCCTCTTTATATAGCCATCTCACTCGACCTTACAAGACTACGAGCTAGGAAAGAGAGAGAGAGAAAGAGAGGGACAAAGAGACAGAGAGGGATCTAGCGTCACAGACACAGAAAGAAAAATATAGGAAAATATATTTATCTCTTTCTTGGGTAAGTGAGAGAAGTCCGCCTGGACTAGGCGTATTTTGTGTTGTTAGCAACACACCAACTATCATCATTCCGTGTATTTTCAGATTACGATAACGATAATAGAAGTTATTATGTCTCTGTCATCACTTATGTTCGATATAGACGAGCTGTTCAGTTCAGAGGTGAAGTTCGGGGAGGGGGGAGTCTTCATGGCTTCCGCCCCAGTACCCTGTCTAACGTTAGATGTCGCCAATGATAGCGATATGACAAAGATGAAGCTCAGAAAATCAGCTACTGATAAATACATAGGATTAGCACGAGTTAGCCTTATTGAATACATGGAACTCTGCAAGAGGCGGGAGAGGCAAAGAAATGCAGATTACAACTGAGGATATTAAAATATGGAGGCTTCTAGAATGGCTTTCTCTGAAAGAGCACAGAACAAACGGCAGATGATGTGTTGACTGATTATTATATCCGTCTTCGATATTTCCGCAGTTATGGGAATTCTCAAAGTTGCTTCGTAAACAATTAGTTTTCTATCGTCTTTGATAGACTGATGCAGCGCTGAAGTGGAAAAAAGGAAGAAATGTATGTAAGAAACACGAGAGAGACAGTTTGGGAGAGAGAGACAGATAGAGGGATCGAGAGACAAAGGATAGAGAGAGAGAGAGGGATAGAGAAAGAGAGAGAGAGAGAGAGAGAGAGAGAGAGAGTGCGCGAAGGAAAGAGAGTGAGATGGCTTGCTCAGCATGATCATTATGGTAGCCACAATTGTTCTTTTCCTCCCACCATCAAATTCTTCCGCATGCACCCACGGCTCATCATAGTACACAATTTATCTCCAATGACATTTTCTCTCTCTCTCGCTCACTCGCTGTCTCTCTGCCTCTCCCTACTTCTCTCTCTCTCTCTCTCACTGCTTCTCCCTCCCTCTCGATCTCTCTTCTTCCCATACGAACAATACTAAAATTAGCTCGAAGCCACAAATACAGTGATGCGCATCATGAGCAGCATCATCTCACGCCAGAGATCTTCTTGCAATCAAGCACAAGAGGCATCTTATCCACTCTAATTTAGATGAAGAGGAAAGGGATATAGAGAGGGCCGAAGAGGAGATAGAGAGAGAGAGGGACGAAGAGAGAGAGAGAGAGAGGGACGAAGAGGAGATAGAGAGAGAGAGGGACGAAGATAGAGAGAGAGAGAGAGAGAGAGAGAGAGAGAGAGTTGGAGAGCGCGAAGTGCGAGAGAGGGAGAGAGAGGGAGAAGTGAGCGTGAAATGGAATGAGAAATCGAGAGAAAGAGCAGCATATCTCCTTGTCTTTGTCTCATTGACGTTCCCTGGCTGACGTTCTTCTTCCATAACAAAGTGGGTGTGCTTAAGGTGGGCCTGTTTTCCGCTTCGCGATTGACTAGCCCATTTCCGGCCGATGGGTCTAAGAGTGTGGGGAGGGGGGGGGGGTGAAAGAGAGAGGGAGGCGAGAGGGCATTGCAGAGCCCTCTTTTGTTGGATGGCCACCATTGTGTTTTTAGAGCTGCTTCAATTAACAAGGCCCATTGGAGCTGCCTGTAGAGGGAGAACCTCTTGACGTGGCTGCGGAGAGTCAAGAAGCATCCTCCTATACACATCTAAAGTGGTTCCCCATTCCGTCTCGAAATCCCTGCCACTCTGTTTTCCCTCTCTCTCTCTCTTTCTCTCCGTCTCTCTCACACTCCCCCTTCCACTCTTTTTCTTTTCATTGCACTCAATTAAAATCTCCAAGGCTTCATCGACAACAAAGCATCAGAAGACCTTCTTGCCTTAATACTACGCTGATATTCCCATTCCGCCCTTGTTGATCAATAGCCATTTTATTTCCAAAACGACAAGAAATGCGAAAAACAAACAAAGAACACCATGCTTTCCTACTCAGCAATGCATAGCCGAGGATTGACAGTAGAAAATATTTGAAATAAATAAAGCATCCCCAAAAGGAACGAAAACAGAGGACCAGAGCAAGGTTACATTCAAGTGAAGTAAGAATAATAAAAGAAAAAAATCTAGCTGTGATCTATAAACTCATTTTTGTACACTTCATGCACCAAACAAAGTTTAAGAGAGCCGAAATTTAAATATTTCTTAAAGGAGGGCAACCGGAATTTAGAATCGAAATGCTGCCTTTTACAAGCCAATGACGCTCCTGACCGCAACGAGGCCCTTGTCCTCGGAATCTGCCGAATCCAGGGCCGAGCACTTTACAAATTCCACTTTCCTGCAAATATATAAATCTTAATATAAATTTTTAGTTATGTAATTTTTCTGGTTTATCGAAAATATGTAAAACTATAAAGAAAAGAGAGCCTATACGGCAATTTTACAGTATATTCATGAGTAAAGATGTTAGGTGTATAGTACTGGTGTAAATACTCTCACAGAATAAGTATAAAATGATAGAATGAAATGATTAAAATGAATAAAAGAGACATGGGGAGGAGCTTCCACTCGAAAGGCACATCCTCCTCCGTGAGAGTCGTCGCTCTCTTGTTGCTGCCATCCGTCGAGGCAAGGGAAGCAGCACGCGACTGGTTGATCAGAGAGAACTCCTTCTCCAGAAGAGTCGAGATCACCTGGCGGGACGGAACAAGACATTTATCCATTCTTATCTAAAACCCTATGGAATGGTTTCAACTAATTACGGTAGAATTGATCATAATGATCTTTTCTCCCTCTCTCTACTTTCTTCTTCTTCTCTCTATCTCTCACTCTCTCTCTATATCTCTCTTTCTCTCTCTAACATGTGGTTCCTTAGCGAGAGCAATGTCCTGTTTGTTGCAAGCGACCACGAGAGGAACACGTTTGGCAGACTCGAGCAGCGCGTCATAGAGAAGCTCGGCCACGTCGCGGGCGCGCTTCAATAAAAGCATTTAAAATCCGCTTGTAAATATGATCGTAAAAATTTGAGTAATAAAAAAAACATTTTGATTTAAAACAGGTACCTGACGATGAATTTTATGTTACATGATTTTAATGCCACGATTTAGTTTAGTTCACAGGATCTAATAGCTAATGATTCTTTCTCCTTAAGATCTTCTCGAAAGATTAACCTTGTTGATGGAAGACGAGTCAACGACGGCGACAATCGACTTGAGAGAAGGGCGCTCCTGAAGAGGGAGTTCATTTTAGGCGAATTGGTTAGATCAAAGTGGAATGCAGACACTTTGGAGAAAATAGAGTAAGAGAGCTAATATTTTTCACAAGAAAAGTGTACGATAGTTCACAAATGTACAAGATAATAAATAAATTAGCGAACGTTTTTTTTAGATTAATAAACACGGCAGTGCTGAAATAGTGCCTACCTCTCGACTTGGGCCGGGGGTTACAAACGGCCAAATGGCCTGCCCGGGGGGTTACAAAGAGAAAGAAGTACGGGAAGCACATGATTCGGGGGCCTTCGGCCCGCGGGTTACAACACTTGGGTCAGACCTATTTCAGCAATGAAACAAGGGAAAAAAAGAAAAACGGACAACCTTCTTGAGCCACTTCTCTACAAGGACATCTCGGAGTCGCTCAGCGCCAGGGAAGTCGACGAGGCGAAGAGTCTCTTGACGAGAATCGCCCGTCTGGAGGCCATCATAGACGTTCTCCGCCATCGACGTATAGGTTATCACATTATTCTCTGAAACGGGAATTACACTCATTTCTCCATATTTATACTCATAACTACAGGAAATATCAAAATTAAATAGAAGCCGAGGATAAATAAAAAAAGACAAACTAGTGTTGACGAGCTTGGAGAACATCTGCGTCTTGCCAGAGTCAGACAGGCCAATCAGCAGGACTGTGTCTGCCTTCGCGCCGAAGAACTGCAATTTAGAATTATCTTGGAGATTTAACGGATTTATTTATTTTTAAAGGTATTAAATAATTACAGGTATGTTTACCCAATAATGGTTGACGACATAAATATTATGTCGCTTACTGTTCAGTTTCAAAGGAGTAGCAAAATACTTGACAAATAACGAAATAGCATTTCCGCCACCTTTCTGAAGAAGAAAACGGACGACGCAACAACGACGAGAAGGGCAATGAGGATGGCGATGTAGAAAGGGTCCATCCTCGGTGGCGGTTACTGTGGATTCAATATTACCGTAATATAAGACTTGACCTTCCTCGGTTTTTAGACGGTCAAGAGTGGAGGGAAGCATAAGAATTGTAGATAAATTTAGGTGAGTCTAACACCAGTAGAATTCCTAACAATATCGACACAACAAATTCCTTTTTTTTTTTATAGCACGCGAGATCTTACATTCAAATGTACACTTTGCTAACTCCTCTAAAGTTAAACAAAATAAACAAATAACAAACAAACTAGGTAGCAGCAAATAAACATCCTATTCAGAACAGTTAGTTACTCAATGTCGAACTTCTTCTTGACGTTCTTGTGCAAGTCAGTCTTTCCCTTTACTCGCTTCACTTCCTCGAAGAGGCATTCGCGGCCGACTGCAAGAGTTCGATAGTGGAAACATCAGTTGCTTTAGGAGAGGGACCTCCCTAAAACTAGGCTTGGAATCGGGTGGACCCTCCCTAAACTTATATAAAAGTACTCAAAACCACATAATTTTCGGCTTGTTTTAATGCGAAAGAGAATGGACCCTTTCGGTTTCTGTCAGTGGATCCTTCCAAAAATGTTTGAAGCTAGAAGGTACTTAAGCACTGAGTACCTCGAGGAAATGAGTTCTAAAAGGTTTATCGATGCATAAGACAATGCTGTTTTACTAAACAAACTAAGGAAAAAGTTAAATTGGGTGCTTAATATTCTACTGTTTGGCAAACCCTTGTCTGGCTAGCACAATAAACAGTTATATTTGGAATACTAAGCTTAGTAAAGATAAAAAGCGCTGGAACTAACTAGCCGGATCGTAGAGCATCTTGGAGATCTTGTCGACGGCTCGCTCGCGTAGCCAGACTCGAGTCGAGCCAGTCAGCAGACTCGCCAGCTGCACCACTACGTATCTAGCGAACGCAATTCGTGCAACGTAGGAAATGGGAGATACAAATGAAAAAGGAAAGGAATAGTGCAAAGATAGCCATTCATTTAAATGGTTAACCTGCTAACTTACATTACTCACGTATCGTTACACAAATTAAGAATGCAAATGTGTAATTAATGAAGAGAAGAATGGAATGTAAAGCAATAAAAAAGTGGAATTACGAAAACACACTTTGACTTGGCTCCCATGTTGCTTCTGCTCGCACCTTCGTGGTCTCAATGTCGCATTCGTCTACCAACTCTCAAATGATCAAGATTAATATTAAGAGAATTGAGAACAAAACAAGAAAAAAAACAAAACGAAGAGAGGAAGTTTCCTTAAAAAAAGAACTTTACAGTTCGGTTGTTCAAAAGTACAGTAGTAAAATTGTAAAGTGTTAGATTACCGCTTAAAAGTTATTTCCATGCGAGACGCAGCACGATGAATATGACATGCGACAGCTCGAAAATGGAAAGGCTGTGATGACGGGGAGTGCTTTGAATTGGCGCCCCGGTAAAACGGGGAGGGAAGGTTTATTTTTTGAATATTTTAGATTATTTACTGTTCTCTTGACTTTTTAATAGTGGTTAGTTTGAAGATGATCTCTGCTCTTCAGGGAATCCTCTTCTTGAGCGAAAGACGATTGCTAGAGAGACTACAATGGAGGTGGACGATCCGCCACAGGTTCTTTTATGCTTTTTTAGATGAAACATTGCTCTGATTTCGTATTCGAAACGTCGATTTGCCGTGTTCCCTGATTGCAATATCCGACTACTTTGATCATGGCTGGCCATGACAGAAGTAGATAGCCGTAAGCAGATGTAGGGAATAGCAGTTTAACCCAGCACAAGTTGTAAATGGTAAATCCGCAGTTGGCTTACACCTGACTTATTGGTGCTCGCTCTATTTCCTCCGCTTTGAGGCTGGCGCAATGTTGCTGAGGGATCGTCAGCAGAGAACTGCTTCTCCTAATCACCGGGTGCCCTCTCCCTCTTCTCAGCAGATGTCTTCACAAGGGCCGAGTGAGATCGACGGAGAGATCGAGATTGGCGCCATGGAAGAAGACGAGGTCAGGCTACTTTCTCATACACACCTTATTTCCTTACATTTTTTTAAAGCTTAGTCTTGATTGAAAAACTATTAGTGCGATAAGGCGCCTATTATACTTTTTGATTATCCAACTTTATGGCTTGTTCGAAAAAGTGATTAATTTTTGATATGAAAACAAAGAATATCTTTTGAGCCTTGTTTTAGGTAGATCTGGGGGAAGATCTTCTTGACATGGAAGGCGAGGAGGATGTCAATGTGCAAGGTTACATTTTTGATTACAAAAAATATTCTCGCCTAAAAAACCGATTTGCATTTTTAGTTTTATTATGTTTAAATGATTCCGTGTGTTTCATTTTTTTATTGTCAAAATAAATAGGTTTTTTTTCCTAGTTTTGTCCGTGATTTATTGATGAGTTAAGAGATTAAATTATAACTTCTTTGAAGATTTTCTGGAGGAAGACGACGAGTACGAGCAGCCTCAGATGGGAACACGGGCTGACAAGTCACTCGGCCTCCTCACCAAGAAGTTCCTGCGACTCTTGCAGAATGAAGAGACCGGAATTGTCGACTTGAACACAGTCAGTTTTACAATTGGGTATAACTATATATCACCATCAAGCGTGTTTTACCAATGTCGTAAATAAATGATTGGGCGATATATGTGGAATGAATTGCACGCAGTCTCTGAGCAGTAAATATGGATGGGTTCTAGTAATGTTGACTTGTTTATTAGAGTACTTTTAACAAGAGCATATTCTTTTCATTTATAGTGACTGATAATTATGTTGTAATTTTCATGAAATATTAATTTTATGCTCAGAAAATTTTTTCTCTACCACAATGTGTGGATCCTATGATATACATTTATCTTTGTATTATTTACAGGCGGCGGAGACATTGAATGTAAAACAGAAGCGAAGGATTTACGATATAACTAACGTCCTGGAAGGCGTCGGACTAATCGAAAAGAAGTCCAAAAACATTATTCAGTGGAAGTACGTCACTTTTCTATAGAGTTGTATTTTTCCATTGTGTAATTGTAAGCGTATCATTTATTGCAACAGTTTTTGCTCGAAATTTCTTCTTAAATTTTATTATTCCTCGATATATTTTTGTTTATATTAGTGCGGTTGTATTGTTTTTCGCACATAATTATAGACGTTTTACTTACTAATTATTGACTGCTGCAGAGGCGGAGACCTCCAACGTAGCGGAGGACACATGAGAGATCTCCGACCAGAGGATGAGATCTACCTGAGTAGACAGAAGAAGGACCTCAACGAGCTTGAGAAGCAGGAAAAGGATCTGGACATGCATATCAAGTGGACCAAACAGGTTTAGGGCTGGGCTGTTTTCAGGGGAGAAAAGGTACTGTCGTTTTGACATACCCATCCTGATTTTTGGCCTCCCCAAATCCCTACCCCACCATGCTTTTGAAGGACATTTAGGAAGAAACAGCGAACCCACCCTGGTTTTTGGGCCCAATATCCTTCCCCACCATAATCGTCCCTGTCCTCGACAGCGGCTTTTATTCCCTGGTTGTTTCACAGAACAAAAAAAACTTGATTATCGAAGAATGTTCAACTCAAGTTCGCGAAGCCTTTTTTGCAAGAAAATTCGGGAACTTGGTTCTTTTTTTTAAATGTTAATTTATTTCTATTCGAAGCCGAAACATGTTTTCATCTACGAATGTTGAAAACTACTTACTTTTTTGTTTAGTAAAACATAAAAAAAATTTTTGTAGAGCATCCGAAACGTGAGCGAGGCGGCTGAGAACAGAGCATTGGCCTATGTCAGGAAGGATGAACTCTCTCGTGTCTTCCCCTCTTCCACTCTCTTCGTTGTTCAAGCGCCTATTGGAACTATTCTCGAATGCTCACAACCAAAGGTTTTTTTTTAATAGTTGTCATTGGGTTTACAGTGATCTATAGCTGATATTTTTTTTTAATCTTAAAACGCATTAGTTGCCTGCATTTGCCATCATTTGCTCTCGAAACCATCGGAATTCATTGGGTTTTCCCCAGCAGAAATAAAAAAAAGTGTTCCAAATACCGAATTTTCCTGGCTTAAAGCTGGGTTCTTTTAGTTTAAAACATAATATTGAGAGAGGTCTTTGTTGCAGAACGCGTACTTGCACTACGACACAACGCAGCAACTGCACATCCGCTCCCACGGGGGCCCTTCCCGAGTTTGGCTCGTTGCCAAGGATGACACGGTGATGAGTGGCCGTGGAAGGGGCGGAATGCTCTTGGATGACGAGGCTGGCGGCTCCAGATATCCCGTCAGGATTTCAATTCTCTTTCTCTGAATTTCTATCCTTTTTCTCCATCGAAATCTTTGCCTATTAAGGGAGGCATGGCTGAAAATCATTTCTGTAATGGAGATGCCAACAATTATTTCCATAATAATAATAATAAAGAGTTACCCCTGTTTGCAGTACCTTGGCAAGAACTCGTATTCTGTGCCCGATGACCCTGGCCAGATCCTTGAAGATGAAGAGGAAGAAGGCGTTGCGATTAGAAGAGGAAGGCCTGAAGATGAAACAGGTTTTTTTATCCACTGGTTTGAGAGGAAAATATGACATGGTGTAAAATACTATTGTGGAAGGCGCCTACTATCTCAGGAGAAATGACAGCCCTTTTTCTTCTAAAGCAATAAATTTTGCATTTCCAAACATTGAAATCGGGCTTCTTATCTCTTCGCCGTTTCTGCACACCTCTCTCTCATCCTCTCTCTCGCTCTCTCTCTCTCTCTCTCTCTATCTCTATCTCTCTCACTCGCTCTCGCTCACTCTCTATCTCTCACTCGCTCTCTCTTTCACGCACTCACTCTCGCTCTCTCTATCTCTCGCTCCCTCTTTCTGATCTCTTCCTTCATTTTGTCTAGCCAAGATCCCCCAGCCTTGACCTTGTAAATGCTCCCTTGGGAAGTCCATTCTCTGAATGACCGGTACATACAGTTACAGAAGACGCAATCATCCTACGTGGCCTGAGTCCTCCTCCCTCAGACAAGGACTACTTCTTCAATTTACAGAACTACGAGTCACTTCTGGACTTGTATGATGACGAGTAGGGGAAAAACAGCTGCAGTCATTATTAATAATTGTTATTATTTATCAATGGGAAAGAATTTCGTATGTACATTTCATCTGTAGCCAAGAATTTTCCCGGAAGAAAGTCATGATTTATCAAGTTGTGCAAGATGGTTAAAGCTGACTGTTCTTTCTGTCGATAGCCATCGCATTACTCTGTGGTTTCCACTCTTGTATCGGCGTTGTCCTTGTATTCATTATTTCTCTGTGTGTAGTTTGATCTCACTGTCAGCGCCAACATGCTTGAGAAAAGGTTTAAAAAGAAATCGTCCCGTGACACGACCTGCTTCTATTCGGTTCTTCATCATTTTCTGACAGTTATGAAAATTTGTATAGATTTTTTACAGCCATATTTGGTGATCACGTATTTTTCTTCAATCTCAAGCTAAAAAAAAGTAGAAGAGTATGGCATGGGAGTGGTTCGTAGTCACGCTGATATTTGGGAAAAGGCAAAGAAGGGTGCGCAGAGAATGCTGAGCACGGCGTTGAATTCCAAATTTCTTGCATCGCCAGCCTCCCTCTCTAATGGATACGCTATTTCGTCGGGCTATTGAGTTAGAGAAAAGACAGCTGGAAACGGTCGATAATATTCGGAAATCGTGTTATGAGGTGTGGCAATGGGACACTACAATATTTATGCTTACTCCTTGCAGCAATAAAGGAATGCTTTCAAAGTCTTACACATGTTTATCCTGAGACACATCACAGCAAATGCAAGGTTCTATCGAGCGGTTTGTGGAGGAGGCGTGTTCAAACCACACTTCGGCTAACTAACAGAAATGGAATTCTGCGTGTACGGAGCGGATAAACATTTTACTAAAATTTTTTTCGTCGGCAATAAAATTTATTTTCGTGTTTGTTGCTTTCTTTATTTATTCGGAAAAATTGTGAAAAATATTGAGCAGGACTCCGCTGCTTTTTTCGATAATTATTGTGCCGAGGTCGGGGAGCATTTTTGCTTTGTTTTTGCGCCAAAGTTTCCATAAGCTATTAATCATCATTCGCTATTGATGTTTTGTATTCAACTTTTCTTGGCTGTATTATATTAATATCGGATCAACCACTATTTTAAAACCTTTTAAAGCAAATGTTTGTATTGTTTTTCGCAAATTAATGTCGTTTAGTGAAATATAAATTTTTTCAATAAGCGGTTATTTTATTTCGTTTATTTTTATGGCAAAACCTTGTCTGCAATTGCAGAGTTCTATCTCACTCCCTAAACAAATTATTTTAGATTTTGTGACCCCCTCAATGCATTTTGTTCGGACCGTACTTAGGGTTTTTAGGCAAAAGTTTTTTTAAATCATAAATTGCGTATTTACAAAGCCAAAATATCTATTCGGCTATTTATTAGTTCGGATAATATTTGAGGGCATAATCGAATTAGAATGGCGAATTCTGGTTGTGTTTCACCTACTCGGAAGACCAAGGAACTTGATGACAAGTGGTACTGGTGAGTTAAATGACATGTGAAACTTTTTATTGTAAAAAAAAAATTGCTTAATAATTTTTTTTCATAAATATAGTTCTTCTTCTTATTTCGTAGGATTGAGAAAACGGTTTTTCGATCCTTTCAAAAACATATTTTAGTTTTTCCATCCTTCGAAACTGTGAAAAAAGATTCCGGGGATTTTTTTTTCGTTTAGACCTCATTGGCATTTGATAGTATGATTAACATTAAGATGTCTTATCCACAGGCTGTAATTGTAATTGGATTTATCGGTGTAGCATCGAGAAAAAAATTACCTTAAACTCAGGGAGTCGGATACTGTGGTGCAACGCGTGCTGCAGCTGCGCGATGCGGTCGAGGCAGGCGAACGCGGTCGCGTCGAGCGGCTCATGCACAAGCAGAAGACCAAACGCAAATTTAGGTCGGCGGCTAATTCTTTTTACCTCATTTCCTAATTTCTCGTTTATTCGGCGAAATCCGTTTATCAACGTTAGATTTATTTATCTTGTCATTTATTTATCTACAATTTCTTACCAGTTTGTTAGTTTTTGAAAAAAAATTTTTTAAATAATTTTTTTTACAGCCTCATAGACCAAGAAGTCGGTCCTCTGCCCGCTGAGGATTCAGTTCGAGTCGATGATGAGATGCGCAAGAGTATCATGAGGCTCCTCAACATGCACGGCTTTCAAGGTGAGAAAAAAATTTTCATGTAAAGAGGAAATTTAAATAGAAATATTTAAGAAAAATTATATTTTCTTAAAGAATATTTTGGGTGTTCGCATTGCCGAAAAAAGTGTTAGTTTTGGGGAAACATTTATTGTAATAAGTTAATATTTATTTTATGAAATACAAAGTAATATTTTTATTATAATGAATTTCATTTGCAAAGAAATAATTATATAATATAATTGAGCGGAGTCGCTCGCGATGCTCTCTTGCGTGGCACGCGCCAGTGTCATGGCCATGTGGAAGCAGTTCGATCTGGCCGAGAAGAGAAGGACCGACGGGCAGCAGAATGCATTCAATGTCACTTTCACTAAATTCATGTTTAATTAACGGGAAAGTTTTAATCTAGACTAGAAGTTGGGTTCTTTATTCATAATGCGTAGAAAAACTTTTGCTAAAGAAGTTTTAGAAACTACGAATAAAGAAATGTTTAATAAAATATTCCTGAAGTTGAATTGTTGATCTACTTTAGCAATCGGTTCAACTGGCGCTCTGCGCAAATGGTCTGCGCAACGTAACGGAGCTCCATGACTTCTACGTCCAGCGGGTGCAACGAGCGGAGCAACACGCTGAGCGATCTGCGAGGCGATTCCTCAAAGTGGTACGGTTACCAAATTATACTTCAATTCTCTTTTCTTTGATTTATTAAAATTCTTTTGTTAGCGATATTCTAGCCACCTTTTTAAATAGCTCGAAATGTAAGGCACATTTTGGATGGCAAAAAGTTGACAACGCGAAACACCCAATTGTGTGTTCGTATTGTAAACTTATTTTAATTAATATTTTCATTTTTTAAGACATCATTATTGTTTTAATTACGGCTTCCTTGTTATATTTAGTTCCCGCTTTTTAAAGTAATATAAAGAAATTTTATTAAAAAAAAAAAGATTCATTCTATTTAGCGACGTGAATTGGACCCTGACGATTTGCCGAACGAGCGGCTGAATTTAATCGATGAAATCGACCACGAAGAAACTGGCGAGGGAGTCGATGGAGTAGTGATCAAGAGGGTTTGCATTGTTAACGTATATCTCCAGTTCTTTCCTTTGGTTAAACACGGTACTTAACATTTAGAACTATTCCGGAATCTACATTTTATTCCCAAATTGAGGAAAGAAAATTGTGTAATAAAAGGGTGAATAATAATAGTTCTAGAGTCCTCCAGAGAATCTGCCGCCACGGCGCCGTCTTTTCGCAAAGAAGCCCGATGATGCTGGCCAGCCTGTGAGGATTACTTGCCTTCTTTTTGTTCAGTTTAAAGTTGTAATTACTGTAGTCCACTTTGCTTACACTTGTTTAGTTTGATTACGGTAGTAAGGGTAGACTCGTTATCCGCTTATTTTATTCTTATTATTTTTTAAGCACTTGTCGACCTCTACCAGTGTCCTCAATTTTAACACCGTGGACAACGGCAACAAAGTCGCGCCAGTCAGGGTAAAAAAAATTTTGGTAACGAAATATTTAAGTTTTACTTCTTCTCGTTCTATTAAATTGTATTGAGAGAAAATAGCTAATTTACAAGCCTTCATACTTTTCATGGCTAAAAATAACAAGAACATTTTTTTTTGCGAAGAAGACGACGAAAGAAGAAATACAGGTAAATTAAGCTATAAAAGTCATTCCAGATTTGTGAATAATTATGAGATTTTCCAAGGAAGACTAATTATAGGATTCGAAAGAACTTTACTCTATTAAATTCTAGACTTTTTCATACATGTTTTTTTTTTGGTAAGATTTGTTCTTTTTGAAATAGTAATATTAACTTTATGAAGAAAAAAATGTGGGATTCACAATTTGTTTCCTTTCACGGTTGTTCAGACTTAGATAGAATAATAGGCTTGCTTAAGTCGTCAAGTTTGGATGGCGTGGCGCTGGAACCGGCGGCGAAGCGAAAGGTCGGCCGTCCACGCAAGAATCCTATTGTTAGTTTCCTATATTTTTTGGCTTAAAAATATTTGTAAACGAGTTTTTTAAAGATATTCTTTAAGGGATTTTTTCTTTCAAATACCGGGTTCATTTGAATTACAGTATTCGGTGTGAGCATTGGTGTTTTTCAGCTTCTTCCAAACGTAGGATTGTTCATGAAGGAGAAAGAGCCGAAGAAGGAGGGAGAAGGCGATAAGGAGAAGGACATCATCCCGAATGGTGCTGTTCCTGCGGAAGAAGAAGCAGAGATTGTGGAAGCAGAGGGCGCAGCTCCACTTGGAGGAATAGAGGAAGAAGCAAAGGAAGAAGGCCCGACAGAAGAGGAGAGAGAGACAACGGAAGAAGTAGCAGTGGCGAGAGCAGCGGCGGGAGGAGGAGAGGCAGACTCAGTACAGGCCATCAATGGAAGCATCACCACCGACAGCGGAAGTATCGACACTGCCGGCACGAGCAGCGTCAAGAATTCCCCACTAATCGATGGTTTCTATTCTAATTATATTTTTAAATGAAACAAGAAACCTGCTTGTTACTTTTCACCGTTCTTTTAAAATTTGGCCAAGTTGAAATAGTAAAAGAAAAAGATGAATGAAAGTTGAAGGATCATGCCATCTTTATTGGTACCTTGATTTTTTCAAACTTTTATAATGTTTTACGACATTATGACGTAACGTATGTATGCATAGATTCCGTAGCAGTCGTCCGCAGCAGACGCCTGGCGATGAAGCGAGAGAACATGGCGGCAGCAGCAGCGGCACGCGGAAACGGAGAAGTGGAAGACACCGAGCAGGCCAAGCGAGAGCCATATCCCATCTCAGGTAGGGAAAGAGATATATATATATATATATATATATATATTTATATATGCATATCGAATTCAAGAAAAGTGCTAGAATAATGTGTTGCTTGTCAACAAAGATTTTTCATTATGCAATATTTTTAGAAATTAATTTTAAAAAAAAAACGACTGTTTGCTCCAGGCACTCCTCTGTTGTCGGATGACGATGCTCCGCTCGCTCTTATGATTGGCTTGTCCGCTTCTTCTACAGCGAAAAAGCGTGGCCGACCCCGCAAGATCAAAGAAGGAGGAGACGAGGGGAAGAAGGTTAGAGACACAGAGTGAGAGAGAGAGAGACCGAGACAGAGACGGACAGATAAAGAATTTGACAGGGGAGATGCTTAAGGATTATTCATGAGGCTAGCAGTATTTTTCTTTTAGAAATGAAGAAAATAAAATGGAAGAATACATGACAAGAAAATTGTAAATCGAAAAATATTATACTTTTCAAATAGACCTTGCTCTTTTACCGTGGAAAGGAGTTTGGAAAGGGAATGTTCAGATGCAGGAGACTCCCCGCGAGAAGAGGGGACCCGGTCGTCCTCGCAAGCGGCCGCTCTCTGAAGCTATCAGTGACGACAACTCGGGAGTCGTATGTCTCATTTTGCCCACGCTTTTTTATCGTTGTAAAAAGTGCATCTTATTTTCCTTTTTTCGATTTTAGGAAATTATTATACTGACTTCCATCTTTTTCAGTCAGGCTGGTTTAAGAGTTATTTGTAGTAAACTTAAGATTAATAATCATTGGTAATAATCTGCCGGACATATCCAAAGAACAGTATATCTAACTATATATATAGGGGTCTCGAATAACAATGTCTTAATTTTTTTTAATAGTAGAGAATAAACTCGCCACGAAAAGTTTTCTTTTTCAGAAGCCGTCCAGCGACTGCAGCTCTCCGGTCAAATCTTCCGAATCCTCTTCTGATTCTCAGTCGTCGCCGGCTAAGAAGACTGAGATTGAACTGACAATCAATATCGAGCCTGTATCCTGAGGTCAGTTCCCAATCTGCTCCCGTTTCCAACTGTGATTATCTGGCCCCCTAAAGGAGTCAAGAACTCCAGCTTAATCAGGGAAAAGCGCGAGTTTAGTTTTTCCTTTCTTTAACAATAAGTCTCATCGAGTAGCTAGCTGGCTTTGCGCCCCTTCTCTAAAGTTTATGCCAGCTTATTTGCCAATTTATATTTTCCATGCTGCATTACATTCAATTGTCTGTCAGTAATTTTCACGTACTTGATGTTATTTGTTCAAACTTAAATCTTACGAATGATTAAAAAAAATTGTTTACTTAAGCCATTTCTGTGAATGTTTGCATTTTCGTCAGTTGTTTTTATTAAAGTTCATGTTCTGATTTCTCTTTTTTTTCCTATTGAGATAGAGAGGTATGAAGGTCTTTGGAGTTTGCATTGCTTAATAGCATTGAAGGAGATGTCATCATAATTTAACTACTTGGTGATGAATTATATGAATTTTGTCCGAGTCCTCTTTCTTTGTTAGGTATGATTTCTTTCTTATTTCTACGGTAGTTTTCTTTAGGGCTCTTGTGTACTGGGTTTTCGTCATTAAAATTAGAAGACGTTTTTTAATGAATTTATTTACCTGTGAACAGTGTGAAACACTGTGGAATAATAGCGTTGTTCTTAAAATATGTTTGCCGGCTAAATCCTATGAAGTAATCTCTGGAGTGTGATGAGAATCAAGATAGGAATCATGCTTTATTCTATCTATATACTTGCGAAAGTGTTTGGAAGCATAATAAATAGCTAGTTCCTCTCGTAGATTTGCTATTAATACACTCGTCGCAGTCTCGTGACGTCATTTCTTGCAAAAGAATAATGCTTATCGGCACTTTTTCCTCATGTTTACTCTCTCACTTCATATTGTTCCTTTGATATAACGAATTATCAATACTTGTTCTGAGCTGTCATATTTCTCATAGCGAAGTATTTATTTGCTTCTTTTTTTCTTTCTTTATGCCATTGAAATGAAGTCTGTTTTTTTTAAACCACTACTTCTCTCACACTCCTTTTCTTTCTCTTCGTTCTCCCAACCTTTCCTCTAGCTGTGTTTTCCTTCTATCTTCGCTGTCAATTTTATCTCCATCCCTTCTGACCTGCGAGAGCTTCTTTGATGTTCACTGAATCACGGTGTAGGAATGGTCGCTATTATTCATATTCTCACGTGATTCACAATTCCCTTGCGCCGGCGCAGCTCGAGCGCATTTCTTCCTTCTTTATTAGTTCGAATAAAGTTACAAATTCGAATAAAGTACTTGGCCCGAATGCTAATTTCAATCAGCAAAGTCTAGTTGAGCCCGTGAATATATCCTTCTGGGAAAATTACATCTCGGATGCGAAAATTATATAGCTTTGTAATCGTTCTGATTGTCGTAATTGTCGTAATTGTTCTGACTATGGAATGGCTATGCATACTTTATTGGGGAAAAAGGTCTTTAATAAAACGAGAAGAACAAAAACGATATGAAGCCATGATTCCGGTAGCTCCGGCGATGGCTGCGGTAGATCGGAAAAGGTCGCTTTTCTTCCTTCTCCGACTCACTCTTCCATACGCATCTCGACGCCCGTATTCAGATCGGATGATACGACATGGGCCTATAGACAGGGATCTGCTCTCTCTCCCTCTCACTCACTCTTTCTCACTCACTCACTCTCTCTCTCTTTCTCTCTCACTCTCCTCTCTCTCTCTCTCCCCTCCCCTCTTTCTCTCTCGCTTGCTTTCTCTCCCCTCTCTCGCTTTCTCTCTCTCTCCCTAACCGTCGTCTCCTCACTCATGACGACGGAGGCTCGCGGTGTCGTGTAGATGTCCATGCGTTCGCTGGCAACGGGCGCTGATGAAGAGTTCAAGGATTAAAAAATAATAACAAGAAGAAGAAATTACTGAACCCTTAGGGACGGCGAAAAGTTCTGCGTTTCCGCTCGCATTAGTCTGAGGAGTCGGCGAAGGATGGCAAGAAGAGGAAGACGAGCGAGATGGGTTGACTGGAAGGAGAGAGAGAGAGAGAGAGAGAGAGAGAGAGAGAGAGAGAAAGAGAGAGAGGAGAGAGAGAGAGAGAGAAATAGAACGAGAGAAGTGTCAGACAGAAAGAAAGAGGATATAGAGAGAGTGGAAGAAATATACAGGGAGTATTCACACACAGAAGGTACGAAGGAAGGCCTCTCCATAGAGACAAAAGAGCATGATTGAAATGCTCGGAAGCCATAAATGCTTCCGTTTCCTTGTGCCTTCCACCGTTTCTCCCCTCCTACCGTAATCGGCCAGTGGGACGACGTTGCGTGGCACGCTGCGATGTCGGAATCGCACGAAGACGGAGAAGCCGCGGAAGGTCTCCAACGGCTCCGTTCTCTCCTCGCGCCAGGGCAGGGTCTTAAGAGGAAAGGATGGGGGGATACGGTAGCCATGGTACGGTAAGGATGCGGAACCTTGCGAAGGCGAATGGGCTGCGCGACAAGCTTGTCTGCGGACATGCACGCGCCACGCGAGCCGCCACTCGACCGAGACGGCAACTCGCCTGTGAAGGGAACAAACTTCTTTGAAAAATTTTTTAGCCAGCAATTTTTTCCTTTGACACCATTTTTCATATAAATAACTATTAAAAAGGAGTAAGGCAAACAATTCTAGTGCGCCCTACCGTAGACGCTGCCCCAGCGATTGCCGAGGGCGGACTCGGCGAGAGAAGGCTGAAGAGCAGCAGACGGCGCGATTCCGTAGCAGAGCGAGGCCTCCTCGTTCGCCACCACGGCTCCCGTCGACATGGGAGTGACGGAGTAAGCGTTCATCGTGGGATGGAGAGGAGGGAGAAGGGGGAGAGGCAAAACGAGAGCGCAGAGAGAAGCAACCGCTCACGACCAGTGTTGCCGAGAGAAGTGACGAAGCCTCTCCCAGCAGATACGCCTAAATGACAAATGTTAAATTTTATATGAAGCTATTAAGAAGTTTGCATATTCCGACAAGAAATTATTGCTGAAACGTGTGAAGTAACATCTTCTCGAACTTTCTTAAACCCTTCTTATTTTTAAGCAGCTGTGATGATAAGCTGTGGACTTCTCGCTCGCTTCTAGCGATAACACGAAGGAATTAGAAGGATTCAAGGGCGCCCTTTTAATTTCTTTGTCCCCCCCCTGAAGCCGTTTCCCGGAATTCCCCACGGTGTCTCCTTTTTTCTGTTTCTTCTTCTTGCTTCTTCTGCCAGACCTTCTCCTCTTACGCGGCCCAGTCAGAAGTCGACTACTACCGGCTCATTACGCAAAAGCCCCTTTGGCATTTCGTGTATTTCGTGCCTACCTTTCTCTCTCTCTCTCTCTCTCTCTCCCTCTCTCTCGTTCATTCTCTCACTCTTCTCTCCGTCTCCTGTTCTTCGGTCATATTCCTCTCTTCATTGTCTCGTTCTCTCTTTTCATTCTCGCGCCACCTCCTTTTGTCTCCATGTTTTCACCTCTCTTTTATTGTTTAACATCTTCCCTATGCCTCTTCTTTAAGGTGGTACGCTCTGCTCTCTCATTCTCTCTCTCTCTGCCTCTTTCTCTCTCTCTCTCTCTCTCTCTCTCTCTCTCTCTCTCCTCTCTTTCTCTCTTTCTCTTGTCTAACCTTTCTCGAGCTAATAAGAAAGCCCTCCTAAATGGCATCCGTCTCCAGAGCTGGTAAGAGCTCGTGCGAATTGTCAGAAATTCTATGTCTCCATCTTCCTTTTTGTGAATGCGTTATGTTAAATAATGGTAAAAATATGAATTTGAATTAATAATAAAACTTGTCTGTGTCAATCTTATTCTTACACACAGAAAATAATTTGGTTGTATTTAACAAAATGAGGTACAAATATATTATGAGAATCTGAACACGCAGAATATTTTGTGAAAACGGCGCGGGCATTCTGTACCCTACGAGGTACATTTTGTAAAATGAGCGAGTTGGGTTTTTTTTTTTTTTTTTTCGCTCTGTTTTGTTTTTTTCTCTTTGCCTCTTGATAAAACTGCCTATCTCTCTATATATCTTTTTTCTCTCAGCGTTTCTCTACCCAACAATACCTTTTTCCCCACTGTACTTGCATTTTAAAGCCCCTTTAAAATTACTTTTATACGGCATTCCAGAGTTTCTGAAATTTTTTATATCTTTTTTTCTTATTTCTCTCTCTGTCTATCTAAATAGAATAAAATGTCATTAAAGATCGCAAAAAGCGATAATTTAGCTAACCTGTGACTGTAGTGATGATGGTGGAGTCGTCGCCGTTGCTGGTACCTGGAAGTAGACAGAGAGAGAGAGAGAGAAAGACATTTTGTTCCCGACCGGACCCGAACCACCACCCGACCGGACCCGAACCACCACGCGCGCAATTTTCCCACGTTTTTCCCACGTTAACCACCAGGCCACCAACCCACCCATGCAGCTTTCTGCATTGGATAGTGATAGGGAGGGGGGGGGGGGAATGAGACATATGCGCAGCGATTTGCTTCATTCCTCTCTCATGTCTCTCTCTCATCTCTCAAGTTTTGTTTTTGAGTTGTTTGTCTGTACATACATTGCGAGTATGCATGCACCCCCTTCTTGCTCGCTGCGGATAGAGAGAGAGAGAGACAGAGACAGACAGACAGACACAGACAGAGAGAAAGACACACAGACAGAGAAAGAGAGAGAAGGAGAGAGAGAGAAAGTAGGCGAGAGAGAGAGAGAGAGAGAGAGAAGAAGAAGGCGAGAGAAAGAAAGACAGATGGATGCAGCCTTTCAAGTGCTCTCGCATGCGATCGATCGATCAGCATGCAATGCGAGAGAGAGAGAGAGAGAGAGAGAGAGAGAGAGACAGACAGACAGACAGACAGACAGACAGACAGACAGACAAAAAGACAGACAGACAGAGAAAGAGAGGGAGAGAGAACGAGAGAGAGAGAGAGAGAGAGAGAGAGAGAGAGAAGGCGAGAGAAAGAAAAACAGACGGATGCAGCCTTTCAAGTGCGCTCGCATGCGATCGATCGATCAGCATGCAATGCGAGAGCGAGAGAGAGAGACAGAGAGAGAGACAGACAGACAGACAGACAGACAGACAGACAGACAGACAAAAAGACAGACAGACAGAGAAAGAGAGGGAGAGAGAACGAGAGAGAGAGAGAGAGAGAGAGAGAAGGCGAGAGAATGAAAGACAGACGGATGCAGCCTTTCAAGTGCGCTCGCATGCGATCGATCGCATGCAATTAGTGGGTTTCTCTGTTCTGTCGATTTGCAATTTAATGAAGAGCTCGCAATTGAAGATGAGACAAAATATGCATATGCATGCATCTTTGGAAGCTGAGCGTACTGGGCCGGAAAAAAGAAACTCAATAGATACAGTGTTCTCCTGAGTGTAGTGCCCCGAAAATATTCGATAGAATTCAAATCTATTTGCACTTAAGTTTATTATCTAAATTTAAATTTTTTGGCAATAATTACTTCATAAATGTTTGGAGAACGTGGAAGAATGTGCTACAAATCAAAGACAGGCCCAACGAAAAACATAGGAAGGAAACACGCTGCATGTCATGGTGCGCAAAACTACAAAATGTCCGCGATACCCCATTTTGTAGTTTTGGGGGGGTCGAAAACGCCAAAACTACAAAATGTCCTGGGCGTTTTTCGGCTCGCGGCCAAAACTACAAAATTGTTTTCTATGTGTAGTTGCACATTATGCTCTGTATTACAACGAATTTTTGGATCGTATTTTGGAGTATGCACCTGTAGTTCATCGTTAGTTCAATAATTTTAATATGTTCCAGACACAGATACCGTCGAATCCAGAGATTCATGGAAACTGCCACTGACTGAAAAGGCCGCGATGAAAATTGAAGATTTCTTCGTGGTGCTTGCCGTATTCTTCACCGGTGTTTTTCGACAAGCAAATGGACGAGGAAGTTTGTGACTACGGCATCAAGAGAGAGGGAGAGAGAGCGAGCGAGAGTGAGAGAGAGTGCGACGGAGGAAGAGAGAGGGAGAGAGGGAGAGCGGGCGAGAGAGAAAGAGAGAGAGAGAGAGAGAGAGTGCGACGGAGGAAGAGAGAGGGAGATATAATTAGAGATTGCGAGAGATGTAATAAGGATGAAGATAAGGAGAACGAAGAGAACACGATTCCAACAATGGTGGTGGGAAAGAAATGCCCTCTTCGATTCAAATTTCGAGTTATCTGTCGATCCGCTTTAGCTGACAAACAAAGAGAGAAATGAAAGAACGAAAAAGATACTTGTTTAGTAAGTCAATCATATTTTCTGCAGGCATCGGAAGAAATTCAGCAGCAGCAGCCAGGTGAGAAGGAATCGAAGCTCTTGTACGCACGGATTCTGTTCTATAATACAGAAGAAGCTACAAAAATAATTGCCTAGAAGCGCCGTTGCTCAGAGTTTCATGAAAAGGTCGAGGAGAATTAGCACCATACGAACAATTCCGTAACTTTGAAGTGACGAGGCGTTCAGCTAACAATAAGCTCTCTCTCTCTCTCTCTCTCGCTCCCTCTGATTCTATCTCTCTCTGTCTCTCTTTCTCTCTCTCTCTCTCTCTCTCCGCTATAGCCGACGAAGCATTGACCCCTCGCCACTGTATGTACGTACATATGTACGTGCTTTTAGTGATCATTTTGGGATATATTCTTTCACTTTGCCAAAGACGCACTGCAACGAATCCCTGTATTTCTCGCAGCGGAGTTATCCAAGCCGGAAGAGGGTCGAGCGGCCAGTCGTCGCTAGGCACGGGCGACGGATTGCTTGGCAGCGGCTTCGCCGGAGCCAGCTCCCAGTTCTTCTTCCTCTCCGCCCTCCACCAGGGAGAGGAACGAGTGGGAGAGGACGGCAGCAGGGTCTTCGTCTTCAGACACAACCAGAGTGTCCAGTTCGTATCACAGTGCTATCCATCAAAGAAACAAGTTGCTTTCCAAATAGACTATTTGCCATGTTACTTTTGGGGAATGGTTGATACAATAAGACAATAAGGTTCGTGCCCGAAAAACGGTATATAACTAAACTTTTTTCATAAGCGCGCAAAATTCGATGACATTCAGATATTATATTTCTCTTGATATATACTATTGTTTAAGCTGATAATAAACATTTCTAGCGCGGGCGAAAGGGACTATTTCTGGAGTGAGCAGCAACTGTTCACCGCTGCATGCAGTTAGTCCACTTATTGTTAGTGCAGTGATCGTGAACAATACATATCTTATTGTCTTTCCAATGAGCATCGTGTTTTGCACACAACGAACTTTGTTTGTTGCTCTCTTTTTCAATTCTGCTAAACGACCCTTCTCCCCTGTTAGAGAGGAATAACAGCGAAGTTCCACCGACTTGTTCCTCCTTCCTTCGTCAATGTAGCCGAGGCATTGATCGCTCGCAGCCTGACGATCTTGCCGTTGTTGCCTTTCCCGATGGCAGCCGGTACTCCATTATTAATCAAGAAAAGTGTTTAACAATTGCAATTTTAATTGTTAAAATAATATTTTAATTGCAGATTTAACATAGAATTTGAATTATATTAATAAGTGTTGAAATGTCCAAATGATTCAGACCGGAAACAGTGTACTGGATCAGTTCAAGCAATGGAGATTGAAGCCTAAAAGTTGTCAAAGGAAGTTTTTTTTAAAGAAAAAGTCAAGTGTTTTTAATAATCAGAAAAAGTTTAACAAAGTTTAGTTTAGTCAACTTTAGTCAACTTAGTTAACTAATTAAATTATTAAGTGCTGAAATGTCCAAATAATTCAGGCCGGAAACAGTGTACTGGATCTGTTCAAGCAATGAAGACTGCTGCGATTGGCGTTGTTGCTTCAACGTTGATGCCTTTTCAACGTTTGTCTCTTTATCTTTATATAGCATGATTTAAAAAAAATTTACGTGACAATATGTTTTGCGCACAAAATATGAAAAGTTCTAGAAATAAAGCGAGGAAATAATATATTTTCTACAACAGCTTAATTATAGTGAAGAAAGAGTAATCCTCGTCGGATTTTCGATGATTATTCTGTTTGGCAGTTTTATCTGGCTATGTCTCAAGGTTGTCAACAGACGAGGATATAAGGTAAGCGGGTATTCTTCATTTACTGAAATAAACATACCGAATATCTCACTTTCATGAGATCTGAGCTGAAAGAATCATGAAATTATATGAATGTAACATCTTACAGGAGCCTGAGGGCCTTTACCAAGGCGAATATAATCACCAAATAATTGAAGTCTGGACAACGTATTGAATTTGCTTTTTTCTCAGCAGAGTTTTTATGTATGTACATTAATAGACTCATACATGTATGTACATTCATATTTTTCCATTGCAGAGAGTAATGAGAGCAAGAAAATTTTTGGAAATAGTGTTAATAACTATCAAGAAAATCGTTTAACAAAATTTGTTATGTATGTTTTTTTTGCCGAATAAAGAAGTAGAAAAATATTGTTCCCGAACAATTGAATGTACTTTCCGCAGATGCAATTGAAGCCACTTCTGTGAAAAGCCAATTCAGAGGAACGGCCAAGGAGATGGAAAAAAAAATGATAGGGAAGAGAAAATACATGTGCGAGAGCGGCAGAGAAATGAAGGAAGACGTGGGAGGACGACAAAGCGAGAGAGGAAGAGGAAGAGAGAGAGAGAGAGAGAGAGAGAGGAGAGAGGGAGAGAGAGGGAGAGAGAGGGAGGGAGAGGAAGAGAGAGAGCGGTATGAGGTTTGAATGAAAAGGAAAAGTGAGAAAGGAGAGATGCTCTTCTGGGAAGCCTTCTCCGACGTCGAGAATCTCCTTGCCGCGTTCTAATTCAGCCGAGTTGGGCACGGAGAAATTCAATAATGGAAAAAAGTGAGTGACGTAGAGAGAACGAGAGAAGTAGACAGGTGGGGAGAGGAAACGGAGAGAGAGGTAAGAGAAAAGAGAGAGAGAGAGAGAGAGAGAGAGAGAGAGAAGGAGAGAAGGAGAGTGAAAGACATTGTGCTTTCCAAGGGCGTTCTCATCTTCAGATTCCACTCCGTAAATTGGAGTTTGGTCTTTGCCAGGTGACGCGGAGAGTGTGAGTGAGTGTCTCTCTCACATCAAATATGTATATTCTGAATTATTAAATCACTATTCCCTTATGACCATATTCTGTAAGTATCTGCTATGAAAAAATATGTATGTGATACCCTGGTAATTAATCTTCTGAGAATAAGAAGAAAAAAATTTCACTTCTTTGAAGTTGACGGTTGATCTCAAGCTCTAGAGCTTGCTGACTTTGAAGCTGGCAGCCACCGCACTTATAATTCTCACTGTCATCAGCATTCGCTGTGGAGTCAACGCTGGCGGTGGGTTGCTTTTTGCCATTTTAAATATAACAAAATTACATAAATACATGAAGTTTGGCCAGGTGATTCTTTTTTATTTTACATTTTTTTCTACTTTAAGGTCTGATCGGTCGTGCTGCAGCTGCGGCCAAGTTATTAGCTAGGAGTTTGATTTCCACTTCGGCTATCAGTCTCTTAATCTAACAGCGTTATAATAAAAAATGAAGACATTGTTATGCCTTGCGTAGCATTCATGTGAGAGATACACTGTATATGTAAATACATATGTACATTGAAATTTTTCTCATATAAGATTTGAAGTGGCCGTCACTCGTTCTCTCCTTCTGGCACTGAGCCAAGTCGCTCTGAGCCGGATGGCTCGAACTTCTTCTTTCTCTCCGCTCTTCCGGTTGGAGAGCGAGTGGAGCAGAAGATGACAGAGGAGCAGAGCAGACAGCGAGTCATTGTCGTGCAGCCGGAGCGGCCGTTGCAGTCAGTTTGCCGCTTTCATTCAATTTGTTACGTTTGACTATAAATATGTGCTTCTTAATCAAATTAAATTCCTTTTTTTCACAATAGAATAAACTTAATCGGTAAGACGAAAATGGTGTTGAACGAAAATTCTTAAATATTTTATGATGGTCAATGCTGATAAAAATTGGACATAAAATAATATGAAAATAAAATAAAATCTAAAACATCGTCGATGGATTGCTCTTCCTTGAGCACGGCGTCGCGAAGCTACTTCTGGTCGGAGGCATCGCTTCGACTTACGCATTGCGAGAGATGGACGAAGGGAGAGAATGGCACGAGAGAGTGCGTCCAGCAAGGGGCGGACGAGCTGCGCGTCTGCTCTGATTCTGCCATCTCCGCCTTCGGGGACGATGACGTCATCTTTGCTGATGGAACCAGGTTTCACTGGGTTCTAGCATATCTCATTTCTCTTTATGAGGTACATATATCTCTCGTAGAGGTTAGTATTCATATTAAATGTGAACAGGAAGGCATAAAAAAGAGGAAGGATGCACTGCGGAAAGAGAAGGTTTTTATAAGAAAGCGAGCCAATTAGAGAGAGAGGGAGAAAAGAGAGTGAGCTATGGAGGGAGGGATAGGGAGAGCGATGATACTTGAAAAAGGAAACGAAAGAAGTACATAGGCCAGCGAGAGATACAGAGAGAGAGAGAGAGAGAGAGAGAGAGAGAGAAAGAGAGCGAGAGAGAGGGAGAAGGAGAGAAACCGAGGCAGACACAGAGAGCGAGAGAGGGAGAGGGAGAGAAACCGAGGCAGACACAGAGAGTGAGAGAGAGAGAGAGAGAGTGAGAGAGAGAGAAGTAGGGAGAGAGAGGCTGAGATTAAAAGGAATGAGAGAGAAATGATAGAGATTGCTCTCTTGGAGGCCATTACTGCTGTACTGGTCTTGCGACGACGACCGCGAGTGCTGCCGCTGGCAGTGCTGCAGGCAAAGAGCGAGATTCACGAAGTTGGCAGAGTCTCTCTCTATCTCCTATGTCATTCTTCTTTTCTCTTCCCAGAGACGAGAAGTCCATCCTCATCGGGTTTGCAATCGTTCTCGCGGTTGGTCTCTGCTTCTGTGGGCTGCAGAATTACATTGGGAGACGATCTCTCCACAGCAAGGCGAGCGAGAGAATAAGAGAGAGAGAGAATAAGAGAGAGAGAGAGAGAGAGAGAGAAGAGAGAGAGAGAGAGAGAGAGAGAGAGAGAGAGAGAGAGAGAGAAAGAGAGAGATAGGGAGGGAGAGGGAGAGAAAGAAAGAGAGAGAGAGAGAGAAAGAGAGAGAGAGAGAGAGAGAGAGGTAATGATGGGATGTTTGAAAGAAGCGGCAAACTTAAAAGTCATGAAGTTACTTACAGGCTGCAGTCGTGGCTGCAACTGTTGCATGATCATTCCTCGCCCCTCTCCCATGAACGTTTCACTTCCTCATCTAGCTATTACATTTACACTGTGCAATGTGAAAAACTGAACTTTAAATTGGGATATTTTATTGTTCTACTCTAAATTGTACGTATTGTCAAGGGAAAATAACGACGTATCGGCAGCAATAATCCTACCAGCACGGTGGCAGCCAAAAAAAAAAAAATATTAGCAGCCAACGGATTGAGCACCCGTTCATTTAAGCGCAAGATGAAATTCGAAATCAAATAAACTCCATGGAATATATTTTCTCAATAAACATAATTATAGCGGAGAAAATCGACTTAAGAAAAACAACTAGGGTGATATGACAACTCGAATCCCTAAATAATGCTCACCCGTCTTGAGTTAATAGAAAGGCCCAAGTGTTCTTAAAATGTCAGACTATACTGTCCTTGTTGAATTCCACATCATATTTTCTTCACAATTACCAAATGTGCGATGCTAGTGTGTGCAAGGACTAGGAACAATCGGAAAACGAATGTCTACCCGGTGACTTTCTCGATTCTCTCAATGACCACTTGTGCACGCCTGTTGGCCGCTCTCCTCCAGCTCGAATATTTTGTCTCATTTTGGAAATCTGATGTCTCAGGGAAATCGGGAAATGTGTCAATCGCTGTTCCTAAATGAGAACGTCCATTTATTATTTGTTTAAATACTTATTATAAATTCACTACAGCAAAAGTACTAACAATAAAAAACTATCAATAAAAATTACGAACCCGTGACCATTCTCCTCCAAGTAAACTGCATTCCCGCAGAAAATGCATCGAGGGCAATTTGTGAACTAGAGAACAATTAGTCTTTTTTTAAATAAAATGTCCAAGCGCAGTGATAATGCTTTTGAAGAATAGCTCAAACCTGCAGACAGATTTAGACCACGTGAACGGATCTGCGATGAACAGCTGATTCTTGGGTATTCTGGAATATCAAGTTTATAATGATAATCATTTGTCAAGATAAATAGAGTAAAAAAACACGCAAATTTAAAATTCTAAATACGTGAAAGAAATGAAAATGGGAAATGAGATAAACCTCTTTCTTTGCGTATTCCCATTCGCAATGCTGATGTTGTAATTGCGTAAGTCTATCCGATTGGCATAGTAATCCACGAAGCGAATTGCCAATTCAACTGTCGTTTGCTTGTTTTGTGATTGCCAGACTTAAAATGTTAGTTCATACATACTTTTAAAAATAGGCTTAGAGAACCAGCGAAACATTCAAAAACATTTACATTCTGAATGGATAACTAGCGATCAGAAGATCACTTACAATTAAAATGTTTAATAATTAAGATGAGCAAAAACTTTACTAAAAGTTTAAAAGTAAAAGAATTCAATACGTGAGTAGACCGGAGGCAGCTGGGGAAGTCAAAGTTGCTGACTGAGCTCATCAATGGGAACTTTTCTGGTGAGATTCGTGTGTGTCTCAGCGAGAACCGGCAGAATAGGAGTTGCTCCTTGGCACTGAGAAATATAAGTTACTTTTTAATCAATTAAAAAAATTTCAGAAGAATGTTAAGAGTAATTTTTTAACATCCTGAAATACAAATCAAAGAAAAATGCGGTTTCATTTAAGCAAGGTGTAGCAAGCATCCTAGCACATCAAAATGGCTTTAGAAAAATTACTAAGAAAAGACTCTCTTACCTCAGCAGATTGTAAGAAGTGGATTAGCAACATAAGAAGGTGGTACGAAGAGAGCAGCCCGTGCTGAAATACAAACAAATCATTTCAAAACTTACAATACAAAAATAGTCGTATGCAACTAATTTGGAGAGTGAGAAAAATATACAGCAAACCTTGCTATTCCGAATCTCTAGTGCATTGCAAAGAGTGCGAAGCCAGAGAAAAAGGCGACCGAGTCGAGGATCCATCTAGAATTCTTGCAAAGTAAGACAAACCTAATTAGTAAGACAATTGAGCATTAAAATTATAATTCCTAAAATAAGGATTGACTCACAGAGTTGTATATGCGAAGCATGACAGTTTTCGAATGCTTTCGAATCGACGTCTTGGAAATTGAATGTCGACGACATGACCGTCCAAGAATTTGCAAATTATTACTGGCACCTAATATGACAACTGTTAATCAAACACACCGTTTCGCCCAGAAAAAAAGATTTTCTTTTAGGATGATATTATATTAAAGTATTCACAATATTGAGCACGTTAACATTCTAAATTTAAAGCAGTTAATTTTTTAATTTCTTGAAATTAAAAATAAAGGAACCTTTACTGGAGCCAGGACAATAATCTCTCGAATTAGTAAGCCCATATCAGAAAGTTCTCGTCGAAGAAGTGAGCGAAAAACGGTCACCATGCGACAGAAACAAGTTTAGCAAAATTAAATAAATTAATTTTTTTACTTTGAAATTTTATTCCTAAATAAGTAAACAGGCACAGAAACGAATGGCATGAAAAATGTCCGAAAGATTAGTCTGACAGTCGTAGTTCAGGGTTCTCGTAGAACTGGTAGTAAAACTCCTTTCGCCTTGAAGGATCCAAAGGAAAGAAAACAAGATCGAGGTCTGATGAGTGCGAGGAAAGACCTTAATCATAGAATTACAATTATCCCAATTTCATAGGCCTAAAATCCACTATTTTCCTATGTAAAATAGAACGGACATATTGCAAACAATTCCTTTCTCACTCCCGTTAATTACAACATAGTGGCTCTAGTAGAAAATTTCTTATTTTAAACTTAGATAACTCAAAAACATTCTAATTTTCAAAAAATTATTTAACGAAATGCGTTGAAAAAGTAACCTGAAACCCGCGAGCCAACCGGGACGAGCCTGGCATTTATGAAAGTTCGTCGCTCAATTTCGGGAAGTTTCTCGAGTAGAACATTCTAAACAAAATGCCTCTACTGAACAATAACTAGAATATTTTGGCCGTCCTTCTAACTGTTTCTATTACCGTAATAGGTAAATTAAATAATTAAAAGAAATGTGCAAAAGCAAAATGAGTACCGGGTTATTTTGCAGTTCATAAAGCCTGTTCTTGTCGGCAACTGAAAGCTTCTCCTCGAGGCTTTCGATAAGATTTTTGTGTCCGGCCAGAACGCACTCCAGGTCGGAAGTGCGATGACGTCTGATAATGTTATCAGAATAAGGAAAATATTACAGGTATAGCCGAGTACAATGTAAAGCAGATCCTTGAAGTTAGAAAAGAGAATGGTATTGCCGACAAATCAAGTATAAATAAATAATAAAATAAAGCATCTCTCACCTCCTATGTGTGCTAGAAAAGCTGCCTGTTGCAGTCGCTTCTCCAGGCTCATCTGAAGTCAAGGACATATAATATCAGCTAAACATTATGTATCTCTCGCCCATGATAGCAACTGCTGTGTTCATGCAAACAAATACCATTCAAACAAGTTTTCGGCTTTTTTTAAAAGAAGAATTGTTCACCAATTGTTAAAGTGGACTTATGCCTCATATCCGATAAAGCCAAGAAGAAGCTATTTTTAGGCAATCTGATTACCTGGAGTTTCGAACGACGAAGGCAAGTTCTCGCTAGCTGCTGTCGTTGCCAAGCACCGCCGCCAGGTGGATGATGTCATGATGACTCGTAGCACTTGATTCATCCTAGAGCGAACCTACCGTATTCTCTGACATATTCATCGTAGGTTTACGATATTTTAGTAAAAAAAACATCTATCACCCAGATCAGCATACAAATACACTTAGTCTGATCTAATTTGCAAGAACAAATGGCCAAATGAACAACTATTTAGGAAATTGTTTTGCAACTCGTAACAAGGCCCTCTCCCTCCCCCCTCTCTTATCTCGTAGGCAACACTCTGATTTCACACTTGTGAGCAGAGGTGCTAACGGGCCCAAAAATTTGGGGTCGGGCCCAAGGAATCGGCCAGCCCGGCCCGATACATTTCCGGGCCCAAGAATTTTGGGCCCGGCCCGTGGACCCGTTTGTGCCCGATTTTCAAAAAATTCTGGGGAAAAAAGTCCGACGAGTTACAAACTGTTTTGAAATTCAGAATTTTTCATGCTCGTGCTAGGAACATTCATTTTAATGTATAGAAGAAAGACTTTTAGGGGGAAAATAAACAAATTAAGGAAGTTTTGCTCTATAACAAGGCCACCAGTCCTCCTGACTGGACGACATTGTGTGCTGATCGGGCCCAATCGGGCCTGCGGGCCGGCCCAACTTCTTTTGGGCCCGGCCCGGCCCGGCCCCGGGCCCTGGAAAGTTGGACCGGCCGGCCCTACGGGCCGGGCCGGGCTGGGCCGGCTACTTTACACCTCTGCTTGTGCGTCGCCTTGTATTTAGTCACAGGCGTACTAGCGTGCCTTCGCACGCTACGGGCCTTCGGCCCGGTCAATGACCACCGGTGGTCATTTCCCGATTAAAGAAGGTATAAGTGGGGGTTGTTGGTTTAGCGGAAATCTCCTATGGTCTTGTATAATACGTTATATCTTCAGGTTATCGCTGTGCATGGCTTGCTCTCCCGCTTCGCTGTCGCACGGCCCTCACTTTGTCCTTCGTTTAATGTGTTTCATGTTTCACCCACGGCCCTGGCATGGCACTCTAATGAAAAGCCAGCCAAACCTAAGTATACTCATATTGAAGCTCTCCTGAAGTCCTTCAATATTCTTCAGGTCCCATAACTCTGCTATCCATATTCATAAAGATATTTATTTTAGAATGTTAGCACCCAACAAAAAAAATTTGACCCTTCAATCGATAATATCTACAATTTCTAGTGCGCAAAAGACGATATGTCGACCATTTTATGAAAGTACGTCAAAAACTGAACAATCAGAGTCAGTTAGATAAAAGAAAAGGATCTAGGAGAAAAGGAGATAAACGACCCTAAAAAAGTACCTAAAACCTTATTGTTTGCGGGCCGGCCTCCCACTGATCTACAAATGGGTCAATCAAGTTCATCTCCAGGAATCATATTCACTTTTTCATCCTCATATCTCTAACCGAAAAAAGATATACACCCTCAAAATCACCAAAGAGGCCAAATCGGTATCGCCTCCGACCAAAGTTTGGCCGCCGGCGCCGGCGCCAACCCTAAATTTTTGAAACACACATATTCTTGTAGGCCAGACATTATTCCATAATTCCCAAAAAACCCCACCCCGATACCTCTCCCCCTGCGCCCACAGCACCTCTCCGAGCTATCCCGGTAAATAAATAACATACTACTTTTTAGATAACTCTAGATCTCTCATCGTGTTCCCCATCATTTCCATTTTCGTAACTCACGTACTCGCGGCCTATCTTTCCTCCTTTCCTACCGATCCAAATTACCCAAGTTTGAGACACTCCCCGCTCTCTCCTCTCACTGAGCGGTCGGTTCGTGGCTCGCTCCTTCCTAAGCCACATCTCCTCTCCGCGACGCCCCTCGTGCCTGGGGGGCAAAGCTTCTTTCAATCAGGCACCACGCCAGGTTCATCTTCTCTCTCCGGCCACCCCTCATACCCTAGGGCCAAGGGAAATATTTCTGTGATCTTCGGCCCATTCTTGGTTACGTCACAATATGGTGACTAATGTTGATTCCGCTGCCGTTTCCTCTTTCCTCCAGAGCAACAAGCTGAAGAGACCACGTCCCGCGGATGACGACACTTTCACTCTCTCTACCGATGATGTCCTCAACTACCTCTTCGAGAAGCTCTCCTCTCTCACCGCCACGGTCTCCTCGCTCGAGTCTAATTCCGCATCCAAGGACCTTCTCATCAACGAGCTGACAAGTTCCATCTCCACCCTTTCCGAGAAGTGCGAATCCCTTGAAGCACTTCTGGCCCAAGCACCCAGCCACTCCACTCATGCTTCCAATGATGTGATTGATGTGATTCAAGTGATTGATGATGATATTGATATGTCTCCCAATGACAATGCCTCCCCCCCCCCTCTTCCTCCTCTTCTCCACCCTGGGATTTCTCCCGCGAAACAGAGGAAGAGATTAGAGACCGCCACGAGCGCCGTCGAGCTCTGGTCATTTACGGCATCCCTGTTCTTTCTGCCGAATCCCCTACCCAAACGGCAAATGCTTACTACAATGCAGTCCTCGGACTCCTCGATTGTCTAAATGTTCCTTGCCTTCCCCTCGCTGTCTATCCCCTCGTAGACCAGGCTCGCAAGCCATCTTCAAATCCCCTCAAGGTCGTCCTCCCCACATCCAAGTTTCAAATCCTAGCCATCTCCAATGCCCACAGACTCCGCCATTCTCCCACCTATTCCAATTGTTTCCTCCTTCCATCGCGTACTTTCGCCCAGCGGGGCATTGTTCCCTCTCCCCCCAAACTCCCCGACTTCTCTCGCTTCTACACCAAACCACATGGCCGCCGCTCGGCCCCTATCACCCTGCCCCCCGCCCTCTCTCATCTCGCGTGGCCACCCGCAGGCCTTCTCACTCTCACTCTCTTTCTCACTCTAACTCTCACTCTAACAACTCTCACTCTCACTCTAACAACCCTCCTATCTTCTCTAACCCCTCCTACGCGTCCGCGGTCCACCGCGGCCTTCATAACCACTCACCTCCTTCTCACATCTCTCACCACTACTCTCAACACCCACTGCCTCTCTCTCAGCTGCCTCTGCCTCTCTCTCAGCCGCCACAGCCTCCTCCCACTCCCCTTCTCTCTCTCAACTACCCACCCAACCCCTACCAACTTCTCCAATGCCTCCCCTCAATCCCTCTCCTCCCAACTACTCCTTCCCACCCCCTAACCCTCCCCCTTTTTACCACCCCCATCCCCAATACCAATTCTAACCACCCCCATTCGCAGGCATAGCTCCACCATTTGTTCTTTCAATGCCCGCTCAATTGTGAACAAAACTTTTGAACTGTCCTCTCTATTCTCCCGTTCCTTCGCTGTTATTGCCATTGTCGAAACCTGGCTTTCCTCCTCCCTCCCTGATAGTTATCTTCTAAACGGTAACCCTGACTGTTTAGTCTCTCGCCAAGACCGCCCAAGGCGCAAGGGCGGGGGCGTTGCACTCTTCTTCCGCTCTTCCATCTCCACAAACACCGTCCTCTCTAAATCATCCCCCAACGCCTTTGAGCTCCTCGCAGTAGATGCTAGTTTTAACAGTGATCTCATCCGCTTCATCCTAGTTTACCGTCCCCCTTCATGTTGTGCCTCTGATAATTCTATCCTTGTCAACCTTCTTACAGATCTCTCCACCGCCCCTCACCCTACTATCATTTTAGGCGATTTTAACTACCCAGACATCGTCTGGAATTCCACTAGTCACCCCCCGCTTGCCTCTTCTTCTAAGCTCTTTTATGACTTTACATCCTCATGCTGTTTTGCTCAACTCACACCAGCTCCTACTTGCAATGCTCACTTCCTGGACCTCGTTCTCACCAATACTCCATCCCTCCTCAGCAACACTATCCTCTCCCCTCCCTTCCTCAACTCCGACCATTCCACCATCGAATCCACCCTTTCTCTCTCCCACGCCAAACCTTCTTTTACTTATATAAGGGATTACAACAAATTCGACCACCATTCAGCCTCCATGTTTCTTTTAGATTTTGCCTTCCCAGCCCCTTTCCATAAGCTCTCAAGTGTAGAACACATGTACTCCGCACTGTCATCCGCCCTCCACGCTGTTGAAGACCTCTTCGTTCCCTTTAAACGTGTCTCCTCTCACGGTATTCGTATCCCCAATCACATTTACCGCCTTAAGCGGAAACGCTATGATGCTTGGCTCGCCCTCCTAGCCCATGAATCTGATTCCACTAGACATGCTTATTCCCTCATTAATTCCTGTTATTGTAAGGCTATTGATAAGTACTCTAGAAATGTAGAAAAACACGTCATTAACTCTAACAATAAGGCCCTCTTCTTCCGCTTTATGCGCAACCGCCTATCCTCCAAACCCCGAGGGGTCGATACTCTCACCTCACCTTCTGGTACTCTCTGCTTTACCGATGATACCAAGGCCCAACTCCTAGCTGCTACTTTTTCCTCTGCTTTTACTATTGACGATGGTAACCTCCCGGTCCTCGCCCCTAACTTTGTCACTCACTCTTCCCCCTCCTTTCAAATCAATTTCCCCCGTCATGAAATTTGCCGAGTTATCGAGACCTATAAGAACTCTTCCTGTAAGACTCCTGATAATTTCAACTTGTCTCTCATTAAGAAACTTGCCATCCCCATCTCGGAAGCTCTGGAATATATATTTGACTTCTCGTACTCCACCTCATCTGTCCCTACGGCCTGGAAAACTTCCATTATAATCCCCATTAAGAAAAAGCCTCCCTATTCTGACCCCTCCAACTATCGCCCTATCTCTATAACCTCATTATTTTCTCGAATTTTTGAACGTATGCTCTGTAAGAAACTCTACCCTTGGTGCAATAACGCTCACTTAATACCTGATGAACAGTACGGATTTAGACCAAAACGCTCCATTGATTACCAGTTGCTAGGTTGTCTCGAACATTGGACCGCTGCCATCTCCCGATCCCATTCCACTGATATCGTCTATTTTGATCACGCTCGGGCCTTCGACCGTGTCTCCCATGCCAAACTCATCCATAAGCTCACACTTTTCTCCCTTCCTCCTAAATGCATCTCCTGGATCTCTGCCTTCCTTAGTAATCGCACTTTCTCCGTCCGCGTAGGCTCCTCCCTTTCCCCTCCCTTACCTGTCACTAGTGGCATCCCGCAAGGGACTGTTCTTGGTCCGCTCCTGTTTATCTTATTTACTAGCGATCTCCCATCACTTGTCTCTTCCCATGATGTTCACTCGCGTTGTTTTGCAGACGACCTCAAGATTTACCGCTCTTTTCCTAGTTCCTCCTCTAATGCTCCTCTCCAAGCAGCCATTGATGAAGTCTCCGCCTGGGCCATCAATTGGCAGCTCCCCCTGGCCCCCTCTAAGTGCTCAGTCCTCCACATTGGAAAAACCAATCCTAACACTACTTACTACCTTAACGGTTCCCCTCTCCCCTCCGTCCCAATCATGCGTGACCTTGGCGTCATTATAGATCCCCTCCTCTCCTTCTCTCCCCACTGTTCCTTTCTCACTAACAAAGCCATAAGCAAATGCCACCCCATCCTTCGCTCTCTTCGCTCTAGAAATAAGAATGTCCTCCTCTCGGCTTATATCCTGTACATCCGTCCCTTGCTAGAATCGTGTTCCTCTGTATTCTCTCCGCGTCTTAAGAAGGATATCCGCAAGTTAGAAAAAGTCCAAAACTATTTCACGCGTTTTATTTACAGACGATCCCTTGGCTATTCTAACCCCAGGGATGTCCCCAACTCTACTGCCCGTAACACCGCCCTCTCCCTCCACACTCTTCTAACTCGCCGTCAACATGTAGATTTTACCCCTGCGCGTAGACTCGTTTTTGGCCATAGGCGTATATCGGACCGTGTCCCCCACTATTTTCATTTCCGTAACTCTCGCACCCGCGGTTTGTCCTTCCTTCTCTCCTACCCGTCCACCCGTTCCTCCATTCGCAACCACTCCTTCTTTATAAGAGCCGCCAAGGCCTTCAACGCCCTTGCAAAACGTACCAATCCCTCTTCCCTCTCTTCTCCTGCTCCTCACCCAATCCATTAATTGTCCACTTCTGTACCATTCTTCATTGTTATCCATATCACTATTTCCCCTTATCCATTTCACTATTTCTATCTATTTATGTCTATTGCTATTCCTACTGCTATCTTCACATCACACACATATATATTCATCAAACACGTGCTTGACGCGTAATAAAATCAATAAAATCAATCAATCCACACGCTCCTCCGCTCGCAACCACTCATTCTTTATCAGAGGAGCAAAGGCTTTCAACTCCCGGGCCAAGCACTCATCCCCCTCCTTCCTCTCTTCCCCGTCGGCAGCCCCATTACAATAGTCCGTGTATACTGCATGACGTTCAGGTATACTGTATATTATGTTATGTTTACTGTATCATGTTATGTATCAACAATTAGTATTCGAACGGCAATGAAATCCGAGCGGTGATGACACCAAATGTGCGCAGTCAATATTCTCTTTATCTATTACAATAATAAAACAACAAGAAAACAATACATTTCGAAATATTTGCAAGCGTATCCGCCTCAATAATCCTGATTGAGGACCCGTTCATAAGCGAAATACAAAATTCGTAATCAAATAAACTCCACAGAATTTATTATCTCAATAAACATAATTATGGCGGAGAAAATCAACTTAAGAAACATAACTGGGGTGATATGACAACTCGCATCCCTAAATAATGCTCACCCGTCTTGAGTTCTTAGAAAGGCCCAAATGTTCTTAAAATGTCAGACTACACTGTCCTTGTTAAAGATGTCTCCGGCGAATTATTAATATATCGCTTTTTAAGCATGGATCAGTTCGTCTCATAGTAAAACTTACATAGAGAAAGATTGAATGAATTTCATCTTATCATCCCAGAATTATAGTCATTTTACACGTGTCTTGGACGGTTTCCTCCAGCTGTGATCCTTTGTCTCATTTTGGAAATCAGCAGCCTCAGGGAAATCGGGAAACGTGTCAATCGCCGTTCCTAAATGAAAACGTCCATTTATTCTTTTTTTTAATATTTATTATAAATTCACTCCAGCAAAATCTAAAGTACTAAAACAAAACTATAAATAAAAATCTCGAACCCGTGACCATTCTCCTCCAAGTAAACTGCATTCCCGCAGAAAAAGCACCGAGGGCATATGGGGATCTAGAGCAATTAATTTTTCTTGTAAAATAGAAAATAAAGTAATTTCAAGCATAGGGGGATTTTTTTCTGTAAAGTAACTCAAACCTGCAAACGGAATGAAACGGCGTGTACGGATCGATGATGTGCAGCTGACTCGTACGTCTTCTGGAATATATCAAGTTTGCACATACGATGTTCAGATTCTGAGAATAAATGAAAGAAAATAAAATGGGAAAATGGGAAGAAACCCCTTTCTCCACGTTCTTCCATCCGCAATGTTGATGAAGTAAAAGGATAAATCGATCCGATTAGCATAGTAATTAACGAAGCGAATTGCCAACTCAGCTGTCGTTTGGCAGTTTTGTGATTTCCAGGCTAAATACTTTAAAATTAATTGAAAGTGCAGATAGCTAGCAAAATTAACATTATATACAGATAAATCGTGCTCAGAAGAACACGTGCAATTAAAATGCTTAGCAACTATACGGAACAAACCAAGCAATTCAGTACCTGGGTAGACAGGAGGCAGTTGGGGGAGGCAAAGTTGCTGAACGACCTTGTCAATGGGCACCCTATCTCCGATGAGATTCGAGTGCGTCTGAGAGAGAACCGGCAGAACCGAAGTAGCTCCTTGGCACTGAAATAATTAAATTAAATCTTTTAAATGTTAAAGCCAATTAGTTCAATAAACGGCACAACGTCTAGGAGTTATTTTTTTTAAGTCCGAACATATAAATGAAATACGCGGCTTCATGGAAGCCAAGTCTAGCAAGCATACAATGTGATGATCCCGAAAACGGAGCAACGTAACAACTACCTGTGTCATCACATCGATCATGAATATTCAAAATGGCTTTAGATAAATTAAGAACAACAGTAGTCTCTCGCTTACCTCAGCAGACTGTAAAAAGTGTATTAGCAGCATATAAAGGTGGTACGAAGAGAGAAGCCATTGCTGAAATGCAAATTAAAAAAAATTATATCAAAAGTTACGAATACAAAAAATATTATGTTTACACCTATATTGTTCTAATGCTAGAAATTTGAAAAGAAAAGAAAAATAGAGAGAGCAAACCTTGCTATTCCGAATCTGTAGTGAATTGCAAAGAGCGCGAAGCCAGAGAAAAAGGCGACCGAATCGAGGATCCATCTAGAAATCTTGCAAAGTAAGGCTATATTGAAAAACAACGAGGCATTAAAAGGTTAATTCAATAGTGATTAACATATTTAATATTCCTAAAATAAGAGCTGATTTACGGGAAAACACTCTCTCGTAATAAACAGTGACTTGCCGAGTTGTATAAGCGAAGCATGGCAGTGTTTCGAATGGCTTCGAACTTATTTGATGGAAATTGAATGTCGATGGTATAGATGTCCGAAAGTTTGCAAATCAATATTGGCACCTGAAATTACAACTATCAAGCAAACACTGATTCAGTCGGTTATTACATTGCTTTTTCACTCCAAATAAGTTATTGATATCTTTGTTCAGATTTCTTGAAGTGTAAAAACGGAAAACGGAACCTTTACTGAAGCCAGGACAGTAATCTCTCGAATTGGTATGCCCATTTCGGAAAGTTCTCGTCGTAGAAGTGAACGAAAAACGGTCATCATGCGACTAAAATATGTTTAGCAAAATTAAATAAATAAATTTTTTTAATTTTGTGATTTTATTTCTAAGTACAGGCATAGAAACAAATGGAATGAAAAATGTCCGAAAGGCTAGTCTCACAGTCGTAGTTCAGGGTTGTTGTAGAACTGGTAGCAAAACTCCTGTCGCCTTGAAGGATCCAAATGAAAGAAAGCAAGATCCAGGTCGGATGAGTGCGAGGAAAGACCTCAACCATAGCATTATAATTATCTAAAAATTTCTTAGGCTTAAAATCCACCAGTTTTTAACCACTTGAATGTAAAATTGAACGGACATATTGCTAATAATTCGTTTATAATTTAACCTTTCTCGTTTATAATTTAACCTTAGATAACAACATAACATAATAATGAAAAAATTATTTATAAAACAAACTGCGTCGAAAAAGTAACCTGAAACCTGCGAGCCTACCGGGACGAGCCTGGCATTTTTGAGAGTTCGTTGCTCAAGTTCGGGAAGATTCTCGAGTAGAACATTCTAAAGAAAACGTGTAAGTTGAACACTAAGAAGAATATTATTGGCAGTTAATCTAACAGTTTCTATGCTTGTAATAGCAAATAAAATATATTTACAAGGATATAAAAGTGAAAATGAGTACCGGCTTGTTTCGAAGCTCTTGAAGACGATTATTGTCGGCAACTCGAAGCTTCTCATCGAGGCTTTCCACAAGAGCCTTCTGTCCGTCCAGAACGCACTCCAGATCGGAAATGTGACGCCATCTGGTTACGGGTCAGATTAAGGAAATATCTTTAAAAAGTAAGGGGCATAGCCGGGTACATTGTAAATTAATTATTAGATATACCTAGCCGATCGTAAACGTTGCAAAAGTAGAGTGGTATTGTCGACAAAGCAAAAATAAACAAAAAATAAAATAAACAAACCCTGACCTTCTCCTTGTGCTGGCACTTCTGCATGTTGCATTGGCCTTTACAGGCTCTTCTGAAATCAGTTATAAATAATCTCATTGTCAGCATGAAATTTTGTATCTCTCAGACATTCCAGCAACAAATGCGCTCAAACAAAAATATAGTGGTTAAGCATGCTTTCTGCTCTATTTTAATCCTTTTAGAAGAATTGTCTCTTATACAGAGGTGGGAATGGGCCCAAAATTTTTGGGCCAGCCCGGCCCTGGGGGCCCAAAGTCTCGGCCCGGCCCGGCCGGAAATTTCCGGGCCTTGTAATTTTGGGCCCGGCCCGGCCCGTGGGCCCGTTTGAGCCCGATTTTCAAAATAAAAATTTTTTTTCCAAAAATTTTTTCTATGTTAATTGGGGGGTTTCTTTTGGGTTTGCATGAGTTTACCAAAGTAAAAAATATGTTTCCCCCACCCCTAAGTAACATGCCACTATATAAACCATTTTCAAATACTTCCGAAAATTTCAAGTTTACGTTTTTACCTTCAATTTGCCAGGAATTTCTGACTTGAGGGCCCAATCGGGCCTGCGGGCCGGCCCACCTTTTCTTGGGCCCGGCCCGGGGCCTTGGGAAATTGGGCCGGCCGGCCCTGAGGGCCGGGCCGGGCCGGCCCATTCCCACCTCTGCTCTTATATGATAAAGTCAAGAAGATTTTATTTTCAGGCAAGTGTTTAGTTCTGATTACCTGGAATTCGGGACAGCGAAGGCAATGTCTTGGAGACTGCTGTCGTTGCCACGCACCGCCTCCAGGTGGATGACGTCATGACTCGTTGCACTTGCCTCATCCTCAAGGACCTTTAAACCGTTAAACCGCGCGGGATGATGAAACTCATATAAAATTTACACAAAATACACTACACAAAATTTCAATCACCGTTTGAATTCAAAATAAAAAAAATGAGCGGGAATACTTGGCAGTTAGGAAAGTTCATCTGTTCATCCGTTCATCTCGTTCATCTATAGGAAAGTTCATCTTACATAAATTTCAAAAACGTTAACTAACCAGGGAACTGTCAGAAACCCTAAATTCCAAAAATTCTGATATTTTGCATATGGATAGGCCATCACATTGGATGGTTCGGAATGAAAAAAAGTAGGATCCGAATCCCTCTAGAAAAGTTTTTACACCCATTCAAAGATGTGTGAAAATCTCATTCATCTGTGAGCTGCCACGTTAAAGGAGCTGTCCATGGAGATTACAATGACATATAAATTTGAGCCTGAGAGAACCAGGCTAGCTTAAAACATAGCTGTGCAAATTTACAACACACGAAATTTCATTAATACTGAGAAAACGCCTTTGGTCTATGGTTCATACTGTACGATTTAGTAGATGACGTCAGCATTGCTCGCTCTGCTTGTCTGTCTCTCTCTCTCACTCTCACATGCCCAGAACGCATTTCACCAATTTGTCACGTCCGGGTGAATATTGGGTGCGAATAGAACCTGCTCTGCACGGCTTAGGAACATGTTTCGGCCACATGCGAAGCCCATCTGACAAAGAGTGTGGATTTATAAAAGAATACATGTGTATGCATATATGTATTTTTCGTGTATATGTGGTATGTATGTATGTACATAAACATTACAAGTGTGAGTGTTTATCCCTGCTGTATTGCATATCGAACACTGTCTTAGAATGGAAGGAACGGTTCATCCGGCCACATTCGATCCGACTAGAGAAGAGCTGGATGAAGCAGTCGAGAAGATGAGACGTCGACTAGGAGATGATGAAAGATCATCTAAGATATTCTCTGCCCAGGCGGCACAGGAAGCTCTGCAGTGTAGTTGTGGTGGATGCGGAGTGGTCTCGGAGTACACGACATCGTATTGCTGCCAGTCCGTACTCCTCCACCCTCATCTACTTCTCCAGCGAGGACGAGAGCTGCACGAATTCATGCAGCAGCTGGTCGGCGACGAGGCGGTCGGCTGTATCACGAGGTCGCGCCAGTTCCAGGAAACGTACTTGGACAACAGATCTGCTCGGGCAGCAGCCCGGATGTACGAGGTGTCTCAGAATACAAGCCAGAGACAGACACAGCCAAGCAACAGGTATTATACACTTTCAATAAGTGAAATAGTATTCTGAAGAATCTAGTTATAATACAGTTTTTAGCAAGGAAAATGGTGATCATTATAGGTCGTTTCGTTATGGAACCTATCGCTACGTCGCTGCAGACATTTGGGGCACGGTTGGCGGCAACAACCGACTCGAATTGCCTTCCTACGTTGTCACCGCGATCCGGGAAAAGTGGCCAGAGCCGGACGGAGTATATACCGGCTTTTTCGAAGTGCAAATTCATTGGTAGATGTGTCTCCTTTTCTGTTAGATAAAGCGAGCGAGTTGTATTGTTGGTGGCATGGAAGATCAAAACATGACAACGGGGACAAGACGGGACAACAATCAGTCTCTACTCCCATAACCATGGTACATCGCTGTGTTGTATGTGGAGAGGTCAGAAGCGACCAGTATGAGGTAGTGGCTTTCACAAGCAATACAAAGAAGGCTAATGAGTGGATACGAGCTATCTGCAATGATAACGCCGCCCGAGAGGAAGCCCTACGCTACAACCTTTCCCACTATGAGGATCCTCGGTTGTGTCGGCGCCATTTTCCCAGAAGCTCATTCATTACCTGCTCTGCTGGACGTTCACGTCTCATTCCATCCGCTCTGCCATGTCCAACAAATGTCATCAAGGTTCAGGTAGCAAATTCATTCGTTACAAATTATGGTGCCAGAGGGGCGCCGGGATTACCCCGTAGGAACCGGACACTCTTGGCCACAAAAACTACTTCAAAATACACAACTAATATAACAGGAGGCACTTGGGCATCCGAGAGCAACACGGCCTCTCTGGCCGCCGCCACGCCCGCTCACCCTGTCACGCCTTCAGCTTCCTCAGCGACTCCAACGTCCACCTATTCAACTACAGCCACTTTCGTCTTCTCCCGCGCACGCCGTCCTTTCGCCGCCCGCATCCGCACCGCCGCTCTCTTCTCTTCCGAGTCCTTCAATGCCCAATTTGGTTGGAGACTCATTTCAAGGAAGGCACACCAGGGCTAAGGCAAACTACTTCAACTTTTCATCCCCATCTTCAAATGCACCTAATCTCACTCCTCTCTATTGGGGTGATTCAACAGACTATTCTGAGGTGAAAGACAATTTTTTGGCAAAATATGTATTTTTAAAACTTCCCTTCACAGTGATGTCCTCGTCGGTTGCCTGCAATGTGACATTACCAGAGTGCAAATTTGCTTTCATCGATTTGGAATTCCTATCCGATCTTTTCCGTGATTGCATCCAATGCGGAAAAGAGAATGTCTGCGAAGTTAGTACTAATTTCGTATGAAACATTGAACTTTTCCCACTATTTGAAGGTTCACATGCGGGCGGAAGGAGCGGTGGTGCATGTGAATTCCACATGCACGATCGATACAGACCATAAGAGGTCATGGTCCAGCAGCCGTAAGGTTACGACTGCTGCCAAATCTCCAAATGAGAAACTTCGAGAGATATCCTTGGATCTGGTATCCATTACATCCACGACCACCTACGTATACGGGGTAGCAAAGTAAATGGCTACTAGAAAATATACTACTTATTACAGGCTATTGCTCCTACTATGCAAGCACTAAGCGTCGCATTTCCTTCGAAGACCACTTTTTATAATATACGCAATAGCTATATCGAGCAGGCCATAACCGACATCTACCAGGCTGATCACGACTATTGGCTAAACAGACTCAGCGAAGATGTCAAAGAGGTGTGTTACTAGCAATAGGTATATAGTCAATTTCCGCAACCCTTTGGTCAAGGGGAAACTTCTCAACCTAAGCGGCGACGGGATTTTTGACTCACGCGGATATTCAGCAATGATTTGTCGCTATGAACTACTCGCTATTCCCTACAATGTGGTGATTTCCCATAGTATCACACACAAAAGCGAAACTGGTAATATCTTTTAGTTATTTTTATATTTTTTATTGTACTCCTAATAATACTATCCTGAAGAATACATGTCGACAAGGTTGGAACCTGTGGGGATGAAGAAGGCCCTGGATATCCTTCTTTCCGAGTTCGAGCCATCGGAGAGCAGCCCGATCGCCACCATCACAACCGATCGAAGCCAAGCAGTAGCAGCAGCCTTACGGCCCTATAATATCAAACATCTCCATGACTCATGGCACATTACTCGCAACCACACCATCACTCTCATGGGGGCATGTAATTTTTTTCTTGAAACCAAAATCATTTTATAATTTCAGGAAATCTATTATTAAAAGAATAATAACATTTTGAAGAAAGCAAAAGCGAGGAAATTCGAGACACTGCGAAAATGGATTCGGAGCCTGGTAAACCATACGTGGTACGCAATCACTGCATCGAATGGAGATGGTCAGCTTGCACGTCAGCTATATCTATCAGCGCTGAACCATATCGATGGAGTCCATCAGTGGACAAAGGTTTGAACTATCAATATAGCTAACACGTGAATTTCAAAATCAATGCGTATCGTTATCACAAAATTATTCAGAGCGAAAGATTTCCCACTCTTACAAGCTGTACGCATGGGCCCCTACCCCCAAATGCTCCGCATAAGAGCGGCCTGACAGATGTTGCACGAGATTGGTTACATGAGTACTTCAACAGCCAAGTGGACGATATTGCAAAAACTTCTCCATTCCTGGCAACCTCCGAGGCAAGAAAACTAGTCCCCATAAAAATACAAATGACTGAATTTAGGTAGAATCTTTTCACGCGCACTCAGCAAGATGGCTTCCAAAGGACCATTACTTCAGCGTACAAGGCTCCAAACTACGAATGATGGTGACAATCGTCTCATGGAACAAGAGGAAACTCGAGATCGAGGAAGGAAAGATAACGGAATGTGGGAGGAAGAATGTCTACAACAAGACCACAAAGGAGTACCGAGAGCGCGCTGTCTACACTGGCTCGTCAAACCAGTTTCAGTAAGAATATAAACAAATGGAACATTAGCCAAGTAAGTTCTCCGTCTCATTATTTCAGCAAGGATATCTTGGCAAGAGCTTACGAGATACGCCGGGCAATGGAGAGAGCGCCGGTCCAGACGAAGAAGAATCAGCCGGAACCAGACGAGGACGAGAGTGACGTGGAGCTCGACATTGGCCACGACTTGAACAGCGCGCTGCAAATGATCGACAATGAGGACTACGATAGCGAATATAGCGTAGAATTATGAAGTATAAGTACAGTTTGTGCTCTCTGAAGATTGTATAAGCAAATGATTTTTTAGGTAATGGTATTCAAAGCATTAGCAGAAATTCTATTATAGTTTGCTTATGAGAGTGTTGTTCGGGCTTATTTCGAAAAGATTATTCCATTACACGTTCAAATGCATTATCAAACCTGGCTGTTAGGAAGCAAGAGCCAGACCTAGCATCTCGCTGTCATTCAGCCACAAACCTCAATGAGTTCCTCACAAGCCAAAATGAACTTTGAAAAAGGGAATGAAAAACAAACAATTCGAAAGAACTCAAAAACGGATCTAAGCAAACGTGTGCCGGTGATCCTGTTGATGGTGAGTCCTCTCGTTGGGCGTTGGAAGCTCATCGGTGCACGCCCAAAAGATTCCTGATTTCAGAAGGCCATATTTGACGAACTATCAACAAATTTTCCAGAAATATCGAACAAATTCAGTGAATAGGAATGATAATGATTATATTAATTTAAAATATTTAATTCTGCCGAGGAAATCTGGTACGAAAAGCTACTACTAACTCGCAAGTCACTGGATTATGACTACATACATTACTATTTAAAAGTAAAAAAAGATACACGAACAACAATAACAAACACGCCATTGATAACAAAAAGTAAACCAAAAGGCCCGAAGGCTGCTCGAAAATTTTAGGATTCTTGCCGGTGTACGGTAAGGGTTTCCCACAACCTTTTGGAAGATGAGGCGCTAATTCAAGCATCATTTATTTAGTAGTGACAATTTAGCTCCATGGTCTGTTCCTTTAATAAACGTTTCAAAGATTAAAACATGAAAGATTGGCGCAGTGGGTAGCGCTTGCGGGTATAATTTTTCGGTCGCAAGTTCAAAGCCCCTTCGGGTCAAAAACTTTTGCTAATTTTATAAACGGATTTTGAGGTAGTTGGTTTCTTTTCTGTACTTTCTATCGTTATCTATTTGAAAGCAGACTTTGTGAAGTGCACATAACCAGATATAAAAAAATTTGTTTTGGGCTGTAGATAAGTGCATGTATGTTTGCATGAAGGATTGTTTTGTATATTATCTCTCGTTCCGATCATGGATCATCGACCGAAAGTGATAAAGAAAAGCATCCTACTACTCAAAATCCGTTTATAAAATTAACAAAGGTGTTTGACCAGAAGGGGCTTTGAACTTGCGACCAAAGAATTATAGCCGCAAGCGCTACCCACCGCGCCAATCTTTCATGTTTTAATCTTTGAAACGTTTATTAACGTGGCAGCTCACAGATGAATGAGATTTTCACACATCTTTGAATGGGTGTAAAAACTTTTCTAGAGGGATTCGGATCCTACTTTTTTCATTCCGAACCATCCAATGTGATGGCCTATCCATATGCAAAATATCAGAATTTTTGGAATTTAGGGTTTCTGACAGTTCCCTGGTAAATTTCAAGATGAACTTTCCTATAGATGAACGGATGAACAGATGAACTTTCCTAACTGCCGGAATACTTGGTCGTGAAATCCCGGTTGCAGCCACCCCCATTTCCTCCATAATACATCATTTCGACAGAAATAAACCTTTTGCAAGGGCTGCTACACAGCTGCTAAATCCTAGCTGGAAAATCAGCCGCAACGCGTGAGGTACCGTGGTGCGTTGGGACGTGCTCAGTATGGGGAGTGACCGAGCGTTTTTCCATTGGCTGAAGGGTCGTGTCCTTGTCGAGTCTATCGCAGGTAGTCTCTGACATATCCACCGTAACTTCCGACATGTACGCCAGCATACAAATCTATTTCGAATCAGATTCGCATTAACTAACAACTTTCAAGGAAAGCTCATTTCAGCGGCCAAAACAACTACACGCACGACTATTGTAAGAAGTTTTGGGAACTATCAACAATCAATATTCAAACGGCACTAAAACCCAGGCACTGACAAAATGAAATGCAGTTAGTCAGTATTCTCTTCATTCGTTACAAAAAATTAAACAACCAGGAAACAGTTCATTTCGAAGTATTTGCAAACTTATCGGCAGCAATATTCCTAACAGCAATTTTGCAACCAGAAGAGAAATTATAACAACAAACGAATTGAGTACCCGTTCGATTATGAAACTCCAACAAAAACCTCAATATAACATACAAATAAGGCGGTGAAAGCCAAGGCAATGCATGAACAAAATAGGGTGAAAGGCAATGCCAATCTCTAATTAATTTTCGCCCGTCTTGAGTAACTAGAAAGAGGAGGTCAGACTACACGGCAGGGATGTATCGGAATAAAAATTTTCATAACGGAATTCGGAATTCGGAAGGCCCCCTTTCATAACGGAATTCGGAAGAGAAAAATCGGAATTCGGAACTTCAAGTTTCAATTAGAAAGATGGGACTTTTTCTCTCTAACTTTTGCACAGTCTCTAGCTCTTGGGTCATAAAATAGTACGCTTAGATGGTGTGCTCTGCCGTGACATTAATTCTTGGGTGAAAGCTCCCCTCACTCCCAGGACAGCCCATCTCCTTCGCATCGCGTCCGCAGTCGCACGCAGAACAGAGGCAGAGAATTGACAAAAGTAAACACGGGCAGTGATCGTCGGCTCGGGGGTTGCCACCGGCACAATCCCACTCGACCGCCCAACTCCACTCGAGATACAGTTCCCATACCGGCTTGAGCACCATGTCAAATTTGACTTCATCGAACTTTAGTACTGAGTGGCTCTAACTAGCCTAAGCGCCAGACGAATTCTTGACTTTTGGAGGGGTCTGTATATCTACCCTCAGGGGTCCTAGAGGCCTAATCTTTTTAAATCGAGTCATATTGACTTGGGAAGAACCTTGGCGCTTAGCTCGCAGCATACGAAAAACCTTGGCCCAAATCTAACAAGCGTCAGATGTGCAATACGGGACAACCCGCATATGTTGTGAAGCTTGGAATTTTATTTAAGTTTTACCAAAATGCGCTTCCCAAAAGGTCGGCCGTTATGAAAGATCCTTAAAACATTTCATTGTTATTTCGCACGACTCAAAATGAAAGTTTCATCAATATTTCGTCAACCTGGCGTCTTTTTACAGGGCTGCATTCAGTTTTCTTCCTAGATATATGCATAAAATTGTGATGGAAATCAGTTCTATATCCTCTTTCCCTACTTATATTTATCCCCAAGAACTGGTAAGTCACTCATTCCCATATTCTTGTGGCAATTCTTTCTTTCCACTTGTTTTCCCCCACATGTTCCACCCCCCCCCCCCTCTCCGTGTCATGCACAGTGTTGTTATGACCCAGTATGACGTAATAGAATATAGGTTGCGGCGCTTACACTAGACCCTGCGCCATTCGTTTACTTTGCTGATTTAGACACCCAAGTTTGAGGTGTCGGAGGATAAATAAGTCTCTCGCATCTCGGCCCACGCAACACAGGATCCGCACCGAGGGATCTCCGGGGCACGACAGTGCCGCCTATGCTGAGGGGAGCAGAGAAGAACCTGGACGACCCTGGTTGAACAGCGCAGCTGGTGCGAGTGCACGCTGGAGGGAAGAGGGCACCGAGGTGACCCTTTGGGCTAGACGGAAGCCCAGGCACGTCAGCTCCCCGGTCATATCCATTGACTTTCCGTGACTAAATTTGCAAGGCAGAGCATCATAATTCTGAAAAAATTCCGAAAAAAGAATTCAGAATTCGGAAGGCTCCCTTTCATAACGGAATTACTTTGCTGGTTTAGACACCCAAGTTTGTTTTTGAGTGCACGCTGGAGGGAAGAGGGCACCGAGGTGACCCTTTGGGCTAGACGGAAGCCCAGGCACGTCAGCTCCCCGGTCATATCCATTGACTTTCCGTCACTAAATTTGCACGGCAGAGCATCATAATTCTGAAAAAATTCCGAAAAAAGAATTCAGAATTCGGAAGGCTCCCTTTCATAACGGAATTCCGAAGGGAAAAAAGGTCGGAATTCGGAATTCCGATACACCCCTGCTACACGGAACACCCAAGCTTCTTCCATCTCTCGTTCTGGATGTCATCGGCGAGAAGTTTTAAGAACTTCGTGAGGATCGCAGCGCCGTTCCCCAGGGCACACACTCCTTTCGTACGGTCAAAGTACGGCTCTAGCAGCAGAAGCTTATTCGTCTTTCTGGAGAGAGAGAGAGAGAGAGAGAGAGAGAGAGGGAGGGAGGGAGAGAGAGAGAGAGAAAAAGAAAGAGAGGCAGAGAGAGATGCAGAGATAGATAGAGAGGCAGAGAGAAAAAGATAGAGTCAAATGACTTACACTGGAACAAGAACATTCTCGGCTATATCGATTGCGTGATTGTGGAGATCGATACGAGAGTAGAAGTGGACCAAGTCGAGCGCGAGCTCACCCACCAAGCCGACGATCGGCCCTTGGGGAGACCAATCGGAAGGGAGGACCGGCTGGAATAGGAAGAGGTTCAGCCTAGCTTCAGCTAAGGCACAACTTTCATTTCAGTGGTTTGGAATACGAATAGGCATATTACAGGAATAAAATAAAAACATTTAGCCTTTATACCAAGTATTTTTTTTCGACAATTTATTTTTGATAGTCCACACCAATTCGTATAGTCCACACATTCGTCTGTAAGAAGCCACAAAGACATTGACTGACTAAAATAATTAAACATAAGAAATAAAGAATAGAAAACCGACAAGTTTGTTAAGTTCGATGTCGCCTGCGACATCTTGCCAAGGTCGATCGGCTCGAAGCATCTCGGGGAAGGTGTTGAGAAGTGGCGGAATCAGCTTGCACTGCTAGGATTAAGCCGCACTTCATGTGAAGTCCGCAAAACCACAATTTCCATTTAAAGGCTTGAAAACATTAACTTTGTTTGCCGAGAACCTTCTACTTCTCACAAACCAGTTGCTGTGATCTCCAAGATAACATATTCTTTCACTTTTTTCTTTCAACGGCTATTTTGTTCCTATCAGGAGAAGAAACAAAACATGAATACCTGTGAATAAAAGAGACACAGCATGTAGACATGAAAAGAAGTGAAGAGCCCGAGGTTTCCGCCTGGACAAGAAGTTAAAATCATGCTTCCAAAAATACATAAATTATTATTGTTTATATTTATGCCGACGTTAGAAAAGAAAGAGCTTACCGAAGAAGTCGCGTTGTTTCATTTGTGACCGTAGCCACCGTGTTAAGAGCATGCATCTTTGGTCGATCTGAATTGGATACAGTATCTAGTAAGATTATCCTCAAGAATTGTAGAATAACCGTACTGGGTATAAGTTTATAGCCTCTTTTTAAATTAAATTATTGTCAATGGTAAAAAGAAATCTCGACCAAGAAGGCGGTGCGCACGAAGTTAGAAGAACGAATAGGCTCGACATGAGCTAATTGAATGTCGAAGTGGATGCCTGATATCGTTGTTCCTAGAAATTAAGAGAAACGATCATGAAACAGTCAAGCAAAAAATTTGAGCCTAGATAATAGAAGCGTTTAAATAAAATGATTAATAATGAGCAAAAATTATAGGATAACCTTTAATAATCGGCACCTTCGCTTTAGTAAGTGGAAATGCATTCTTAATCGGCCCGCCGCGCAAAGAATTTTGGAGCTTACTCAGTGTGGTTCTGCAAAGGAAATCATAACAAGGTCCAACAAATTTTTCGGTGCGCTTTTTGTAATAATTTTTTTTGGAGATCGATAAATTGGCATATCCACTAGACAAAGCATGAGTAAAAGAAAAGTTATTTGAGCTATTTAATGCAACATAGCTAATTAATTTAGTCTAACAACACTTTAAGAATTTCGGGTCGTCTGTGAATTGGCTTCTGAAGGAGGTGAGTGCTTTCTCATTCGTCGCATGCGGAACAAGCACCAGGTCGAGGTCAGAGTGGCGGGTTGCCGCGCGAGCAGCCACGCTCCCGATGCAACACACCTTCGAATAGGAAGAAGATAATCCACAGATCAGCCGATAGGCTCCGCCCACCCGTCCACACCATCCGATTAGAGAACACTTACACGAGCATGCGGCTGCATCCGCGTCAGTCGAGCGCGAATTTGGACGATTGCCTGAACATAGCAAAAAACAACGTAACTAACGTAGAACTTTAACATTTCTAAAATGAAAACAAATCGAATAAGTTATAGAATGAAAACAATAAATAGATAGATAAACCATTACAGTTCCCTTGCCTGATCGAGCAGCTCTCGCTGTCTCTTCTCAGCAGGTTGCTGTAGTTCGTTTGCCAATTCATTAGAGAGAGAATGGACAAACTTGGCGCGGCCGGCCGCCGATGAATTCTTCAAGAAATATGGTTTAAAATAACAAATTAACTGGTCAAAAAGAGACGATTATATGGGGTATTAAAGGATACCCATCAACATCACGTTCCCGGCCGGGGCAGTAAACACGTAAACACAACTTTTCAATGACCCCATAACCAGCCTGTGCGACTGGAGTGGATGACTTGGTTGGCCTTCGCTCTTGAACCGGACGCTTCATCGACAGCCGCCTCTCTGGCAATGAAGAAAGACGCCCGAGGCGACTTCCCAACATTCTAGAATAGTGAAACGTAAAGCAGAATGCACAACTAAAAAGCAGCAAAACCCCTACTACTCATTTGAAATCAAGCAAGATGCACGAAATAGTGGAAGGTTAACAGAATATGTTTACCGTATCCAAGGATACCACTGTGTCAAACATCTTACCAAACATTCTCATAGTGTTTCTTCGCACTCATCTATGTTCATCTCTTTTCTGACATGTACAAAAAATAATAATCCATGGGATTTCTTTTATGAAAAAGACCGGGGGAATGGAAGGGGAGGGATTGACGTGGTGATAGATGAGGAGACGACGGAGTGAATAGGGCAGGGAAAGGGGGGGGAGAGGAGAGAGAAGGCACGAGGACGACGGCGGTTGACTAGGCAGCATGGCCACCGTGGTCGGTCATGCTGATGTTCCTGCAATGTTCACTTTTCCGTGATTGTACATCTTTTTCCTTTCTTCTCTCTCTCTCTCTCTCTCGCTCTCGTTCACTCTCTTTCTCTTTCAACTAACGAATCGGCGTCAGAGCGCGTGGAGTGGCTGCGGCTCCTGGCGGAGATGGCGGAGGAGGCGGTGCTCAAGTCATCCGAGCTCAGGCACGTCACCAGATTCTCCTGAGAAGCGGCGGGCGAGCCAATCGCAGTCATCGACGATGCCAGCTTCCTTTAATTCATTCATTTGTTTGCTTCCTTCTTCATTACCGTATTTCAATAGTTATGTGCATTATAAATTTAGAAAATAAATATACATTATAGAAATAAAGGGAGAAAGACGCTGACGTAGCGGTGAGGACATCGACGTCAGCAGGGAAGAACACGAGACGGCCAGCACGAATCTCCGGGATATACGACTGCAATCAAGATTATTTAATGTCTATTTATGCCTTATATTTAAACAAAATATAATTTTTTTAAATAAAAAAAACGACTGAAAAACTTCAAGGGACTAACTCCCTCAGCGAGACTCTCGAGCAGAGCGCGGAGCTCACGGACGCTCACTGGGTAGCCCTCGCCAGGTGCGAGAGACGGAGGAGGAGGGAGGGAGGAGATATCCGTCTAAGAATATTTTGTATTGCTTGGAAGTGAATATTTTTTTATTGTTTTAATCTCATTAATGTGAGCTATGCTTACAACAAAACAATCACTTGGAAAAGAATACCCATGTATTCGCTTTTCTTCAAGTTTTCACGCATTACACTAATATCGGCCATGGAAGTAATTTCGAAAGCTCATTGCTAACAGCGTAGAGCGGAAGCTCAGTCGCCGTCTGCCAGCTGCGAAGGTCGGACGCGATGTAGAAAGAGGGCTGCTGCAATTGTTAGAGAATTTACATTTTATGCATTTTGGAATAGTATGCAGTTTTCAAATCTTAAAGTACATAAATTATGGATAATTTCCAGCAGTTTTTTTATACGATTCGATGAGCAGTAATTACTCTGACATTGCCAATAGTGATGAAGTTGTTGCTGGCCGGCTCGCTCTGGAAAGCGTACTCGCTGGGGCGAGCAGCCGCAGCACCTGATTGTCAGCAAAAATTTCTTGTTTTTTCTCTCTTAGGAAATGCAGTAAAATTTTAGAGAATTATAATTTCAAGGTTTTTATTGTTTCTTTTTCGACAAATAAGGCATATTATTTTTTTAGTCTTTCTTTTTAATATAACTAATAAATAAATAAAATGTGCAAGCAGATTTATTTTCGGTGCTGCTGCTGACCGAGATGGCAGCTAAGGACGGACTCGGCCTCCCGCTGTGCGCCTTCTTCCCCGACGTCAAGCTCTCCGGATGGCTGCATTGGCGTGTAGAGCACTGGAAGCAGCCGACCACGAGCAGAGAAAGTAGAAAGAGTGAGTGAGAAATGTTTTCCGAATGGCGCTCTTTTATAGTGGCGCCCTTCTTGAACTTTCCTGAATATCTAAGCAAGTAAAGGCTACTTGAAAACACGTGGCAATGAGCGAGTTTTTTGTGAATAATTATTATTTGCAGGCATTCAACTTCCCCATAGTCAAAGTTCATCTCTTTCCTGCCATTGTTTTATCACTTGCGTTTCGGCTGCTCCCTTCAGTCGGTTGATTCTTCTAGCAGTCTCTTCCAAGAGTCTCAGTAATGTCAGCTAGCGTCATATCATTCACTTGTTAAATTGTCTTTACAATTAGGCAAACGTGCAAACGTAGCTTCGTATCATAGTGTCATCCACGTTGCCGTATTTTATCAAAACTTTTTTGCAGGGCACCGAACGCAGCCAGTGAAAACAGCATGTTAGACTATTTTTCTGGTTCCTCGTTTTGTCGATGTCCGAAGAGACAAATTTGTGGACGAGTGGGCGGAGCTTGGAGCAATGAAGGATGATCTTTGATCTCTTTGAGTGAGCCTGGCCCGACTCTTTTGTACGGGCTGGTGATCATCGACGTGACCGTAGCAGTCTCTCTGCTTATCTTTGCTCTCGTTGGCATGTCCATTGATGTCTTCGTCGCTTCCATTCTTTTCATGGCAGTTTTACAGGTCAACCAATAGTACGAAATCTCTTTTCTCGCAGATGTTCTATATGTATAAGCTCGCAATTTGGGTAATAAGCAAGAATAAAAAAAAAATTATCAATTTCAGGCGGTCGCTGCACTTCCCGGCCTTCTTTACACTTCACAGGGCATCAAAGGTGCAAGGGCAGAAAACTGAAAGCCCGCATCCACTTTATGCAAAGATCGGAAAGCTCATGCAGAAAGACATAAGAAATTGAGGACTTGTAAATACTTGTCAGATTGAAAGATGTGTTGAACATTCCACAAGTTTCTCATGCATCTGTGAGCATTGGATAATTGATTATTGTAATTATTTATAGTCAAAAAGTAATCCATGCAAATTCCCCATTTTAGTGTGCGTGTTGATTTTCGTGGCTCTGCAGTCGACGATCGGCTCCAGTGAGTTGGCCTGGGCACTCGTCACTATGATTGGGGAGAACAAGTCAGACAGCGCCGTCCCCAAGACCGTTCTCCTCTTCTTTCTTGCACTCCTTCAGGCGAGAAAATAGCTCTTTTGTCAGGCAGGATTCATAATAATTCTTACACTACATTAGCTTAATTCCATCCATGACACCAGAGAAAGACCTACTTACAACCAATAAAAAAACAATAGCAAAATTTGTCCTATGAAGAGTTGTAGCCTAGCAAATCGGAACCTAAGAGTGAAACGATCCTTTCAGGGAGTGAACGTGCTGGTGGCGGTCTTCTTCCGCGACTCTGCCCTCCGCCGTCCGCGTCGCACACGCGCGGACGCGCGGACAGTGGACGCGTCAGAGATGGCGGCAGCAGCAAAGGTCGAGAGCCAGTCCACTAGCTGGGGAGAGGTTGCTTTCCGCGATTTCTGAATATATTTATCTTCTGTAGAAAAGAATGGCATGGCATTATATATACTACATACATACAAACCTACATATATGTATGTTTACATATAGTATTATAGTTATTCAACTTTCAGTTGAATTCGGCGCCGTCCACGGAGAGAAGCGTCTCGGAGGTGCGAGTGCCCTCCTTCCGTCGCCCTCCTCCCCCTCCCTACTCCGCTCTCTAATTCTTCCAGTTGCGACGTGCCTGCTCACTGAATTTCCCGTGTATGTAGCGTGTGTTATAAAGATTGGTTTGGAATAAAAATTGCTTTTATATACGACATTCAATACAACTTTGACACGCTTCCTAGACGCCACCTCAAAATGCGCAATGTTTTAAAATCTCCTCTAAATATCTCACAAATCACATTCGCAGAAATGTGCTGTGATAAAATAGAATCAAAGTTTCGAGAAAGAGCTCAAGGAAAGGCCAGAGCTTACCACATATTGTGATGGCAATCCAAGTAAGGCGCACGAATCCATTCGCCGTCGAGTTGGCCCTGGAATTTATTCTCTTTTAATTGAATGTGTGTCTCCGTTGAGTGTGTGTCTCTCTAGCAAGGACATGTTGCACTCCCTCTTCGGCGGACACTCTTCCGACTCCTTCACCGCGTAGCAACCCTTGCAGCCTCAACGTTAGTTCCAACGATAACAGATATTTTATCCATACTTTTGGCCTTATTATATGTTGTGGTACTTTGATGCCACCTTTTTATCTCTTCTTTCCATTATCTCTCGACCTTCTCTAGGTGCTAAGAAAGCACTATACGTTGAGAGCACGCGAGAGCGCATTGAAATAGTGCGTCTAAAGGAGGGCGAAGTATTCACCGGAACGCTCCTTTAAGTAATACGTGTACATATGTACATTTTGACATCTTATTATTTATATGTTTATTTGAAAAATAAACAGATACTTGAATTCGACTTATCATTAAAATGTACCTCGCTGGTGACCTTGGGACTGGGTCCCAGGTTGATGTGCTTGCCATACCAGCTGCCGTTCTTGCACACGACTGTGTCCGAGTAGCCGCCGCGATACTACATTCATATGACGCGATTTGCGAGAGTATCCAAATGGCCGGGGACCCGGCCAAAATCGACCGGCTTTGATTTTGTTCAAAACTTCCTTATAGGTGTTTTCTGGTACGAGGAATCGATTGGAAGTGGTCTAGTCATCAGAAAATGTCTCTTTCGTTCGCTATGACGGCATGAATTATTGAGATCGCCGCGTCTGGTGGCGAGTTGGATGCACGTCTGAGCTCACTGCGCCGCAGTTTGTTGAGATATAGAAATGAAATTTTGCATCTCAATAGGCAAGATATTGCTCTAAACAACAAAAAAATTAAAAAGTGAAAATGTCCAACTTTCAATTTGTTTTAGATTTTTATGTTTGAGGGAGCACAGATAACTTATTTCTCATTTTAGTAGAACCGAACCTATACAGTTGTATAGAGCATGAAAAGAACTTTCCAATGGCCTATTGGGTTTAGGAAACTTAGGATGCGCTGAAGTTTCCTAGTCGATTATCCCTGAGCGGCAGTCCAAAACACCACATCATAAGCAATTTCGCACGTATCAAAATACACCATAAGAAAGAGTGTGAAATTTGCTACAAGCTGAACCCCTTTCAATAATATTTCAAGTCTAGAATGTTTTGTTATAAGCTATAAATATTGGGCCGGTAGTGCCATTTTCATTGCGCCCAATAATCCATATTTTTAGTTTATTCGAATTAGAATATTCCAATAATTCTTTAAGCGCCCTTCCTTGAAGAATTGTGATAAGTGATGCCCTAATCTTTTGATTTATAGCAAAACATCGTAGATTCGGAATTTTATTGAAAGTGCTTCAGCTAGTGCAAATTTCACGTTCTTTCTTGTGGTGTATGTTTCGGCATACGAAAATGATTCTGAAGTAGTTCTTCTAAGCCGCGGACATGCTGATTTGCACTGCCGCTCCGTGATAATCGATCAGGAAACTTCAGCGCATCTTAAATTTCCTAAACCCAATAGTCCATTCGAAAGCTCTTTTCATGCTCTATACAGCTGTATAGGTTCTGTTCTACTAAAATGAGAAATACGTTATCTGTGCTCCCTCAAACATAAAAATCTATAACAAATTGAAAGTTGGACATTTTCACTTTTTAATTTTTTTGTTGTTTAGAGCAATATCTTACCTATTAAGATGCAAAATTTCATTTCTATATCTCAAGAAAGTCATTTTCGGATGCCTAGACCACGCCCAATCGATTCCTGATACCAAAAAGTACCTAAAATGAACTTTTGAACAAATTCCAAGCTGCACGATTTTGGCCGGGTCCCCGGGCAGCTTGATTCTTCTTGATTCTCTCGCAAATCGCGTCATATGTCGATCAAATTATGTTTTTCAGGTATAGCATTTTTAAATTTGAAAGTGGCGCCTTTTCTTCGTTAGGAAATAATTGACGTACATGGAGCGTGCCAGCATAACAGTAGTTCACTTGGCAGTTTGGAGCCATTGCATCGTCCATTCTGAGATATTCGCCCTGACAGGTATCGTTATGCCCAACCTTCGGGCATGCCAGTGACGTGTCCGTGATCGTCCTGTTCGTCAAAGCATCATTTTGTGCACATTCTTTTTGTCATTCGAAATATGTCAACAATATATGTACAACAGTAATATGCATGTATGTGATGATGTATAATAAAAATGTTGCTAACTTGCAGTCATTCGTGCAGCCTTCGACCGATTTGGGCAAGATCAAGTGAGTTTGGGCAAAAGCGCCGGTTACCAACAGAACCGAGGTGACCAAGAAGAGCATCACCTGGAAGATGTACTACATATGTATATTGATGGATAAACTCTTCCAACACAAAACATGAACTGTGCACACGGACGAGCTCTGTCTATGCAATCTTTAGAACGAACTACACTCTTGGACACTCTTGGTCGCCTTTACTTTTGAACAGATGGCGGTGATGTTTAAGAGAGCCTTGCTTTTATCCTTCCACAGACTCTGCTCAACTCCTCATGACCATCCTAGACTCGTTGATACGACGATATTTGAGCAATCAAAGAGAAATGCCGACTAACAACAAGGAAAAGAATATTGACGACGCTGGCCGCCAAATGAAGTTGTGACGTTCATGGCGCATGCTATAAATTTCACCCTTTTTCCAGGAAAAGCATTATTTTTATGACCAAATTGTTTAAACATCTCTGAATTCTTCATTGCGGTCAACTCTCTGACACAAAGCGAGTATAATATGAATCTCGGGCCTCTTTGATGTAAATGATATACTTTATTATATAGATCATTACTATCACAAATGTAAAAGTTAGATTATCTCTGTGCGTAACTATTATTTTGGGAATTTCCTTTAAAAATGCGGAATTCTGGGCAATATCATAGAATTAACTTAATGTACATGGATAAAGAATGGAATGAGACTCTTCTGGTGTGAGGAGATGGTCAACACATCTGCCTCGCTCAGCTACATCGCGGACTTGCGGACTTCGGAAGCACCGCTCGTAAATGAACACTCGAGAAAGGCTTCAAAGATAGATCACAATGCTGACGTGGAAGTCATTTTAACAATGTACATACATTCGTGCATGTTGTCTTCAATGAGATTCGATGACTTGCAGGAACTAACAACATCAGACTAGCAAAGACTCTCGTGCACTTTGTATTCTGGCTAATTCGAGTCGTCCTTCGCCTTCTTTGAGGAGCAAGTTTTCTTGTTTCTTTTCCATTCTCTGACTAATTGGGGAGACGAGCACAATGACCAAGGTTCATGTGGGCTTGTTCTTCTGGCCAAGCCAAGCGCCACGATAATCTTCATTCTAACCATAAGTATTCAGAGCTCTTGATTTTAAAACAATAAATGTGATGACCAGATTGTTTTGACATATGTACATATACATATGTATTAGAAGGGATAAGTTCAACGTTCAACGTAAGGAAAATAAATTATTATTTTATTTACAAACAAATATTATGCATTGAGGATTCCCAAATACATGAAAAAATTGAGATGTCTGAAATTATTGTTCATCAGTCTATACAATCTTGATTGTCAGCACAATAGAAAGCAAACAAATTGTGACATGGCCAGAAATCAGACTCCACTAACCGTCGGCCAAACAAAGAGCCCGTTTTGTGAGCCTGCATCTATCTCTTTATCTCTGCCTCTTACTCTTGTCCCTCTCTTTTTGAATTTCTTCTCCCTACCTCTTATTTTATCTTAGCAACGATAGGTCTCTTATTCATCCTTTGCTCTCTCTCTATCTCTCCCTGCTTTCTCTCTGTATGTGAGTTTGTTACTCTGCGCACCTTGCACCTTTCGTGGGAACGGTAAATGTGAGACCGTTCGATGGAGACAAAGGATGATGCGTTCATACATTGGAATTAGGTGATCATGGAGGAGATAAAGAGAGAGGCAAATACAGAGACAGTGAGAAAGAGAGATACGCAAAGGAAGTAGGACGAGAGACAACTTCATGGGTACAGAATACATTTCTTGTCGTTAGAAAGTGAAGAGAGTAAAGAGATAAGGAGAGAGAGAAGGCGTTAAAGATGTAGAGAGGAGGGAGGACCACTGAGGGATATGCATGTTTAGACTATCGATGTATCAGGCATTGGAAGGAGTCCAAAAAAGCGAGATCGAGCTGTGGGTATAAAATGTTGCCGACTGGCAAGATAAGGCCATCCGCCTCCTCATTCCTCTCTCTTTCTCTCTTGTAATGAAGCTCTTCGTGGCCGTCGTTCTTCTCGCCTCCCTTGCCGCCGTCGCTTACAGCGCACCTTCTGCTGCGGAGGGTACGGCAGATCATTTATTTATTTAGTTGGTCGGAAGAAGATTAGTAGCGTGCCGAAAAATATCATGAGTGAACTAAGGAGAAAACAGTTATCGAGATTTGATCAATTTTCCTAAACCATATTTTTTTTATATATAACTATGTAGTTTTCTGTTGCAGTGAACGCCTGCATACAATTCGCTCAGGCGAAGATTGCCAGTGAGACCGACTCAAGAATCACGGCAGTCATTCAAAAGACCATCGGACTGGCCAGGGTAACAGCTCAACTAGAATCACGGCAGTCATTCAAAAGACCATCGGACTGGCCAGGGTAATAGATCAACTAGAATCACGGCAGTCATTCAAAAGACCATCGGACTGGCCAGGGTAATAGATCAACTATAAGTTTTATGAACAAATATATACATACATATGTATGTGTATCATTTTCGTCGCACAAAACCTTTATTTTTATAGTGAGAATTTCGACCAAAGCGAATTTATCCATTCAGAGAAAACCATATTCAAGTTGTTCTCCGGGTAGTTTCTTTAAGGAAATTAACAACAATGAAACCATGCCTCTACATATTTTACAGCCTTTGTACGAAAGAGATATTACAGACTGGAAAGCTGGGAAATGCGAAGGAGGAAATTCTTCGACAGCCGGCCAATATCAAGTCCAAGATCGGCGGATACGACGTCGGACCGTATGATTTTCAATTTTCTAATAAAGTATACTCAAAATATTTCAAAATATAGATTAAATTAGTTTTAAAGGAACACTCTTAAACTATTATTATTAATACCAGCATGATTTTAGTTGCAACTGGCTGGGACAGCTGCTCCAGTAAGAAACGAAGTGACTAATCGACTGCCTATTCATAATCATATTTCAATCAACTTTCATGTCTCACTCTAGATATCGTTTAACTATTCGGAGATAAAGTCTGTGCAATGAGCCATGAGAACATTTGCATATTTGTGTTGGTAATGGTTATGTACGTATATACATACATATTGCGAAAGACCGAGATAATTTATTGGTTATATTATTGGCAAAACGAAGAAACAAAATTTCTAATGAGCGTCACCACCTGTCTGAATTAATAATTCTTTTCCCGAAAATTAATTGAAGGAGCCAAAAGACAATCTTGAATTCGCGCCGTTTGCCTTGAACAAGGGCTCGAGAGCATATTATTTAGAGAGACAAGTGTCAGAAAATCTAAAATAGACTAATGTTGAGTTTCGTTTTTCCACCTTTTTTGCCTTCACAATCATTTATTTTTTTTTACATTTCAGGAATATATATATATAAACTTAAGTCTCCCTTTCATTTTCGTTTTTCTGTTTATTGCTGTTTATCACTGTTTCTCTCGCTTTTCCATCTCCTCTCACCCTTTGCCTCTCCTTCTCCATCTCATCACCCAATTCATCTATATTTCATTTCAACATGCAAGTGGAACTCCGATTGTGAGACCGTCGATGAAGATGTCTAAGAAAGAGAAGAGAAGGGATCTGAATGACCGACAGCGAATAAGTGAGAATTAGAGAGTAGAGGAGAAATCGAAACAGAAAGTGAACAGGCCATCTATGCCAGCGAAATGGGAAAAAGTCAGAATTGATCCATACATACATATGTAGGCAATACATGTAGTCACAGAGACTCCAGGTAAACTGTTAATGAAAACAAAGAGGATTTGGTGTTGAATGGAGCTGAAAAGTGGGCAAGGGAGAATGAACTGTGACCGCGTGCGTTGTTGATGGCCGTTCTTTACGAGTATAAAACAAGGCCGCCTGACAAAATTGGCCATCTTTCTCGTCTTCCAACTTCGTCCACAATGAAGCTCCTCATTGCTGTCGCTTTCATCGCATCCCTTGCCTCAGTCGCCTACAGTCTTCCTACAATCGCCCAGGGTACGGTAGATCATTTATTATCTTTCACTCTTTCTAAAATTAATTGGAAAGAGTTGTAAGGATTATCATATACAAAAATCTCTCTTTTTAAAGGGAGTTGAATTAAAAGCGTGATAGGTTGATAGAGTACGATATATAGTAAGAGTAAAAGAGCGAGAGAGATAGAAAAAAAGTGAGATAGATAGAGGAATAAAAAGGAGCGCTTGATCTTCAGCCACCGAATGTCTCTGGTTCGCCATGCCGAAACTCGCCGGCGAGACCAACATGACCGTCAAGTTCTTCACTCACAGCGCCATCGAACTCGCTTCGGTTCACTCTCCTTCGTCAAATACATAAATTCATAAACAGAGAGAGAGAGAGAGAGGGCATCCGAGTGAAAATAGGAGTAGAGAAAGAGAGAGGGATGGAGAGAAATAGAGAGAAATCGTAGATAGAGAATATGCTTATTTTACATTTTTTTGCGAAATTGCAGCATGGAAAGATTGAAGCGGCGATTGAGCACATCGCGACTCACAACGCGGAAACCAAGGCAAAGATGCTTGCTTATGCTGTCGGACCGTAAGTGGATGGTTTAAAAGAATTCAAATTAAAACTAAAATGTAATCAAAGCACACATTTAAACATCTAGTTCTAGCCCTTTAAATGTGTTAAAAAAAGAGAATTAATGTTGGTTCAGATGCAACTGGCTCGGTGAGCTGCTAGAGTAAGGATCAATCGGTATTTTACTTCTCAACACTACTCAATTGGCATTCATAAATTCGCGTTATTCATGTCCGAATTAGAAAGTTTGGTTCATGATTAGCACAATTGATATTTAAGTGCGTGAAAATCAGATAGATGTTATCACTAGTTTTAAAATCTGAAAATAAAGCAATACAGAGAGCAAATGATGTAAATGGTCACTTTTTGTACAAACATTCTAGAATGAAACACAGCAGTGATGAGACCGTCAGGTGAACTGAAACCATGCTGCACCAATTGAGAAATACATTCAGTTGTTTGAAAAGCCCGAGAGAGGAACACAGAGAATCTGTTTAACGGCATGAACAAGGATCTACAAGGATGAGGGCGTTCAGAGAGTACGGGAGGAATAAAAAGGAAATTGAGCAATGAGATAGCCACAGGCATAGACATTTAGAGTAACAAAAAGGGAAATGGTGGTAAGGAAATAAGTTAACCTACTGATTGATACATACAAATGCTAGCAACATGCCCAGTCAAAGATATACCATGTAAACAGTTATTGATGAAAGATAGGATTTGGTGTTGAAAGGAGATATAAAATCTGGCAAATCTAGACCGAACTGTGACCGCGCATGTTGTTGATTGCCGTTCTTTTTGAGTATAAAAAACACGGTAGATTGACAAAAATTGGCAATCTTTCTCGTCTTCCAACTGCTTACACAATGAAGCTGCTCACTGTTATCACTTTCCTCGCATATCTAGCCGGAGTCATCTACAGTGTTCCTGCAGCCGCTAAGGGTACTGTAAACTACTTCTCGTAATTTCACACATCCTAAAATGAATAGAGAAGAATTCTATATAGTTGTATAGCATATCATAAATTAAAATTAAATGAACAATTACTATGAACAAAATATGTATAATAAACGAGAGAGATTAAGAATGTGCATTTAATAGTAAGATAGACTTATAGTGCGATATAGAGAGTAAGGGTAAAAGAGCGAGGGTATTTGAAAAGGCCGATTAATGGAAATAGAGATGCAGCGATGGAAAAAAAATTGCAGAAGGACCTACAAGAAAGTCAATCTGAACATTATTTGAAATGGTGGAAAAGTCATAAATAGAGAGAAAAGGGAGAAAGAGATAAGAGATGAGTTTCAGGGAGGCATTGGGCAAAAGATGTTAAAGTGAGGCAACAAGAAGTGACTGCCATGGTACATATGTATGGCTGGAATGATGGCATGGAAGTAGAAGAATAGTTAAGAAAGTTCAACGTGTTGTGACCTTATGCATACATATGTATGTAACTGATCTACCAATCTTGTATAGGAGAATTTGTCCTGATACTTCTTCTTTCCTTTTTTCCTGCAATCTTAAATGAAGCGTCGCCATTAGATTGACTCCTCGTTTTCCATCTCTACAGTTTTTTCTCATAAATGTGTGCTTACGATTAGCATACTTTGTTCTTAAAATTAGTGGTAGGTAGTGATCTTCATCTTTTCAGCTCCATTCTTTCAATCTCTGCTCTTGGCTGTGCCACATTTCCGTTCTGCGTCAGAGAAAGTTAACAGATAACCGAGGGTTGGAATGCGCAGAAAAATGCGCAGAAAAGGCGGGGGAGGATATTTTGTGGAAACGAGGAACTTGAAGATTATTAGGAAAGAGTATTTAGGAGACTAAATAGTTCAACCAACACGATGCCAATGGGCTGTCGTTTGTCAGACTCCAAATTCCGCTTTGTTGATCTTCTTTTCTTTTGAACACCGCACGTGCAAACATGTCGAACACTTCGTGAGAAATGCACCGACTTGTGGATTCAAAGTGTTAGAACAACGAGAGAATACAGAGAGATAGAGAAAGAGAGGATGGAGAGACTCTCCGTGCTTCAAGAGAGTGAAGGAGAAATAGGGTGAAAGTGGAGGGAAAATGTAGAGACGCAGGCATCAGGCAAAAGAATAAGCAGCCGAGTAAATAAGTTGCGGAGAGCAAGTTTTTTACACTTGGCATTACTCAGCAGTAAGTTCGCTGAGAAGGAGCAAAATGGTATAAAAGCCGGAGAGAACCACCGGGAAGCCATCAGCCGAGTTCCTCGTCTAATCCTCGAAGATGTCTTTCCTCCTCTCTCTCCTCCTCGCTCTCGTCGTTGTCCTCTGCGCCTTCGTCGCCACCGGAGACGCCCAGTACTGGGGAGGATACGGATACGTAAGTACATTTTCAAGACTTTTAATATATTTATTCTGAACACTTTAATTTACTTTCATACCATTTATACTAACTAACCATTTTCATTGGGATAAAATTGATTTGAGGGCTACGGCTACCCGTACTACGGCGGCTACTACGGCTACTACGGCAAGCGAGAGGCTGGCTTCGGCCCCGGCCCCATGCCCGTCAACCAGGCATAGACCAGGCGCTCCACAAGGCCGATGTTTCTCAGGGTGTTTTCCTTCAACGCTGCTTTACTTGTATGATGTCAATAAATGCTTTTCTTCGTATTTCGAAGTCAATGAAGAACAGATATGAGTTGTGAGAACAATTTCTTTTACATATCATTTTCAATAATATGTATCTTTGTTGCCAATTCCTAAAGCCAGAGGAGTTGCGGAAGACATTTCATCAACGATTTCGGGCATGAGGATTTTAAGCCAGGGCTGCAAGTGAATAAGTTAACATATACATACATACATATGTACATATGCACATACAGTCCCGCCCAGGATCTTGGTACCAAGGACGCGTCGGACGAGTCGGACGCGTCCAAATGCATCCTCGTTCATAACTATTGTTCTAGGAAAAACTAAAATATTCTAAATGGTACATTAGTTTGCTTATAGAGTACGGATGCTACTGTTAAAAAATCGATAACTTTTTATCATTTGATTAGAAGTTATCAGTTTTTGCTAATAAAAAATTTCATTTCAAATATTTTTAAACGAAGTTTCTCCTGTACCATTATTTTGTCTCTACACACATCCCCAAATAATAAAATTAAAGATTGTATCATTGATAACGGAAATCGATAAATGAGACCTTATCACGCATGTTCATATGATGTAAAGATTCGCATTACGATTCTGAATCTAATTCTGTAATCAGTTTTCAACAGGAAGTGCCGGTTAACAATGTATTTTTGATTGTGTGTACTTTGCAAGTCTTTCTTCAGAAAGAACAGGGCAGGGAGGCCTTGCAGGCCAAAGGGGCGGGGCCTAACCCTTTTTTTCTCTGCCTGTGCTATTTCGCTACCTCAAACTTGGGTAATTAAGACAGCCTATCTGTAAGGGTCGAGCGGGGCGCAATACAGGGCTGCAATGGGAAATTTTTGATTTTTAAAATTGATGAAAATTTGATCATTTGTACTATTCGACATGCTCTTTAAAATGGTGAAATCGTGATTTCGAAAAAAAATTTTCTTTCGAGATAATAGCGATTTACGCTTAAAATTCACATGCCCATATCTCAGTTATTTCTTAAGATTTTTGAAATCTCTTTTTTGTGTTTTATTGATCTTTGTATTCTCTTTAAAAAAGGTCGCGGTGACGTTTCGTGAAAACAACTTTTAAGCAGCAAAAATCGTATAAATAGATTTAAAAATATGGTTTTTCTGGTTTTTCAGACCAAGTAACCCCCGCGGGGAGGATAAGCTGTTCATAGAAAGAAAGCCCGTGAAATTTGCTACAATGCGATGTATCTTTAAAAGAATTCTAGGAGGACATATTTTTGGAATATGCACTTAAGCAAATATACTCAACTTTAAAAGTACCGTGCAAGAGGTCCGGGTTCGAAGCCCGCTCGGGGCAAAGTTTTTGCAATGTTTTGTAAACTGCCAAAAAACATATTTTCGATCTAAAATTGATGTCTATTCGTCTCATAGCTCCATAAATTTGCATATGCTTTCCGTTTTCATTCTGATTTCACCAACTGAAAATTTCTTCATAGTAAACTGCGCTCAGTTAACATGTTTATATATGTATATATATTTATCGACATCAAATAAATTAATGTAACGACACTTGGAAAGTCAATTTCAGTCGTTATTAAAAGCTTCCTGGATAGAAGTAATAAGTAAAAGACGAGGAAGCATTTAGAAATGACTTAAGCAAAATGGAGAAGTTGGGGAGGGAAAAAGAAGAGTAGACACTTGTAGCCTGACAATGAGCGAGCTGTTGCACATTGTGCCCTATATTGCGGATGGTCGAGGATCTGTGTAGGCGACGATGGGCATTGGATTGCGGGGCGCAAGTGCCCCTCGATAATTAGGGTAGTACTGCACCTATAGCAATCAACATTATCTAAATATGAAAATGAATAAATTCTAACCGGCACCACAATGGTTTCGAGAGGGTGGACGCACAGTCCTCTGCTTTGAACGGTTGGCAGAGTGCCATCGAGGCGGCGGCCCAATCTTGTTTCAATTCTGGTCGCCTCCTGCGCTCTTATCTAAATTAATAGACCAATCATCATCATTTACTAGTGGATATACCTGATTCCTGGATACAGACGTATCGAGGAGCCATTGTTGACCCCAATGGGTGCCTCCTGGAAGCACTCGCCGTGCATGAAGAACGCCTACTGGCGATCGTCGGAGGGCGCTCTGAATAGCTTGCATCCCAGCATCGCCCGGTAGCAATACGTCGGGGCAGACATCAATGAGGAAGGCAAGTTGCGGCTGGTACGACATCTCTCTTCGGAAGCACTCACACAGCGAAAATTTGTCTGAATGACTGCCAGGGAGGAGACTTGTGTACTTGGAAGCGAAAGACCCCCTCCACTCTCTCTCTCTCTCTCTCTATCTCTCTAATGACTGAAAGGGAGGAGAGTTCGTGTTCTTGGAAGCGAAAGTTTATCTCTCTCTCTAACGACTGCCGGGCGGGAGGTTTCGTGTTCTTGGAAGTGACAATTTATCTCTCTCTGTAACGACTGCCAGCGGGGAGCGTTCGTGTTCTTGTCCTCGTCCGTCATAGTTGCCACGTCGACCATAACAAAGTCGAACTCGTCATAGTCCTTTGAGTGCACTGGCATCTTACCGTCTCTGAAAATGGCTTTGAATGAGGCTATGAATTGACACAGCGAAAGCCTGAAAAAGTTATATCTGAATGACTGGCAGGGAGGAGACTTTGTGTTCCTTGAAGCCAACGTTTCTCTCTCTCTCTCCCTAAATGCTGCCAGGGCGGAGACTTCGTGTTCTTTGAAGCGAAAACTTCCCTCTCTCCCTAATGACTACCAGGCAGGAGGCTTCGTGTTCCTTGAACCGAAAGTTTCTATATCTCTACTGTAATTCCATGGGGGAGACTTCGTGTTCTATGAAGCCAGAGTTTCTCTCTCTCCCTAATGACTGCCAACGGGGAGCGTTCGTGTTCTTGGAAGCAAAAGTTTATCTCTCTCTGTAACGACTGCCAGCGGGGAGCGTTCGTGTTCTTGGAAGCGAAAGTTTATCTCTCTCTGTAACGACTGCCAGAAAAGATTATGTACATCCTTTACGGCAATGCATGTTAACACAATAAAATAATATGAATCATATGTCCACATGACAAAGACAACAGAAATAAAAAAAGACAAATGAAAGATACAGGGAAATAATGTCATGGCGAGGAGTTAAAGTGCATTTCTTTCGCTGTCTCGCCGGTGTTCTTCTCCAAGCAGGCTCCCTGCGGAGCCAAAAAAAAATTCTGCCATGAAATGCTTGAGCCCGCCCCCTTCTTCCCTGAATGCATTCGTTTGACATCTTTCTATCGCTAGCGAAGCTGGGCGGAAAAGGCTTGCCGGCAGCTCAGAATATCATCATTTCCCGCAAAAAAAATTTTTATTACATAAGTTCTAAGTATTTTGATTTAATTGTTTAAACCATTCTACATTTTCTTGCAGAGTCATGTTTGGCAGGAAACTGTCAAACTTTCGTCAAATTCTTTGTCTTATAACATGCATTCTCGCAACTTCTTATGCGGCGCCGAAGGGTCGGTACAAGCGCACTGGCGGTCTTGATGACATCACCAGACTCGATTCGGACACCTTAGAAGAACAGAGTCAACATCGGTGCTACTTCAGCATCAAACAGCAAACAAAGAAAGAAACAAAGGAGCGGCCAAGGTTTTCAACAGTTTCGACCAAGTGCGAAGGAAAGCTCACGAAGTAAGCAGTTCTTTACGAGCAAAAATTGCCTATCATGTTCTGCTTCAGGATGATTGAACTTCGTGACAGGGAATTTGACCAACTTTTCGGCACCTCGAATATGCTTGATCTCATATTAAGCCGTGGAGCTGGAGAGTTTGAATGGGATTTCGAAAGCGAAGTGGAGGTTTATCAACGCAAGCTCTGAACTACAAGGCCGACTATACGATGGCAAAAACATAGGCTACATCATTTAGGTACAAGGAATTGGACAGCGCATGATATGTGAGAGACATATCAGCGAACTGGCTACTGAATGGGACAACTCGGTCAAGTACTACCACTTCAAGCGAAGAAAGCCTACCATGAAGAAAACTTGTTCTCTACCTGTATCACATAAGAAAGGTCCGCTTTTTTTATCTTACATAATATAATTGCAATTCGTTGGATGAGCTAATGGCTTTTGAAACCTATTTTCAGAAAAATCTTCCTGTGATATTGACATAAATTTAAAAAAAGAAGCTAGAATCTTGTGAATAATTTTAGCAAGCGAATCTTCAGTCACGGAAACGCTGCATTTTGTTGATGCAGACGACGCAAACGGTACATCCGAAAAATGAGAGACAGTCAAGTAATCATATGTCGTTATAGATGGTGCCGCCACATTGGCTAAAAGTGATGTTACAAGGGATGAGGCGCACGCTGTTCTAGACATAGAAGGAATTCTTTTACATCCTGGCCTTCGTAAGTTTATTATGTTATTATTGAATGTTTTTTATTATTGAACTATTTCTCCGAGACTCAAGCTGGGAAAGGACCATGCGATCGGATGAGTGCATTGGCGAAGAGAAAATTGCGGAACTACGTTGATAGTGGAAAGGACGTAACCACTCCAAATGAAATTTTGGCAGGAATAACTCACGGAAAAATACGTGCAGTCTCGGTTTACACGGGAAGCATTAGAAGAGGAGAAGCGTCTAAGGCCAAAATTGCCGGAATAAGGAAGTATAACACGTTCCTATTTGAAGAAACGGCACTTCGAGTTCATCGATATTCTACTATCGGTATCGGCAAAGAGATCGACTACTCATCTCTACAACACAATGAAGGAGAGTTCATCACCGATTCATCTGGAGGTTGCCTGGACACGACATCTGAACTATGCTGGTTGGGGAGAGAAGGCCAACCAATCCGAGGCGAGGTCACGCCGGACCATGGCCGTGATCGTAATGAAGAAATAGATGATGAGGCCTGCCGCGCTCCTGAAGATGCCGAATACACTCTCACGGGAAGTTGCCCTGAATATGGGTATCTTTACAGATGCCCAGAAGAAACCTGTGGAGCTGAATTCTTGCAAGCCCACAATCTCGAGAGACATCTCCTTTTTGGCAAACATAGGGCAATTTCCGAGAGGCTGACTCTTCGGGATTATGTTCTGAAGCGGTACGGCATGTGTCTCGAAGGAGAAAAGATTGAGCAGGCATATTCCGAAGTCGACGAGGCAATCGAGTCGCTAGCAGAAGTGACAGAAAACGGGTTTCGTTTGCCACAAGTCTGGGCACTTCGCGAGCATAAGAAGGGCACTCGACTTCCACCCAGGTCTAAGACGTATGTGATCGAAGCGTTTAATGATGGCCTTCGTACGGGCACTAAACATGATCCTCGACAGCTGGAGAAGAAAATGCGCAAGGAAATCGACGCAGCTGGAAAATTACTCTTCTCACCGCCAGAACTTCTCAATTACCAGCAGATAGCAAGCATTTTCGGAAATCTTGCCTCGAAGAAGAGACATGCAAATGTGCCCGACTTGGATCAATCAACAACTACAACGACACCGCAACCAACATCTGTGAACGTCTTAGACGAGCTTGATGAACTGTTCGATACGGAAGGTGATATCATTGAGGAGGCTCAATCGGAACCGCTTTTTGGGACTGACTTCGACGAATTTAGACAACTGATAGAGAATGACGTTGAGTACCCATCTGAGAAGGCAGATCCAAAAAGAAATCCCACAGCCACGCAAACGGAATCACCTGAGGAGCTCTCGAATGAAGACGTATTTGAGCCTGTAGACATGAGCGGGTCTGCCCAGACAGCACCCAGACGCGTCCACGATGAACTATTCTGACCATTAGTCATGATAATCCCTACATATTTGTTCATTGATGAGCCCCTCAAGAGACTTGAGAAATGCTTTGCACTTTCGAATCACGAAGCTAAAATGATTCTATAATTGTGCACCTTTGTTGGAATAAAAACATGTTGAAGAAATTTTCAGTTGGTGAAATCAGAATGAAAACGGAAAGCATATGCAAATTTATGGAGCTATGAGACGAATAGACATCAATTTTAGATCGATAATATGTTTTTTGGCAGTTTACAAAACATTGCAAAAACTTTGCCCCGAGCGGGCTTCGAACCCGGACCTCTTGCAAGGTACTTTTAAAGTTGAGTATATTTGCTTAAGTGCATATTCCAAAAATATGTCCTCCTAGAATTCTTTTAAAGATACATCGCATTGTAGCAAATTTCACGGGCTTTCTTTCTATGAACAGCTTATCCTCCCCGCGGGGGTTACTTGGTCTGAAAAACCAGAAAAACCATATTTTTAAATCTATTTATACGATTTTTGCTGCTTAAAAGTTGTTTTCACGAAACGTCACCGCGACCTTTTTTAAAGAGAATACAAAGATCTATAAAACACAAAAAAGAGATTTCAAAAATCTTAAGAAATAACTGAGATATGGGCATGTGAATTTTAAGCGTAAATCGCTATTATCTCGAAAGAAAATTTTTTTTTCGAAATCACGATTTCACCATTTTAAAGAGCATGTCGAATAGTACAAATGATCAAGTTTTCATCAATTTTAAAAATCAAAAATTTCCCATTGCAGAGGGCAGATCGACCCTTACAGATAGGCTGTCTTAAACCGAAGACGAAAGAGAGCGCGCTATATTTCTGAGTATCAATGCTAGCGCAGCAACCTAGATTTGGACGCATCATACCGGGCCAAAATTTTGACAAAGACCAAGAAAATGGGGAATCCTGAAGAAAGGCTTGCTAAGTACACACAATCAAAAATGTTGTTAACCTGGCACTTTCTGTTGAAAACTGATTACATAATTAGATTCAGAATCGTAAGGCGAATGTTTACATCATATGAACATGCGTGATAAGGTCTCATTTATCGATTTCCGTTATCATTGATACAATCTTTAATTTTATTATTTGGGGATGTGTGTAGAGACAAAATAATGGTACAGGAGAAATTTCGTTTAAAAATATTTGAAATGAAATTTTTTATTAGCAAAAACTGATAACTTCTTATCAAATGATAAAAAGTTATCAATTTTTTAATAGTAGCTCCCGCTCTCTATAAGCAACCTTATGTACCGTTTAAAATATTTTAGTTTTTCCTAGAACAATAGTTATGAACGAGGATGCATTTGGACGCGTCCGACTCGTCCAACGCGTCCTTGGTACCAAGATCCTGGGTGGGACTGTATTTACATACATACCGATTAACCGTATTTTCTCTATTAGTACCAAGGGAAACAATTTTCCAATACCCTTGCGAGGGAGGGTACTATTAGAGGGAGGAGTATTATTTTTCAATATGATACCCGAAAAGTTGAAAAATAAAATTTTATTTTCAAAAAGAAGAATCTATTTTCAATGGAATCATCACTGGAATTTCCATTTTACCGCAGTTTTAGAATGAATTTGCACTCAGTTCAGTGGGAAGAGTCTCATCCCATGTCTCCTGGACCCATTCGAGGTTCGTCTCGAGCTGCGGTATTGGACTAGGGGGTCCTATTGGAGGTGGGTTCCACAAGAGTGAGTACTATTTTTTCAATGACAATATCAAGGGGGAGGTACTATTAGAGCGGGGGGGGGGGTTTTAATAAAGGCGAATAGCAAAAATACGGTATTTCAAGCTCAATATAAAGTAAAACTAGTACATTAAACGGAACATATTCTCTTCTTTCTGAAGTTCGTTTTTTTCTCATTCACATATTTTCTTGTCAAAGCCGGTTGCTCCGCAATGAGCTCCATCTCATCTGATATCCCGCAAGTCGGGTGTAGCCGGCATATGCTAAAACTATGCCGAAAAATGAATGTCGAAAAAATTTTAAAGCGAGTAATTTACATATTGAATAAAAGGCATTTGTAAAACCTAACATAGGGGAATCAATGACTAAAAATTTAAAATTATTTCGATAAGCCTGGTGTGGTGTCAGGTTCCTCGTGGTAGGAGTTCTCATATTGACGCCTCCCTTAATTTCTTGTCTCATGAAAATGCCTGATCCGAATTCTATCTCCCGCTTAGCACAAGGCAGAGAAATTAGCATTTACAGCTTCTAATAAAACTCGAATTAATTCGATTGTTTACAAAACATTCAAGGTACATGCTTAATTGTCTACCTGTAAGAGACCGTTATCTTTATTTTAACGTATTCACAAGCCATGTTTTTATGGTGCGCAAATAATGTGTTCATTTGCTTGCTTTCTCCTCCTTCTCCTCTTTCTCGTTCTTTATTATCCTCTCGCATTTTTTCTTATTCTTTTCTTTGCATTTTGTTGTATTATTTTGATAGAGCACGGCGCCAATGGGCTCACTTATCGCATGCCAGACACCAAATTACGAGTCGCTGATCTTCTTTTCTTTTGAGCACCACACGTGCAAACATGTCGAGCACTTCGTGAGGAATGCACCGAATTGTGGATACAAAGTAGAAGAACACTTTTGTGTTGGAACAGCGAGAGAAAGAGAGTCACAGGGATGAGAGATGGAGAAGGAGGGAGAAACTCTTCTTCCAAAAGTAAGCAAGACGAGAGCGAAGGAGAGAGATGGTGAAAGTGGAGGGAAAATGTAGAGACGCAGGCATCAGGCAAAAGAATAAGCAGCCGAGTAAATAAGTTGCGGAGAGCAAGTTTTTTACACTTGGCATTACTCAGCAGTAAGTTCGCTGAGAAGGAGCAAAATGGTATAAAAGCCGGAGAGAACCACCGGGAAGCCATCAGCCGAGTTCCTCGTCTAATCCTCGAAGATGTCTTTCCTCCTCTCTCTCCTCCTCGCTCTCGTCGTTGTCCTCTGCGCCTTCGTCGCCACCGGAGACGCCCAGTACTGGGGAGGATACGGATACGTAAGTACATTTTCAAGACTTTTAATATATTTATTACGAACACATTAACATACGTTCATACTGTTTAAATTACCTAGCCATTTAATTGCGATAAAATTGATTTGAGGGCTACGGCTACCCGTACTACGGCGGCTACTACGGCTACTACGGCAAGCGAGAGGCTGGCTTCGGCCCCGGCCCCATGCCCGTCAACCAGGCATAGAATAGGTGATCCCCAAATCGATGTTTCTCAGGGTGCTTTTTCCTCATTCACTTGATGTCAATAAATGCTTTTCTTCCTATTTCGAAGTCAATTAAGAATATAAATGGGTTGTGAGAACAAAGGATAAGATGAAGACCGAATACGAATTACCATAATGCAAGCATTAATGATAGCATTACATTAGGATATTTTTTTTTTAATCTAGTGGATTGCGAAGTCAGACTCTTTTGTAACATCATAGCCACGTAAAACAACTCGAGAACTCAGCAATTGTTCTTAAATTAAATTCGAACTGGATTTTCAGCTAGCCTATTTTCACGCTTTGTGGGTCTGTGTTCTCTCTCTCATGTCAGTCCATCTCCTATTTAGTTTAAATTCTTCTCACTGTGTTTGCATATTTCCTTTTTGTATATTATAAACTAAAAATACACCTTACGATGCCTTAGTCGACGTATGATGTTTTTGCACTATTTTGTGATATTTGTACAGTGTCAGAAAAAATTCAAACATAGTTTTCGTGATGTTTTAGCGAAATATGCAAACAAAATGAGCGGGAGTCGTGAGGTATCGGGGAGGCTGATCGGCGGGGGCGAACTCGCGTGCGCGACCCGGCCACTGTCAAGGCGCGTAACCTTTTGCCTGCTTCCTTTCGGACCTGAGCCGTCCGGTTCTCCATGGCCACCCGGCCCCGCCCGTCCTCCGACCGGCGACGCCCCGCTTGGCGCGGACGCCCGGTCTCCGCTGGCCGCACCACCGACAGGACTCCTCCTCTCACTCACTCCATCCGCTCTGCGGCCTAGACACTGGCTCACAGGCGCCCGCCACGACGCCCCGCAAACAGCAAAAGGACACGGGGAACCGTGTGATAGGGCAGGAAAGATGAGAGAATGTGAAAGGAGGAGAGAAGTAGACAAAGATAGTCCCGCAGGGAAAGAGCCTCCACTCTTTCCACCCTCTCACTTATTGATAATACTTGTCGACCACACTCTTCTCTCTCTCTCTCTCTCTCTCTCTGCCTTTCTCTTTGCAACCAAGGAATACATATATTTATATTTGTTGCTCTGTGTCATTTAGATAAATGGTTCGACAATATAAAAAGTAAACTATTTGGTTCTAATTCTTTCATTTCAAAATAGCGAAGGAATCCATGTAAAATTGCTTCTTCGCTCTCCCTTTCAATGAGTTGTCTTACATTCTATGAGTGCTAAAATGAATATTGTCATAGGTAATGTTGAAACATTTCATGAAATGTACACATTTATTACAGAGCATTCAGATTGATGTCGAACAGGTTGACTTGCTGTTTAATGAACAGCTTCAGCTCTACTGCTGAATGGGCATCTGGGCGGGGCCGAAGCCGGCCTCTCGCTTGCCGTAGTAGCCGTAGTAGCCTCCGTAGGCCGGGTAGCCGTAGCCCTAAAATTTTCATCGAAATTGAAAAGGTTGACTTGAATTATTAATCCAAAATATACTTATTTACATTTCATACAAGTAGGAAAAGTTTAAAGGATCGAAATGCACTTACGTATCCGTATCCGCCGTATCCTCCCCAGTACTGGGCGTCTCCGGTGGCGACGAAGGCGCAGAGGACAACGACGAGAGCGAGGAGCAGAGAGAGGAGGGAAGACATCTTCGAGGATTAGACGAGGAACTCGGCTGATGGCTTCCCGGTGGTTCTCTCCGGCTTTTATACCATTTTACTCATTCTCAACGAACTTACTGCTGAGTAATGTAAAAAGCTTGCAGTGCGCAACATATTTACACGGCTGCTTATTCTCTTGCTTGAACTGTGCGTTTCATACTTTCATGTGTCTCTTCATCTAACTTGTTCTCTTTTCTTCTCTCCAATTGATTTTTCTAGTCTGTTAGTACACTCTCACGATCAGTCTCTCGACGTCTGTCTTTCTTTCTTTTCTATATTTCTTCCTCTCTCACTCTCTCCCTCTCTCTCTCTCTCTTCTCTCTCTCTCTTCTCTCACTCACTCTCTCTCTCTCTCTCTTTCTCTCTCTCTGCGCTTCAATCGCTTTGCTCTTGCCACACACAGTTTCTCGCTCGGTTCAACCACAAAACGTCTACCTTGCATCCACAAAGTCGAGGCATTTCTCACGAAGTGCAACATGTTTGCAAACACGAATATCATGTTTGTACGGAATACGTTGTGTCGTGTCAAAGTGGTTTCTTTGCCAGTTACAGCGATTCAGTGACGAAAAATGGTATAAAAGAGAGGAAGAACCACCGGGAAGCCATCCGTCGAGTTCCTCGTCTAATCCTCGAAGATGTCTTCCCTCCTCTCTCTCCTCCTCGCTCTCGTCGTTGTCCTTTGCGCCTTCATCGCCACCGGAGATGCCCAGTACTGGGGAGGATATGGCGGATACGGATACGTATGTATTTTAGTGTTTTTTTTTACATTAAGATATCTCCATTAGTGCTGAATCACTTCCTCTTTAAATTTGTTTAAAATAGGGCTACGGCTACCCGTACTACGGCGGCTACTATGGCAAGCGTGAGGCTGGCTTCGGCCCCGGCCCCATGCCCATCCAGCAATAGAAAAGCGACCTTGCACGATCTCCAATATGAGTATTGTTGATTGCTTCCAATTTAACATTTCATTTGATAAACGTAAAATTCTCTGAAGTTTGATGTTGTGCATGTCATAAAAAGACTCATACCCTTTACACAAAGTAAAAATATCTGTTAACTTATTGGGCGGAGCATTTTCTGTGTATACACAACATGCACATTAGTTGAACAACATATGTATGTACATCAGCAACGCTTTTGGACTCAAGAAAATTTTTTTTTAAAGAGACACATCATCTATGAGATGTCACGAGAAACCCGAATATTCGCATGAAGGAAGTGCACTTTCAAAAAAGTTTTCTCTTCAATCGTATTTTCAAAATTATTTTTCACGTTGAATTCATCGGTACAACTTCTTTTATTATTTGAGCATATAGATATTTATGAATATCCGTGTACATATATGATGTATATTCTGAAATAATATTTTGTCGTCTTTCTTTTGATCAAAAAATATTTCGTTTTCTAGTAAGGTAAAAATCTTTCTTTGATGCTTCTTCTAAAAATCACTAATATATTTAATCTTCAATGTTTTCTACACTTTTCTTTGTTGATGTTTCTTTCTAACCAGGAGAGCAACGGAGTGAGAGAGGAGAAGAATTTGCTATTTACTAAGGGTGGGCGAAAGATGTAGAGAGATGACGAATGAGATTGGGAGAGGAGAATGAGAAAGAGCACGAGAACAAGAAGGAGGTAAGAAGGAAGAAAGAGAGTGGAAGTGAAAATAGAAAAAATAAGATAAAGTAGGGAAAGAAAGATTGAGAGAGTGAGAACTATGGAAGGAGAGAGAAAGAGAAAGAGATTTCTAGAAAGATATTACGAGTACGAGATAGAGACATGGAGAGAGATGAGAAAGCGGGAAAGTGAGAGCGAGAAAAGATGCGTCCTCAAGCTACACGCTTGTTGTGACAGGCTGCTCTGGCAGATCTGCTAACTCCATCTCTTGTCGGATCTACACAGTTTTCTGCACGTCTCCGAAAAGAGCTCGCAGAATGTGCAGAAAAGCAGAAAAGGATGAGAAGTCTTTCCTAAGGAAGTCGGAGATTGAACATCTAACGACACAATGAGAAGATAGAAAAGAGGGAAGCGTTGTGTGACGATCTTCGCCCAACTGAGCAAGTCATATAAGAAAAAAACGTACCAAATTCTGTCTCTATATCTCTAAATCCTCTCTGTTCTCTGTTCTCTCTGTCCTCGAAAGGGCGGCTCCTTCCAGTCCTCGGCTGCCGCTGCCCCCTCGTCCTGTGATCGTCGCTTTGACCGCCTTGCCATGACACGTCAGTGATTCTTATCCCATGAATATTTTCATCTTTGTTGTGCCATTGGGCGCAAGTGGGCGCTGTGTTATAGCTCGCAGCAATTTGTTGACCATTATATAGATGTTTATTAGTCTTCAAAATTGACATCGCTGCTCTAAAGGCTAACAATAGTCCTAATATATAGTCATAAGCTGTACCATAGACCATATGTCTTCTAAATGTGCAATTTAAATGACGGTTTAATCTTTATCTTTTTATGTATGCAGCAAGCTAATGAAGTACTATGTAGTAACTCTTCCTCCAGCCACAACTTCCACCGAAGGCATGCGCGGGAAGAAGCCCTCTCCGACAGTCGGAGTTGTTCTCGTTGGCCTGGCCTACATTGCCATTGTTACGCGGCTCTCCATGGTTCGCCCCGCGATATTTATTGTATTTTACAAATACTAATAATTTCAAAAGAATATAAATTAAAGAAATATTTATTTAAAGAAAGAAATACAAAAAATATTTCCGGATATAGACACAATAAAACCATATGTTTAAAAAGAATAGAATAAGAAATAAAATAGAATATGCTACATACTTCACAAAAATGATGATAATTTAATTAGCCATCGCTGCAAGAGTACTTTGACCGCTCGCACACTTGCATGGAAAGGAAGACAGGCCATCTAGACGCGGGACTGGTAAGTGGCCTTCCATTCTTCAGCTTCTTCTTCTTCTCATCTCTCTCTCTCTCCATTTTCATTATTTCTCTCTCCCTCTCCCTCTCTCTTTCTCTCTCTCTCTTTCTAACTCTTTCTTTTTCTCTCCATTTTCTCTCAGCTCCGCCGTCTCTTCCCCTGGGCAGTCCAAATGTGCTCCATCAGCGACCGTCTCCATATCGAGCCTTTTACAAACTCTGATGAGACCAAGTATTTCATTATGCCAGTGGTTAATATTTCAACTTTATACCGAAGGCAACGCAATAAAAAATATCAATGAAAAGTATGCAGAAGAAAACAAATGCGCAATTTAGAAACCCGAAGGCCAAGTGTGTTCGATCGTTTCACTTGGAATTGGCTTTGACGTTGACTCAGAGCTGTTGCTTAAGGTATTAGAAAAGAATCTGTTTTCTGAATGACGAAGGTCAACTTCTTACTGAGAGACAAATAATGTCAGCGAATGAGATGCGAACTGGCAATTTGTGAATATCCTTTCAGACCGCAATGCCGCACTGTGATTTCTACGGGGCCGATCCGATCAACAAGACGAACGCCGATATCTTTCAGAAGGTTTTCGAAACATTTTCTATTTGAAAGTTAAATGCAATCGTGGACTTCTGAGTGCATACATATTAATTTTGAAATATTTCAGGTCGGAAAGTTCTACAACATTGCCGTTGGCGGCAAGAACGGAACACTCGAGGCCATGGTACTCGAAGGTACGACCTTGCTGTATTGTGCATTGGCTGTAAACTCAATTTTGAATTAATTGAGTGAGCAAAAAGCGAGTGTTCATACAGGTTAGAGAAAACGAAAAGGTTCTGAACAAAATTTACGTCTTTAAAGAAATAGTTGTTCGTATCTAGGCAAGGACGAGCACATGAATGGTCTCTACTACAATCGAAAGGTGCCGTACATGGACCTCGCGACCTTCTTCAGAAAGTATCTGCCTGGAAGACGCATCATCGATCTGCTCATCATTGATATCGAGGCATGGCGTATTTTATGACGTCGTAAAATCAACACTTCTCCTGAATTTGAACATCGTCGGCAGAATAGATTTTTTTTTTTCAAATTTATCGGAGTTTTCTCTTCTATTCATTTGCAAAGAATGTATGGCAGCGGTATTGATTCTTTTACTGCAGGTTCGTAGAACGTTTATGTTATTTATTTCAGCATGCAGAATACGAGATGTTGCCATTGCTTCTCAATGACGGACAGCCGGCATTGGATGGAATTGCGATATGCCAAGTCAGTTTATTTATCTTTTGCAGAAAACACATACAAACATCACGTACATACATACATATGTATACTACGGTTTCGTTATGTGTCCAAAATATATCAGAAAATCGGAGACTTTTAGATCAATATCGAGGTTCATAATCCGTCAGAAGAGGAGATGAAGCTCTTCTGGAACTTTCACCAAAAAGTCAGTCAATTTAACAATTCCTTCAGAGCAAATTTTCACTATTTATTTTTTTTTTCGTGGGAAGCTTTAATAGCCTATTTCAGATGGAATTTTTAGAAATATATATTTGCTGGCGTGCATACAGTTAATAAATACATGTTTAATTGTAAGGTACTTGCCGAGCGGCGGTTCTCCATGCTGATCACTAGCACCATCATTGGACATACTCGGTACGCATTACGTTCTCGAATTTCTCATTTTTTTTTTAAATATTTATATTTTTTAATCGACAATTTTTCATATATTTCTCACCTACCTCCTCTCTCTTTTCCTCTTTTGCTCTCTTTCTTTCTCTCTTTCAGTCTTTTCATGATCGATCGCTCTCAACCGGCCTGCCTGGAGCGTTTCTTCGACGGGCATCGTTACTCGTCCGGGGGAAAGTCAATCGACGAATCAATCAGGACCAAGAACTAGAAAATCGAATTCTTGTGCGAAACATACATTCGAGTTATTTTTTTAATGGCTTATGAAGCAATATAAGAATACAAGAATATTTGATACCGTATCTGGATAAGTTCACCTGTTTCGCATGAGCCTAGTTTATAGCTTGAAAGCGGGTGATATATTTTTATTCCTCAAAATAGCTTGTTATGAACACATGCCTCAGACGAGCAAGAGAACACAAAAATTTATACTAAAAAAGGTCCGCCTGCTCGATTCGAGAGGCTTAGATGGACGTATACTTTTAGAAGGGGCGTATGTTCAGAAAGTGGGCGTGGCAATGAAGAGTGGGCGTGGCTGCTGGCCCCTCTTCTACTTCTTCTCACTCTTCTTCTGGCTCTTGAACTTCTCGCCCTTCTCCTGGTCATCCTTCTTTGACTTGTCGATGCCTTCGTTCTAAATTATATTTTTATTAATGAAATGGGACTCAAAATCTTTAATAACAAAGCATTGAATCTTGCAAACGCCTAAAATCTGAAATATATTACCAAAAGCGTATTGAGACGCTTGCGTGCAGTTGACGTGCCCGAATCCGAAGTCTTCTGCGCAATCTGCTGTAATTGAAGACAATTTAATCTTCGCGCGCATTTGTATTTGAATAGACCATTGGAATGTCGTCGTCGCTCGTCTCGTCGACGATGGTTCCGGCCGTGGACTCCGCTGGCTCGCTCTGCTGGCGAGTGTAGGCGCGGTTGATCTGGCTGAAAAAGGAAATTTACGTGTTACTTTGCGCTTCCAATTGTGAAATGTTTGTATAATGCAGCATTATTTATGTAACAAATCAACCCAGCCCCAAGAAAGCGACTCTGACTCAGCGAATCCGAAAATGCTCGAATTGCTCTTGCGCCCCTCGGCCTGGTTCGCGATTGCCTTGCACAGTTCGGAGTACTCGACTGGCTCGGTGCTGAGAAGAGAAAAGATTGTTCGTTCTACAGAATATTGAACCTTCTCTCAAACATATAGAAGAGAAGCACTGGTCTCGCATTCATAACCGACATTGGATTCCTGTCGATGAACAGCATCTCGTTCTTCGGTGCTGTCTTCAGGACGAACTGGCAATTAAAAAAAAATATATTATTGCATTTTAATAAATAGCACTTTTCGCATGATTTATTTGATGTGAAAGTTGCTGCCAGACCTTGAAGAGATCGCTGTAGCCATTGAAGAGAACTGGCTTTTCCTTGCGCAGGCTGCGCAGCTCCTTCGTGTGCATGAACTCATGCTTCTTCTTGAGAATCTACAATAAGAAGGTATAAGAGATTAGACAGTGATCACATTATTCCAATGCATTCAAATGCTGATCAATGCGTACTTCTTGCTGATTGGCCCGAAGCTGTTGCTTGGTCTGTTTATCCTTCGCCGATCTCAATTAATTTACGCATTATTTTTTAAACAAATTCAACCATCTACTCTCAGCATTGAGCATAATTTCTACTAGTTTTGGAATTCCCGCTCTCTTGCTTCTTACTCCATGTTATCGTGGCCGACAGGGTTGAGAATGATCCAGGGCAGTCTGCCAATGGCCATGTCGGCCAGCATGAAGAGGACGGAGATCACGTCATCGCCTGGAGTCTGGCGGCGCATCTCACAATCAGTGGCGACCATCGGGGAGCTGCAAGCGAAGGATTCGTGCAGAACTTGGTAATTCGAAAAATCATGGCGTGACTCACCAATATTTGCCGTTGTAAACCTTGGCAAAGCGACTGCGCGGCGGCACTCCGTCCGTGGTACGGTAGCGGCACGCAAACGGAAGCGAAGTGATTGCGATGCTGGAAGTCAATCAATACCTTTATGAATTATTCTAAATTTTATATTGTGCACTGCGCTAAACTCGACGATATATTAATTGTATTCTAGTGTATGATTTTAATTTAGTTAATAGAAAAATTAGGTTTTAACCTCTCCATGAGAGAGGCCTCCGTGGTCTGAAGCAGGCAAGAAGGGTGCATACGAAGGGAGAAGCGGGCCAGCGACACCTCAAAAAGAGTAAGGTAGAATTGTTTTATTGGACTTATTGTAACACTTATTGTTAGCTAAGTGCTCAACGGACCTCTCGCATAATCCAGCCAATCTCATGAAGAGTGCGAAGCGCCTGAAAAGGAAGATTGCCGCACATGTAATCTTATCGAAGCATTCAATTGGTGTTCGTCAACTTTTTTCTATTATTTATAGCCTTTTTGCGTCCACGACGGAAGTCCTTGGTACATCTATCAAGGAGTTTGGTCCTCGGAGAATAGTTATATATTTTGCTATGAGAGTTTCACTTTGTTTATCATGTTCGCTTTTCCTTCAAAGATTCCTTCGAAGAAGGAATCGATAAGATTTTTATTCTTACGCGGATGCAGCCAATGGCGAGGAAGCAGGCGGTAGGCAAGGGAACCATGTCGTAGCGAGGCACGCGCATCACGTAGTCCAGAGACACCGGGAACCTGTCGAACAAAATTAATCAGATATCGTGGATACTGTAGCCATTGCCTTTATGTACATAAGTTAATACCGTACTTCCAGAAACAAAACACAAGAAAATGGACCGGCCTCTCTAAGAGAAAGTAGGGGCGAGGGTTGAGCAAAGGGCGTACGTCGCAGTTGTCGTTCTTGGTCTACAAAGGAATATTTAGCTGAATTTATGATTCTGTTAAGGAATTACTAAATATTTCATTGATGTTAATTTGATCCAAGAAAAACAGCCAGCAGGACTGACAGTGAAATTGAGAGATGTGAAAGAGCCATATCCCAGGATTTCGGCAAAATGTCGGCGTTTCCTGGAAGCGAAAATGATAAAAATAATGAACTTCAGAGAGCTCATAATCTTATAATAAAGGAGATGGTGGACGGGTGGGCGGGGCTAATTGAAATGGCGAACAGATAGTCAAGGGCGAAGCTCTCATCGAGAAGGGTGGGCGGGGCTAATTGAAATGGCGTACAGATAGTCAAGGGCGAAGCTCTCATCGAGAGGGGTGGGCGGGGCTAATTGAAATGGCGTACAGATAGTCAAGGGCGAAGCTCTCATCGAGAAGGGTGGGCGGGGCTAATTGAAATGGCGTACAGATAGTCAAGGGCGAAGCTCTCATCGAGAAGGGTGGGCGGGGCTAATTGAAATGGCGTACAGATAGTCAAGGGCGAAGCTCTCATCGAGAGGGGTGGGCGGGGCTAATTGAAATGGCGTACAGATAGTCAAGGGCGAAGCTCTCATCGAGAGGGGTGGGCGGGGCTAATTGAAATGGCGTACAGATAGTCAAGGGCGAAGCTCTCATCGAGAGGGGTTTGCGGGGCTAATTGAAATGGCGTACAGATAGTCAAGGGCGAAGCTCTCATCGAGAGGGGTGGGCGGGGCTAATTGAAATGGCGTACAGATAGTCAAGGGCGAAGCTCTCATCGAGAGGGGTGGGCGGGGCTAATTGAAATGGCGTACAGATAGTCAAGGGCGAAGCTCTCATCGAGAAGGGTGGGCGGGGCTAATTGAAATGGCGTACAGATAGTCAAGGGCGAAGCTCTCATCGAGAGGGGTTTGCGGGGCTAATTGAAATGGCGTACAGATAGTCAAGGGCGAAGCTCTCATCGAGAAGGGTGGGCGGGGCTAATTGAAATGGCGTACAGATAGTCAAGGGCGAAGCTCTCATCGAGAGGGGTGGGCGGGGCTAATTGAAATGGCGTACAGATAGTCAAGGGCGAAGCTCTCATCGAGAAGGGTGGGCGGGGCTAATTGAAATGGCGTACAGATAGTCAAGGGCGAAGCTCTCATCGAGAAGGGTTTGCGGGGCTAATTGAAATGGCGTACAGATAGTCAAGGGCGAAGCTCTCATCGAGAGGGGTGGGCGGGGCTAATTGAAATGGCGTACAGATAGTCAAGGGCGAAGCTCTCATCGAGAGGGGTGGGCGGGGCTAATTGAAATGGCGTACAGATAGTCAAGGGCGAAGCTCTCATCGAGAAGGGTGGGCGGGGCTAATTGAAATGGCGTACAGATAGTCAAGGGCGAAGCTCTCATCGAGAAGGGTGGGCGGGGCTAATTGAAATGGCGTACATATAGTCAAGGGCGAAGCTCTCATCGAGAAGGGTGGGCGGGGCTAATTGAAATGACGTACAGATAGTCAAGGGCGAAGCTCTCATCGAGAGGGGTTTGCGGGGCTAATTGAAATGGCGTACAGATAGTCAAGGGCGAAGCTCTCATCGAGAGGGGTGGGCGGGGCTAATTGAAATGGCGTACAGATAGTCAAGGGCGAAGCTCTCATCGAGAAGGGTGGGCGGGGCTAATTGAAATGGCGTACAGATAGTCAAGGGCGAAGCTCTCATCGAGAGGGGTTTGCGGGGCTAATTGAAATGGCGTACAGATAGTCAAGGGCGAAGCTCTCATCGAGAGGGGTGGGCGGGGCTAATTGAAATGGCGTACAGATAGTCAAGGGCGAAGCTCTCATCGAGAAGGGTGGGCGGGGCTAATTGAAATGGCGTACAGATAGTCAAGGGCGAAGCTCTCATCGAGAGGGGTTTGCGGGGCTAATTGAAATGGCGTACAGATAGTCAAGGGCGAAGCTCTCATCGAGAAGGGTGGGCGGGGCTAATTGAAATGGCGTACAGATAGTCAAGGGCGAAGCTCTCATCGAGAGGGGTGGGCGGGGCTAATTGAAATGGCGTACAGATAGTCAAGGGCGAAGCTCTCATCGAGAAGGGTGGGCGGGGCTAATTGAAATGGCGTACAGATAGTCAAGGGCGAAGCTCTCATCGAGAAGGGTGGGCGGGGCTAATTGAAATGGCGTACAGATAGTCAAGGGCGAAGCTCTCATCGAGAGGGGTGGGCGGGGCTAATTGAAATGGCGTACAGATAGTCAAGGGCGAAGCTCTCATCGAGAAGGGTGGGCGGGGCTAATTGAAATGGCGTACAGATAGTCAAGGGCGAAGCTCTCATCGAGAAGGGTTTGCGGGGCTAATTGAAATGGCGTACAGATAGTCAAGGGCGAAGCTCTCATCGAGAGGGGTGGGCGGGGCTAATTGAAATGGCGTACAGATAGTCAAGGGCGAAGCTCTCATCGAGAGGGGTGGGCGGGGCTAATTGAAATGGCGTACAGATAGTCAAGGGCGAAGCTCTCATCGAGAAGGGTGGGCGGGGCTAATTGAAATGGCGTACAGATAGTCAAGGGCGAAGCTCTCATCGAGAAGGGTGGGCGGGGCTAATTGAAATGGCGTACAGATAGTCAAGGGCGAAGCTCTCATCGAGAAGGGTGGGCGGGGCTAATTGAAATGACGTACAGATAGTCAAGGGCGAAGCTCTCATCGAGAGGGGTTTGCGGGGCTAATTGAAATGGCGTACAGATAGTCAAGGGCGAAGCTCTCATCGAGAGGGGTGGGCGGGGCTAATTGAAATGGCGTACAGATAGTCAAGGGCGAAGCTCTCATCGAGAAGGGTGGGCGGGGCTAATTGAAATGGCGTACAGATAGTCAAGGGCGAAGCTCTCATCGAGAGGGGTTTGCGGGGCTAATTGAAATGGCGTACAGATAGTCAAGGGCGAAGCTCTCATCGAGAGGGGTGGGCGGGGCTAATTGAAATGGCGTACAGATAGTCAAGGGCGAAGCTCTCATCGAGAAGGGTGGGCGGGGCTAATTGAAATGGCGTACAGATAGTCAAGGGCGAAGCTCTCATCGAGAGGGGTTTGCGGGGCTAATTGAAATGGCGTACAGATAGTCAAGGGCGAAGCTCTCATCGAGAAGGGTGGGCGGGGCTAATTGAAATGGCGTACAGATAGTCAAGGGCGAAGCTCTCATCGAGAAGGGTGGGCGGGGCTAATTGAAATGGCGTACAGATAGTCAAGGGCGAAGCTCTCATCGAGAAGGGTGGGCGGGGCTAATTGAAATGGCGTACAGATAGTCAAGGGCGAAGCTCTCATCGAGAAGGGTGGGCGGGGCTAATTGAAATGACGTACAGATAGTCAAGGGCGAAGCTCTCATCGAGAGGGGTTTGCGGGGCTAATTGAAATGGCGTACAGATAGTCAAGGGCGAAGCTCTCATCGAGAGGGGTGGGCGGGGCTAATTGAAATGGCGTACAGATAGTCAAGGGCGAAGCTCTCATCGAGAAGGGTGGGCGGGGCTAATTGAAATGGCGTACAGATAGTCAAGGGCGAAGCTCTCATCGAGAGGGGTTTGCGGGGCTAATTGAAATGGCGTACAGATAGTCAAGGGCGAAGCTCTCATCGAGAGGGGTGGGCGGGGCTAATTGAAATGGCGTACAGATAGTCAAGGGCGAAGCTCTCATCGAGAAGGGTGGGCGGGGCTAATTGAAATGGCGTACAGATAGTCAAGGGCGAAGCTCTCATCGAGAGGGGTTTGCGGGGCTAATTGAAATGGCGTACAGATAGTCAAGGGCGAAGCTCTCATCGAGAAGGGTGGGCGGGGCTAATTGAAATGGCGTACAGATAGTCAAGGGCGAAGCTCTCATCGAGAGGGGTGGGCGGGGCTAATTGAAATGGCGTACAGATAGTCAAGGGCGAAGCTCTCATCGAGAAGGGTGGGCGGGGCTAATTGAAATGGCGTACAGATAGTCAAGGGCGAAGCTCTCATCGAGAAGGGTGGGCGGGGCTAATTGAAATGGCGTACAGATAGTCAAGGGCGAAGCTCTCATCGAGAAGGGTGGGCGGGGCTAATTGAAATGGCGTACAGATAGTCAAGGGCGAAGCTCTCATCGAGAGGGGTTTGCGGGGCTAATTGAAATGGCGTACAGATAGTCAAGGGCGAAGCTCTCATCGAGAAGGGTGGGCGGGGCTAATTGAAATGGCGTACAGATAGTCAAGGGCGAAGCTCTCATCGAGAGGGGTTTGCGGGGCTAACTGAAATGGCGTACAGATAGTCAAGGGCGAAGCTCTCATCGAGAGGGGTGGGCGGGGCTAATTAAAATGGCGTACAGATAGTCAAGGGCGAAGCTCTCATCGAGAGGGGTGGGCGGGGCTAATTGAAATGGCGTACAGATAGTCAAGGGCGAAGCTCTCATCGAGAAGGGTGGGCGGGGCTAATTGAAATGGCGTACAGATAGTCAAGGGCGAAGCTCTCATCGAGAGGGGTTTGCGGGGCTAATTGAAATGGCGTACAGATAGTCAAGGGCGAAGCTCTCATCGAGAGGGGTGGGCGGGGCTAATTGAAATGGCGTACAGATAGTCAAGGGCGAAGCTCTCATCGAGAGGGGTTTGCGGGGCTAATTGAAATGGCGTACAGATAGTCAAGGGCGAAGCTCTCATCGAGAGGGGTGGGCGGGGCTAATTGAAATGGCGTACAGATAGTCAAGGGCGAAGCTCTCATCGAGAGGGGTGGGCGGGGCTAATTGAAATGGCGTACAGATAGTCAAGGGCGAAGCTCTCATCGAGAAGGGTGGGCGGGGCTAATTGAAATGGCGTACAGATAGTCAAGGGCGAAGCTCTCATCGAGAAGGGTGGGCGGGGCTAATTGAAATGGCGTACAGATAGTCAAGGGCGAAGCTCTCATCGAGAGGGGTTTGCGGGGCTAATTGAAATGGCGTACAGATAGTCAAGGGCGAAGCTCTCATCGAGAGGGGTGGGCGGGGCTAATTGAAATGGCGTACAGATAGTCAAGGGCGAAGCTCTCATCGAGAAGGGTGGGCGGGGCTAATTGAAATGGCGTACAGATAGTCAAGGGCGAAGCTCTCATCGAGAGGGGTTTGCGGGGCTAATTGAAATGGCGTACAGATAGTCAAGGGCGAAGCTCTCATCGAGAGGGGTGGGTGGGGCTAATTGAAATGGCGTACAGATAGTCAAGGGCGAAGCTCTCATCGAGAGGGGTGGGCGGGACTAATTGAAATGGCGTACAGATAGTCAAGGGCGAAGCTCTCATCGAGAGGGGTGGGCGGGGCTAATTGAAATGGCGTACAGATAGTCAAGGGCGAAGCTCTCATCGAGAGGGGTGGGCGGGGCTAATTGAAATGGCGTACAGATAGTCAAGGGCGAAGCTCTCATCGAGAGGGGTGGGCGGGGCTAATTGAAATGGCGTACAGATAGTCAAGGGCGAAGCTCTCATCGAGAGGGGTGGGCGGGGCTAATTGAAATGGCGTACAGATAGTCAAGGGCGAAGCTCTCATCGAGAAGGGTGGGCGGGGCTAATTGAAATGGCGTACAGATAGTCAAGGGCGAAGCTCTCATCGAGAAGGGTGGGCGGGGCTAATTGAAATGGCGTACAGATAGTCAAGGGCGAAGCTCTCATCGAGAGGGGTTTGCGGGGCTAATTGAAATGGCGTACAGATAGTCAAGGGCGAAGCTCTCATCGAGAGGGGTTTGCGGGGCTAATTGAAATGGCGTACAGATAGTCAAGGGCGAAGCTCTCATCGAGAGGGGTGGGCGGGGCTAATTGAAATGGCGTACAGATAGTCAAGGGCGAAGCTCTCATCGAGAAGGGTGGGCGGGGCTAATTGAAATGGCGTACAGATAGTCAAGGGCGAAGCTCTCATCGAGAGGGGTTTGCGGGGCTAATTGAAATGGCGTACAGATTGTCAAGGGCGAAGCTCTCATCGAGAGGGGTGGGCGGGGCTAATTGAAATGGCGTACAGATAGTCAAGGGCGAAGCTCTCATCGAGAAGGGTTTGCGGGGCTAATTGAAATGGCGTACAGATAGTCAAGGGCGAAGCTCTCATCGAGAAGGGTGGGCGGGGCTAATTGAAATGGCGTACAGATAGTCAAGGGCGAAGCTCTCATCGAGAGGGGTTTGCGGGGCTAATTGAAATGGCGTACAGATAGTCAAGGGCGAAGCTCTCATCGAGAGGGGTGGGCGGGGCTAATTGAAATGGCGTACAGATAGTCAAGGGCGAAGCTCTCATCGAGAGGGGTGGGCGGGGCTAATTGAAATGGCGTACAGATAGTCAAGGGCGAAGCTCTCATCGAGAAGGGTGGGCGGGGCTAATTGAAATGGCGTACAGATAGTCAAGGGCGAAGCTCTCATCGAGAGGGGTTTGCGGGGCTAATTGAAATGGCGTACAGATTGTCAAGGGCGAAGCTCTCATCGAGAGGGGTGGGCGGGGCTAATTGAAATGGCGTACAGATAGTCAAGGGCGAAGCTCTCATCGAGAAGGGTTTGCGGGGCTAATTGAAATGGCGTACAGATAGTCAAGGGCGAAGCTCTCATCGAGAAGGGTGGGCGGGGCTAATTGAAATGGCGTACAGATAGTCAAGGGCGAAGCTCTCATCGAGAGGGGTTTGCGGGGCTAATTGAAATGGCGTACAGATAGTCAAGGGCGAAGCTCTCATCGAGAGGGGTGGGCGGGGCTAATTGAAATGGCGTACAGATAGTCAAGGGCGAAGCTCTCATCGAGAAGGGTGGGCGGGGCTAATTGAAATGGCGTACAGATAGTCAAGGGCGAAGCTCTCATCGAGAGGGGTTTGCGGGGCTAATTGAAATGGCGTACAGATAGTCAAGGGCGAAGCTCTCATCGAGAGGGGTGGGTGGGGCTAATTGAAATGGCGTACAGATAGTCAAGGGCGAAGCTCTCATCGAGAGGGGTGGGCGGGACTAATTGAAATGGCGTACAGATAGTCAAGGGCGAAGCTCTCATCGAGAGGGGTGGGCGGGGCTAATTGAAATGGCGTACAGATAGTCAAGGGCGAAGCTCTCATCGAGAGGGGTGGGCGGGGCTAATTGAAATGGCGTACAGATAGTCAAGGGCGAAGCTCTCATCGAGAGGGGTGGGCGGGGCTAATTGAAATGGCGTACAGATAGTCAAGGGCGAAGCTCTCATCGAGAGGGGTGGGCGGGGCTAATTGAAATGGCGTACAGATAGTCAAGGGCGAAGCTCTCATCGAGAAGGGTGGGCGGGGCTAATTGAAATGGCGTACAGATAGTCAAGGGCGAAGCTCTCATCGAGAGGGGTTTGCGGGGCTAATTGAAATGGCGTACAGATAGTCAAGGGCGAAGCTCTCATCGAGAAGGGTGGGCGGGGCTAATTGAAATGGCGTACAGATAGTCAAGGGCGAAGCTCTCATCGAGAGGGGTGGGCGGGGCTAATTGAAATGGCGTACAGATAGTCAAGGGCGAAGCTCTCATCGAGAAGGGTGGGCGGGGCTAATTGAAATGGCGTACAGATAGTCAAGGGCGAAGCTCTCATCGAGAGGGGTTTGCGGGGCTAATTGAAATGGCGTACAGATAGTCAAGGGCGAAGCTCTCATCGAGAGGAGTGGGCGGGGCTAATTGAAATGGCGTACAGATAGTCAAGGGCGAAGCTCTCATCGAGAGGGGTGGGCGGGGCTAATTGAAATGGCGTACAGATAGTCAAGGGCGAAGCTCTCATCGAGAGGGGTTTGCGGGGCTAATTGAAATGGCGTACAGATAGTCAAGGGCGAAGCTCTCATCGAGAGGGGTGGGCGGGGCTAATTGAAATGGCGTACAGATAGTCAAGGGCGAAGCTCTCATCGAGAAGGGTGGGCGGGGCTAATTGAAATGGCGTACAGATAGTCAAGGGCGAAGCTCTCATCGAGAGGGGTTTGCGGGGCTAATTGAAATGGCGTACAGATAGTCAAGGGCGAAGCTCTCATCGAGAGGGGTGGGCGGGGCTAATTGAAATGGCGTACAGATAGTCAAGGGCGAAGCTCTCATCGAGAAGGGTGGGCGGGGCTAATTGACATGGCGTACAGATAGTCAAGGGCGAAGCTCTCATCGAGAGGGGTTTGCGGGGCTAATTGAAATGGCGTACAGATAGTCAAGGGCGAAGCTCTCATCGAGAAGGGTGGGCGGGGCTAATTGAAATGGCGTACAGATAGTCAAGGGCGAAGCTCTCATCGAGAGGGGTGGGCGGGGCTAATTGAAATGGCGTACAGATAGTCAAGGGCGAAGCTCTCATCGAGAAGGGTGGGCGGGGCTAATTGAAATGGCGTACAGATAGTCAAGGGCGAAGCTCTCATCGAGAAGGGTGGGCGGGGCTAATTGAAATGGCGTACAGATAGTCAAGGGCGAAGCTCTCATCGAGAAGGGTGGGCGGGGCTAATTGAAATGGCGTACAGATAGTCAAGGGCGAAGCTCTCATCGAGAGGGGTTTGCGGGGCTAATTGAAATGGCGTACAGATAGTCAAGGGCGAAGCTCTCATCGAGAAGGGTGGGCGGGGCTAATTGAAATGGCGTACAGATAGTCAAGGGCGAAGCTCTCATCGAGAGGGGTTTGCGGGGCTAACTGAAATGGCGTACAGATAGTCAAGGGCGAAGCTCTCATCGAGAGGGGTGGGCGGGGCTAATTAAAATGGCGTACAGATAGTCAAGGGCGAAGCTCTCATCGAGAGGGGTGGGCGGGGCTAATTGAAATGGCGTACAGATAGTCAAGGGCGAAGCTCTCATCGAGAAGGGTGGGCGGGGCTAATTGAAATGGCGTACAGATAGTCAAGGGCGAAGCTCTCATCGAGAGGGGTTTGCGGGGCTAATTGAAATGGCGTACAGATAGTCAAGGGCGAAGCTCTCATCGAGAGGGGTGGGCGGGGCTAATTGAAATGGCGTACAGATAGTCAAGGGCGAAGCTCTCATCGAGAGGGGTTTGCGGGGCTAATTGAAATGGCGTACAGATAGTCAAGGGCGAAGCTCTCATCGAGAGGGGTGGGCGGGGCTAATTGAAATGGCGTACAGATAGTCAAGGGCGAAGCTCTCATCGAGAGGGGTGGGCGGGGCTAATTGAAATGGCGTACAGATAGTCAAGGGCGAAGCTCTCATCGAGAAGGGTGGGCGGGGCTAATTGAAATGGCGTACAGATAGTCAAGGGCGAAGCTCTCATCGAGAAGGGTGGGCGGGGCTAATTGAAATGGCGTACAGATAGTCAAGGGCGAAGCTCTCATCGAGAGGGGTTTGCGGGGCTAATTGAAATGGCGTACAGATAGTCAAGGGCGAAGCTCTCATCGAGAGGGGTGGGCGGGGCTAATTGAAATGGCGTACAGATAGTCAAGGGCGAAGCTCTCATCGAGAAGGGTGGGCGGGGCTAATTGAAATGGCGTACAGATAGTCAAGGGCGAAGCTCTCATCGAGAGGGGTTTGCGGGGCTAATTGAAATGGCGTACAGATAGTCAAGGGCGAAGCTCTCATCGAGAGGGGTGGGTGGGGCTAATTGAAATGGCGTACAGATAGTCAAGGGCGAAGCTCTCATCGAGAGGGGTGGGCGGGGCTAATTGAAATGGCGTACAGATAGTCAAGGGCGAAGCTCTCATCGAGAGGGGTGGGCGGGGCTAATTGAAATGGCGTACAGATAGTCAAGGGCGAAGCTCTCATCGAGAGGGGTGGGCGGGGCTAATTGAAATGGCGTACAGATAGTCAAGGGCGAAGCTCTCATCGAGAGGGGTGGGCGGGGCTAATTGAAATGGCGTACAGATAGTCAAGGGCGAAGCTCTCATCGAGAGGGGTGGGCGGGGCTAATTGAAATGGCGTACAGATAGTCAAGGGCGAAGCTCTCATCGAGAAGGGTGGGCGGGGCTAATTGAAATGGCGTACAGATAGTCAAGGGCGAAGCTCTCATCGAGAAGGGTGGGCGGGGCTAATTGAAATGGCGTACAGATAGTCAAGGGCGAAGCTCTCATCGAGAGGGGTTTGCGGGGCTAATTGAAATGGCGTACAGATAGTCAAGGGCGAAGCTCTCATCGAGAGGGGTTTGCGGGGCTAATTGAAATGGCGTACAGATAGTCAAGGGCGAAGCTCTCATCGAGAGGGGTGGGCGGGGCTAATTGAAATGGCGTACAGATAGTCAAGGGCGAAGCTCTCATCGAGAAGGGTGGGCGGGGCTAATTGAAATGGCGTACAGATAGTCAAGGGCGAAGCTCTCATCGAGAGGGGTTTGCGGGGCTAATTGAAATGGCGTACAGATTGTCAAGGGCGAAGCTCTCATCGAGAGGGGTGGGCGGGGCTAATTGAAATGGCGTACAGATAGTCAAGGGCGAAGCTCTCATCGAGAAGGGTTTGCGGGGCTAATTGAAATGGCGTACAGATAGTCAAGGGCGAAGCTCTCATCGAGAAGGGTGGGCGGGGCTAATTGAAATGGCGTACAGATAGTCAAGGGCGAAGCTCTCATCGAGAGGGGTTTGCGGGGCTAATTGAAATGGCGTACAGATAGTCAAGGGCGAAGCTCTCATCGAGAGGGGTGGGCGGGGCTAATTGAAATGGCGTACAGATAGTCAAGGGCGAAGCTCTCATCGAGAAGGGTGGGCGGGGCTAATTGAAATGGCGTACAGATAGTCAAGGGCGAAGCTCTCATCGAGAGGGGTTTGCGGGGCTAATTGAAATGGCGTACAGATAGTCAAGGGCGAAGCTCTCATCGAGAGGGGTGGGTGGGGCTAATTGAAATGGCGTACAGATAGTCAAGGGCGAAGCTCTCATCGAGAGGGGTGGGCGGGACTAATTGAAATGGCGTACAGATAGTCAAGGGCGAAGCTCTCATCGAGAGGGGTGGGCGGGGCTAATTGAAATGGCGTACAGATAGTCAAGGGCGAAGCTCTCATCGAGAGGGGTGGGCGGGGCTAATTGAAATGGCGTACAGATAGTCAAGGGCGAAGCTCTCATCGAGAGGGGTGGGCGGGGCTAATTGAAATGGCGTACAGATAGTCAAGGGCGAAGCTCTCATCGAGAGGGGTGGGCGGGGCTAATTGAAATGGCGTACAGATAGTCAAGGGCGAAGCTCTCATCGAGAAGGGTGGGCGGGGCTAATTGAAATGGCGTACAGATAGTCAAGGGCGAAGCTCTCATCGAGAGGGGTTTGCGGGGCTAATTGAAATGGCGTACAGATAGTCAAGGGCGAAGCTCTCATCGAGAAGGGTGGGCGGGGCTAATTGAAATGGCGTACAGATAGTCAAGGGCGAAGCTCTCATCGAGAGGGGTGGGCGGGGCTAATTGAAATGGCGTACAGATAGTCAAGGGCGAAGCTCTCATCGAGAAGGGTGGGCGGGGCTAATTGAAATGGCGTACAGATAGTCAAGGGCGAAGCTCTCATCGAGAAGGGTGGGCGGGGCTAATTGAAATGGCGTACAGATAGTCAAGGGCGAAGCTCTCATCGAGAGGGGTTTGCGGGGCTAATTGAAATGGCGTACAGATAGTCAAGGGCGAAGCTCTCATCGAGAAGGGTGGGCGGGGCTAATTGAAATGGCGTACAGATAGTCAAGGGCGAAGCTCTCATCGAGAGGGGTTTGCGGGGCTAATTGAAATGGCGTACAGATAGTCAAGGGCGAAGCTCTCATCGAGAAGGGTGGGCGGGGCTAATTGAAATGGCGTACAGATAGTCAAGGGCGAAGCTCTCATCGAGAGGGGTGGGCGGGGCTAATTGAAATGGCGTACAGATAGTCAAGGGCGAAGCTCTCATCGAGAGGGGTTTGCGGGGCTAATTGAAATGGCGTACAGATAGTCAAGGGCGAAGCTCTCATCGAGAGGAGTGGGCGGGGCTAATTGAAATGGCGTACAGATAGTCAAGGGCGAAGCTCTCATCGAGAGTGGTGGGCGGGGCTAATTGAAATGGCGTACAGATAGTCAAGGGCGAAGCTCTCATCGAGAGGGGTTTGCGGGGCTAATTGAAATGGCGTACAGATAGTCAAGGGCGAAGCTCTCATCGAGAGGGGTGGGCGGGGCTAATTGAAATGGCGTACAGATAGTCAAGGGCGAAGCTCTCATCGAGAGGGGTGGGCGGGGCTAATTGAAATGGCGTACAGATAGTCAAGGGCGAAGCTCTCATCGAGAAGGGTGGGTGGGGCTAATTGAAATGGCGTACAGATAGTCAAGGGCGAAGCTCTCATCGAGAAGGGTGGGCGGGGCTAATTTAAATGGCGTACAGATAGTCAAGGGCGAAGCTCTCATCGAGAGGGGTTTGCGGGGCTAATTGAAATGGCGTACAGATAGTCAAGGGCGAAGCTCTCATCGAGAGGGGTGGGCGGGGCTAATTGAAATGGCGTACAGATAGTCAAGGGCGAAGCTCTCATCGAGAAGGGTGGGCGGGGCTAATTGAAATGGCGTACAGATAGTCAAGGGCGAAGCTCTCATCGAGAGGGGTTTGCGGGGCTAATTGAAATGGCGTACAGGTAGTCAAGGGCGAAGCTCTCATCGAGAGGGGTGGGCGGGGCTAATTGAAATGGCGTACAGATAGTCAAGGGCGAAGCTCTCATCGAGAGGGGTGGGCGGGGCTAATTGAAATGGCGTACAGATAGTCAAGGGCGAAGCTCTCATCGAGAGGGGTGGGCGGGGCTAATTGAAATGGCGTACAGATAGTCAAGGGCGAAGCTCTCATCGAGAGGGGTGGGCGGGGCTAATTGAAATGGCGTACAGATAGTCAAGGGCGAAGCTCTCATCGAGAGGGGTGGGCGGGGCTAATTGAAATGGCGTACAGATAGTCAAGGGCGAAGCTCTCATCGAGAGGGGTGGGCGGGGCTAATTGAAATGGCGTACAGATAGTCAAGGGCGAAGCTCTCATCGAGAGGGGTGGGCGGGGCTAATTGAAATGGCGTACAGATAGTCAAGGGCGAAGCTCTCATCGAGAGGGGTGGGCGGGGCTAATTGAAATGGCGTACAGATAGTCAAGGGCGAAGCTCTCATCGAGAGGGGTGGGCGGGGCTAATTGAAATGGCGTACAGATAGTCAAGGGCGAAGCTCTCATCGAGAGGGGTGGGCGGGGCTAATTGAAATGGCGTACAGATAGTCAAGGGCGAAGCTCTCATCGAGAGGGGTGGGCGGGGCTAATTGAAATGGCGTACAGATAGTCAAGGGCGAAGCTCTCATCGAGAGGGGTGGGCGGGGCTAATTGAAATGGCGTACAGATAGTCAAGGGCGAAGCTCTCATCGAGAGGGGTGGGCGGGGCTAATTGAAATGGCGTACAGATAGTCAAGGGCGAAGCTCTCATCGAGAGGGGTGGGCGGGGCTAATTTAAATGGCGTACAGATAGTCAAGGGCGAAGCTCTCATCGAGAAGGGTGGGCGGGGCTAATTGAAATGGCGTACAGATAGTCAAGGGCGAAGCTCTCATCGAGAAGGGTGGGCGGGGCTAATTGAAATGACGTACAGATAGTCAAGGGCGAAGCTCTCATCGAGAGGGGTTTGCGGGGCTAATTGAAATGGCGTACAGATAGTCAAGGGCGAAGCTCTCATCGAGAGGGGTGGGCGGGGCTAATTGAAATGGCGTACAGATAGTCAAGGGCGAAGCTCTCATCGAGAAGGGTGGGCGGGGCTAATTGAAATGGCGTACAGATAGTCAAGGGCGAAGCTCTCATCGAGAGGGGTGGGTGGGGCTAATTGAAATGGCGTACAGATAGTCAAGGGCGAAGCTCTCATCGAGAGGGGTGGGCGGGGATAATTGAAATGGCGTACAGATAGTCAAGGGCGAAGCTCTCATCGAGAGGGGTGGGCGGGGCTAATTGAAATGGCGTACAGATAGTCAAGGGCGAAGCTCTCATCGAGAGGGGTGGGCGGGGCTAATTGAAATGGCGTACAGATAGTCAAGGGCGAAGCTCTCATCGAGAGGGGTGGGCGGGGCTAATTGAAATGGCGTACAGATAGTCAAGGGCGAAGCTCTCATCGAGAGGGGTTTGCGGGGCTAATTGAAATGGCGTACAGATAGTCAAGGGCGAAGCTCTCATCGAGAGGGGTGGGCGGGGCTAATTGAAATGGCGTACAGATAGTCAAGGGCGAAGCTCTCATCGAGAGGGGTGGGCGGGGCTAATTGAAATGGCGTACAGATAGTCAAGGGCGAAGCTCTCATCGAGAAGGGTGGGCGGGGCTAATTGAAATGGCGTACAGATAGTCAAGGGCGAAGCTCTCATCGAGAGGGGTTGCGGGGCTAATTGAAATGGCGTACAGATAGTCAAGGGCGAAGCTCTCATCGAGAAGGGTGGGCGGGGCTAATTGAAATGGCGTACAGATAGTCAAGGGCGAAGCTCTCATCGAGAGGGGTGGGCGGGGCTAATTGAAATGGCGTACAGATAGTCAAGGGCGAAGCTCTCATCGAGAGGGGTGGGCGGGGCTAATTGAAATGGCGTACAGATAGTCAAGGGCGAAGCTCTCATCGAGAAGGGTGGGCGGGGCTAATTGAAATGGCGTACAGATAGTCAAGGGCGAAGCTCTCATCGAGAGGGGTTTGCGGGGCTAATTGAAATGGCGTACAGATAGTCAAGGGCGAAGCTCTCATCGAGAAGGGTGGGCGGGGCTAATTGAAATGGCGTACAGATAGTCAAGGGCGAAGCTCTCATCGAGAAGGGTGGGCGGGGCTAATTTAAATGACGTACAGATAGTCAAGGGCGAAGCTCTCATCGAGAGGGGTTTGCGGGGCTAATTGAAATGGCGTACAGATAGTCAAGGGCGAAGCTCTCATCGAGAGGGGTGGGCGGGGCTAATTGAAATGGCGTACAGATAGTCAAGGGCGAAGCTCTCATCGAGAAGGGTGGGCGGGGCTAATTGAAATGGCGTACAGATAGTCAAGGGCGAAGCTCTCATCGAGAGGGGTTTGCGGGGCTAATTGAAATGGCGTACAGATAGTCAAGGGCGAAGCTCTCATCGAGAGGGGTGGGTGGGGCTAATTGAAATGGCGTACAGATAGTCAAGGGCGAAGCTCTCATCGAGAGGGGTGGGCGGGGCTAATTGAAATGGCGTACAGATAGTCAAGGGCGAAGCTCTCATCGAGAGGGGTGGGCGGGGCTAATTGAAATGGCGTACAGATAGTCAAGGGCGAAGCTCTCATCGAGAAGGGTGGGCGGGGCTAATTGAAATGGCGTACAGATAGTCAAGGGCGAAGCTCTCATCGAGAGGGGTTTGCGGGGCTAATTGAAATGGCGTACAGATAGTCAAGGGCGAAGCTCTCATCGAGAGGGGTGGGCGGGGCTAATTGAAATGGCGTACAGATAGTCAAGGGCGAAGCTCTCATCGAGAGGGGTTTGCGGGGCTAATTGAAATGGCGTACAGATAGTCAAGGGCGAAGCTCTCATCGAGAGGGGTGGGCGGGGCTAATTGAAATGGCGTACAGATAGTCAAGGGCGAAGCTCTCATCGAGAGGGGTGGGCGGGGCTAATTGAAATGGCGTACAGATAGTCAAGGGCGAAGCTCTCATCGAGAAGGGTGGGCGGGGCTAATTGAAATGGCGTACAGATAGTCAAGGGCGAAGCACTCATCGAGAAGGGTGGGCGGGGCTAATTGAAATGGCGTACAGATAGTCAAGGGCGAAGCTCTCATCGAGAGGGGTTTGCGGGGCTAATTGAAATGGCGTACAGATAGTCAAGGGCGAAGCTCTCATCGAGAGGGGTTTGCGGGGCTAATTGAAATGGCGTACAGATAGTCAAGGGCGAAGCTCTCATCGAGAAGGGTGGGCGGGGCTAATTGAAATGGCGTACAGATAGTCAAGGGCGAAGCTCTCATCGAGAGGAGTGGGCGGGGCTAATTGAAATGGCGTACAGATAGTCAAGGGCGAAGCTCTCATCGAGAAGGGTGGGCGGGGCTAATTGAAATGGCGTACAGATAGTCAAGGGCGAAGCTCTCATCGAGAGGGGTTTGCGGGGCTAATTGAAATGGCGTACAGATAGTCAAGGGCGAAGCTCTCATCGAGAAGGGTGGGCGGGGCTAATTGAAATGGCGTACAGATAGTCAAGGGCGAAGCTCTCATCGAGAGGAGTGGGCGGGGCTAATTGAAATGGCGTACAGATAGTCAAGGGCGAAGCTCTCATCGAGAAGGGTGGGCGGGGCTAATTGAAATGGCGTACAGATAGTCAAGGGCGAAGCTCTCATCGAGAGGGGTTTGCGGGGCTAATTGAAATGGCGTACAGATAGTCAAGGGCGAAGCTCTCATCGAGAAGGGTGGGCGGGGCTAATTGAAATGGCGTACAGATAGTCAAGGGCGAAGCTCTCATCGAGAGGGGTTTGCGGGGCTAATTGAAATGGCGTACAGATAGTCAAGGGCGAAGCTCTCATCGAGAAGGGTGGGCGGGGCTAATTGAAATGGCGTACAGATAGTCAAGGGCGAAGCTCTCATCGAGAAGGGTGGGCGGGGCTAATTGAAATGGCGTACAGATAGTCAAGGGCGAAGCTCTCATCGAGAGGGGTTTGCGGGGCTAATTGAAATGGCGTACAGATAGTCAAGGGCGAAGCTCTCATCGAGAGGGGTGGGCGGGGCTAATTGAAATGGCGTACAGATAGTCAAGGGCGAAGCTCTCATCGAGAAGGGTGGGCGGGGCTAATTGAAATGGCGTACAGATAGTCAAGGGCGAAGCTCTCATCGAGAGGGGTTTGCGGGGCTAATTGAAATGGCGTACAGATAGTCAAGGGCGAAGCTCTCATCGAGAGGGGTGGGTGGGGCTAATTGAAATGGCGTACAGATAGTCAAGGGCGAAGCTCTCATCGAGAGGGGTGGGCGGGGCTAATTGAAATGGCGTACAGATAGTCAAAGGCGAAGCTCTCATCGAGAGGGGTGGGCGGGGCTAATTGAAATGGCGTACAGATAGTCAAGGGCGAAGCTCTCATCGAGAAGGGTGGGCGGGGCTAATTGAAATGGCGTACAGATAGTCAAGGGCGAAGCTCTCATCGAGAAGGGTGGGCGGGGCTAATTGAAATGGCGTACAGATAGTCAAGGGCGAAGCTCTCATCGAGAGGGGTGGGCGGAGCTAATTGAAATGGCGTACAGATAGTCAAGGGCGAAGCTCTCATCGAGAAGGGTGGGCGGGGCTAATTGAAATGGCGTACAGATAGTCAAGGGCGAAGCTCTCATCGAGAGGGGTTTGCGGGGCTAATTGAAATGGCGTACAGATAGTCAAGGGCGAAGCTCTCATCGAGAGGAGTGGGCGGGGCTAATTGAAATGGCGTACAGATAGTCAAGGGCGAAGCTCTCATCGAGAGGGGTGGGCGGGGCTAATTGAAATGGCGTACAGATAGTCAAGGGCGAAGCTCTCATCGAGAGGGGTTTGCGGGGCTAATTGAAATGGCGTACAGATAGTCAAGGGCGAAGCTCTCATCGAGAGGGGTGGGCGGGGCTAATTGAAATGGCGTACAGATAGTCAAGGGCGAAGCTCTCATCGAGAGGGGTGGGCGGGGCTAATTGAAATGGCGTACAGATAGTCAAGGGCGAAGCTCTCATCGAGAAGGGTGGGCGGGGCTAATTGAAATGGCGTACAGATAGTCAAGGGCGAAGCTCTCATCGAGAAGGGTGGGCGGGGCTAATTTAAATGGCGTACAGATAGTCAAGGGCGAAGCTCTCATCGAGAGGGGTTTGCGGGGCTAATTGAAATAGCGTACAGATAGTCAAGGGCGAAGCTCTCATCGAGAGGGGTGGGCGGGGCTAATTAAAATGGCGTACAGATAGTCAAGGGCGAAGCTCTCATCGAGAAGGGTGGGCGGGGCTAATTGAAATGGCGTACAGATAGTCAAGGGCGAAGCTCTCATCGAGAGGGGTTTGCGGGGCTAATTGAAATGGCGTACAGATAGTCAAGGGCGAAGCTCTCATCGAGAAGGGTGGGCGGGGCTAATTGAAATGGCGTACAGATAGTCAAGGGCGAAGCTCTCATCGAGAAGGGTGGGCGGGGCTAATTGAAATGGCGTACAGATAGTCAAGGGCGAAGCTCTCATCGAGAGGGGTTTGCGGGGCTAATTGAAATGGCGTACAGATAGTCAAGGGCGAAGCTCTCATCGAGAGGGGTGGGCGGGGCTAATTGAAATGGCGTACAGATAGTCAAGGGCGAAGCTCTCATCGAGAAGGGTGGGCGGGGCTAATTGAAATGGCGTACAGATAGTCAAGGGCGAAGCTCTCATCGAGAGGGGTTTGCGGGGCTAATTGAAATGGCGTACAGATAGTCAAGGGCGAAGCTCTCATCGAGAGGGGTGGGTGGGGCTAATTGAAATGGCGTACAGATAGTCAAGGGCGAAGCTCTCATCGAGAGGGGTGGGCGGGACTAATTGAAATGGCGTACAGATAGTCAAGGGCGAAGCTCTCATCGAGAGGGGTGGGCGGGGCTAATTGAAATGGCGTACAGATAGTCAAGGGCGAAGCTCTCATCGAGAGGGGTGGGCGGGGCTAATTGAAATGGCGTACAGATAGTCAAGGGCGAAGCTCTCATCGAGAGGGGTGGGCGGGGCTAATTGAAATGGCGTACAGATAGTCAAGGGCGAAGCTCTCATCGAGAGGGGTGGGCGGGGCTAATTGAAATGGCGTACAGATAGTCAAGGGCGAAGCTCTCATCGAGAAGGGTGGGCGGGGCTAATTGAAATGGCGTACAGATAGTCAAGGGCGAAGCTCTCATCGAGAGGGGTTTGCGGGGCTAATTGAAATGGCGTACAGATAGTCAAGGGCGAAGCTCTCATCGAGAAGGGTGGGCGGGGCTAATTGAAATGGCGTACAGATAGTCAAGGGCGAAGCTCTCATCGAGAGGGGTGGGCGGGGCTAATTGAAATGGCGTACAGATAGTCAAGGGCGAAGCTCTCATCGAGAAGGGTGGGCGGGGCTAATTGAAATGGCGTACAGATAGTCAAGGGCGAAGCTCTCATCGAGAGGGGTTTGCGGGGCTAATTGAAATGGCGTACAGATAGTCAAGGGCGAAGCTCTCATCGAGAGGAGTGGGCGGGGCTAATTGAAATGGCGTACAGATAGTCAAGGGCGAAGCTCTCATCGAGAGGGGTGGGCGGGGCTAATTGAAATGGCGTACAGATAGTCAAGGGCGAAGCTCTCATCGAGAGGGGTTTGCGGGGCTAATTGAAATGGCGTACAGATAGTCAAGGGCGAAGCTCTCATCGAGAGGGGTGGGCGGGGCTAATTGAAATGGCGTACAGATAGTCAAGGGCGAAGCTCTCATCGAGAGGGGTGGGCGGGGCTAATTGAAATGGCGTACAGATAGTCAAGGGCGAAGCTCTCATCGAGAAGGGTGGGCGGGGCTAATTGAAATGGCGTACAGATAGTCAAAGGCGAAGCTCTCATCGAGAGGGGTGGGCGGGGCTAATTGAAATGGCGTACAGATAGTCAAGGGCGAAGCTCTCATCGAGAAGGGTGGGCGGGGCTAATTGAAATGGCGTACAGATAGTCAAGGGCGAAGCTCTCATCGAGAGGGGTTTGCGGGGCTAATTGAAATGGCGTACAGATAGTCAAGGGCGAAGCTCTCATCGAGAGGGGTGGGTGGGGCTAATTGAAATGGCGTACAGATAGTCAAGGGCGAAGCTCTCATCGAGAGGGGTGGGCGGGGCTAATTGAAATGGCGTACAGATAGTCAAGGGCGAAGCTCTCATCGAGAGGGGTGGGCGGGGCTAATTGAAATGGCGTACAGATAGTCAAGGGCGAAGCTCTCATCGAGAGGGGTGGGCGGGGCTAATTGAAATGGCGTACAGATAGTCAAGGGCGAAGCTCTCATCGAGAGGGGTTTGCGGGGCTAATTGAAATGGCGTACAGATAGTCAAGGGCGAAGCTCTCATCGAGAGGGGTGGGCGGGGCTAATTAAAATGGCGTACAGATAGTCAAGGGCGAAGCTCTCATCGAGAAGGGTGGGCGGGGCTAATTGAAATGGCGTACAGATAGTCAAGGGCGAAGCTCTCATCGAGAGGGGTTTGCGGGGCTAATTGAAATGGCGTACAGATAGTCAAGGGCGAAGCTCTCATCGAGAAGGGTGGGCGGGGCTAATTGAAATGGCGTACAGATAGTCAAGGGCGAAGCTCTCATCGAGAAGGGTGGGCGGGGCTAATTGAAATGGCGTACAGATAGTCAAGGGCGAAGCTCTCATCGAGAGGGGTTTGCGGGGCTAATTGAAATGGCGTACAGATAGTCAAGGGCGAAGCTCTCATCGAGAGGGGTGGGCGGGGCTAATTGAAATGGCGTACAGATAGTCAAGGGCGAAGCTCTCATCGAGAAGGGTGGGCGGGGCTAATTGAAATGGCGTACAGATAGTCAAGGGCGAAGCTCTCATCGAGAGGGGTTTGCGGGGCTAATTGAAATGGCGTACAGATAGTCAAGGGCGAAGCTCTCATCGAGAGGGGTGGGTGGGGCTAATTGAAATGGCGTACAGATAGTCAAGGGCGAAGCTCTCATCGAGAGGGGTGGGCGGGACTAATTGAAATGGCGTACAGATAGTCAAGGGCGAAGCTCTCATCGAGAGGGGTGGGCGGGGCTAATTGAAATGGCGTACAGATAGTCAAGGGCGAAGCTCTCATCGAGAGGGGTGGGCGGGGCTAATTGAAATGGCGTACAGATAGTCAAGGGCGAAGCTCTCATCGAGAGGGGTGGGCGGGGCTAATTGAAATGGCGTACAGATAGTCAAGGGCGAAGCTCTCATCGAGAGGGGTGGGCGGGGCTAATTGAAATGGCGTACAGATAGTCAAGGGCGAAGCTCTCATCGAGAAGGGTGGGCGGGGCTAATTGAAATGGCGTACAGATAGTCAAGGGCGAAGCTCTCATCGAGAGGGGTTTGCGGGGCTAATTGAAATGGCGTACAGATAGTCAAGGGCGAAGCTCTCATCGAGAAGGGTGGGCGGGGCTAATTGAAATGGCGTACAGATAGTCAAGGGCGAAGCTCTCATCGAGAGGGGTGGGCGGGGCTAATTGAAATGGCGTACAGATAGTCAAGGGCGAAGCTCTCATCGAGAAGGGTGGGCGGGGCTAATTGAAATGGCGTACAGATAGTCAAGGGCGAAGCTCTCATCGAGAGGGGTTTGCGGGGCTAATTGAAATGGCGTACAGATAGTCAAGGGCGAAGCTCTCATCGAGAGGAGTGGGCGGGGCTAATTGAAATGGCGTACAGATAGTCAAGGGCGAAGCTCTCATCGAGAGGGGTGGGCGGGGCTAATTGAAATGGCGTACAGATAGTCAAGGGCGAAGCTCTCATCGAGAGGGGTTTGCGGGGCTAATTGAAATGGCGTACAGATAGTCAAGGGCGAAGCTCTCATCGAGAGGGGTGGGCGGGGCTAATTGAAATGGCGTACAGATAGTCAAGGGCGAAGCTCTCATCGAGAGGGGTGGGCGGGGCTAATTGAAATGGCGTACAGATAGTCAAGGGCGAAGCTCTCATCGAGAAGGGTGGGCGGGGCTAATTGAAATGGCGTACAGATAGTCAAAGGCGAAGCTCTCATCGAGAGGGGTGGGCGGGGCTAATTGAAATGGCGTACAGATAGTCAAGGGCGAAGCTCTCATCGAGAAGGGTGGGCGGGGCTAATTGAAATGGCGTACAGATAGTCAAGGGCGAAGCTCTCATCGAGAGGGGTTTGCGGGGCTAATTGAAATGGCGTACAGATAGTCAAGGGCGAAGCTCTCATCGAGAGGGGTGGGTGGGGCTAATTGAAATGGCGTACAGATAGTCAAGGGCGAAGCTCTTATCGAGAGGGGTGGGCGGGGCTAATTGAAATGGCGTACAGATAGTCAAGGGCGAAGCTCTCATCGAGAGGGGTGGGCGGGGCTAATTGAAATGGCGTACAGATAGTCAAGGGCGAAGCTCTCATCGAGAGGGGTGGGCGGGGCTAATTGAAATGGCGTACAGATAGTCAAGGGCGAAGCTCTCATCGAGAGGGGTGGGCGGGGCTAATTGAAATGGCGTACAGATAGTCAAGGGCGAAGCTCTCATCGAGAGGGGTGGGCGGGGCTAATTGAAATGGCGTACAGATAGTCAAGGGCGAAGCTCTCATCGAGAGGGGTGAGCGGGGCTAATTGAAATCGCGTACAGATAGTCAAGGGCGAAGCTCTCATCGAGAGGGGTGGGCGGGGCTAATTGAAATGGCGTACAGATAGTCAAGGGCGAAGCTCTCATCGAGAGGGGTGGGCGGGGCTAATTGAAATGGCGTACAGATAGTCAAGGGCGAAGCTCTCATCGAGAGGGGTGGGCGGGGCTAATTGAAATGGCGTACAGATAGTCAAGGGCGAAGCTCTCATCGAGAGGGGTGGGCGGGGCTAATTGAAATGGCGTACAGATAGTCAAGGGCGAAGCTCTCATCGAGAGGGGTGGGCGGGGCTAATTGAAATGGCGTACAGATAGTCAAGGGCGAAGCTCTCATCGAGAGGGGTGGGCGGGGCTAATTGAAATGGCGTACAGATAGTCAAGGGCGAAGCTCTCATCGAGAGGGGTGGGCGGGGCTAATTGAAATGGCGTACAGATAGTCAAGGGCGAAGCTCTCATCGAGAGGGGTGGGCGGGGCTAATTGAAATGGCGTACAGATAGTCAAGGGCGAAGCTCTCATCGAGAGCGCGGAACGCGGCCGCCTCAATTAGAAGCTGCCATTCGTCCACCTTCGTCGAGTGCCAGGTCATCTTCAGCGCTGCGAGCTGGCCTTGGTCGAAGTAGAACTGGAAGAGGAAGAGGAGAGAGAATCAGTGAGGACGAATAGAGATAAGAGAGGGTTAGAGAAGGACCTTTTCCTCAATCGGATGAGGAATCCGTTGGACGTCGAATTCGAGGAGGTGCTTGTCCACGCGAACCTGCCGCATCCCAAGCAGGCGATATCTGTAAATTGAAAATTTTTGTAGACAAATTTGAAATTAATCTTCATTACTTCTTCAACAAAAAATTGAATACTCTCTTAAAATGATTGAAATAATAAACATCATTTCCGCATTCATCAACTTTTTATAGCGGCAGTGTTGAACCAAACAAGCAAATGTTTGCCCTTCCCTTCCTCTGACCTGACTGGCAAGCCCTCAGGCATGATGTGGTCGAAATCGCCGCACATCTTGAAGGCCGCGGGCAGTGGATTCTAGAGAAAAAAAACTTGTTTTTAGTTAATTTTTATTAACTACATCTTTTATATAGACATAAATTCTACTTTTTATTCACTTTCATGCATAGAAACGGTTTTTTTTTCTAGTAAGCAATGAAAAAATTCGTACATTGCTCTTGTCCGTGCCAAGGACGTCACGGATGAACATGTCCTTCAGCTGTAAATAAACACATCAATCATTTTATTTACTTCTTTTTTCCTCTATTTATTTTCTCTCGTTTTCTCTTTGCTCCCTGGTCACACTAAACGTCTGCATGAACTCCGGCATGGCCTTCTCCAGTTCGCCTGCCTGGGTGTTGCACTTCGTCCGGTCGTCGTCTTCCGCCATTCTTATCTTTAATATATTTTTGAAACGTAAAGAGTTGGTTACAGAAAATTATTTTAATTAAAAAACTTGCTAAAACAATCATTTATATTTTATATTTTGATTGTATAATTCTTTTAAGATTTGACAATAAAATCATCACACCAAGAGAGTTGTATGTAGAGAAGCAACCGAAGATGGCGGAGGATGGAGAGCGAAGTGAAGATGAAGTGGAGATATTTCCGATAGCAACGCGAAGATTCTGACTATTAGCATACTATAAAATGATCGAGAATATGTATATATGTACTTTTCACTTTGTGCATCCTGCGCTCTTTGAGGGCGAAATTGCTTGAGCAAAATCTCTATCTGTGTTTTGATTATCGTATTTATATTACCGATATTTTCAGATTTTATTTTATTTTTTGGATAGGCTTTCAGGATATCTGGGAATTTTGCTGTCTATTTGCGTTACAAGCGAGATTCTTCTGTTGCCGAAATCGTGAGCAATGTTCTGTCCATTGCTGCTCTGCTGAGATCTGTACATGAGATGGTAGAAGAGATCGGATCTAGCCTAGCAAACAAGGTTGGAAACGAAAAGAAAATGAAATAGCGAGGGATATGCACGAGAAAAAGGACTGAAATACAGAGGTGATCGATGAAGAAGCACAATAGAGCCATGAATGCACGCACAATCTGAGTGCGCGACATTAGGCTGATGACGGCAGGAGATAGAGAAGGGTGCAGAAGAGAGAGAGAGAGAGAGACTGTCATAGAGAAAAAGAGAGGAAATATATGGAAGATAGTCTAGGAGAGCACAGACAGAGAAGGAATAAACACAAAGCAGGAAATAAAGTCTCATTGAGGATGGACATCGAGAGGACACTAGAGACAAAGAACAAGAGATGGAGAAACTCATGAAGGCGCAAGCTGGATAGGATGTGGGAGAGAAAAGCAACTACTGTGAACGTTCGCTTTCCTATGAGCTGGAGAGAGTTAAAGAGGGAAGAGCTTTATTGATGTTTACATGTAGATTCTTCTTAAATGTTAATTATTTTTATATTTAAAAGGTTCGTCATGATCCGTGAGCTAAGAAAGCGCCGTCATGAACTGACTCGGCAGACTGCCATCTGTCTGCTACGAGTCGGTTCTTTTATTATATGTTATTCATATTTTTTAATATTTCAATGCTATGAGTTGTAAAATGGCTTAGGTATACATATTCTTAATTGTTTTTTTTTCCTTTTGCATTATCTCGTTCAAGTTTCTATTCCGACGAATATGCTATTTGGTGAATTGGCTGCCTCTTCTGTGGATCGGCACAACCGTCGCTCTTCTCTACGTCATTCATCTCACCCTCTAGTCAGCCATCGCCTTTACCATATAATTTTTTAGTTTCGTGTTTACTCTAGCTTTATTGCCATTTTTGTTTTGTTGATAACTCTAAAGGTAGGAACAAGCTATTCATATTCTAGCCATCCTCGATTCAAGATGGCTGCCTCCTTTCACTATCACACTTTTGATGTCTTTATGTTCTCGGCGTGGTACTTCAATACATCGAGAAGGTGTGTCTCAGCAAGTGGCTCAATTCTAACCGCCGTTGATAAAGACTTTAAAAACTAATTTCTAAGAGCTTAGAATAAACCGCTGTAGCATAAACCTACTGTATGTATGTTTGTATGTATGTATGTATGTACTGTTAATTTTTTATTACATTAAAAAAACTTCAGTCTGGGCGAGAACGCAGTGGCGATTGTGTTCGCGGGCGACCGGAGCATCTTCGACACGATCGGCCGAGTCACGATCTTCGGATGGAATGACGCGGGCGAGAACGCCATGACTACCGTACCCGTCGAACGGTGAGGGCGTACTGGAATGGTGGAAGCTTTTCGGCGTGGGGTGAAAACTTTGTCTTCTGTTCATTCTGTGCATGCATCTTAGTTAGTGATATCGTCAAAAGAATATATGCTTTGAGAGATATTGTGAGGGAGCTACTCATATTCTGCCCTTGATAATTCATTGAATCTTCAGCAAAAGACGAAAACACAGCTCGACACTTGCTTTAGACCTCTCTATTTAGACTACGAAAAAGCATGACGTATGTAGTATGTACGTACGTAATGGTTTATATCATCGTTGACCTGCTTACTGGAAAAATAGAAGTAAAGAATGCAAGAGAAAACGGGCGAAAGAGAGAATAGAACTATTAAATAAAAAATGCTCATGTAATTCCTAAGCATTCTTTGTTGCACTCGCATTTCTTATCTGTTCACATTCTCTCACCTTTCCTCCCCTATCACATGGTTCCCCGTTTCCTTTTGCTGATTGCGGGGCGTCGTGGCGGGCGCCTGTGAGCCAGTGTCTAGGCCGCAGAGCGGATGGAGCGAGTGAGAGGAGGAGTCCTGTCGGTGGTGCGGCCAGCGGAGACCGGGCGTCCGCGCCAAGCGGGGCGTCACTAGGCGCCGCCGGTCGGAGGACGGGCGGGGCCGGGTGGCCAAGGAGAACCGGACGGCTCAGGTCCGAAAGGAAGCAGGCAAAAGGTTACGCGCCTTGACAGTGGCCGGGTCGCGCACGCGAGTTCGCCCCCGCCGATCAGCCTCCTCGATACCTCACGACTCCCGCTCATTTTTTTTAAATATTTTTATTTAAATAAAAGTAATCTTTGATATAAATATGATAACAAATGCATCCAAGACATCTCTGCATTCCCGGGTTCTCAGTCTCCTTTCTCCCTTCAGCATCATCCCTCATGTCGTCTGCTTCTGGTCGGCATTCGTTGCTATCGGAAATCTCGTCCCCAACATGACTCGTCTGGCTGTCGGTCTCGGCAACAAGTACAAGGAGGTTAAGAAAGGAAAGAGAAGAGAGGGAGAGAGAGTGCCAGATAGCGACAGAAAGTTAGAGAAAGACTGCGGCAGGTGCCCTTCCGTCCTGTCCGCCGCCAGCGCCGCGAAGTCGTCTCTTGCGTGGCGCCCCTCTTCGCCTCCGAGCAGTGGCAGCCTTTCATCGTCGGCGCGCACGTCAACAGAAGGTCTCTGACGCAGTTTCACTATTCTTACCGTACCAAATGTTCGTTAGCTGAGACGGCAGATGTTCAAAATGTTATCTTTGAGGTTTGGCTCTCACATTCATCTTTACGTTCGAAGCGCCGTAGAATCTGTGTTTGATCTCCTTCGTGAGTACGAGAAGGAAGGATACATCACAATTCAAGTGCTATACAATCTAGTATTTTGCTTTTTGGCAATATGCGCGAATAGTAATTTTAGTTTATGCTTTCGTATCTATTAAAGGAAGTATCCGGCGAATCATTATACAGTAGCGCTAGAGAACAAGTTTGAATGCGCGCGCTCATAAAGTTGCCTGTCGCTCGATCGAGAGAGCATGTGAAATAGGAGGGCGGCTACCTACCGTAACTAATTCTCTACCCGCGATTTTTCACGTTACTATTGCTCAGAGTGTAATGGAAGAAAATCGCTCAAACTTTCTGGATGTATATTTTACGCCAAGATGAAGTCATCATCTAGAGAAAACCCTAGGTTGATTATTCCTCGGATACCTCCTTTAAAATTGAAACAAATATATATATTTATATCTTAATGATTCATTTGCAGCCCTGGCTGAAAATCCACTTGCCCGAAGTGCCAACGGCCGGATTCAATCCAAATGTCAACGTCGAATTCCGTAACCAGGCTGCCGCGCAGACGGATTGTCTTTTGCAGTACAAGGTGTAATTGACAAATTAGCGATTTATCTTTTGCAACGAACGGCTCGTTTTGCTAGGAATCCGCGCGATTCATCGCATTCATGGATTTGGACGAATTGATCATCCCAAGACTGGCGCCGCGACAACCTGGACTGGCCATTTCATATGCAGCGGAATACGGTTGGGAACTATCTTTCATGGTTTTTCTTATTATAAGTGAGCTCTTGAACTGTTAATTGTTTGACTACAAAATATTTTTTCTTTCACTACAAAAAAAATTGCAGAGTTTCTCTACGAAGAGAATCCTCTCGTCGCAACCTTGCATTACATCAAAGAAAACACCAAAGTTTTCGCCCGTTAGTTTATTCTATCTTTTAATCATAATTGTTGCATTAAAAAATCCATCTGCAGACGAATCTCCCGAGTATTTCTCGCCGGTGCATCTCTTCTCTTCAGTCGAGTTCCTAAAACGAAAGGAGACAGGCAAATTCGTGACAAGACCCGGTATGACGTGTTTTAGAAGCTTGTGTTTGTTATTGTTGTATGTAATTCAAAATAAGAAGAATTATAATGAATAATTGTGATGTAGACTACATCAACCACACTTGGATGCACTTCCCCACGGTTTGGCCATACGGCTTCGACCGCAAATATACCGTTCCCACCGACAGGAATTGCATCGTACATCTCAAGACTGTCATCAATGTTAGCCATGATTGCGATTAGGCATATGTACAGCGTTAGAAATAGATTCAGAAGAAGATAGAGAGAGTGTATACAATGTATTATTTTAACCTTCTAATGCACCCTTTTCTTTCGTAGGACAACACAACCGATCCGGAGCCGACCGAGTTGAAGGAGTCTCCCTACAATCCAACGGCCGTGAAGAACCCGAAGCAGCCGGTCATCTCCATCCGAGACTTGGAAGCCATTCAGATGGTCTGAAGAGGCCCTCCCTAACATTTATTATATTCTCGCTCTGAATTACGTGAACTCTCAATTAAGTTTGATATATACTATATGTTTTTAAGTTTTAATCATTGTACTATGTATATCCTTGAGGACTACGAGCGTATGCATACAAAGCTGATCGAAGCAGGAATCATTACCCGTCTTCCACTCAAGTACCCCTACATGGAGCTGATTGGCAAGTGTTACTACGAGACATACTATCGCTTCCACTATGGCGGAGGAATTGTCACGTGTCCAGGGCCAGATAGATGCAAGGTTACATGTCATCTTGTTTACTTTAACCTTGTTAGCATCTTAATAGTTTTACTTTTCTCAAAATATTGTGAAAGGAAGGTGAAGAAAAGTCCCTCACCTTCAGCTCCCCGTAAAGCCCGGTATCAACTGTACAAACGCCGTCAACACTGTGGTGCGTGCAGGAGGCAGCGTGTACAATTGGCACTACCCAGAGAATATCGAATTCATTGTCGAAGATGGATGTAGATAGCCAGTGGAAGAATGGAGACAAAATTAAGCGACAGTCAGATGAGCACTCTTTAAGAAATAAAAACACTGTGGAAGAACCGTCATCACTATACATATGCATGTACGTTGAATCTGTCGAGTTAAATGTCAACGGGTATCTATTTAAACAAGTAATAGATCAATAAACGTTTGAAATTTAATTAGTTTTATATTTACATACAATAGTGAATGAATATACATAAGCATGAAATATATATGTATGTACATACATACATATGTATGTGCATAGATTTTATATTTAAAACCCTTTTTGTCTTTAGCACGTTCAAATGGTATTAATGATTAATATCACACATTGTAGAGATACATATGTATATACAAATGTAGTATGCAATTAACGGAATAAAACTTTTAATATATGCAAGAAGAAGCTTGACATGATCGAACAGCTGGAGCTCGATCGATAAGCACATCGGGCATTGCATCCTCGTGACACACCGGAGCGCTATTTACCATCAGCAATTTTGCAAAAAATTAAATAAATAAATATTTATATATGAAGAACAAGTTCTAATAAAGACTTTGGTAGGCATTCATAAATTCTCATTTTTAGCATATTTCGAAAACGATAAGGGATTGAACTGATCGTGATTAATTGAAGGAAAAGTAAGAAAAGGTTGATAACTGAAATGAATGAAAGCCACGAGATGTCTCAGAAATTTGCGTACGATTTTCCATCGCTTCCATAGTAATTCTTGTAATTTTCACAATGGGATAGCATAAGAACTGCCTGGGCATTTTCTGACATCACTTTAAGTAATGAAAAGTACACATTTTCTTCACATTTCAAGTACTGAAAAAGGTAAATTTCTCCTTTCACAGATCGCAGGGGAATTTTTTTTACGACCATTGGTAGGCGGTGAGGGATGGGAACACATTTGAGGAAAGCAGAACATTTTGGTAGATAATAAACGATTCTGCAAACAGAAAGTTCACGGAGGCCGATTAGAGGATACCACTTGTAATAATGTCAATAACCTACATATGTATATATGTACATATTGATATGCAAGCGCATTTGTTCAAACGAATGCATTTATCGTGTGCTGAGAAGGGGGAGGAAGGGTGGAGATGGCAGTGAAGAGAAGTCTAGCGACCGAGGTAGACCGAGGGGACGACGCGGCGGATCTCCTCGAGCTTGCCCTGAGAAAATAGTGATTAATAATTGAATTACAGAGCCTGCCACTTTCTATACAAAGTCTTGAAAATGACAGCACCTCAGTGAGGTTGCCGACACGGAGAACGGCGATCGCACTGGGTTCGATGCCAGTGGCGACGTTGGAGGCGGAAGGAGAGCGGTGGAGGGCATGGCCTTCGCGCGGCTTGTAGTAGTAGGCGCGCTTGCCGTCGTAGTAGAGCCCTGAAAAATTCAATTCTATCTTTTATTCTTAGTATTTCAATCGCTATTTGTATGTATATAATTTATGGCTAACCGCGCTCCGCGCCTCGTAACGGGAGCCGTAGCCCTCTCCGAGGTACTCCTGGCGCTGGGGCTGAGCAGGGAGTCCCTGCTGGTACCCCTGGCCCTGCTGGTACCCCTGGCCCAGCTGGTAACCCTGGCCCATCTGGTAGCCCTGGCCCTGCTGGTAACCCTGGCCCTGCTGGTAGCCCTGGCCCTGCTGGTAACCCTGGCCCTGCTGGTAACCCTGGCCCTGCTGGTAACCCTGGCCCTGCTGGTAACCCTGGCCCTGCTGGTAACCCTGGCCCTGCTGGTAGCCCTGGCCCTGCTGGAGGTTGTAGCCGGCGGCTGGGTACTGGTAGCCCTGGGCCTGCTGGAGGTTATAGGCGGGAGACTGGTACTGGTACCCTTGACCCTGCTGGAGCTGATAAGCGGGAGCATGGCGCTGGTATTCCTGACCCAGCTGGGAATGAGCAGGGACTCCTGGCTGATAACCCTGGCCCTGCTGGAGCTGGTGGGCGGGTGCCTGGTACTGCTGAGGGTCTTCGTAGTAGTATGCGCGCTTGCCATCGAAGTAAAGGCCTGAAAATGAAAATTTTAATTCAAGCTGATTTCTGTAAATATTATGCTTGTTTAATCACATTAACTATTGTAAAAATTTTTATGAGCGTAGAATCTAAAACACATCCTTACCGGTCTGGGAGTCATAGAAGGCGGGGCGGTTGCCGTATTGGCGCGAGATTTCCTCGGGCGCCTCGCGGCGATAACCGGCGGGAAGCTGGAAAAAACAAGAGTCATTGCGGAAATCATTGGGCAATTCAATCAGTATTTGGAACCATGTGAAATAAAAAGTCTATGAGGTATTTTTGGAAGGGCCAAAAAATTTAACCAACGACGGTTTGGTTTAAAAAAAGGTGAGGGTTTGGGAAAGGGAAAACAGCGGATGCTGACTGCGGAAACGTAGGAGAGCGAAGTCGAGACTGTAATGATTACCAGTTCCTACTGGCTCTTTTATACTGCCTAGGATGCCCTTACCATGCACTTTTCATACCATTATTATACAGATTTTCGTAATTTTGCCAAGTACTCCCGTCCTCCAGTTTCAGCTTTCAAGATAATGGTCTTAAAGTTCGTATGGTCTTTCATATTTGCTTAAATTCTTTACCCTTTATATTCGTTTTTGCTGGAAATGCACGATTTCTTCAAGTTCTTACCGAAACAGTTTTCTCATAAGCTGTTTAATTGGATATCAAAAATAATCCAAATTTTCGCATATATCCTCATATTGCCAAATTTTTGATTCCCAATCGAGTTCATGAACAGCTTATAAGATTTAAAAGTGCTTTCCTAATCCATTTAATTTCGCTTATTTCACACTGTTGAACTCAGCCTTTTTTTGCAGAAATTCAAATTTTAAGATTTCGTGCTTTGTTTATTTACAGAAAATATCTACAATTTACTGCGCAGTTTCACATTTACAGCTTCTGCCTTCTTTGTTGATACCAAACACTGGCTTAAAATTTCTGCACAGATTTATTTACAAATGGAGAACAAAAACCAGTTGAAGATGATTTAGTCCAGTTCTCACGCATTTGTTTCTGATTTAAAGTTCAGGTTGAAGCCATTTGTTTTCAGTAATTTCATGACCTTGAAGAAATAATCAAATTTGTGCAAAACGAGATTAAACACAACAGGGAATGTGCAAATTAGGAGGAAGAATTGCAATTCTCAGATTATCACGGTATTGTGATTAGAATAGAATTAGTTTGATTAGAGGACGCTGGCGGTGAGTTGTCACTGAAGGGTATGTTCTGCCAATATTAGATTCTTGTTCAGAAGTTTGGAACCCCTCCTCTTCATTTTCTATTACCTCGCTTGAGAAAGTTCAACGCAGTTATACCCGCTCGATTTTTAAGCGCATAGGCCGTCCAATGCCTTATAACGAACGTTTGGTTTCCCTTGGCTTAATTCCCTTAGAATGTCGTAGGAGAGTCACGGATTTAGTCACTACATTTAAGATCGTTAGAAAACTTACGCCTATTGATCATACTCGCTTTTTCTCTCTCCCCTCCCAATACTCTTCCACTCTTCGTGGTCATCCTTATAAGCTAGGACTTCCCCCTCTCCGCTCCCTCCGATCAAGGCGTTCATGCCTCTCTTATCGTGTTGTCCGTCTCTGGAACTCTTTACAAGAAAAGTATGTATCCTCGAATTCTCTTTCATTATTCCGTAAATATTGTACCCACGTTGTAACACAACAAAATGTCTCTTAATCGTTACATCTCATGCCCAAATTTTGTTTTGTCATCTTTTTCTCTCTTGTATTATTATTTTTTCTTTTTAATAATTTCTAATTTATATTGCTTGGCCCAGACTATATTTCCTCAAGTATTATGATGTTACTACATACTTTGCCCACATCGGTCAATGCGATAAAGAAATTAAGAAAGAAATTGAAATTGAGAAGAACATGAGCCAGCCAACATTTCCCGTGTGGAGAGCGAAGAAGATAACAAAGAAGATGATACGAGGAGAGACGCGACGGAGACAGCCGCTCAGGCAGACGCAAGAGGAGTCAACTGATTTCAAACCAATACTTCAAGTTCATTTCTCCTAATGAGCTTCAATCCTAAATGATAGAGAGGCCAGCCAAATATCACCTCGTTTACGAGTGGCAGAAGAGACATTCGACTTGATTGCAGTGTTTGATCTGAAACTGTGTGATATAAAAAAATGGTTAAAAAGGACAGCTCTAAATTTTAGAACCTTTGAAGAAAAAATATTCATTTAAAGAATTTCCCTTTAAAAATAACACCAACTCTTCTTGTTTCTTTCGCAGGCAACAAGAAGGGAGTCGTGGACAGCGGCCAGAGATCGACAAGACAATCACTGCCAGAGTATTCAGCACTATTTCAAGCAGTATATACCAGCCTGGAAGACTCTCGTATTCATTCATTCTATGTATTCCAGTATTAATCGGAAAAGCGATAAAACACCCAGAATTGGGAGGCCATCTGATTTGGGCAGCCCGGTCGCGAGAATACTCACGATGACTGCCATGGACATCATCGTGCTCAGACCATGATTCACCTGGAGAGGGAGAGAGGGAGAGTGAAGCGAGAAAAAGAAAGAGCAGGAGCAAGAGAAAAGAGAAGTTAGACAAAAGGGAAAGAGATCAATAAAGTGAAAGCGATGGACGCGCAGGAACACATGATATTTGTGTGTGAAAGAGCAAGAAATGCACTGAAAGTATGATTGGCAAAGATAAAAGATAATTGCAAGGTGAAAGCGAACGGCAAACCTTTGTGAAACTAATTTGGAAAAAAGTCAACCATGACAATATGGTCAAGATGTAAAATTTGTGTTTATGACGATAAGAGAGATTTCCAATACAAACCGCATTGACAACAACGCTGTCATCGCCTGCGAGGAAAAGCCCGATCAGGATGAGGATGCCGAGGAGATAGGAAGGCGCAATAATTAGGGCGACCTGATGAACCTTTTTTAATATTATAGCATTCATCAGGAGGAACTAAATTTTGAGAACTACCCAGAATATCGGTTGACGTGTCATGGTAACGTTATATAAGACCTGTAATTGGCTGGCTAACTCTTCCACTAAACGTATCTAGTACAAGAAATGTCCAAAAAAAGTGGCACGAACCATTGTCGAGGTATAGAACTCTTAGAGTGGAGGCATATAAGTACGTCCACTAAGCTCAACGTTCCACTCAGTGCTTCCCTCAATATTGGGACGATATTTATAGCCCTACACTTTTTCTATGAATATAAATTTTTCCCATCTAAAAGTAGTACTTGTACGATGACGGTCGGTAGATAGTCGTGGTCCAGCCGAAGCACGTCTTTATTGTAGTTGTAGAGAATAAAGCAATAGAAGCAGCTTTGGACATCAAAGGGGAACAGCTCCATCTAATGATAGTGACAATATTTCGATGCTTTTGAAACATTAGCACCATACAAATCAGTTAGATGTTTAATATTTCAAACGGATTGCCAATAAGTATGTATTATATGGTAATTTTCTTGATAAATTTAAGACATTGCCAACTCAGCATAGGGGGAGTAAAACTTTTTTTCCATAATCTCTGACCTCGTAAGGACAGCTGTAGCCTACGTCGAACATCGAGAAAGTAGAAACGTGCCCAGTGTAGTTCACCTCAATTGTCAGGAAGCTTTATCGAATGCAAAAACGGTCGAAAAGCAGAAGAATTTATGCATAAAAGTTAAAATGTACATAACATCCAATTTAAAACTCGGTGACTAACCGTGGCGGATTGCGCAAACGGCTGTTGAATTATTGCTGTCGTTGTGCTAAAACTCTCATTTAATTTCAACTAATTTATACGGTTCACAATGCCAATATAATCATATATATAATATGATTTAAATTTAAATTTTGGCCATTTTATTCATCATAAACTTAGCATTAACAAACCACTCGCAAGTCGAAATCTCAGTCATCCAAATGAGTCCAAGGTTGAGAATAAGCTCAGCGATGCCACTGTGTTCAGCTGCATCCCACACCAGGCGAGGATCGCGCCAATTCTTAAATACCAAATGTAATTCACAACAATTTGTAATTCCAACCACAACCTACCAGACGGACTCCAAGGACATTGTAGTGCTGCGATTTCGGTTAGTCCTAAATTATTTTTGATTAACCAAAAGGTATGTGTCAGAAACGTGATTTACTGCTAATATAACGCACAACTGCAATAAAATGTGTTTTTGAAATCTTGCCACATAAGTGAGGCGGGAGTAGTCGAGAATCATTTGAACGACGCCACCCTTGGCCAGGCTGCCGGATCGTCCATAAGGACTCACATCCCGGTTGTAGTGAGCGAGAAGAGATTCAGTCAGACGAGAGAGCGCAAAAGCGGAGAAGGCTGAGCGATATTTCTACATTCTTCCAAGATAAAGAAATAAAGTTGTACTAAAAGTACAGCAGTTGAAATGAAATAATTCAGTTTAAAATATATGGAAAGATCTTACTTCCATTAGTTACCGATGACTCTGGATAATGATGAGAAGTCCAATGAACGTAAAGGAAGTCGATGAGAGGTGTCCGTAATTGAACATTGAAATGGAGCTTGCTTCAGCTAAAGAGATACGGAGGTTTGACCTTGGAGACTCGCAACTCTCCGTAATCCATGCATAAAATACAGACTAGCAACGAAAACAAAATCGTAGTAAATAAGTCACCATCCGGTGCGTTTCGCCCTCGCCCGCTGTTTGTTCTCATTCTCCAACATTCCTCCTCTTGGAAGCCCGCATGAAATGATATCAAATTTCGCTGGCTGACCTTTTTCACCCAGACGTTTGGCGTGATGCGTTAACAGTTTCTTCTTTTTTTAATGTACATGCTCATTCGAAAATTTATTTAAAAAAAGTTTCCGACAATACTGTGCACACATATGTAATAGCGGCAAATCAAAAAAAATCAACCATGACAAAAAGATGAAGATGTGAAATTAATGTTTATGACAATGGCTTGAGCAGGACGGAGTTGGTTTCATTTGAGTGAACGGCGTTAGCTTCTTGAGAGAAAGACATGAGAAAGGCGACACTCCCAGTATGGAGAACGAAAAAGATACCGAAGAATGTGTGGCGAAGAGATAAACGGCGAGTGCAGCCACTCACGAAGACAGAAAAGCGGTCAACTGAGTTGAAGGAAACATATTATACACATTTCTTATGGAGAATTGTTTTATCTTTTTCCATCTAGAAAATTGTTTGTTTATTTATTTATGAATTGATCAAATAATGATGCTATATTGCTGATATACACATAATACCTTGTAAACGGAGGGTAGAAGCGAAATCATTCGTAAAGGCGACTGATCTGAAAGCGAGTCATATGAAATATATAAAAAATGAAAAATGTTACTGCATATAGGATTCATCTAAAAAGTATTAAAGTTCTTCCAACCTCAATTTTATCAAATAAAAAATAGTAAACCACAAACTCCTGTTCCTGTTTCCTCTGACGGCACGCGGAGGGACGCGGACAGCGACTCATCAGCGAAACGACGACGACAGCTGCCGTATTCAGGAGAATTTCAATGAGAAGGTACCAGCCTTAAATGAAATTCGTTCTTATTTTTATTAATTTGTTTACTCACAATCAGCTAAAATGATAGAATGACCAAGAATGGGAAGGCGGTCCGATTTCGGCTGCCCGGTCGCGAGAATACTCACGATGACTGCCATGGACATCATGGTAGTCAGGCCCAGATTCACCTGGAGATTTGAAGTGGAATAAATGGCTGAGAGTTAAGAAAATCAAATACGAAACAAACTAGTCCAATTTTAAAGAGACTCGTTGGCTTACCGCATTTCCAATGATGCTGTCATCCCCTGCGAGAAAGAGTCCGATGAGGATGAGAATGCCGAGGAGGTAAGACGGGGCGATGATCAGGGCAACCTAGTTATCCATTCATGCTTTTTCATTCTTTGCAATAATGAAAGAAGGCCTACCCAAAATATTTACTGACGAATCAGTTATACATGCCCTGAAAATATAACGGTAAAACTACCTATAAATTAATAAAGAATATGGACAAAAGATTCCTAAACGAACCATTCCTGACGTGTAGAAGCCCTGAAGCGGAGGCAAATACGTCCGTCCACTAAAGCGGACTTTCCACTCGGGGTTGTCCTCAAAGGGTTATGTAAGATAGAAGAGGATATGTAAGTGTACACCAATTCACGTCTATTCACATAACAAATCAAGATACAAAGATAAACGCGGATTCATGAAAGATGTGCTCGAATCGAAGAACATCTTCAGCGTAGTTGAAGAGCAGAAAGCAGTAGAAGCAGTTTTGGACGTCGAACGGGAAGCGTTCCATCTAGCCAGAAAGTACATTCTTTTTCTATTTTTTTCCAATTCACAAATCTTCGCTGAAAATGATTGGGTAGAATAAACGAAACTCCTAATAAACGACCTCGTAAGGGCAGCTGAAACCAACGTCAAACATGAAGAAAGTGGAAACGTGCCCTGTGCTGTTCACCTCAAAAGAAATCTCTCTTCAAGCATAACTCTTTTCTGTAACTAAAATTAAAATGTATGCTCATAATCTGAGCAGATTGCTAACCGAGGCGGATTGAGCAAATGGTGGCTGAATTATTGTTGACAATGTACTGCAATTGTTATTATCTACGCTGTTTTAAAAATAAATATGTCACTAGAATTACATTATTCCCCGTTCAGTCTGCTCACCTTTCGCAAGTCGAGATCTCGGGCACCCAGAGTGATCCAATGTTTAAAAAAATCTCTTCGATTCCATTGTGATTCTCCACCTTCCACGTGAGACGAGGGTCTCGCCAATTCTACAGTAAATAAAGCTTATAAAATATCGTTTTAGCAAAAAAAAGAATATTCATAACTAAAGAACACTCGACCCCTTCCTTCTTTTTTGCGTACCAGAATGACTCCAAGAACGCTGTAATGCTGCGTTTGAGGTTCGTTCTGAATTATGCAGAATTTGTTGGTTCTGAACTGGCCTTGAAATGTCGTATGTTTATATTTAAGATAGTCGCTTAATCTATTTAAAAAATCAAATCTTGAGGTCTCGCCACGTAAGTGAGTGCAGAACCATGCGAACCACACCGTCCTTTGCCAGGCCTGCACGTCCATACGGACTGGCTTCACGGTTGTAGTGAGAGAGGAGAGTTTCTGTCAGATGAGAGAGCGAAACAGCAGAAAAGGCGGCTGCAAAGTGTTCGGTTTATAAGTATCCAATTTTATTACTTCAAGATAACTATTAATAAAAAATTATACTTGAACCACAAAAGATCTTTAATTCAATTGTACATTCGTTTGTTGCGGATGATACGGGACGAATCAGGAGCAACCCAAGAAAAGCGATGAGGATGTTCGATTGAAAGCCACCGGGAAGCACTCGCGAAGTGCTTGAGCTCATGATTTCTCTGGTGGTGACAAACATCCCGGAATACTTAAAAAAGAAACACTTACCTCGCCATCTTGCACACATCTATTCTAAATGGGGTTTTTCTCTGCATTTCTCTCTTTCTCTTTCTCGCTCTATCTCTCTCTATCTCTAAATCTCTCCCTCACACTGTCTCTTTCTCGTTTTCTGTTGTGCTTCACAGACGCATGTTCATACATGCAGAGCACTTTTCATTCGCAGCACATTTTATCCGTTTGCTGTTTGCCCCCCTCTCCCATCTCTTCTCATCATCAGAAATGAAGTGCCAAAAAATGGCCACATTCACGATCGTCTCTTGTTTCCTGCTGGCTTGACCTTTTTCCACGTAAGCCGAGTGAGTATTTCCGAAGAGTAATCGCTTGAAGAATTGCTTTATTTCGTATAAACTCAGAGAAATGATGACAATGCAGCAGGCATCATGGTTCGCAGTTCTTTCCCCTCTTTGTCTTTCTCATTTAGACTTTTTTCTTTCTCTCCTTTTCTCTATCATTTTCAAATTCTTCACATAATTTCTATCGTGCTCAGGTTGGCAAAGAAATGACAAATACCGGCTTTACTCCCAACAATCGGTGGATTGTCATCGCTCCATCCGTACAACCCAAAGTAGCATTTTGCAGGTGTATGTATGTCTTTCTATTGTATATTTGAATTTGTTATGTGCACTCAATGGGTAGACAATCGTAGTAAAAAAAGGTTAATCACTTGAAGCGGCACTCGAATAAAAAAGCGAGCTAAAAAAAAGTATACCAGTTAAAAGTGAAATGGTAGTCGCTCGAAAAGTTATTATAAAAGACTAAATAGAATGGCCACTGGATTGAAGGGCAGACTGTGGTCGTTCTTCATGAGAAGGGCGAGATTCCAGGTGTGGAGAGCGAGGAAGACAGCGAAGCAAGCGAAGCGGGGAGAGAAACGACGGAGACGCGCATCGCACACTCCGAGCGTAGAATAGTTGGCCATGTAGCACACTCACATCAAAGTACAAGATAGGCTTTTTTCTGTTTGCATAATTACATATCCAATTAAATAAAGTTGAATCATACATGTTTAAGAGAACCCATATTAGAATTAGCACCTACATAGAGAACGGCAGGCTAAAGCGGATCGTTTCGCACAGTTGAATCCCCTGCAAAGGTACACAAGAATATGTTAAAGATGGAGAGCACAAGTAGGTTTGAGAACTTATTTTTTTTAAACAATTATTTAAACAAAATGACCCTTCATTCCGCTTGCGCTTGCAGCACGCGGATACCAACGGACTTCCACTCATCACAGAGACCACGATCACGGCCGTGGTAATCAATAGAATTTCCAGCACAATATACCATCCTCAATTAGGGATATCCATTCATTTTTTCTTATTTAACCATAAGATTAAGTATAATTAAGAATGCGAAAAAGACACCTAGAATGGGAAGCGAGTCTGATTTGGGCTGCCCGGTCGCGAGAATACTCACGATGACTGACATGGACATCATCGTGGTCAAGCCGAGATTGACCTTGAGGGGGAGAGAGAAGGATTTAGAGAACGAAAGAGAGAGAGAGAGAAAGCGAGAATGACTGAAAGCAATATAATTTATTGTAAACAAGTATGACAAAACTACACCAAACCGCATTCCCAATCACATTCTCACTGTCAGCGAGAAAGAGGCCGATGAGAATGAGGATTCCGAGGAAGTACGAAGGCGCAATTACCAGCGCCACCTGTCAATTATTTTTTTCTTTATTTCGTTTGCAAGCTAATCTTCTAGACAAACCCAAAATGTCGGTTTCCTTATCATTGTGATATTATACATGGCCTGAAATTGAAAGCTACCTCGAGCTCAGTGATGTATTTTGAAGAACAAAGGAAAGTATTTACGTTTGATCAATCTTACCTCTGTTTCAAATGTTTTTTTACTATATAAAAGGAATTGTACAAACCTTAGCGACGGTGTAGCGTTTGGCCTCTGGAGCATAATAGGTCTTGTCGATTAAGAGAAGTTCCCACTCTGTGTTGTGCTTGAAAAAAGCAAAGTAGTTTGTGAGAGTACAAATGTTTCCCTCTAAAGTGGCTAGTATAGTGAACACTTATATTCCCGGCCGACTTCATGGTCAGTAACTATGTATAAGAGATTTTCAACTCACATAGATGAATGTCCTGTTATGATAGGCGTGTTCAAGTCGCAGAACGTCTTCTTCGTAATTGAAGAGAAGAAAGCAATAGAAGCAGTTTTGAATGTCAAATGGGAACATCTCCATCTCAACAAATGCATTAATTTTATGCCATTCACAGATCTTTACTATAAGTCAAATAGAAAACTAATAACGATTTTTTTCTTTCCCAAAGAGAGAAAACAATTGTTCGCCATTCATTGCATATACATATTTCAATAGCAAAACCTTTTAAAAAGTGTGGACCGTGTCTATCAACTAAAGTTGAGGGATCTCAGGAATGTCTAGATATGGAGTGAAATAGAGGTTAGTCAGTGAACTCGATTGCATGTGATACTCCCTCTAACGATTAAATAGCTACTCTGATAACATATTCAGAACAGATCGGGAGCCACCTTGAACGGGCAGCTGAAGTCGACGTCGAACATGAAGAAAACGGAAACATCTCCCGTGCTGTTCACCTCAAGCGAATAAATACAGAACCTTGTATCGTGATTTACAAGGATTTTTTCTAGTATTAGTTTAAGCATATGTACATCCGAATGTACGTATGTACGTATGTATTTGTAATGCTGTAATCAGAAATATCAAGCGAGAAATGTAAACCGTTGCCGACTGAGCCTGTGCTGGCTGAATGATTGCTGACATGGTGCTGCAATCTTACAACATTTATACAGCATTTTCATTGTATCATTATTGCGCAAACAAATGTGCATGAATAAACCTCTCGCAAGTCGCAATCTCAGGCACCCAGATGGCTCCAAGCTTCAGAAAGAGCTCCTCTATGCCGTCGTGTTCCGTTTCATTCCAAACTAGACGAGGGTCATGCCAGTTCTGGAGAAGTATTCGTGTGGTTTCGAATGAATATTAGAATGAAAACTGCGAAGGCATCGTCAGGGATATCTTTTTTTATTTCATACGTTGTTAATAATTTTATAATTATCGCAAACCAGCATTATCCCAAGAACGCTGGAGTGCTGCGTCTTTGGCTCATCCTAAACGATTATTCGTCGCATCACTAGCTTCTTTTCAAAACCATACTACTATCTCAAACATTAAAAGTGTTTTGAGGTCATACCACGAAATTGAGCCGGGCATACTGTAGCGTCATTCTGACCACGCCACCATTGGCCAGGCCGCCGGCTCTTCCATAGGGACTGGCCGCCCTGTTGTAGTGAGCGAGGAGTGATTCAGTGAGGTGAGAGAGGGCGGATGCAGAGAAGGCTAATAAGATTTATGTAATGGAAAACAATTCAGGTGTAAATGATGTTTACATGTTCTAGCAGTGAATTTCATCATAGCGACAAAAGAGAACCAGCTAGTGTCATAGGAATATCATAGGAAAGGAAACCTATGCACATATTGAAATGGTACCTCTATCAATCGCTGTGCTTTCATTGGTTGAAACCGCTGATAATAGCCGTTGGACCGTCAATATTCCAAAAAGAGAGAGGTGGATCATTGGCGAGCATAGAAGCATTGACAGGCTATGATCTCAAAATAGGAATATATCGCTCAAATTTGGAGTTGTCCTTAGGCTCACGCTTCAAGAACCATCATCTAACGATAAGCTGTGCACCTCTCTCTTTCTCTTTCTATATCTTTCAAATTCCTCTCTCTTTCTCTTTCTCTCTCTCGCTCTCTTTCTCTCTTCTATATTTTTGCTCACTTCCTCCCTTCCCTACACTCAAGCGCTCAAGAGTGAAACCTTCCTTCAACTCTCTGGTTCCCTTTCATCTCTACTACCAACGAGAATGAAATGTCCACATTTCAATTCGTCTCCAGTTTCCCGAGCATGACTGGAATGTTTTTTTCTCTAGATACTATTTACCTCTTTTTTTGGACATGGAAGTGCCGCGTATGAAGTCCGTATCAAAAGGCGTAGTTGAAAAATGTCTAGGAGTCGGTTGAATGAAAAGAGTTGAATAAAAGGCAAAAATGTCATCTGTTCATGCCATCTTAAGCCGAAAGAAGAAGAATAACATCCACTGCGCAACAAATGTAAATTCATTAAATGTTTATGCCAAACAATTAATCGTACAGTGCATAATCATAGTCAAAGTGTCGGTTGATGGAGTAGGAGAGGAACCAGCAGAGGTTCACAATGTGGAGGCCAATGAAGATGAGGAAGGAACAGTTGCGGAGAGAGAGGAAGCGAGGGATGCGGAGGGAGGAGCAGGAGAGAACGAATGAGAAGACTGAGAGGGCTGGCACTGAAGGAGCGAAAGAATCTGACCGTCTAGGCTGTGGAATTTATTTTCAAAATCAATCTAAAAAATGTTTTGAGTTGCACAATTTGTCAAGAGTACCTTTTTCAAGAATCTTGCAGAAGTTGGGTGCTGAGGTGGAGTTTAATCTGAACGTTTTCAATTAGCAATATTTTTTCACTGTTTATAATTATAGCGCGTGGTGGTTTCTTTCAGATCATATAAACAAAATTAATGATCGCGATCGATGAACTAATGACAACATTCCGCTTGGACCCGAAATAATAAATGTCGAACAAAAAGGTGGCATAAACTGACAGATTTCGCGTTCGACTAATGCAGCCTTCGCTCTTCTTGCTTTTTCGAAACACCACAGAAACGATAATCACGACCACAGTCACCAGCAGAATCTCGTTCAGGATGAACCAACCTCAACGAATTCGGCTACTATGGCTTTTATAATAAAGGAGCAAAGCATTAGCAATAGGGAAAATGATTTCGAAAGATCACTTTTTTAACAATAAGAGATTTTCATCCAACCAAGAACTGGGAGCCCATCCGCTTTTGGCAAAGAAGTTGCGAGGAAGCTCACAATTACGGCCATCGACATCATTGCAGTCAGGCCGAGATCGACCTGAATGAGAGAGAGGCCAAGATAAAAGAGAGAAGAGAGAGAGGGAGAGAAAAAGAGGGTTAGCAAGCGAGATGGAGCTGACAGGAATATGTGCATGCACATTTTTCAGAGGAGAAATGAGGACATCGTGAAGGAAGATCAGTTTAAACTTAGAAAATGAGTAAGTTGAAGGTGAGATAGAGGAAACATCTATGAAGCATCCAGTCATTTCTGGAATTAAAACCCTCTAACCGCGTTGCCGACCGAGCGGTTTTCTTCGGAGAGAAAGAGTGCGAGAAGGATGAGAGTCCCGAGGAGAAAGGAAGGCACGATGACCAGGGAGATCTTTCAATGTAACTATTAGCTCTGATAATTAGCATTAATTATCAGCTTGCTTTATTATTTTTTATTATTTTTTTATTGGTTATAATCGTAAGTTATTATCTGAAGTATTTTACAGATTGTTTTCCAGCTTTGACCTCAAAATCACATCTTTGTGGCTGACCCAGAAATGTGGCCGTCGTGTCAAGATGACGTGATAAACTCCCTGAATTGAATAATATCATTTGGTCTTATAGGTAAGCTCCGAATTTCTCATAAATAAATATGTTCATACATAATAGATATGCACTCAATATACAAGTTTTGCATTCAAATTCGAGAATAGAAGAATGAGTTGAAGTTGATGAACAAGAAAAACCAACCATCGCCGACAAAGCGTGCTTCTCTTGGGGCGGCCAGTAGTACGTTCCATTTAATGCCATTTCCCACTCTGGAGTGCCCTGAAGAAATAACATTACTTGAAAAGTACATTTGTAGTCTCTACTGACTTGAACACTGTATGTCCACATTCCATCCCCATTTATGTTTTTGTTTTCAAACCTGCAAATAGCAATCTTTGTGAACTGAGAGGGCGAGCCGAAGGACTTCGTTCGGATAGTTGGTAAGAAGGAAACAGTACGTGCAGATCTGCACGTCGAATGGGAAACTTGCGACCTGAGCAGCCAAGGGCTGGAGTGTAGAAATCGAACCTTTTTTTTTATGAAATTACAAAATACAGAAGAAAGCGAGCTCTTACAGTTAGCAGACAATTGTATGCAGCCTCTATTGTGAAGAGCATGCTCACTTCACCCGTGTGGTAGACCTCAATTTTCTTCATCTCAAGGAATTTGATTTTGAAAACTATAAAGTTAATTACAGTTAGAAAGTTGGAACCATGAATCTGAAACTGACTCGTGCTGATTGTGCAAAGTGTCCTTGTGCGATACTAGCGGATGCGCTAAAAAATCTAATTTCATTGAATATTTTTTAACACAATGAATTACGAAATGTTAGGAAACGGAAACCAATCGCAAGCGGTGAACTCGGGAACCCAGAGTCGTTTAGCATTCAGAACGACGACCTCCACCCCGCCGTGCAAGGAAGAGTTCCAGACGAGCCGAGGGTCTCGCCACTCCTGCCAAATTTTACAAGATTATTCTCTATTTTAATTCATGAATCTAAAATTTGAGAGTTGGAAGGAATGTCTCTTGGGAGATCTGTATTTTCACAAGAATAACTTGTAAATGTCCATATGCCTAAGACAATGAGGGATGGGTTTAAATAATGAAGATAAAAACCATACCACGAACACGCTGAGCGTATTGAAATGAAGTGCACGCGGCTCGTCCTGAAATCATAGAGGTGCATTACAAACACAACTAAATTAAATGAACAAAGCTAAGACAGTTCCAAGACTTTGAAAGAATCAGCGACTAACAAGGAAGGTGAGCGTTGCTGCCTCAAGGTTCATCTTCACAACGCCGCCCTTTGACTGCCATTCTGCCTCCCCGTACGGGCTGATGTCCTTCTCGTAGTTGGCCAGCAGAGATGAGAGGAAGGAACTGGAGTCCGCTAGAAAAAAGAAGAGACAAACATAAGGCACGATGAAAAGAACTTCACCGATTTTGTCACTGAACTAGGTTTATATTCAATTTGGAAACAATTTGACCCACATAAATCTGAAGATGTATTTCCACTGATTTCGAGGGCGATGAAGGAAACAAGAAAAGATATTGATATTGCGTTGCAAGCGGCCATTCCGACTGCTGGCTGAGTTTCTTTCTCCCGTCTTTCAGCAGTTTTCCTATGAAGCGGTTTGAAAATGAGTTTGCTAAGTAAATACAGAACACTAATAGGACTGGCAAATTCGACGGCTATGAGGGAAAAATATGAATGCATACATGTACACATTTATTTCTGAGAACGACAGCAATATCATTGTATAATACCAAGCAACATCATACTATAGAATGAAGATATGTATCTTTATACACATATGTATGTACGTTCATATATCTACATACATATTCACAACAGGAAAGCGACAAAGAGTTAACAAATTGCGCACTCTAGGAATGCTACATTTGACAGGGTCATATTTTCTTTCTCTTCCTTGTCTCTCTTCATCTTCTATGTACTTTTTCTTCACTCTGACGACCATTGTTTGTCCCGAATTTCCTTCCTATTACTCACGATCTGCCAGTTGACATTTTCGATCTTTTCCGGCACCCTTGGTCCCTGAGCAGTTTCCAAATTCGGTCTCATATTTCATTATTCCAAGATATACACACATCTCCGTATGTGCATGCGAAAAATATATTTGGACTTCACCTGCCTCTTGTGCTGATAAACGATCATAGTCTGCCACCACGAGTTAGAGAGAGAACGAGAAACAAATCCCACATTTTATCAAGTTCACACATCATTATGAGTTCTTTATCTCTCTGCCAGGCTGCAACAAATCGCATAAACCTTCCACAGCATCTGCATTACTATTCCATGGAGCTGTAATTCTGGGACATCTAGTGAAATATAGTAGCTATTCAGCTGATTTAAACATGCTAATAACGATTTGTCGAATAAGACATGAACCAGGCCATGTTTGCAATGTGAAGGACAAAGAACACGAAGAAGAACGCGTTGCGAAGAGAGAGAAAACGATGAGAAATGAGACAAGAAGTGAGAGCTGAAGTCGGTGCTGAGCTCGATTTGTTCACGTCCGGAACTCTGTATATGTATATCAATTTAATTTGTTTATAAATTAAGTCCTCGTTTGAAAGAGAGGAAAGAAAGCAAAACCTCTGTGGAAGTTCACAAAATTCTGTTGAACTGACTTGCGTCGTATGCAGTTTGAAAGCTTCTTGTTGCGCCCAATCAGCGAAACAACGATGACGGCGATCGTAATCAGAACAATCTCCAGCAGGGTATACCAGCCTGAATCTCATATTCATTTCATCACTCGGACACTCAAAACTGATAGCTATTCGTTTCATGTGCCACTTGCTCCTCACTTACCGAGAACGGGTAGCACTTCCCCTTTCGGAAGTGAGGTCGCCAGAATGCTCACAATGACTGCCATCGACATCATGGTGATCAGGCCGAGGTTCACCTCAATTGAACAACAAAAAAATAGGGGGTAAAAAATTCAAAAAAAAAAGTGAGGAGTGTGAGATGCAGAGAGAGAGAGAGAGAGAGAGAGAGAGCAATTAAAAATCACTTGTTCATATATGCTTATTAGAAATGCTTGCCTACCGCATTGCCAACAAGAGCCTCTTCCTCGGATAAGAAAAGGCCAAGAAAAATGAGCAGTCCGAGAAGGAAGGAAGGAACGATGACAAGGTAGACCTCAAGGTGAAGACTGTTGAAATGGACGAATTGTGAGATTGAACATGAATTCTAACCCAAAACTCAGGCCGACGTGTCATCTGGATATAGATGAAACCCTGAAGAAATACGATTCTTTTTAAATTGCAATCGCGAAATTAATAATATATTTGATAACTTTATTTCTTCTAATAGAGTGAATATTCTTCTGAAATGAAAATGAAAGGCATGCCATTGTAGCGATGGCATGAGAATTGATTGGCGGCTCTTCCTCAATGCGACCGAGAGTGAGATTCCACTCCGAAGTGTCCTCAACAAAGCGCGTTTTGCAGCTAATACTATGTTTTTCAAACACTCATTTTGCGTACTAATGTAAATGTCGATCAAATAATAGTATAAGGATTTTGTAGGTCTTGGAATTGCAAACAAACATGGACGTTGACATCGTCGTGAATCAAAAGCTCCATTTTCAACACATCGCTCTCATAATTATAGAGGATGAAGCAGTAGTAGCAGTTTTGAACATCGAACGGGAAATCATCGACCTTCAGATAAAATATCCTTCTTCCAAATAAACTTTAAAAGCATTGAAATATTCACATACATTTAATAGACAAGGAAAAATTATTTTCAGTGAATTTATGAAAATTTCTGATTTCTGATCATTAGAAGAAATAGTGAAAATAACCTCAAGTTGGCAAGTGAAAGCAACGTCAAACATAAAGAACATCGTAACGTTCCCTGATGCTCCGACCTGCAGGGCGAAATGAAAATGACATTACATTTAATCTAGATAAAGAAGATGAAACCCACTCTGGCAGCCTGTGTGAATGGAGCTTCAGGGACTGTGGCTGATGTGCTGAAAGGCAGCGAAAATTAGACAGACGAGAGAGAACGAGGAAACGAGAGAGATCAAGAGAGCGAGAGAGAAAGAGAGAGAGAGAGAGAGAGAGAGAGAGAGAGAGTTACAGAAGCGGGATGAGATATGCAAAGAATGACAAAGTGATCAACCTCTCGCAAGTCGAGAACTCTGGCACCCATAGCTGCTGGATGCTCAGGACAAATTCGCTTGCACCGCCAAACTCCGAGGAGTTCCATCGGAGGCGAGGATCGTGCCATTCCTGGAGAATGTAATTGAAATGAATAAACAAAAAAATAAATCAGTTAAAAATGCACCGACCACGCGAATTCCAAGCGAGTTGAAATGCTGGCCACGTGGTTCGTCCTGTGTTAGAAGTTCATTCAGAATTCCATTATTACAAAATGAATGACAATTTCTTCACTGTCGTTACTAATAAAGGGAAGATGAATCCTCTCGGAGTGTCTAACCACGTAGGTAAGCGACGCGTACTCGAGAGTGATGCGCACCACTCCGCCCTTCTCCTGCCAGTCCGCTCTTCCATACGGACTCATAGCCTTGTGGTATCGCGAAAGGAGAGAGGTCAGCAGTCGATTATTCGCTGCCTTCGCATCCATTGACACTGACAGAAACATAGCAATGACATTTATCAATGATTGGTTCCTAACCATTTTCACTGTGAGCTTCGAGAGCCGTGGAAGTAGGAAGGCGAAAGAATGCCAGAATGATGAATTGAAGCATGTTCTGCTTTAGATCGGCCGCTGCTTGCAGTTCTGCTTTAGATCGGCCGCTGCTTGCAGGCTGAATTTATCACAATTTGTTAGATAAATAAGAATAAAATAAATTAATATATAAACGTTAACATCGATAAATTAAACTACTGTAATGAAAGAATACTAAAAAGTAATTTTAAAATAGACTGATGGGTGGCATGACAAAGCTCACGAAGCGATCGGAAAGTGTTAATACATTTTAACCCTTAAGGTTTTTTTTAAACAATAAGTGTGTATGTGCAAAAGTTTAGTGGCGTAGACAACCTTCCATCAGCTCGCTCGAATTTCACCTGGCACCTGACTTGAGGTTGGTAAACAGAAGGCCAGAAGGTCCTTCCTCATCATGCTTCACGCAATTTAACAGCAAAGGTTCCATAAGCTGATGGAAGTCGGTAATCAAGAGAAGAAAATAGGTACGCGACAATAGATAAGATAAATAGGCCCTCCATCACAAGTAAAAAAAAATATGAAATGTGCTTATTAAAACAGCATATGGAGCATAGACAGAGCAGCTGTGCAACTTTTCGGCATATAATTTTAATTAAGATAAAAAAGAAGCAAAAGAAAGCTCTTTTCCTTCCTGGCAGACTGATCTGTATTCTGTAGAGTCACTCAATTGCACTGATCCATTCCGTCGTGTATGAATAGATTTGTGTCCAAACGAAGGTTTCTTTCAAAGCGAATAAAATTTGTTCAAACAAATATATTTGGAAAAAAGAACAACAGGGAATGGGCATGCGAAAGGGAAGTTGTCTACGGAGTCTGTGTCTCTTCCTTTTCTCGCTTCCTCGGCTCTCTCTCGAAGTCGCCTTTCGTCTCTTTTCCTTCCTCCTCCCACTCGTTCTGCTCAGAATCGCCGAAGAATTGCGCGTAACGCCGAATGCCGTGGGCCATCTCGAAAACGTCGTATGGAAAGTCCTTCTGAAAGAATCAATCAAGTCAGGCTTCCTCTGTTAACTTGCCAACGTAAAAAAAACCATGAAAAATGTGTTAAAAAATTTGAAGTTTACTGAAAACTAATTAGGACTAATATTGAAATTAGTTCCCGAATGTCCTTTAATATCATCCATTCGGTCCCATTCTAACATAGTGCCGAGTCTCGCCTTCCGCATCGTAGTCGTCCATTTCTCCACCGTAGAATCGGTGCTGCCTCTCCGACTCGGGAATTTCCCCCGGCTTCGCATCAATCTTCAATGAAGAATGCACTTTAAAGATAAAATTAACAACCCAATTACACATTCTGCTCATCCACTATACAATTTAAGCATGCTGCCTTTAAAAGTAAAATTAACGCCTTCCAGGATGTTAACTAACGTTACAGAGCGACCACCCGCACAGTTGGAGCGTTGTAAAGACTGACATCGAGTCAATCTTCTTGATGAGAATCTTTGTTCTAGAAATCGGTTTTCATTAATCGTTATGAAATTCCTCAAATTAAGTTGGTGCAACTGCATGAGTCTTACATTTAGCGCACAAGAATAAAAAAATAGAGACCTGTCAATCGACACGTTATAACTTGCGCTAGGGTCCTTCAATTCCTTGAAGATCGCTGCTTGAAGTGATGTACATCCATATCTGTAAACGAAAGTTCAACTCGTTCGGAATTAGATACAAAGGAGTAAGTAAATAAGGTCAAAATCAGTCACTCTATCGTTCCTATGTGATTCTGGCGAAAGCAGAAGTCATCTCGGCACTCAACGCGACGGGGCACGGACTGATGAGGCTTTAACAAAAAAAAAATCAACGAATGAAATTATACAAATTACTACGAATGTAGACGAATTATAATTTTAAATGAGTTTAAAACAATAGCCAGACCACGACGACTCCATCGTTGCAGACGATGGGCTTAGCGAAAGCAGCAAAGGCCGATGGAAGAAGCAGAGGGAAGAGAGGCGAGACCAGCATCAAGAGACGACCACTAGCCAATGAAGCGAGGCCAGGAAGTGACAGGAAAAACAAACACATTTCAGGTTAATCACGTTCATATTCACTTTTAAAACTACATAATACGTGTAATAATCACATTCTCATTTTATTGGCCAGTTTTCAAATTTTCTGTGGAATCTACGTACATTGTTGGGTCCGGAATTAATAGGATTAATTATATTAATTTAAATAATTCAAACTCGAATTGCAATTTCTTCCTTGACAATTTAATTTTCCAAGATTATATCTAACAGTTACTCATTCTTTCTCTCTCTCTCTCTCTCTCTCTCTCTATCTCTCTCTCTCTCTCTCTCTCTTCAGCTCTCTCTTGCGCTCTCTCGTTCCCCGTTTTTTTTTCTCTCTCTCTCTTTCTTCATCTGTCTCTCTTCTTTTCTCCTCTTTTTCTATCTCTCTCGCTCTATCTTTCTTCTTCTTCTTCTTCTTCTTCTTCTTCTTCTTCTCTCTCTCTCTCTCGCTCTCTCTCTCTCTCCCTTCTTCTCTCTCTTTCTCTTCATTTCTATTTTCTTCTCTCTCTTTCTCTTCATCTCTCTCTCTCTCTCTCTCTCTCTCTCTCTCTCTCTCTCTCTCTCTCTCTCTCCTCCTCCTTTCCTCGTTCATCATTCGTCAACACGTTCGAGTTCATACGATACAAATTTAAATTATCTAAATTAGTTTAGTTTGCACAGAGTGCTCGAACTTGTTGAGTATCGACTTTTCTTTGGTGAGGCTATTGGCACTGTGATGAGAAAAACACATTCTAAACCAATGTCTCTCTGGTTTATTTACGAAAACTTGTAAATAAATAAATGTAAAAATATATAAGCACATGCCGTATAAAACAAAACTATTTAACAGAAAAAAAATTTAATGGCACATGTCAAGTGAGCAAAAATTGACAGAACCATTAATTGTACAAATCATAATTAACATCTCGTGTGGCGGAGTAGGAAAGTAGCCAGGCCAGATTCCCAATGTGTAGGCAACTGAAGAGGAGGAAGGAACAGTTGCGGAGAGAGAGGAAGCCAGGGATGCGGAGAGATGAGGAGAAGAGAACGAAGGAGAAGGCAGAGAGGGCTGGAACTGAAAAAAAGACAACTTATTAACTTTTCTACTGAATAAAATGATAAAGTATAATTACAATTATCAATATCACCTTTCTCAACACGTTCGTTGTCATTTAGCGCCGTCGTCGACTTGTAACTGAAAATAAGGACTCTTGCCTTTGATTGTGCATTTAAAAGGGCCATCTCTGAAGGGCACTGGAGATTGCAACAATTCAGCATCGAGCAAGTAATACAATAAATGAGTGGAATAAAAGAATGCTAACCGTGTCTTTCTCTGGCAGTGGAATCGTGGAATGTTCTTGATGCGAAACACCACGGAGACGACGACAACGGCGATTGTCACGAGGAGGATCTCCATGAGGATGTACCAGCCTGCAAGGGCCTGTGCATTTGTATCTTTTCCTCGTTCTTATATTAGACATTAAATTCATTAGAAAAGATTTATTGAATAATGATTAGTAATTAATCGAATAAGAAAAAAAAAGACCCAAAATAGGCAGCTCGTTCGCTTTCGGCACAGAACTCGCGAGGATGCTCACAATGACCGCCATGGACATCATCGCAGAGAGACCAAGGTTGACCTGGAAGAGAGAGAGAAGGAAATTGAGAGAGAAAGACAAAAAGAAAGTAAGACCGCATTGCCGATCGTGCGAGCTTCTTCGGAGAGAAAGAGTGCGAGAAGGATGAGAGTGCCGAGGAGAAAGGAAGGCGCGATCACGAGGCCAATCTTTCACATTTCATTTAGTAATATTATAATACTCTCGCATTAAATGAAAGCTATTTGAGCACTTCTTTTTCGTCTCTCTGTTTTCTAAATTTAAATTTCTTGGTCCACAATGCTATTATTGGGTTCATAAATGCCTTCTCATTATTTATCTACTTCCTTGCTGCTGTCTTATTTTCTTTTCAAATGGGCTAGCCCTGAAGCAGCCTTGTTACATCAGCTCAGGGTAACTTTTCCTACTGTATTTGATTCGAAACGTATTTCATGCCTGCTGATAAGATTAAGATAAAGATAAAGTTGTACATTTTCTTCAATTTCAAATAATTAAGCATTTATATTCTATTCCTAAAAATAAACTTGTCTCAAAGTTGGAGAAGAATATGACTAACCCAGAAGTGCGACTGCCGAGTTAGGATGACCCGGAACTCTCCCTAAAGTATAAAGTTAAGAACGCCTGGTTGCGAATATTGAAGAGAGAAGAGAAAAGAGGCAACCGTCGCGAACAACGCGTGCCGCTCTTCCGGAGGCCAGTAATTCGTGCCGTTCAAACTCATATTCCACTCGGGTGTACTCTGAACGAATGGTGATGCAATTTAATATGACTTCATACTACATATATCATTTGATACAAATCTCATTAATTGATATTAATTAAATGATATTAATAGAGAATCATTAGATATTAATAAAGTGTATGATCTTGGAAACGTCTTTTTTTTCTAACTTGCAGATATAGGTCATCGTGAATTGAGAGTTTGAGTCGCAGAATATTGTCGGGGTAGTTGTAGAGAAGGAAGCAGTACGAGCAGATCTGCACGTCGAATGGGAACATTGCGACCTGAGGAGCAAGGGTGCCAAATGTGGGAATATAGAATTTGGCAGGAATATTAATTGTTTTCTTTCAATTGACTATTCCATCAAACAAAATTTGACTAACTTTCAGATTACATTTAAATGCGACGTCGATTGTGAAGAGCATGCTCACTTCGCCAGTGAATTGCACCTGAACATTTGAACTTGCTGTCGTATATAAAGAACAGGGGTCGTCTCCCGAAAAGAATGCCTATAAACTACTAACTCGTGCCGCCTGCGCGAAGTAAGCCTGGGCGAGACTCGCAGATGTGCTGAAATGAATAAAATCACTTAAATCGAATACAAATGGAAATGCTAACCAAATTTTTTAGTAGATTTTTCCTTTTTAATGAAGATAAAAGAAAAAATTGGATGAATGTTACTTTACTGCAAAAGTCGAACCAATCACAGGCGGAGAACTCGGGAACCCAGAGTCGGTCAACATTCAGAACGACGACCTCCATGCCGCCGTGCAAGGAAGAGTTCCAGACGAGACGAGGGTCTCGCCACTCCTGCAAGGAGGAATCGGAAGAGAAGTACTCTTTTCAAATGAGAACAGAATAACAGTTTTCAAGATGGCAAGAAGACCCACCACGAAGAGATCAATCGTATTGAAGAACAGCGCCCTCGGCTCATCCTGTTATCACAAAGACACTTGGAATGTGTTCTTACAGAGCGAACTCGTCTTCAGAACACTTCAGTACATTTGGAAGGAGTAAGTACATTTCTCTTTGCTTAAATACATATGTATTTTTCTACAAAAAGAATGAGCCCAACAACTAACAACGAAAGTGAGTGTTGCAGACTCGAGAGTCATCTTCACAACGCCGCCCTTTGCCTGCCACTCCGCCTCCCCGTACGGGCTGATGTCCTTCTCGTAGTTGGCCAGCAGAGATGAGAGGAAGGAACTCGAAGTAGTCGACATCACTAGAATAGTCAAGGATACCAGAAAACAATTTATCATTAAAAAGAGATCGTTATCACCTGAATTCGAAGAAGTGTCTCCAGTGCTATTGAGGGCGAATAAGAAATGGAGAACAGCTACGAATACTGCGTTCCGCATGGTCATAGTTGGCTATTCTGAAATTTCAGCGATTCGCAATGATCTTTCTTCAATGTTTTGAAAGTACTAGTTTTATAAGTAAGGTGCTATTGCAGTATGCTCAAAAATAAAAATAAAATACGACAGTGGCAAGCAACGGTTGGACGGGAAATGGCATACTGATGTAGTAAGTGGCTCTGAATGAGCTGCATGCGCAGCTCGCTCTAAACCATATGACTGTCAAGTATCAGGTTGGTTGCAAGAGGAGGGCAGCTGGAGCTCTTAAGAAATTCTGCACTTGAGTGTTACCTTTTCATTGTAGTCTCTTAAATGTCTCATTTGCATTTTTTTTTGTTTCCCCTAGCAATGTTCCTACCAAATTCCCCTTAGTCTTTCATTGTCTGCTCGCATTCTTTATTTCTTCTCTCCCTACACTCTTGGCAGAGTCCTTCAGGAATAGAAGGAATCCAATTTCATAATGATCTTTCATTAGGCCTCATTCCATCCGAAAATAACTGTTGCATTTGATCTTGCAATCCATCATCATTTATGTATGTGCATATTTATTCATTTTCATGGTTGAATTTCAATTTTCAAATCCCAATCAAATGCACACAATTTGTATCAAGTGCTGGATATGTCTAGATTCATCGGAATTACTTCTAGTTTCCCTACTGTGAAATCCAACATGGCTGAGTATTAACTGTAAGTCGAAATAAGTAATCATTTGTAAAGTTTCACTTTTGTTTTGGTTGTCTGTTGATCGAGTACGACATGAGCCAAGCCATGTTTGCAATGTGAAGAACGGAGCAGAGCAGAAAGCAGACGTTCCGAGGAGTGAGCAGACGGGAGACTGAGGACAGCAGGACAGTGACTCTCTCAGATGGCATTCTGCATGATTAATACGAATCAGGTAATGTATGTAAATCTTATTGTATATGAAGTACGAACGACAGCTCGATCTCTCGCTCTCACTGATTTCAATAGAGAGTGAGCATCCAATTTATGGATTCCTTATTACGCAACAAAACCACGCAGGATATTTTAGAGAGGAAGGCAATGAAAACTAAACTGATTTACTAGCCTCTTTTGCAATATTGAATTGCACTTGCTGGATGAAGAATGATTCTTCTTCGCACCAATGAACGAGACTATGAAGACGGCGACCGTAATCAGAAGAATCTCGAGCAGAATATACCACCCTAGAGAAATGATCTGCATTATATTATTCCAAAATTTTTTTTAGGTAAGTCAAAAAAATTCATATGTGGTTAATGCTGAATAAGTAGCACGAAAAGTGACCTAGAACAGGCAGTACTTCCGCTTTCGGCAGAAGGCTCGCCAATATGCTGACAATCACTGCCATCGACATCATGGCAGTGAGTCCGAGGTTAACCTCAATCATTAGGATGAAATGTACGAATTAGCCAGCAAGATTCATCACACCGCATGCCCGACAACTGGCATTTCTGCAGACAAGAAAAGGCCGAGAAGGATGAGAAGACCGAGAAGGATGAGAAGACCGAGCAGGAAGGAGGGAATTATCACCAGGTCGACCTAGAGAAGAATAGAGAGAAACACCATGATTCATTTAAGCCAGCTAACCCAGAATTGCGGTTGCCGGTAGAGCGTAATGTTGTACCAGCGCTAAACAGAGATAGATGGGTAGTCAGAAGAAGCCTTATCATGTGAAGATTACAAGTGACCATGGCAGAAGTGAAGTGAATGGCGTCTGGTCCATCGTAGCGAGTGCCCGCGATGCGCATCTTCCACTCGGAAGTATTCTACACAACAAGACTATTTAATACCCAAATATTTATTAACATGAATCCGGGCAAAACTGACAGTTATATATAGCCATTCGTGGATAACGAGCTCCATCTTTAGAATGTTGTCCTCATAATTGATGAGAAAGAAACAGTACTCACAATCCTGTACATCGAACGGAAATTCGTCCACCTTCAAGTAAAGGAAATAGAAAGAGAATCTGTGGCTGGAACCGAAGAAATGAAAGTAAAATTATGTAGCATGCATTAAAGTTCATTTAACCATGAATGGACAACTAAAGGCGACGTCGAAGAGTAAGTACATGGAAACGTTGCCCGACTCCCTTGGCTGACTGTGGAAATGGCGCCTGTGGGACAGTCGGCGGCGCACTGCAATCTTTCCAGATCAAATGGTTAGGGATAAGGGCTGACTGGACGAGCCGGGAACTACGTCAGGGCGGTGCTATGTAGAAGAGATCGAGATGGGAAAGACAGAGCAGCCAACCTATCGCAAGTCGAGAACTCGGGCACCCAAAGTTGGCTGACGCTGAGAACAACCTCGGACACCCCATCGTGCTCACTTGAATTCCAGCTTAGACGAGGATCACGCCAGTCCTACAATCGAATGGTTCTCAACATTGCACTAACCTTGCTAAATGTTGCAAGATCAATGTTGAAAAAATTGGCGCAAACCACTTGAATTCCGATCGTGTGGAAGTGTTGCCCTCGTGGCTCGTCCTAAAATATTTTCATTTGTAATGTCGATTTCACAATGATGTCGTATGAGTTCTCATCAACAAATAATCTGTTTTACCGCCGGAATATATTTTTGCCCTGGACCCCGAAAATAGTCCCCTTGGCCAAGCCTCTGGGGCCGGCCTCCTTTCTGACCACATAAGTGAGTGTGGCGTATTCCAGAGTGATGCGCACCACTCCGCCCTTCTCCTGCCACTTTGCGTTTCCGTACGGACTGATGACCTTGTTGTACTCCGAGAAGAGTACACTCAGAAGACGGTTATTCGCTTTATTTACAGCGGCTACAAAATCACAAAGTTATGTCGCAGTTTAAAGCAAGAAAAAAAACTTTCAATTCTGATGTGGCTAACCACTCACAATTCATAACTTCAGCTTGTATCAGAGTAATGGCGGAGAGAAGAAGTGTAATAGACTTGTGCGAGCAGGACATCTTTCCACAGATTGAAGGTTGCGGTCTCACTGAAACACTTGAAGTTTACAGCTAGGACAAAACGAAACAAGTGAAGTATGCATATTGCCTTGGTACATATGTACATTACATAGATAAACATATGTATGTATGTGTAGTATCTCATCTTTTGTCCGTGCCGTGCTGACGAGGAAGATGCGAGACAACGAAGCGAACTCAGAGGCGGTGTCTGCATCTTGAATTTCATTTTGGAATTACATTGATGACAAATATTTCGTGGGGGCAACGCAAGTGAGAGCCTTCTCTCTGAACAAACTTCCTTGATGTTTACTCACATCAGTGCAGCTGCATATGATACGCATTTATGAGGAGTTTGTAAAATAGAATCAATAAAGAATGAATTTCGCAAGCCTCTCATTTCACTTAGGCGTACAACAAAGAACGGGATAATAAACAATCTAAATTGTCGTTGATAACAGATGATATCTAGATTGTCTATGTAATTGAATGTATGCACAAACATTTTTACTTTAATATTCTTTTTCATATTCATATCAATAGAAAGTGATTGCGTCGGGAACACCTTTCGATTAATTATTTCATCTGGAAAATTACTTATAAGCATAGATTGAGATTTTTTTGGTAAATTTATTTGAATGCTCTATTTTCCGCTCTCATTGGTAAAATGCGAAGAGTCGATTAACACATACAACTAAACCAAACAAGTAAGTGTAGAAATACCTAATTAATCACAATTGTATGTCCGCAGCTCCCGATTTGCCGCATGGGACATGAGCCAAGCCATGTTTGCAATGTGCAGAATGGAGAAGAGAAGGAAGCAGACATTGCGAGGAGTGAGCCAGCGAGCGAGGAAGAGCAGAAAGTGAGAGGAGAGCACGGGCAGTTTCTTCATTCGCTCGGGAAGCACTCTCAATTGATTTTGAATAACATCAATATTGAGCATTATATTTCCGAGACCGCAATAAATCTAGAAATAACGCACTGATTTAACCAGACTGTAGCGAGGGCAGCAAGTTTAGAGGCCAAGTCCACATTCTTCTTTATACTGAATGCTTTCTTAGCTACTTACAAATATAATTTTTAACAGAGATAAAGAAATTAGTTGACTAAATTCACAACTCTGACCTGCGCATTTTGGAGTCAGTAGGCTTCTTCCTTCCTCCAATCACCGAGACAATGATTACTGCTACAGTAATCAGTAGAATTTCGAGCAGGATATACATGTAGTGTTTGTCAGTAGTTATCAGCTAGTAATATGTTCAAGAAATGCCCTTGTCAACCAAAACATAGACTACATCGTTAGCTTACCGAGAACTGGAAGGACGTCGGCTTTCGGGAGTAGTCCCGCAAGGATACTGACGATCACAGCCATGGACATCATGGTGGTCAGTCCAAGGTTAACCTCAATTGAAGCCGCTGACAAAAAGAAATAAATATTATAAGTTGTCTTACTGCATTCCCAACAACTGCCTGCTCTTCAGACAAGAAAAGGCCGAGGAGAATGAGAAGACCGAGGATGAAGGAGGGAACGATTACGAGGCCGACCTATGAGGATGCAAGGAATTCGTCAGATTCCTGCATTTCTCAATTCTGCTGCTAACCCAAAATTGCGGCTGACGGGTCATCCTTATGTGGATAATACCCTTAAATTTACTTAATTTTATCAGTTTTATATGCACATATAATGCTATGCAAATTCAGCGATGTACAAAAATATACGAACTAAAATAAAGAGAACGATGCAAAAAAGATAACCTCGGCTGAAGTGTAGTAAGAAGTGTTCGATACTTCATATGTCACCTCAGCAATACGCATCCTCCACTCCGAAGTATCCTGAGTTGTATTTTTAAGGATTGAAAAAAATTTCAACTTTGTTCTAATGAAAACGTCTCGCGAGAGGTACATATGGTGAGAATACAGTTAGAAATTTTGAAAATGTGACTGACTGTTAGATATACCCTTTCGTGAAGGACGAGCTCGAGCTTCAGAACACTCTCCTCGTAATTGGAGAGAAAGAAGCAATAAACGCAGGATTGCACATCGAATGGAAAGTCGTTTATCTAAAAAAAAAAGTCTATTGACTCTTAAAAGCTGATAGAACTTGACCTGAAATGTACAGGTGAAAGCGACATCGAAGATAAAGAACATTGTGACATTGCCTGACTCTCCCACCTGAAAAAAAACATTGAATAACAGAAAGAATATTGAGGGTGTGAAACTGAAATCGTTAGGATTATGAACTTCTGAAGGAGTACAAATGGGGATAGGTAGTCAGAAAGCAACATACCCTGGCTGAGAGCGAAAAATGTGCCTGAGGAACCGTGGGCGGCGTACTAAAATTTCCTTACGCTAAAAAGAAGGGCAAGCAAAACTATCCATTCGGATGGAATTTTTGGGTGCGAACGAATTGTAGAGAGACCGCTGATCCAACCTATAGCACGTGGAAAACTCGGGTATCCAGAGTTGGTTGACGTTGAGGATCACTTCGGAGGCACCGCCGTGTTCGGTAGAATTCCAGCTCAGACGAGGGTCGACCCATTCCTAGCGTGTGGATATTGTTTAAGAAATAACTATACAAAAAACTTGTATATAGATGCATACATATGTACGTACATACATATACATATGTATGTATTTGGCATCAAAACAAATTAAACAGTTACATAAATGGCATGACTATTTGCGCCAAGTAGGAGTTATCACAAACCACGCGGATTCCGAGAGTGTTGTAGTGCTGTCCCCGCGGCTCGTCCTATGATAATGGATGATAGGCAGTGCAATTTTTATGGAATCTTCTCGATGTGCTTCTGCGTCTTTGAGTCGTAAAGTAAAAGGTGTTATATATTTGCAACAATTGTTCAAGTTGATAGGTAGGTATGTACGTATAGTAGGTATGCATTAAACATTGTAGTACACTGAAGGCAACACACGCAGAAATTTAACTTCGTCAAGTGTTGTAGAATAACAGCAATTCTAACCAGATAGAGGGATCTTAGTACCGAAGATTCAAATAAGAGGTACATACCACAAAGGTGAGCGTGGCGTACTCCAGAGTGATGCGTACCACCCCGCCCTTCTTCTGCCACGCCGCTTGCCCATAAGGGCTGATCCCCTTGCTGTACTGTGAGAACAGTGAAGACTCCAGCCGGCTGTTCGCGTCGTTTATTCTTCCTTAAAAACATTCATGAAGATTTGTCAGATACAAATTTTAGAAAAACTATCACTAAATATAGTTTTTAAATCATTTACTCTTTTCCTCCTCGGCCGAGTTGTAACCCGAGGTTGCGAAGATGAAGACAGAAAGTAGAAGAGTGCTCAACTTGATGATGCCCATTCCGTGAAACAGCTCCTTGAATTAAAGCTGGAAGAAACAGAAATATATCGTACCAAAAAGTGAGAGTAATATTGAAGGAAGGAAGGTAACACGTGCAAAATGTCGATGCTTGACACTCTGTCTTATGAGTAGAAAAAATAGAAGAGGTCTCTAACGGAACGCGGAGGCGGTGGCCTTTTACTTGAATTTCATTTGGGCTCATAACTATCACCTCTATCGCCATAGCTTTTTCTCGTAGCAGAGCGAATCCTCTCTCATTCCCAACACAGCCTCGCTCTTCTGCCATCCTGCAGGAGAGATCCTCCTCCTATGTGCCTCCGCAACTCACAGGGCTTGGTGAGTAGATACATCCCGCTTTTTGGGAGAAGCAGAAAACCTCACCCGAAAAGAAGGAGTCTTGGTGCTGGGGTGCACATCTGCGAAGGATTTTCATCTCAAGATTCTGACATTCAGAGATACTAATTTCACAATGCTCATTTAATCTGTCATTGTCGTGTTCCGAATAGCCCATTTGCAACAGACGAATTGTGAATCCACTTAGCGATGTGATTATGAAAAACTATATCAATTACGAATATATTCCTAACAAACTGAAAAATAAATGCATTTGCACTTACATATATGAAAGGATGTATGTACATACATGTGAATGTATGTACATACATCCTTTCCTTTCGTTTTATTGGCACATGATATCATAAATTTATGCTAGAACGTCATCCAGGCGAATCAAGAAGATTACAATCGAACACTCAATCTCATTCGAATTATCAATTCAACTGAACTCAATTTACCTCATTTGCTTCCATAAAAAGAGACAAGAAGTAGACACTTTATTGGATGAATGTTCAATACATATGTACAAGTAGCCATTCCTCAAATAAAATTCCAACGAAATCTCTTCACGGCAATCTTTATTTTAAAAAAAAATCAGACATCGATTATTTATCGATGAACTGTGAACGACATGAGCCATGCCATGTTTGCAATGTGAAGAGCAGAGAAGACGAAGAAGCATGCGTTACGAAGAGAGAGCAGACGACTGAGAGAGCCGAGAGAGAAGAGAGAGAATGAGATGGAGACGGTGTCGGTAGCAGCCAGTTCTGTATTCCTTTGCGAGGTGATTGTTCTAAACAATCATCAGTATTGTTCAGCCAAGGTAATTATTTTTATACATATGTCGATAGGCAAGAAGTGTTATGAGCCGAAGAGATTATCAAGTGCATACCGCTTTTGAGCAATTGATCTACGACGAATGCACGCTGAATGGCTCCTGGGCCCTCCAATCATGGAAACAACGACTACGGCTACCGTAATAAGCAGGATCTCGAGCAGAATATACCAACCTGCGAAAATGTTTGTTATGAAGCTAGCTATGCTTTTAGAAAAAGATTTTTGGAAAAGAGAATTTCAATTTCACCAACTAGATTCATACATTTTGACTTCGTCAGCTTACCGAGAATGGGAAGCACATTTGCCTTGGGAAGTGACGGAGCAAGAATGCTCACAATAATTGCCATAGACATCATGGTTGTGAGCCCGAGATTGACCTTTGCAAGTTGAAGGGTCAAGGATAATTATGAGATATTGTGAATACTTCGACCAATGGCTTTATGAGCGTACGAACCGCGTTGCCGACGACGCCATCGTCATTAGAGAGGAAAAGACCGAGAAGAATGAGAAGTCCGAGAAGGAAGGAAGGAACAATGACCAGGCCGACCTTAAGGAAATCATCGATGGCGCTGAAAAGGCCGTGGTAATTTTAAGAGGCCAACCCAAAACTCTGGCTGACGAGTCATCTTCACATTGATAGTGCCCTGAAGAATCGAGTATCCAAAATTAGCGTATTTATTTTTGGACATACAAACAAATCGGACAAAAATCTGTTTTTTAGCTACGTCCTATGAATTTGATTTCATATTCTTCGAAAAACCGCAGTGAAGTCACTATGAGGAGAACTCACCATCACAGAGACGGAATGAGAGGGATCAGCTCTCTGATATGTTGTGTTGCCCAGGGTCATTTTCCACTCGGAGGTGTCCTCAATATATATAAATGTATCAACAAGAAGTATTTTTCCACAATTTCATTTAATAATTACCTCTAAAAGAAAAAGTCTACATGAAATATGTAACTGACAGTAATGTCTGGCTTCTCGTGAACCATCACTTTCAAGCCAAGCAGGTCCTTCTCGTGGTTGTAGAGAATGAAGCAGTACGGGCAGTGTTGTACATCAAACGGGAAATTGTTGACCTAAAACATATAAATGTATGGATTAATCTCTAAGGCTTTAAAAATGAATTATCTGATTAATAAGGTCGAAATATACATGAAACCGACGTCAAATGTGCATGTATAAGAAACATCGAAGATGAGGAACATCGACACGTTGCCGGACACGCCCACCTAGAGTTCTATCAATTATAACTTGTTTAAAAGTGTCAAAAATAAGAATTCGAGTAATGAAAATGACTGGCCCTGGCTGAATGCGAGAAGGGTTCCTGGGCAACAACAGCAGACGAGCTAAAAAATAACGAGGAGACGTAGCGAGATTTTATTGATGAAATGAAATTTTATGCAAAATCGCTAATAAATAGAGATACTGGAAATCTTGACGAAATGAAATTTTATGCGAAATCGTTAATAAAGAGAGATACGGCTTTAGCCAGAGAAAACGAGATAGGAGGGGTAAGAAGAAAGCTTCATTTATATTAATTGAGATAGAGAAGGGAACAACCAAAGAGAGAATGAGGTAGAGAAGAAGCGAATGGACGAAAGAAAGAGAGAAGAAAGGAGAGAAAGAGAGAAGAAGGGAAAGAAAGAGACAGACCTAAAGCAAGTAGCGAAATTGGGCACTCATAACTGATTTACGTTGAGGACGACTTCAGTGGCTCCGCCGTGCTCCGTGGAGTTCCAACTCAGACGGGGGTCATCCCACTCCTTAACGGCAGAACCCAATATTGGAATGGTTCGCAAAATGAGGGCAAGATGTTTGAACGGCGTTAAAATGAAGTGTCTGCGAACAACGAGAATGCCGAGGGTGTTGAAATGCTGTCCGCGCGGCTCGTCCTGTAAATTACATTTAAAAAAGCAGTATGTAAATGACATTGTGCAATTGGTTAATTAATATCCTTGGTGAACTTTTATGTATGTACGAACGGATATCTACATACATAAATATAAAAAGAATTCCACTCGCCACGTAAGTGAGCATGGCGAATTCAAGTATAATCTGGACACCGCCACGCTGCTTCTGCCATTTCGCTCTCCCGTAGGGGCTAATACCCTTGTTGTAATCCGAGAGAAGTGAATTCATTAGCCGATTATTTGCTTCATTCATGACTCCTGAACAAAATAACCTTTTCCCTATATTTGGAAAATAAATTTTTTTGAATTCACTTTTTAAACAAGAAACATGTCTAACTTTTTTCTTCTGCGGGTGAGTAATCGCCCAACGTCTCAATAACCAAGACCGCATACATAAGCGTAAACCATGTGGACATTTTTCGCCTAAATTTATCTATTCAAAATATTTTGTTTGGATAAAAAAGAAAGAAATAATAATAATACAAAAGCTCCAGGTGCATTCTTCTAATGTCTCAATTATCGTCCGTGATGACAACGAAGAGCTGCGAGTCGAAGGGCGGCCTTCCTCTTGAATTTCATTTTGACATTTTCGTTGTTTTTGGTGAGGCTGATGTTTCGAGGGGTGACTCGGGAGCATTCTCTCTGAAGAGTTGAAGTCAAACATGAACACTATAGTTTAGAACGAGACAACGAGACTCGGCCGACTGCAACAGAGAAGTCAAGATGGTCAAGTAAATATGCATCTTCGTATCACGTGCTGGAGCAGTCGTTCAAAATAAAACAACAGTAAAACAACTCCGTTTACAGCTCATTTAAAGGGGACAAGACTGAAGGAGAGCGGAGAATGAGAGGGTGCAAGGAATGTGTGGTAATCTTTGTTCTGCCAGTTTATTTTTTTCATTATAAACTTTACATTCATGTTAACGTCTAATATGCGTCTTTTGTTCTTCCATTCCGGGTGTCATTCTCACCGTACTCGGCTTCCTCTGCAAGAACTCTGCGTGTGCAACCCTCTCCAGTACTATTTTTGTTTTGCGGGCCAATTCTCACACTTCTCAAAACAAGTTTATTTCTTTCACAGTTCAAAAGCACAGAATAGAAGCATAGAGTAGATAAAACAAGGAGGATGTAAGATCTCGCGATAGTAATGCATGAGACAGAGAGATTCTAATAAATAGATAGGTAACGTGGGAAAAGTGGTAATTTCAATGTTCAGAAAATTTTCATGCAAGAAGAAGGCAGACATATATTAGTTGCGTTGTAAAGATTAAGGGTTTTTTCCTTCGCGACGTATGTACATATCTGCATATGTATGTATCTATTAAGTAGTGAGAGATTCGGTCACGTACATAAGGGTTAGCACATCCCATAGCCGTAATTTATTCTCTGTTCCGGGAAGTGGCTTCTGCCTGGCGAAGGATATAGTCGTAGATCACGAAGCAATTCTTACTCTCAAAGTCAGAGCTTAAGTTTTCATAGGGAAAAAATTCCTGCCATCGTTCTTCAACTGCAGCTGCTCAGGTATTTTCCTATTTCCAATTATTTTTTTTTAAATATATTTCTGCACTTTGATAGTGAGTTTCTCTTCAAAGTTTTGCCACAATTTTCTCAACAGCCATTGCACCCCTGAAAGTAATTAACTATATGGCGATTTCAGCCGGCCCGCTAGAGTTTTCTAGAAGTACCACAAATGCAGACCGTTTCTATTTTGATTCGATGAGTTTATCAGATGCATAAAGTTGTAAAGAGTTGGTTGCAGTCGCCATTTCTTATGTTCAGGTGCCCTCCGCGGAATGTCTCTCGACACGACAATTGCGCAGCTTCTCGAGTACTACGACCCTCTGCTCGAGCCCTTCAACTGGGTCCTTCGCATCGTTGGCGGGCTCGGCTCCGCTGCCAGCGTCCTCACCGTTCTTCTCACCCTAACACAGGCAATCATGAAAAGCTAAATATCATAATTAATTTCCGCTATTAACAGGGCCGCACACTATGGAAGACATATCGAATCGTCATCGTCAACCTGCAGATTTGGCCCATTGTTTTAACTCTGCCGATACCTTACGCATATCATCCGGTACAATTTGTACAGATGAAGCCAATAACGGATTCTCCTACTATTAGTACGGAAATGATTTAACTCTTTAGGTCATCCTTCTGCCTACCCTTTCATCATCCTTCGACTATGTTGGCATGTACAATGTTCTGCCGGCGACAAGGGATTCGCATACCGTATCCATCCTTGTTAGCCCCCTGATATTATAGCCGGGAGTCGAGCGTTTCAATCAAACTTTATCTCTCCGCCAGATGGTTTCGGTCTTATTGATGTCGTTTGCTGCCTACTTCGCTGCGGTCTTCCTATCGATCATATTTTTCTATGTAATAATTTGTCATCCACTTCAAGCGAGATTGCTCGCAACATGGCGGGGATATTGCCTCATCGCGTTCACTTATATCGCTTTTCAGGTTTCTGTTTTCGAGCAGGCAAATTAAGGAATCGATTGTAATTGCTGTGAGCTGGTGTAGTATGTATTTCAATGAATGCGAATTCTATCTATCTCACATCGTCAACATAGACAAATGTGATTCGGGAAGCCAAAAACTCGATTCAGGGCTACATTTTCGGCTTCATCGCCTTCGCGACTCACGGATTTAGGCAGAGCCTCCCCGGCGTTCCCGGCCTAGTAATGTTCTCATTCAAATCTCCCGCCATTCTCGCGAACGTCGCATTTGTTTGCCTTTTCGCTACTTTCCTTATTGGTCAGTAATATAAAAAAATGTAGTATCCTAACATTAAGTTGTACAACGAGAATAAAAGTCATCCTTGCAGTTGCCACTCTGGCCTCGATGGGTCTTAGTTTCCTCTCAATAAGACGCACCTTGGAGAAGAGGATCTTGGGAAGGACGAGAGAGGACTCGGTTGTCATCGCCATGTTTCGGGTGGGCGCATATGTATGTACAAACAAGGATGAATAATGTCACTCTGAATTCTAAACTATCCAACGCTGTTCAAATGGATTTTTTTATTAGAGAAATTTTTCTCTTTGGTCTATTGAGATATTCCTTCATATGGCCTTGTTCGATAACTATAGCTTCACTGAACTCTGGAGATCATGAGATGCTTCTTGGGCAAATATTCTCCAAAAAATACAAATTCAAAAAATGAGTTAAAAGAAGAAAAGTACCTAATTATATAATTGTGCTAAGACACTGGTTGTCTACTTGGTAGTCTTCTTTGCGGTGCTCTCATTCATTCCATGCATATCGTGCTACATCGGCATCTTCAGGTATGGAAAGGAACCCAAGATTACTCTTTTTTCTGACAAGGGAACCATCTAAGCATAACCCGGCGGATTTTGATCGCACCTGTCCAGATCGATAGTCCAAGTCGAGAAATGATGATAACCATTTTCACTTTTTCCTAAATGGCCTCCGGTGATTTTATATTGATTTTTAAAGTTTGCATAAAATCGCAGAATTTAGTGGCTTTACCATTGTCAATGTCTGGCTTAAGCAATTAAATAGGACTGTGTGGCGCAGTGGGTTACGTGCTCGCTTACAATTTTGAATGTCACAGGTTCGAACCCCATTCGGTTGAAATGTTTTGCTACAGGTACTAACTATTCCCATCCCAGAGGTCGAACTTCAGAAAAAAATATTTTCGCTGAAATTGATTCCAGGGAGGTTTTCGGCACGGGGAAAGCGAATATCATACTCATTTCTTTCTCGGCTTCGCTCAACAACACTCGCAAAGTGAGCATCTTACTTCCCTAACCTTGCCTAACTTACCGTGAAAATGACCTCATGATAACAAATGGATTTGATATTCGTATTCCCCGTACCCAAAACGCCCTTGGGATGAATTTCAATGAAAAAAGTTTTTTTAAAGTTTTCTTCTGTCGTGGGAATAGTACAATTGTACCTCCTGCAGTTTTGGAATTCAAGTTTGGAGAAGTACATACGAAAAAAATTATTCCGATGAGAGGAGAGTGCGTATACACTTAAAATTCGTGTAACAATAGCTTTCTTCTTGTCTACAAGGGCATCAGGTGTTGGAAGGTGTTTACTTCGCCCATAGTTGCGAATCCGTAATGACCTATTACGTTACATCTGCCCCAAAATGTCGAGAAAAGTTGTTCCTCCAAAATCACCACAGGGTGGTTATTTGGTGCGGGGAACGCGAATAACAAGTTTATTTATTAATTCTGGCCTCATTTCCAGAAGTACCGTAATAGGCATATGGTTGCCACCTGGTACCAGACATGGAAGAAGACTTCATTCTGTTTTCCGAACTATTTAGGTCATTGTGGATTCGCAAACATGGGCGAAATGGACTCCTCTCATCGGAATAATTTTTTTTGTGTCTACTTCTCCAAACTTGAATTTCTAAACTGCAGCAAAAATTTCAACCGAATGGGGTTCGAACCTGCGACTTTCAAAACAGAAAGCGAGCGTGCAACCACTGCACCACGCAGGCCATTGCTTTTAGTCACAAGCTAGACACCGACAATGGCAAAATAGTTATCAGCAACCTACCACCTCAATTTATGCAAATTTTTAAAAATCAATATAAAATCGCCGGAGGCCATTTAGGAAAAAGTGAAAATGGTTATCATCATTTCTCGACTTGGACTATCGATCTGGACAGGTGCGATCAAAATCCGCCGGGTTATGCTTAGATGGTTCCCTTGTGAGCCTTAAAAGTAAACCATTCCGTCCGAAAGTAACGGTAAAAAGGTGAAAAGTTTCTCTCTTGGGTGTAAAAGGTAGATGTATGTACAATGGATCAACGACTAACAGGACACCCTGGATAAGTTTCGCTTTTGCATCATTCCCCTTTATTGGATGATCCTTGGGCAAAATACACATTTATTTAATTATGTGCATACGTATATGTATGTATATAAATTATATACATATAGCTAAACCGATTGAAAATTGTGACAAAAGAAATATTCCAGAACAGTGGAAAATAAAAAAATATTATTTTCAGCAAATACATCTGGAGCGCGCTGCGCTGTCATAGACCTACTTCACAGAAAATGCGTAAAATATCAACAACATCGATCTCAATGTGCTAGAAGTGTGAAGTAATCCGTAATTTAGAGGGTCATAAAGCATTATAACTAATTCTGTTATGAAGATATGTGTGTACCTTTCACGTTTTTTATTGGAGCTCCATCTTTTGCTATTAATCGTTTGATATATACACATATGTATCTACATACACATGTATTATGCGTCGCGTCTTCTTAAAGCACATTTGCAGAAGTTGAAATAAGCTTTTTTTTATTTTCGTCCTGAATATTTGCCTAGTTCGTGTTTTTCGCTCTATTTCAATTGCATCTGATAATGTTATTACTCCTTCTTTGTACACACCACGGAAGTAAGTACATATCAGTCTATCAGTCACTTTGATATGTTAAGAAATGAATTACTACTTTTGCAGCGTTGGGCGTTCTGAAAAAAAACGCAGGTGAAAAAGAAGTCGAGAGTTTAAAGTTTACTGTGTCCAATCAGTACTTCTTCACAATTCTTGGATGTAAAAATACTATTTGCCGATGAAGCTTTCCCAACATCTATCGTAGTATCTGGAGAGAATAATTGTCTTAAAGAAGGGCGATCACCGAAAAATATTTAATGCATGTTAGAATTGCCGCGTCCCGCCTGTGATTGCTCACTCTCATTCTCTCGTGCTATTTCGCAGGTCGCACAAACCCGCTGCGTGAAAAAAGCACGCGTGAATGAGAGTGCGAAGGGCCGCGGCAATTTGAAATATCACATAATTTTTCGGTGATCACCCTCCTTTAATTGTCCCAGATTCAGACGCTTAGACTGACAATGAGTGAAAGTCGGTAAGTAACTTTTTTCGTCTGCGGGCGAGGAATCGCCCAACGTCTCGACAGCTCATTACTGTCTTACATTTTTCTATTCAAAATATTTTCTATGGATAAATAAAAATGAAGAAATACTAATAAAAGAAAAGCTCCAGCGGCATTCCTCTAATGTCTCAAGTATCGTCCGTAATGGCAATGAAGAGCTGCGATGCGTAGGGAAGCCTACTTTTTGAACTACATATCTTGGCATTTTTGTTGTTTTTGGTGAAAAAGATGTCATTCTCAGGGAAGAATCTAATCGAGGATGCGCAGTGGGATGAGAATCCATGACTAATGTCTTCTACAGAAAATTCAAGACGATATAAATATGTAAGGCTGTAGGAGTCTTAGGAAAAAAATCTTTGTAGATCACTAACATCTCGGAGTATCCAAATAATATATTGCTTGATAAGAAGGTGTCCTGATCTTTCTTCAAATGATTTTTCTTCAAATGATTTTTCTTCAAATATTGAAATGATTTTTCTTCAAATGATTTTTCTTCGAATGATTTTTCTTCGAATGAATATTCTTCGAATGATTTTTCTTCGAATGATTTTTCTTCGAATCATTTATTAAAATCGTAAGGAGAGTTTGGATAATTGCCTAACTTCTTGCAAGAGGACTTGGGTGACCATATCGATGTACATAATAAAGTGTGAAGCTGTTGTGCTCATGACAAGATGTCACAACGAGAATGCAGTAGAACTTGAAGAGAGTGTAGAGAAGTGATGGAGTGCTTCTGGCAAGAGGACATGGGTGAGCAGGTCGATGAGGTCGATGAGCAAAATTAACTGTGAAACTGTTGCGCAGTGATATTCAGTAAGAAACATAATTACTTAGAGACATAAAGAAATGCAAAGCAAAATTAGAGCATGGTATATCGAGAGGGTTGCAAGAAAAGCTGTAAACTTCTGCTTTTCTAACCCTCTCTCTCTCGCCCATCGTCTCCACCCTCTTGGATCAGCTCTCCAAGTTTCATTCAACTGCTAGCAGTGACATTCTCATGTCAACTCCGCAGAGCTCCCAGAACCCAACGGCCCTCTTAAGGGCCAGAGGAACCAAGTCCTCACGTCTCCTTTCTTCATCGTCTCCGTCTTCTTCTCCGACTCGCACTCCTTCCCTCGGAGCTTCATCGTCGCCAGCAAGATTCATTGCGACAAAGCGAGGAGGACAGATGCTTTCCTGGCAGGATCATCTCTACCACAAGGTTTGTTTTAATGGAAGAATTATTTTATTAGTCGCTTCATCGCTTAATTAAGAGCTACACTGGTGCGACAGGAACAACATACCGCTGTGAGAAACAGAAGGATGTCCAGTGTAAGGGTAGTGCGTACCTCGAGGGCCACAGTTTGCAGCACCCGCAGGCAATCCACTTACCCTCTCTCTCTCTCTCTCTCTCTCTCTCTCTCTCTCTCTTACCATCTCCTGTCTTGTTGCAGATGCGGCAGCAGCTCTCTCTTACCATCTCCTGTCTTGTTGCAGATGCGGCAGCAAATTTCCACCAACATTGTGGACCCTTCAAGGACAAAGCGCTAATTTCTTGTCTTTGCCCCTAATTGTAAATTATGCCTTAATCTATTTCACACTTCATTTTGCTCATCGACCTGCTCACCCATGTACTCTTGCCAGAAGCACTCCATCACTTCTCTGCACTCTCTTCAATTTATACTTATTATGCCTACTCATTGTACCATCTTGACATGAGTACAACAGTTTCACTCTATTACCCAAGTCCTTTTGCAAGAAGCGCTACATCAGTTATTTGCACTCTCTCTTCATCTGTAAGGCAATTATCCAAACTCTTACGATTTTAATAAATGATTCGAAGAAAAATCATTCGAAGAAAAATCATTCGAAGAAAAATCATTCGAAGAAAAATCATTTGAAGAAAAATCATTTCAATATTTGAAGAAAAATCATTTGAAGAAAAATCATTTGAAGAAAGATCACAGAACCTGATAAGAATGCATAAATAATTCTTTTTTTTTAAACTTAAACTTTACTCATTTTTACATTTATAATACACGAAAGCCTTATGTTCTTCCCGGTCTGGTGTCATTCCCACCGTAAATGGCTTCCACTATCGGTTGCAAGAACTCTGCGAATCTCAAATGCCCTTTTTTTATTGCGCGCTACTTCTCATGGTCAGTTCTCAAAACTAGTTTATTTCTATCACAGTTCAAAAGGACGGAATATAGCACACAGTAGATAAAACAAGCTGGATGCGAGAAAAAAGCGACAATAACGCATAAAACAGAGCGGGGCCACTTATCAACTTTTGCTGTTTCTAATAAATAGATGCATAGTTCCCTAGTCATCACAAAATGAAGTACCATATTGAAAAAAATATTTGGATAACATTTCGCAATGAAAAACAGTAGCCATATATAGATGAAGTTCCGCCCATTAATATTACATCCGAATTAGCCTGCAACCCGGAACAGAGATTAATGAAGTATACATCCCAGGTTGCAATCGAGTACGGTCATATACATTATAAATATATATCTTGTTTTTCTCTACTATTTGAAAGGAAGGCATTTCGCTGATTATCTTTCGCTCCAAGGCGTCTAATAAAATCGGGTAAAAAGATATGGCGAGACTTAAATGTAAATATGCGTATTTGGGGTCCTTGCAATGAGACCGCTGTTAAGCTCAACCCCATTAAGCCCCTTATCCCGAAGTACAAAAAGGCACCCTTTCCTCAATCACTACTATCACCATTCATCCATGTTGAATTCCTTAAGCGCCGCGGCTGGCTTGGGTCCGCCACCCAATTTCATGGCGCCCCGAGCTGCTCTCTTTGCCGCCAGCTCTGCCTTCTTCGCCTCGTTCTTGGCTGCCATCTTCAACAAAGACAAGTATTACTTTTCATCGATCATTAACAATAACTAATTGCATGATACTGTCTTGTTATTATTTGGCATTTCAAGTACATATCAATCATTCCAAACCTCAGCTCGTCTCGCTTCCCGATCCGCCGCAGTGGACTTCGCAGCAGATGGTTGTAGCTTCGGAATGGCTGCAAGGGATACATCTCTCTCTCTCTCCCTCTCTCTCTCTCACTCTCTCTCTCTCTCTCTCGGCATATGGAAGTGCAAATGCAGCGCCGATATTTGAAAATGAATGAAAGAGGTTATTTTTTTCAACTATTTGCACTACTGCACTTCCAATATCAAACACAAATAACTTGGATGTCCTCTACTGATCTTCCATTATTCCATTGTTAAAACCCTACCTTTCTGTTCTGTCTCTTTGGCTGCTGCCCATGAGTCCTGTTCCCATCCTCCCGAAGAGAGTTCTCCCTCCTCTCCAACCGCGTCCCATCCTCCTCCTCCGCCCGCGCTGTTGCTAATCGGCGCCTTCTCTAAATTTATTAAAACATGTTTTTTTCATAATTAATTTTGTACAAAAAAAAAGATTGAAACCATTCGAAAATAGGAAAACAAAGAACTATAGCAAGTAAAGGGTGAAAAAATAAATACCTGTGATTCCAAACCGGCTGGTCGAAGAAGTAGAAGTTGTCGTGGCTTTCGATTTTGTATTCGCGGCAAAGTCATCGATTTCGTCTTCATCGACTGCAAGTAATAGTTATTCTCATGTTAACCAATCCTTTTTTTATTTCAGCTTAATATATATTTTTTTTTAATTAGAAATACTCACAAAAGGGATTCTTCGATTTCGTAGAGCGGCTTCCAGAGAGTTGAGGCTTGCCTCCAGCAGATTTTACGGAAGAAGTCGACTTGGAAGCAATCGAAGATGCAGTTGACGTCTTTGGCTAAAGATACGCAGGGCCATGTAGTTTAATATCTCTTCCATAGGACACTTCAACTGAGCAACGCATGATTATTGCTTAAGCCTTCCAATTATTCTTAAAAAAAAGGGGGACCTATCATCGCTATCACATCAAGTGTTGCGTCTTAAATTTATAAAATAGTACGGGGTATATAAATAACATATAATAATAATATGAAAAATTGATATAGAAAATTATACAGTAAGAAAAGAACTTAAAAAAAGGAATCCTAACCACCGCCCAGCCATCCGACCAATCGTCTTCGTCTCCGTCTCCAGAAGCCGCAGGCGCCTCGGGCGCGTCATTCCAATCTGAGAAGAACATTCTAAGCTTGTGGAATTCAATTAAAAGGCTATGTTTTAAATAGCAGAAATAATTCAGAACTTGTTCGCCGTACAAAGATTAGTAATTATTTTCTAAAAATTAACTTATATCTCATTAAAAATTAGCAATATCGATTGATCATAGAAGAATAATCTAACCATCTTCTTCCTCGAGTTCTCCCCATCCGCTCTCTTCTTTCTTCGCTCGAGTGGACGAAGGCTTGGTGCTGTTAGCTTCAACTAGAAAAAATAATGTCAAGAATAATCTTAGCTTCAAAATGTCAATAACAATAAAAATTTCATTAATAATATCAGCTTTTGTGCACCGTCCTGCCGATTCATTTAAACATATATAAAAAAGAAATGATATCAAAGATGAGAAAACTACCAGAGCCCTTGGCCGCATCTTCGCTTGCAACAGGATTCCCATCCGCAGCAACAGCCGCGTCTGCAGCCTGAGGCGCCTTGTAGAACTTGCCGGAGAGTGATTTCAGAGCCCAGCTCGCCCACTGCGGAACCTAACAAAGCAAACCGTTCCGATCAGATATTTTTTTCTCAAAATCTTTACCTTTTTCTTCAAAAAGAAAACAAGCCTGAATTAAGAGATAATTAAAAACCAAATAATTTTATAGGAGGAAATTTGTCTTACAATTAGCAGAACTAAGCTTGCAAAGATGGTGCTAAAGTTTTGGTTTTTTTTTAATACAACGAAGCCGAAGCCATGGATTCTGGTGAGCTTCGTTCGAGAATCGGCCACATTTTAGAAAACTTCTTTACTCTACACTACCAATTTAGTCACTGATTTCTGTGTACCAATATCCCACATTCAGGTCACATCAAAGCACATGAAATGAATAAAATTCCCCACGTACCTTATCACTGCCCAGCAGTCCCTTGCCTCCTGCCTTGACAGCCGCTTCCAGTTCCGGGATCAGTGCCGGATTCTCACTCGCTTTTTCCAGCTTCTCCAGGAAACCACGCAGTGAGCTGAAGGCTTGATCACGCACCTATATCAACTTTTTTTCATTAATTTATTTTATCATAACGTTTTTTGGTAAATAAAGTTTAAGTATCACAAAAAAACGTAGTTTGAAAAAGAACAGTGATTCAAAGACAATACCTGCTTCTCAGGATCACATGTTAAGGGAGCGAGTGCGGGGACAACTCGATTCGCAATCTGCATATAAGAAACCTAGTCGTAGGCATGACAACAGCTTACAATATAACTACAGGATAAAGGTTTAAAAAATATCAAATATCGTTTGAAACCCTGAGGCAAAAAGGAAAAAAATGACCTCGAGAAGAGTGTAGAATTGCTGAGTGGCTGACAACGCAAGGACGGACGCCATCCGAGAAGGAGGGAAAGGATCTTTCAGGCCACGAGTGAACGCACCGGAAATGGAAGAGAACATTTTCTAGACTTGAGAAAACAAAGAGAGAAAGGAGGGAACTCGAAACAACTCAGCGAGGATAGAGAACGTGAGAGAAAACGAAACGAAGAGGAAAGCTAACCGATGAGAATCCTTTGCCGACAGCTTGGATCCAAGTGACAGGCGATCTTGCCGAGGCAGATGGTCGTATTCGTGCGGATTCCGCCATGCTCATCACTGCCTGAATTGGAAATCAGGAGAATGGATGGAAATACCATTTATAAACCATATTTAAAAAAAACTCAGTAGTATTCATATCCAGGCTGACCTTGGAGTCTGGCGAGATATTTCATGAGATCCGTGTTGAGGTTGTGGTTGTTCAGCTTGTCTGCCAGCACCACCATCGCTTTCACTGTACACTCGCGCACTGCCGGCGACGTGTCCAGGAAGCCTTGCGCCAGATTACTGTAACGAATCCAACTTGAACAGGGCAAACGGCGCATATGTTGCAATAAATTAAAAGTAATCTTACATAAGACAATATCCTAGCCAGAAAGCCAACTGTATTAGAATCTTCAAGTATTTGTCTCCTTTACCTGTATATCTTCTCGTTGACAATGGCAGGTGTCAGATGAGGAGCGAACTCATCAATCTTCTCTAGCAGCTTCACACGCGTCGTGCGGTCAGGAGAGCCGAAGAGCTTCACCAAGCACGGCACGATTCTGGAATCATAACAGGTTTATAATAAATGTATTCAAATTGCAAAAATATTCACAAAAAAAAAATGCCGTCCGTAGAAAGTGCAAAAAGAGAGTTGAAATTTGTCCATGTGCAAAGAAAAACATTGTTAAATGAGATTACTAAAAGATGGATTGTAAAATGAGCACTCCCACTGACTTCCTCTGATACTCGTCTTCCTCGAGAAGTCTGCCTAGCTTGAAGAGAGGAATGAGAATGTTCGGGCCGGCATCTCCGTACTCGTAAGTGTGGATTAGACGAGGTAGCAGTTTATACTTGGCGATATCATCCGGGAACGAGGCCAGGTTCTCCCTCAAAGAACGCAACATAATAATTAATCAAAAACATTACTCACCATCTGTAATTATATAATCGGTAAACCTTTTCTGTGTCCCAAATTTCACTTTTTTTTGCCCCAAATTATTTTCGTGTCCCTAATTTACTTTTTTTTGCCCCAAATTTTTTTCTGTCCTTAAATTTACTTTTTTTTGCCCCAAAATATTTTCTGTCCCAAATTTTATTTCTTTTTGACACAAATTTCTGTTTTCCCCACATTTAATATTTTTCCATCATAATCTCTAACGATTTAACATAAGTAGTCGGATTTAAGAGAGCCAATCTGATAGACTCGACCATGCCCAATGTTAACGAGGACAGGGAACAAAAGTACCCTTTGATCCTAATTTCCTTAATACAGCGTGTACAGGACCTAAATGGCTTCCCAAAACCGTTTTCAGGAAATTTTTTTCTCAAGTATGACTACAGTATACCTGATATGCCAAAAATATTCAAATGAGCGTAACTCCGTTCAATGGCGACCAATCTCAATTTTGAAACATTTGTTCGATTCCTTGTATGATGGGGCATAAAAAAGTCCTCAGTAACATTTTTCTATAATCTTCATTATAGGGGTCATTTTGGCAAAAATGTGTTTTGAGGGGTCCGTTTCGGGCATCGGGACCCCCTCATGTTAAAAAACGGAGAACACCACGTGAAAGAGCGTGCTTTGTTACCTCTAAAGCAATTATTGTGAAAGTGGAACTCTTACTATTTTTTACGGTAGCACTCGAAAAATGCGCGCAAGTCGGTCAAAATGGCGCATCTTCGGCCTCCGAGGCACCGTGCAAGCGCATTCATCGAGCCATAACTTCGCTCAATTTTAATATTTAAAAATCGTCAGTATATCATTTAAGAGCTCTCACGGAGATCTTCAAATGATACATACATACTTTTATTGAAAAATTTCAATTTATGTGGGAAATTTCGTTCTGTTCAATTATAATTCTTAAAAAAAAACTACTTTAAACACATTTTCGCCTGTCGAAACATACATCATAAGAAAGAGGATGAAATTTGGTACACGATGAACCCCTTTCAATCGAATTCCATACATACGATCTTTTGTTATAAATCATAAAAGTAGAGCCAGTAGCGTCGCTGTCATTTCGGTCAAGAATTGACATTTTAGGTTATTCGAATTAGAATATTCCAATCCTTTTTTTTACAGTTTTTCCATGAGGCGTGGTTATCCTACTCTTATGGCTTATAACAAAAGATCGTATGCATGGAAGTCCATTGAAAGGGGTTCCTCTTGTTCCAAATTTCATCCTCTTTCTTATGGTGTATGCTTCGACAGGCGAAAATGTTTTTAAAGTAGCTTTTTAAGCCTTATAATTGAACAGAGCGAAATTTCCCATATAAATTGAAACTTTTCAATAAAAGTATGTATGTATCATTTGAAGATCTCCGTGAGAGCTCTTAGATGATATACTTACGATTTTGTAATATTGACATTGAGCGCAGTTATGGATCGAAGAGCACGGTGTTACAGTTTACACAGGATCATGTTCAATCGCTTAGAAACCTAAGTGAGGGTCTCTTAACATCGTTCAGAACACGAAAAGAGAAAGAAAGTAAAAGTGTTAATCCTGTCTACTTGTGTTAGTGGTATATGTGTGTGTTTTTGTTTTTGGTTAGTAGTAAAGGTAGTTGTCTGTCTCTACGAAGCTTCTTGAGCGCCAAAAGGGAACCGACTACCTTTTACGAGAAGGTCTTCAACTGCCTATGTACACTTGGGTACGTTCCGCAGTACATCATGGCCGACGGTAGTCTGTAACATAGAGGGCAGCCGCTCTACTAAAAGGTCAGATAGCTCCACCCCAAAAGGGTGGCAGCGCCATGCCGGTTTGAGCCGGCTGGCAGAGTGAAAGGACATCACGGTGTGAGGCGGCTGCCCCCTTCCCTCTCTGCCCTTTCCCCTCCGCCGTGCGATTATAACCTTGCGGAATAAAGGAGACATCAGAGAGACCCTCGTCCCGCTACACCTAATGGAACCATATGAGTCATACACCAGCGGCATATGACATGCCGGAACGCAGCGAACAACAGCAGCTATCAGAGACCGGTTCAAATGGCGAGGAATGGCTTCTGATATCGCAACTTTCACCCGCACATGCGAAACTTGCCAGAGACTGAAGTCCTCAGGACTGTGGCCATGAGTTTCTCGGCCACTTTGACATCCCGTCAGCGCCAATGCAACGGGTGCATCTCGACATCGCCGGCCCTCTGCCGGAAACCGAAAACGGCTATCAACACATCGCCGTGTTCGTGGATGCATTCTCAAAGTGGACGGTCGCCGAGCCTATCCCCGATCTCACGTCTAAAGCCGTTCTGAATGTCTTCATCAAAAGAATTTGCCATATACACAGCACACCACGGCAGGTGGTAACTGACCGCGGAACAAACCTCGTATCCAAAGAATTTGAGGAGACCTTGAGGCGGCTAGGACGTCCACCCCATACCGACACAGAGCGAATGGACTCGCCGATCGAACGATTCGCACGCTGGAAGAGACAATGGCCCCGGCCGTGAACAACAAGCAGTCAGACTGGGACCTCGCGCTATCGGAAGCTGTGTTCAGCATCAATACAATGCATCATTCAATCACCAAGCGCTCACCCTTCTCAGTGCTCTATGGACGAGAACCAGTTCTGTCAGAGGACAACAAATTACGCACTCCGACGCGAACTTGGACGAACCAGGACTCCTACTCGATTCACGTCAAGCAACGCCATCGCGACAACTGGAGCGCTGTAAGGCGAAACATCGCTCACGCACAAGAAGACCAAGCGGAATACTACAACCGGAGATACCGCTCCCGCTCGAGGCACATCCAGACCGGGGACGAAGTGCTTCTCAGGGGAGTACCACGCCGCAACAAACTCGTCCCCCCGATCGGGTACGCCCGTGCGCGTCATTAAGACGGACGGCAGCAAGGTCCACGTCGAGCTGAGGCCAGGCCACAACGCCACCTGGCACAAAGATAACATCCGGACCTTCCAAAAACGACACACCAGCCGCGGAACTGACCGACAGCAAGCCATCGAAGTGCAGCCGAAGGACCGGTCTGACACTCCAGCGAGTAATCCGCCGCCGACAACGCGCCCAGGACGACTACGTCGTGAGCAGAAGAAGATTCAGACAGACAACTACCTTTACTACTAACCAAAAACAAAAACACACATATACCACTAACACAAGTAGACAGGATTAACACTTTTTCTTTCTTTCTCTTTTCGTGTTCCGAACGAGGTTAAATTCGACTACTTATGTTAAATCGTTAGAGATTATGATGGAAAAATATTAAATTTGGGGCAAACAGAAATTTGTGGCAAAAAGAAGTAAATTAGGGACACGAAAATAATTTGGGGCAAAAAAAAGTGAAATTCGGGACAAAAAAAAGGTGCTCGCATTATATAATAACCAAAGTAAACCTTGCCTGTTCTCGCCAATTGATTCTGGTACAAATTTGCCAAAGTTACTCCTCGAGAATTTACATTATGCAAAGCCGCCGTCTATAACATTGTGACAGCAGTAAAAAAATCGTTTTAAAAAATGCCCGCAATTCCTTGGCTTCTCTCTCCTTCCCACCTGAGTTGAGTGAAGAAGGCCGTCTTTTCAGTCGCTTCCTTCAACTGGAACTCCTCGAGAAAGAGCAAGGTATCCACGTAGCGGCTCTTGCAGAAACCACCCGTTTGGCGGCAGTCTAGAGAAACGAATGAGTAGTGAGAAATATGAACACATATAATCAGTTGTAGTAGATCCATGCAAAGAAGAAAGAAAAGGAATCCTCACCCCTCAACAATTCGGCTGCACTCTGCTTTGCTGCAGCGGGGGTGGCCATTCTCTTGTAGACATCGTGTAGTTTCTTCGGCATTCGGCCTGCAAGGAGAGACAATAGTTAAGCGAAAGTAAAAAAAACGTAAATTTCGTTAATTCGGATACAACACTGGGCAAAATGCGCTAGCAAATCATGGTTGTATTTTAACAGCAACTGTTCCAATACAGTTTACAATTAGACAGTTAAGTTGACCAAATTGAAGAAATCTACAAATGAAAGGACTTACTTGAACGAGTATTTAAAATACACTTTGTTTATAAATAAATAAATAAAACAACAACCTGGCGCTTCAGCTTTTGAGAGGCCGTCATTGAAGCCATTGAAGAGTTCCCAGAGAAGCAATGCAAACTGGTTCAGATCCGAGCGTGGAGAACTAAGGAATCCGAATTTATTAGAGCTAACTTTTTTTTTAGATCTAAACAATAACTGCTTGCTCTCACTCCGATCAGATAACGGAAAAAAAATACTTAAACATCAAATAACTATGACTCTTAGCATGTCAAATATACGGTAAATGCAAAAAAAAACAGTATTCTAACGAACCTGAAAGAAGTAGCACGATGGAGTGCGCCGAGTTTCCAGTCTCCGGCCGCCGTTACGAAGACAGCACGGCGGAGATTCTCGTGAGAGACGTTCGCCTCGTGCAGAAATTTCAGTGCACTCTGAAGGAATCATTTTGGGTGACAACTCATACAAGATTTTATTTTGTGTGACTACGTTTCCCATCCCAATTTTACATCAGATAAACAGCAAAACATTTACAGAACTTATTAGAAAGTACCTGCCAACTTTTGGCTGCAGCATTCAGATTTTCACAAGAGTTATTAATATAATGGAGAAATGAACAAACCATGATTTGGTACATTCCCCACGCTACAACAGATTCCCGTTGTTCCGGCGTTAATTTCGCATCTCGCATGTATGCCTGGACAGAAGAAGATAGAATAAATCTACTTGATCAGTATACATGATCGAAATATTAAAGAACAAAGAAGCCATTATCTCTCATACTCCATAACAAGTCATAAGATCACCTCGAGAGGCTTGCAACGTTCGGTCACGAGATAGAGTGTGCCGTCAGCCTGAAAATAAAGCATCAAAATTACGTGGCATTATGAATGTTCTATCACTTCATACTCTCGTACTCATTTCACATAAGGAACATAACAAATATATTTAACAAAAGTAGCCACTATTAGCATAAATTTTTCAACTTAATAAGAATGGCTCTCGAAATGACCTCTATGGAATCCAGGTAGGTGAGAATGTTCGGATGCCTCATGGTCTTCAGCTTCTGAGTCTGCACCCTGAGAGAGGCAGTGTCGGGGGGCGCCCAGAAAACTGTTGCCAATTCCTCTGGCTCGGCCTAAAAGAAAGTGCATTACAGCTTCAAATGCCAAAAAAAAATCCAAATGGAAAGTAAACATATAATGAAAACAAGCGTAACAATCGAAAATTCGTTGGTAAGAAATCTCAACAAAAAGCGTCACCAATAATTCGTACCTTCTTGAAGCTGTCTCCAATCGATACGCCATCGATTGATGTGAAGGAAGAAGTCGGTAGATCGTAGGAGAAAGCCGCTTTGGGATCACGGGAAAAGAATGAGGAGAGCACGGAAGTCATCGCTTTAGTTGAGCTTCTGAACTCTCCGTCGCGCTCTTACACCGAATCGGTCCTCCCTCTCCCTCTCTTACTAAAAGTAAAAAAAAAAGTAAGTATAAAGGAATCTTGCAATTAGTTTAAGAACAATAACAACTCCCTCAATTAAATAAAAATATAAGGCATGAACTAGAAATTTATAGTAATGTACCACACAAGAGCGAAGTCGCACTGACTGCACAGATACTTCAAAAGTAATTAGACGAAGATATGAATTTGAAATAAATACAGCTATTTCGTTTGCTTCTCTATAGTTTTGGAATGATGAGATAGAAGAAAGAATGAAAGCATTCACACAGGCTACGTGGCTCAACAGGCGAGCCAGCAAAGTTCTAGTTCTCGGCCGGTCTCTCTCATACTCTCTAACCGTTTTCCTTTCTCCTTTCATGCGATATCTCCCCGCAGTACTCGCGTAGTCTGACACTCATGACGCTCTCTCACAGCCTTGCTCCCTCGCCTCCTCTGTCCGTTTCTCTCTCCACATTTTCAAACATCTCTATCTACTCCCCTTTAATTCCCTGTTCCAAGCCAATCCTTTGTCTTCATCTACCACAGCAGAGAGCGAAATGGGAGAATTTTTTTTTCATAACACAGTAGCTTGAAAATACAGCATTTTACAGCTCGTTTAAATACATTTTTCTTCATTGGAAGTTCCACGCACTTGTCCATTAAGACATTTTTATCTTGGTATTCTGAAAGCCCTGCTATTTTGACAAGCAGAGAATGAATTGACGACCTGGATAGCCTTTATTACATGAATAGCTCATACATTGCATTATTCGAAGAGACGTGCAAAGATATCCATCTACATATCTAGAATATATAAAAAGCTAAATTCTTATAAAATCTGATCCAGCGAGGTCATTCCTAGACATATTGATAGGACAACATAAACAGTGCTTGTGAGCTCATCATAATTTTAACCGAGCGATAGAACGCATACGCTAGAATTCGCTGCTCGAACACCTACAACAGAACGTACACATGCGATGAGATAGGGAGCGTGGACGTGGGCTTAGTTCACTCTCCTAGCACGTGATAAATGAATTTAAAACAACTGGACGAGTCTACAGTAGCAAAATTGCAGCTGGCAATAATACGGTAGCTTAGCAAAACATGAATATTCCATAGCTCACACGTAACTAATGCACACGCGTCAAGAAGAAACTTGAGAACGAAGAAACATGAAGTCCCCGAAATTCGGGAATAATCGGGAGTTTCAGGACGCATAATAAATAAACTCATTGCATGTTCTAAACAGCACAATTCGAAAGAAGAAAAAAAGTATGGAAGCTTGCTCAGGAAGAGTGAAAAGGGAGAGACAATCAGTGAACAAATGAGAAGAAAAGCTAGGGGGTAAAACAAAGAAAAATTAGGACGACAGCATTTCCCCTATTGCAGGAAAACATCGGAGAAGTGGGATGCTTGTAGGGAACACTATATGAAAGAGACAGAGAGAAAGAGAGAAAGAGAGAGAGAGAGAGAGAGAGAGAGAGAGAGAGAGAGAGATGGGTGAACGGAACAGATTGGGAGTTAGAGAGAAGGAAGGAGAGCAAGAGATACAAAGTACGCGGCTTACAGAGGATAATAGAATATTGTGGGAAGGGAGCTCTTCTTTGGCAAAATAACAGCACATTTCTCTGCTGTTTTCCGCACCAACTGAGGCAAAAGCACATTAAAAGAAGAAAACTAAAATTCGGGCAAAATATAGCATGATAAAGTGAAATGTCAAGAGATAACAAAATACAGTAAAACTCGAACTGGGAGAAAAAATGATAACTAATTTCTTTTGTAATGCGATGGGTCTTCTAGGCACAAACAAAATTTCAATGTTCACAATTGAAACAACGAACGTCGAGAGTGTGATCATGAAAGGGATAAAAATCCCAGCAGGCAAAGTTCATGGATGTGGAATAAGTCGAACATTTGCGACTACTAAGACTTCAGGAAAACGATATAAGACAATAAATTTCCGGCAGATTCATGAATTTCACTGGAATTGGGCTGATAGTTTCTGCAGACAAACAATAAAGTCAGAAACACTTTCCTGAGTTTGAAGCTGCTGTTAATATTGTGTTTAGGGCAGATAAAAACCAGCAGTAAAAAAGGAAAGGGAAGAAGACAGGAGCTACGGAACTAGAGGAGACAGACTGTGCAATAAGGAGGGGAAAGGAAAAAAAGTAAAATAGAATATCTTTCAAATCGGAAGTTACTAGAGACATCTTCAGGTAATACAATTCGAAAAATAGTAGAACAAGCCCAAATGTCGAGTTAGAGAACTGCAGGCAAACTTCTAATCCTGGCCCATTCGCCGCGTCTCAGTTGAATAAACCTGGAAAATACAATCGATTAATGATCCTTAAGAAAAGAAAAGATTATTACATTACTTTGACAGGTCAGTTACTCTTTGACTATCAATACAAATCTAAATAAATCCGAAGATTGTAATTATACAGTACTCAACAAAATGAAGGCCTTCAATTAGAAAGAGAACCTTGGCGAGAGCATCGGCGCCAGCAGAGCCAATGAGAGGCCGAGATGGATGGATGGCCACGCAAGTCACTGCTGCGTCGTACTTCTTGCGATGCGCCGGCAGCTCCTGCAAGGAATTTCATTCCGCGCAGTCATCAGCAATCAATCACTAATAAACATACAAAAAAATATTCTGTCTCAGCCAACGTTTTAAATCGCACGGTTGAAACAAACGAATTTAAAATCACTTGCAACTTACTTGTCAATATTCATATTTACAGTGCTTAAATCGGCTTTTGTAAATCGGGCTGGCAATTTAAAAATGTTGCTCGCAAGTACCTTGAGGCACGTTCGCTTCTCCATGTTCCAGAGACGGAGGCTGCCATCGTGGCTGCCCGAGAGGAGGTAAAGGCCATTCGGGTCGATCGCCAGCGCAGAGATTCCCTCCACATGGGCCACCGCAGAATACAGTTGCTTGCCTGATCATATTCCAGCGATTAGAAACAGCTTGAGCAATAGTAATCAAGGAATACGTCAGATAGAAAATTCTTGATAGCGAATTACAAGATATACAATTTCAATATCATTTCAATAGAGACTACTTATATAAAATTGTGCGTATATAAAATAGCTTCAAAAAATATGTTTGAAATAGATGACCAGTGCGATTGTCGAAGTAGCGAATCTTTCGGTCGTCACCACTCATCACAGTAACCGGCATCGTTGGATGGGAAATGATCTTCGTGATGGTCGACAAACCGGCAGCATCTTCAACAAATAAGCAAATAATGAAGCAATTAAATTTATAACAAAATTACAGAGAATAATAATGAACGGAATAGATGTATAACCTTCATCAAAGTCAAAGTTCAGCACAGTTTGCCCCGTTTCGATGTCCATAATGAGCGCCTGGAAATGCTTGTGTGATTGCAGGGAGGGCACATCCTTCAATATAGCCTTGGGTATTATCTCCATCAGTCAATTCCAAGAATGTCTTTACCGTTTGTGAAGTGTAAGCAGTGAGGAGATGCTGCGGATCAGTAGAAGAGAAGTCGACGGAGGTGGGGATGGCCGTGGCCGACGGTGCGTTGAAGGTGCGGAGAAGAGGCTCGGTGAAGTCGCCTGGAATCAAAGAAACATTACTTTTTCTTTATAGAGTATTTCTAGATGTCTATATTAATTATATAATATCAATAAAAAAAGCTAATGACTTAATCAAAATCAAAACTTTTGATAATTGCATTAATGCCACTGATACCTCAAGAATATAAGGATAGGAGTGCATGCTGTTATAGAGGGGAAAAGTACCAGGCTGCCACATCTTGACAGTTCCATCGGCGGAAGCGGAGACCAGTCGGTTGTCACTCGAGTGGTACGCCACTGCCCACACTGCATCCGAGTGGCCGCGGAACCGCTCGCGAAGCACCTTCGGGTCTGAAAAACAAAATATTTATTTGGACACAATAAAATGCCCTTGCCAAACAATCAAATACTTCGAACAACACGATAAATTAAAGCTAAATCTACAGTAGATAAAAGATCAGATGCGATGTGCTCACCGTATGAGTCGTACGGATCGCAGTTTGAGCTCGGAGACGCCCAGCAACAGACGACGCCGTCAAGGCCACCCGTGAAGAATCTTCAATATTTGTGCTTTTGAGTAATGAAGACTCTTTTGATCCAACCACAAAAGCAGAAATCTCCGCCCCCATCACCTTTTATTGCTTATTTTACATTTATTAACAAATCCTCTCACTCCAAGATTTGAAGGCGTAAAATACGGACCTGTCTCCAGTAGGCGAGACATCCATGGAGAGCACGGGTCCCTGGTGGCCGCGGAATGTTGCCACTGGCTCCATCTCGGAAGGCGCGCCAGAAGATCCTGCCAAATACTTTCGTCAACAAAGACCAAATAATTAGAAAATAAAATAAAAGCCTTTTTTTATTAAACGTTAATCATTCGCAAAGGCTGCTATTTTTTAGTCATATTTTTTTTCAAAAGTATTTTTTTCACAGTAGTTTGCTTTAAAAGTGCTATTGCAAAAGAAAAGTTAATCAATAAATGCAAGCACTGCTGAAGAGGACGAGACACACAATCTATAGACGGGGGAATTACAGAAAAAGAATTTGGTCCATCTGGAGAAGGCCTATGGGGTTAAACAGAAGCCCAAGGGTTCAACACGGTGCATTTATCGACCCTTTCAAACACTGAATGCAAAAACGGCAAAAAAAAATTCTTGATGAATTAAAATAAGGATGAAGAAATACCTTTGGCAGCTGCCTTCTCGCTCTCCTTCTGGTTGACTGGCTTCGCCTCGAGATTCCAGAGCTTGGCAGTGCCGTCCTCACCTAGAATGCCAGAGGTAGCTAAGATAACTCGCTATATCAGCTGGAATCTCTTCAGATGTGCAATCGTGAGTACTTCACGAGGGTAATACCGCTGCCTTTTTCACATCAGATACAGTTGCTAATTACATTATACTGCAATTTGCGTACCCGCAGTAAGGAGGACCGGTTCAACCGGATGGAATTGCATGGCACGGATGACGTCGAGATGAGAACGGAGAACTGCTCGGATGGCCCATTGAGAAGCGGGCGACGCGTCGTCGTCCTAACGATGAAATCAGGTTGTTTTTAATGAACATATATTGTCGATTAGAATAGACCATCACATACTAAAATAGAAGAAAAGAATGGAAATACTAAAGAATAATGAGAAATAGACAACAAACCTAAGGAGGAATACAGAGAAATAAATTAATGGTGCCAACGTAACTAGATCGATACTAGCAAAATCTCGTCAAAAACTGCATTAAATTCCTAGTCCAGAATGAAACCTCATCAGTGGCGGGGTCCTTGATGTCGATGGCGCTCTCGTCGGGGGGCAGTCCCAGTGCATCGTTGATGTCCATGTACTCGGAGGGAGGCTTACGCCCTCCGATGGCCTCTCCCCCTCCACCGCCGCCTTCTGCCAACTTCAGGGCTTCCGAAACAGCGTCTTCTCAAAGAAGGAACCACATGTTTTTCGAAATCACATTTCTTCTTATCTGCATTGACCAGAATTGAACACAAAAAAACGAGAAAAATAAAGCGAAAACCACCAAACCCATTTAAACTGAACAACATACATATTTAAAAGAAACTGGTTCGGTACCTGCTGTCTTAGACATATCGTAGGAAGCAGAGTCTGTAGAAAGGCGCTTGGCTTGCTTTTCCGACCTGTCAATTGCAGATTTATGACCATTTTCAAAATATAACAAAATAACGAGAAAAAACCATTTCTATATTTCTAAAATGGCGCACTTTAGCTTATATTCTAACCTGTACTTTTCCTTCATTTGTTCGATGTGTTTATGATTCACGGCCCAGTCCACTTCCTTGCTGGCTTGTTCCTTAAAATATCCTTTTTTAAATAAAATACTTTCCAGCATTTGCCCTTTTGAATAGAGATAAAAAGAAAACCCAGAAACCTTGTTGAGGAAGTCAAATTCTCCAAGCGACTGCTCGATGTTTGCAGCGAGAGGGTCAAGGTCAGCGGGCATCTTCTCATCCGAAGAAGAATCACTAAAGGAAAGAGTAACAAAGGAATAAAAACATGATAAAGGAAGCCGAAAAAACGAGAACTCAAAAATATACTTTTCCGGGATGTACTCTTCAATATAAGGAAAGTAGAATATATGTAAATGACTGAATAAGTTTTCCCAAACTAAGTCGGCATTCTAGAAACAGAATATGCATTGAAAACAAGGGTGTTCTTATTTGTTGGGCTAAAACATTAGCATAGGGCGCGTAAAAAGTCATATTTTAGTAAAAACAGCCAGGTTTTTACAATATATTAGACACATATACAGAATTTAAAAAAATTAATTATACATATATTTTTTATGTATAACCTCTCTTCGTCATCAGCGTGGACAGCCCCTCCGGTGGCCTCCTTGACCTTCCTCATGATATCCGCATTCCCGTTCAAGCCCCAAGTATTGTGGGGGACGATACCGATGAGGTGTTTCATACGGAAGGACCGCACGTCCATGATAGTCTCCGATGCGCCAATCTCCTTAACACGGGCTATCATCGTTCTTGATTTTGGGTACCAGCTGAACTTTTCAAGCACTAATGTTTGGAAATACAAGAGTTTGAAATGACTTTGCCTGTTAGAAAGACTTATAAACCCTGGTGAAACATGAAACTACAGATCTCCCGAGTCTCTCTCTCTCTCTCTCTCTCTCTTTCTCTCTCTCTTTCACTGACATCAAGATACTGCTTGAGAAGCTGTCTTCCCTGCTTCCAACTCTGCGCCGTTACTCCATCGAGTGCGTATGCATCCGTGTCCAGCGGATTTGACATGTCTAAAGAAGAATACAGAGTAGGAGAAGAAAGCGAAAACAGAGCTGCTAACAATTTTTCTTTCTCATTTGGTGGATTACTTGCAAGAAACATGTATCGCTGAGCTCCAAATCCGTAAATAAGCCGAAGAAAGAGAATGAAGAAATTGATTTGAAAGTGAGGAATAGAAACTTAATAAATTAAAGATTACAAATAAGAGAAGAAAAATAATTGAAAAACCTGGAGCAGAATTCTCTTGTTCGTCATTAGCCGTTTCATCTGCAGGCGGCTCCTGACCATTGTGTGTCAAGCGGTAGTTCTTTGCCCTAAAAATAGTTATGAATAATATGTTCAATTCCAGAGCTGAAATAGGTCTGATCCATGAAAGGATTGTAACCCCCCGGGGCCGTAGGCCCGGAACACCTTGTAACCCCCGTGGATGGCCATTTTTCACCTTATAACCACCCGGGTTTGTTAATTTTTCACATTGCTTTTATCTGAATTGTTCGGAAGCGTCGATAAGTCGCGAAGATTTTTAAAGACAACATCAAAACATTATCAACCCTACTCGTCAGAAATGAATACAGACAACTCGGCATACCTCTCCTGTTTCAGGCAGTACTCTAGCATCTTGATTCGTCTAACGAGATCGGCCTTCAGATTCTCCTGTCCCTTTCGTTCTCCTTGTAGGAAGCTGATGCGAGCCTATAAGGGAAGTTCGATAGTTGTAGCCAAAACAATAAGTGTTAGTATTTTCATTATGCTCTACCCAATGCACTTTTCCTTTATATATTTAAATATAAAACAATATAATGAGAAGCAATTAACTACCATGATTCCAATTTAAACAACAAGATATCATAGTATATCTTTCAATGCAGTTCTCTCTTCAATCTATTCTAACCTGCATCTCTGCTCTCTCCATCTCCCATTTGCTCCTCTCCATCTCGTACTTCGACCATTCGTGTTGGATAAAATGGAGTACTCCATGCATAGAATACGGAGGCTGTTGTCTGGGTGATTGCTGCAAACAAAAGACTGACTCCATGAGAATCAACCTTTTTCGTACAAGAAAGATAAAGAGAAATCTGTCAATACTGGCATTAACGGAAGTAGGCACAATTAAGCTAATCACGTATAACAGTGGCATGGACTTCGAATACCGTAGTTTATCAGATTATAGCAACCAAGATAAGTCTCTTCGAGACCAACCTCTTCGCGTTGTCCTCCATCCTGGCCACTGCCTTGCTGTCCACTTCCACCGCCGTCTGCACCGCCCATCTGCAAGACAGGGACATTTCAAAACAGTACTCTCAAGGAACATCGCGCCGGGATTAGCATAATGCAATAATAGTTGCAGACTCTGTAGTAAGGTGACTGCATAGTTCCAGAGAGCGCGTGAGAAGCTTCAGAACGTCAGTACATCGTAGTAGATAACCGAGGTCTAAGAAACAAAGGACCCGATTTAATGAGGAGTCAGGTGATGCACATGGTCAACAGAAACGGGGTAGCAAATAGGAGACCCAAGTGTACACAACACTGAAAAAGGTGGGGTTATGCGCGTCGTAGAACATCGCGGCTCCCTGTTCTTTAACAGCGTTCATAAGTTCTCAAAACGTAGCCTCACCGTTGCGCATCTAATTCAGAACTGTGAATACTACCAGAACTGTCAATCTTAAATTTTGGATATGTGATATATAAGCACAACCAATCATATGCGTTTAGCTTAGATTCATCACAATATGCTTTGTACAAGAAATCAAGCAAGAAGGAAGATAAACAACAACTCCGAAAGGATTAGTTAAATACGAAGAACAAATATTTTCCTCACCTTTTCTCTCATAGACTACGGCCCAGGCGTGCTCCCCGTCGGTGACCACAAGTCACTCTCTTCCCACTACACGCTTGTCGTCTAGCTGACCACTGCGAATTCTCAAGAAAAAACATCTCTACATTCTAGTTTCATCATTAAATCATCAGAATAAGCGAGGGAAAGACGCGTATAAGAAATATTAAGAGTACTTCACAGGAATATGATGAAAGCGTGAAAGATCCGTCACGTTACCAACATTTATATATGTAGTATCAAAAAGAAGCGAAAATAAGTGGGAGGGGAGGGGGTGTGGGGTTGATGAAAAGATTGCAAGAATAACTGATCTTCTGCCATCGTATTCCTCGCATGATTAATAGGTCATTGAATCTCCCCACACTTTCCACCATTAGAACAAAATTTATGCATTCTTCACATTCATTAACGATGTAAGTTAGTTTACCCAATAGCAAAGCAAGCAAAACAATTTGTTTTTAGCCTTTCTATTCCCCCCTTCAGCGTTCCTGTAGATATGTCTCAGTATTTCCTACAAACGGTTAAAATAACTTCATATCGCATCTCCTGAAACATATCCAACCATGGAATATGTACGTGCATTCAAGCACGATTCCTTCGCAATGCAATACGATATTTCTTTTGTCATTCATTTTTTTTCCTTCAATCGAACCCAATACAAATTGATGCAATCCCAACAAAAAGGGGCCGCCTTTTTCCATCTTCCAAACAGCAGCGGCCGTTCCCACCGACTTCTCTTCCACTTTTATTTCACTATAGACGCGGCGCGTACGCAGCCTGCTTGGCCCTCTAGCTGCACAATCTCTCTCCTTTCCCTGTCTGGCAGGGGGGTAGCAGCAATCCTGGCCCCTCCTCTCCAGTAACCCGTGCTCGCAGTCCACTACCTTCCGGCAGAAGTGCTCTCTCCAATCCGCATGCTCTCTCTTACTTCCACTAAGCTCGGCCTCTGTTCGATTTCCAAGCTCTCTCTTGGCTTCTCTTACAACTCTGCCCTCTCCAGTTCCCCATAGTCGGGTGGTCCTGGCGAAAGTAGGCAGACTCGAGCTTGGATTCTGTCACTGTTCAGCATGCTTTTTGCAGGGGAGGGGCAGAAATCTTGAAACTTGCGTGCATGTTCGTATACATTTACACGACTTTGTTAAAGCCGAAGCAGTCCTCTCGGCCGCTGTCTGCCTTGCTCCCATCTCCAGGAACTTAGTCCTTTCTCTAACTTCTTCTTCTCTCAGTTTCGCCCTCCCATTCTCTGCTCACCCTCAATCACATTCCCCCTCACTTGCCATGCCGATTATCGCCTTGTGCTTGCTGCAGAGATGCGTGAGAACGCAAAGGAGAATACCCCTTCGTGAAGATATGAAGAGAGCGAGTGAGCACAGAGAAAGAAAGCGAGATGGATATGAGAGAGAGAGAGAAGGTTATAAATGTCCAAGAAATGATGCGAGCGAAGGAGCATGCAATCTCCTTGGTCACGTGAATGAATGGGAAGGGCATCTATTTCAACACATCTCTCATTGTCAGGCACAAGAAGGAGACATGAAGAAGGACTGCCAAAGAAGCCTATTGATTTGCCTTTAAAAAAAACCTGCAGCTATTCTAATTTTAGAGTGAATCTGCCGCGTCTCAAAAAACCAAACTGAAAGATGCCAACAAAGCTTAAAACATCTCACAGGAGTTACGCTGAAAATCGCCATCTTATGCGGGGGCAGAGAAGAAAGCCACCGTCGAGGAGCCAGCTGAACAGGATTGGGACAGGGGATATAGGGCGATGAAATGAGAGTGAATTAGGCTGAAAACGGAGTTTCTGTTAGGATGTCCGTTAAAGAGAGAGTGGGGTAAGGCTCTAGGGCGGCCTAACATTAGGGTGGGTTTGTCTAATCAACAGTACATCTCTTTCTTTAAGCATATATCTTCTGCCAGCAACCTTCACTTGAAGCAGTGCTCTTCTTGATCATTCTGCTACTATTTTTCTCTCTCGAGAATACCTTCATCCCTTTCTCTCTCTCACTCTCTACACCCTACTTCTCCTTCTCTCTCGTTACTTTCCTCTACTCCTCTCTCTCACTCTCTCTCTCTCTCTCTCGCGCTCTCTCTCTCCCTACACCACCTCTCTCTAGCCAGCCCTATTACACTGCTCGTGGCAAAACGTTCTTCCACTCATGCCCTCTCGAGAGCGCAACACGACATATAAAATTAAAACACGAAATTAATATCTATTTTTAGAACGTTCTACTTCGGTGCAGAAGTAATACTCCAGTCCCTTACCCGATCAATCATCACTGCCGAAATGTAGCGAGAGTGAAGATGCTGAGGGGGGAAACGGATGGGCACGGCGACAAATGGGATTTGCGCCAGATGAGAAAGGATGAGGAAAACACGAGAGAGAGAAAGGAAAAGAAAGAAAGAAAGAAAGAAAGAAAGAAAGAAAGAAGAGGGAGATGGAGAGAGAAAAAGAAGCTGATAGACCCACCAAGAAAAGAAGCACGGACAGAACGCGAGCAAAAATGAAAGCGCGTGTCCTTCACAAGAAGAATGGACTTATCAATGAAGTGAGCCATAATGTGAATGAAGGGCTAAATATACGAACGTTCACTGGCGTCAAGGCCAGAGAATGCTTGGATGAGTTTCTCAATTCAATAACTTTGTTGACTGAACTTTTACAGACTCAAAAATGTGTCCATATAAAGAATTTCTCGAAAATAAAGGAGGAGCATCGAATACATCAGTGATCAAATTAGCCCCAATAATATCTTAATTCGCCCAAATTCCAAATCATTCCACATTAGTAAGAACGCGAGTACGAGCAATAGAAGCGGAATGTCAGATAATTCAATCGAATCAACGCACGCGAACTCCCACAGCCAGCAAACTTACATTCAAACAAATACCAACTGAGCATTCTTTCTCACAACCAGAAAAAGGTTTTTTTAATAATCATAATAGGTGCAAAGAAAGCGGCCGTAAATGCACCGCTTTCGTCTCCATTTAAGAAACGAAGTGAAAACAACTACACTATATAACAAAAGTTCAAATTCCAAAGTCGCTGAGGAAAGAAAGCATTCACCCCTCTTTTAACTGAACAATAACTTTAAACAAGCATATCATCTAAATAAACTCATCAGCATATATCGCTTAATTTTTTAAGCAAAAAAAATAGCTTTGAAATCATAGAACTAAGATTAAAACAGTGCTGAAACCGAGTACCCATAAGGATCGCAAGCGCATCCCATCCGATTTTAAGCAATGGAAAGACTGAAGGGCCGCGACAGTTGCTGGGAGAACAAGCAAACAAAGAGCAAAAAATCATCCGAAGCCAAGGAAAGCCCCAACGCCGAGGTCGGCGCGAGAATAGTGACGTCTCATCCGCGAGACCTTGAATTTGCGAGGGAGAACCGCGACGCGTGAGACGCGACAACGCGGGTACTGTTGTTCAAGCGGAGCATACGGGAAGACACAATTGATAAAGTATTTTTTGGCATTAACCAACTCAATTACCAATTCCCTCATCCGTTATTTCCTCTACGTATTCAACCACCTTTTTCTTTTAAGAAAAAACTTCTCTTCATGAATATGAATTCATTGCTATGCTTTGTTCTTCAAGGAATTTACAACACATACAGTTGGGTACATTCTGCAAATAATTTTTTAATGCAAGGATACAACCAGATAAAGCATGCTAATAATAAGCAGTAAATTAAATGCATGCAGGAGTTGTTAGCAAAGGTTTTTGGTTAGCAATAAAGCAAGGTATAATATATATCAGAAATTCCGAGGAGAACGTGGAATTCGATATGACTTTATCATTACCAAGAAAGGCATTTTTCATAAGCGAGTCCAAGCAGTTGTTGGTGGCATTCTTCACATTCTTAACCCGCAACTTTTCTAGCGATCTAATCCGAAGCCATGAAACTAGTAGAGTACAGCTTAAAGCGATACAATTAAAACGTTAAAGGAGAATAAAGAATTAAGACACTGGTTGTGATATCAACTGCTCGATGACCAAATCCGTGAGCAATACCAGTGTTAATGATTCGGCGATGACAAGAGTGGATCGTACATTTCTTCTCTAGACATATAAACATTCACGGTAGGTGCCTAGCTGAATATGAAGAAATAAATAGCTAGCTGGTGCTGTAGATATACAAATAAAATGTACTGGGCGCCATCTTAGAAGAGGGGCAACAAGGGAGTTTTTTTTAACCGATGGACTCGAAATCGTGCCATCTAGAAGTCGTCTTCGGGGTCCCATGGCTCGACGACTATCCTGCGATGCGGACGGCGCTGTGCAGGAGGAGGACGAGGAGGTGCACAGAGAAGCTTCTCCGGGCTCAGGTCGAAGAAGGTCGGTGGGACAAAGGGAGCGTACGCGATACGGCGGTACACCTCAAAGAATGATTATCATTTTGCGTATCCTGATTTGAGCCCTAAAGGGAGCGTTGGTTTTCTGCTTATCATCAAGTAATTTTCATTCAAATGACACAAAGACTACCTCAATCGTCTGCTTCGCATCTGGAGAGCCAACTTGTTGGAGGTAGAGATTTCCGAATTGAGACTTGATCTGCTTCTGAACAGGAAAAAAATGATTGAATAATATTCCATAGAACTTCACCAATCAATATAATATCCTCGCCTTAAACTCAATATAAAACATCCTAATTAAGCTATTTGAAATAAATAAATAAATAATTTAGAAGGGAACTAATCGCCAACCACTTCCTCGTCATGCACGCAGAGCCTCTGCTTCAATGACAAAGAGGCGTATTCCAGGTACGGCGTCGCCTTTCCATCAGCAAGTCTAAACAACTATTCTTCCTTATCATTTCAACCCCTGAACAATCTCACTTCTTTGTTATTGCTTTAGTAGTTAAAACAAAGTAGCTTAATTATCTCCCTCGAAACTAGCCTCCTGGCAACAGAAGAGTTAACAGGGATGTCGCAGTCGACGTGCTTGAGCCGAGCAAACTGCCCGCCGGAAAGCAGAAGCACAACACAACGAGCAGTCACTCGACGCACTTGGCGGAGTTTGATCCACTCCAGGCGGTAGCTGCGCTAAAAATGAAATGACGATATCATGTGAAAGAGAAAAGGAGAAAGAATGAGAAAGAGAGAGAGAGAATTAGAAGAATACACAATGGCGAATTTTAAAAGCTCCCTGCATTAATAAAGACTGATTAAAATTCGCCGCTGAGTATGCTTCTAATTCTCTCTCTCTCTCTCCTCATTCTTTCTCCTTTTCTCTTTCATATGATATCATCATTTAATTTTCAGCAGAGCTACCGCCTGGAATACAACCGGACCACCCACACAATTAAATACCCACCCTATTTTACAAGGCCCTAGGAGGTCACTTTTGTATGACCCTTTTCCCTGAAATGAGAGCAGCAACTGCACGTATAATTCTGCTGACAATGAAAACTGTTGTAGCAAATCCTCCGTAAAACAAACCTCCAAGAACTCGTAGACAATGCGGTCGTCAAAGGGTACAGAGATGAGTTCCAATTTTTCCAGAGTGCTTGGAAAACTGGCAACCAGCGCGCACGACTCGTGATGTGGGAGGTTCTGCAATCTTGTATCTCTCACTCCGTAGTCATTCTCATTACTCTCATAATCTCAACCATTATCCCACTCCTTAGAAATCTCATCTCTCTCTCTCTCGTAGTCTCTCTCCATTCAAAATCGTATGCTCTCTCTCTCTCTCTCAGTCTCTCTCCATTCAAAATCGTAGGATTTCTCTCTCTCTCTCTCTCTCTCTCTCTCCTTCTCTCCAAATAGTCCACACGATGAAGCTACAAAAGAGGAAGACATGAGCAGAAAATGGTTTTAACTCACCAGTGGAAGATGAGTGATTCTCAATTCCTTGAGAGTACGTCCACAATCGAGGAGTCCCTTGCAGAGTGCGCGGGGAAGACGGTTCATGAACTGCGGGTCTCTGTAGCCATCTCGAACTTCTCGCCAGCCAGCAGTCGAGAAGACACGCAGACACGGGAAATGGCCCAGCTCTATCAATCATCTCACTTTTACTATTGTAGCTTCTAATAATAATTAACAAAGAGATTGTCGAAGTGCAAAAGTCAGCACTAGAAACAAACTGACGACTGAATAAAAATGCAAGTGACTCGTAGCCTTGCCGGTTCACTGCCACCGCCTGGATTCGCAACTCGGTAATCTAAGAAAAAGGTGATACAGTTTATTATAACATATGATATAATTATAAAGTTATTCAATCGCCAAAACAAATCTAACATTTCTAATCTCTGGTAGCTTCCGAATAGACGAGAACGTTAGCGCTGCGTTTACGTTGACACCTCCGATCGGTGTTAACATCTAAGAATTAAACTAGTAATAGTAACAAAACTTAAAACTTTTCATTTCACTGTTTCTCTCTCTCTCACTATCTCTCTCTCTCTCAAGTCTTGAATGTAAGGGCAAATAAGATGCAAGAAGACCTTGAGATGGAGTTCATTCGAGACTGCGGAGGCACGTTTTATCAGCGTAAACACTTCCGCTGCATTTCTTAAAAAAAAAAGGATAATGTTAAAATGTACCCCTTTATTTCATACTCTGCGTTCAAAGAAAAATCGTAAGACTACTGTATTTATTTCATAAAAGAAAAGATTTTGGTAAGAAATAAACAGGTTTAACTAAAGGAAGAAAAAGAACAGACCCTGCACATCCCTCGTCTATCGTTAACGAGAACTTGTCCAGGTTGACACCGGCTCGGCCAATCGCAGCAAGGCTCTCTGTTGAAAGAATTGCATTTTATACGAAGGAAACTGCACAAAGAGCTGCGAGGTAGAAAAGAGGAACCAAACAACTGTCAAAATCATGGCTAGGACTGAACGGAAGCCGGAGAAAATAACTTGATCATGTAATTATCTCCGTGAAAAATAATGCAAGTACTGTAATTTCTGTAGGTTTTTGTGCTTTTGCATAAATAAATAAACACTGGGGTGCTAGAGGGACAAAGTACTCGGTAGCAACAAACCTTGTCCAAGCACTTGGCAGGAGAACATCGAAAGTGCGAAGCTCCGAAGAGAAGGCCCAAGCAGTTTCTGCAATGAAAATGAGATTAAAATGCAAGATAACTCCAAAAGCCTACTTTTCCAAATTATCAGGGTAAAAAAGGTACTGTCGATTTGTCATAGCCACCCTGATTTTGGGTCTCCCCAAAGCCCTACCCCACCATGTTTTTGAGTCACGTTAAGGGATAAACAGCTAATGCACCCCGGGTTCCGGACCCAATACCTAATTCCACGCCCAAATCTCTGGGTCCGCGACAGTGGCGTTTATTTCATGCCTATTATTAACAGCGAAATTTAGCTTTTTATAAATCCATAGTTTCCGTGACTTTAAACGTTTTCAGATTAAATTAAGAAGTCTGTAGTATTCACACATCACTTTAATGATAGGATCTCCCACCGAGTCCATATCACTTGAGGGAAAATAATTCACGACATGTTCTCTTGTAGTGATCACATTTTGCGCTTTTTGTTTGCTCGGCAATTCAACCAAATTCCTTTTAAATTGCGCCTAAATTTAAATACGTTTTACAATGCTTTTATTACCCATCTACACTTCAATTTCTTGAATTTAATAACCACTGTTTTGTCAAACTATTGATTCCACCAATACTAGGAGTAGCATGTAGATTCCCGTTGCTGCTATGAAACACATCCTGTACGCATCGACGGAGAGTATTGCATGAAGTCGACCGCAAGATAAAGCCAGTTGAGAAGGGAAAAGAGGAGCTTCCAGGTGATGATCTTGAGTGGAAGAATAAGATGAAGATGTCCCGGTGAGAAGAAGAGAAGTAAGGAAGTTGTTTCTCAGTCCCGAAGTTCAAAAGCTAATCCCACATCGAAGTCCTTGTTAGAACATGCCTCCGTTGAGATGACATAGGGACTTGTAGGTGCGAAATGTTTGGCTTGGCAAATCGCGGACAATTGGTGAGTCTGTCCTTCATGTTATGCTTAGTTGATAAGCCTAGTCATAGCTGTGCACCTTTCCCATTATATGTTTAACAGCGAAATTTAGCTTTTATAAATCCATAGTTTCCGTGACTTTAAACGTTTTCAGATTAAATTAAGAAGTCTGTAGTATTCACACATCACTTTAATGATAGGATCTCCCACCGAGTCCATATCACTTGAGGGAAAATAATTCACGACATGTTCTCTTGTAGTGATCACATTTTGCGCTTTTTGTTTGCTCGGCAATTCAACCAAATTCCTTTTAAATTGCGCCTAAATTTAAATACGTTTTACAATGCTTCTATTACCCATCTACACTTCAATTTCTTGAATTTAATAACCACTGTTTTGTCAAACTATTGATTCCACCAATACTAGGAGTAGCATGTAGATTCCCGTTGCTGCTATGAAACACATCCTGTACGCATCGACGGAGAGTATTGCATGAAGTCGACCGCAAGATTTGATGCCCTTGAAGATTCAGGTACTTCTTTCCTCCTCTACTTGTATTTCAGGGACTTTCCTATCCTCATCATCGACGAAGACATGAAGCATCCACTGATCTAGAACAGGGATACATCAAGCAAGGTAAATGGAGATCATGGGAACAGGATTTCTCACCGCCGATGAAGGCGGGAGAGGACCGACGATTTAAAGCCAGTTGAGAAGGGAAAAGAGGAGCTTCCAGGTGATGATCTTGAGTGGAAGAATAAGATGAAGATGTCCCGGTGAGAAGAAGAGAAGTAAGGAAGTTGTTTCTCAGTCCCGAAGTTCAAAAGCTAATCCCACATCGAAGTCCTTGTTAGAACATGCCTCCGTTGAGATGACATAGGGACTTGTAGGTGCGAAATGTTTGGCTTGGCAAATCGCGGACAATTGGTGAGTCTGTCCTTCATGTTATGCTTAGTTGATAAGCCTAGTCATAGCTGTGCACCTTTCCCATTATATGTCTCGTTGATCATTTCAAGCAGCTGATGAAGTAACAATTTGATCAGAACAACCGTCCTTCCCTGTACTCCTTGCAATGCACCTCGAACTGACCACAACTGCAGAGGCCCCTCCTGCACTGTCGTACCAGATCCCGTGCAAGGCCACGCCTTCCAGTCGAGAGGCCCAATTGTGAAACTCGGCGTTTCGGGAGCCTGTAAAAGTAGACGTTAAAACAAGCTTCTCCACAAAACGGCTTATTTCAAAGGGTCTGCAAGCCCACAATAAGCCATTGACTTACAGTACGCGATGGCCCTGTCATCAAAGCCACAGTTCTGCAGCGAGAATGAAGTGACATTGTTGAATCGTGCAACGAGGCTCTCGAGAAGATCTATCGTTATTATCAGCTGGAATATAACATTTATAAGCAATTGATCAGATGATTTAAGAGGGCGTGGGGGAAAATTGCTTCGCCTGACTTGATGTTGTGGGACCCCTTGGTGTCGATAGAAATCAGGTGTTCCTCCCAGTGAAATACATCGAACATGGCGAGCGAAGCGCGATGCAATACCGCTAAGGCTCTGTCCTAGAAATGAAGAATGTCAAAGTAATGTTTAAGCCTTAGAAAATGGATGTTGCTACCGTATCCGTCACTTTTCCGCATGGGACCCCAAACTGACTCAGTTGTGGCGACATCTCTTGTGACATGCCATCGAAGCGGCGCGTCTCGAGTGTGAGAATCGGCACGCGACGCGCCACTGAGCCGAGTTGCACGGTGGCCTGGTCGTCTAGGGTCTGAGACTAGGCGGAATCTTTCACAGTTTAGGACAGCTTGGATTCATCGTTACAATACAGACTGTTGGGAATGGCCTTTGTTGGAAGGAAGCCATTCCTGTATAGCCCTTTCCCCTTTTAAAAAGACAAGAAAAGAAACCGTAAAGTTGATGGTGAGCGAATCGCCTCCAGTGGCAAAGCGATAAGGAGCCCGATGACTCAGCTTCCAGAGTCGGTCGCATGCCAGCTCTAACTTTATCCGATCCTTCAACCATTCACGACATTAGCCTTATATTAAGAATAGAACGGTAAGAAAGCTTTTTTTATCGGAGATAAAGCGAGAGTTAGAGGAGAGAGGGAAAGATAGACAGGAAGGGCTGAGAAGCGAAAAAGAGACTCCATAATGAAGAAATGACAAAGTGAACCTGCAGGTTGGTGACATGGCTGATAATCTCCATCATGAGATAGTCATTCCAGTACACTTCATCCACAGCCTCTTCAAGTCGAATCCTAGCTGCAATTAAACGAAATTACTTATTAATATTAATAATTCAAATTAATGCTTAAAACAGTTCACACTCCTATATTTTTCACCTTAAAGGTGTAATAAAGCTATCTTATTGTCCACTTCAGCTTGAATATCTCGGCCTAACGAGAGAAGGATGCATACCTTCTTCCTCTCGTTCTCGCCTCTCTTCTTCCATTCTTTGCTCTTCAGCCCTTCTTCTGTTCTCAGAGTCCCTTCGATGTTCGCTCCGGGATCCCCCGCCCTTTTCCCTCCAATTCTTCGAAGAACTACTTGTCTGGACGTTTCCATCGACAAAGTCCTCATCCGTCTCTTCATCCTCTCGATGGGGCATCACCACTGAAAATGAATAATTTGAAAGAGAAAAAAAATTAATTAGAATAAAAAAACTCTCAAACAGAGACAGTTCACAGAGATTGCTAGTGGTACCTAATCAAAGCGACACTTCATTGCAAAATACAAATTCATTATATCGTAATGAAAATACCAAATGTTGTTGACTAAATTAGTTAAACTCGTCTTGGCGGTTTTAAAAATATGAAACTTTCATCAGTCGAACCATTTGACCTAAGCATTCAAAACCATACGATCAGGGACAGTAATCCTCTTCAAGAACTGACTAAGGAAGTTGACTTGAGCTGCCAAGGTAGGAACATCCACTTTCTCTGGTGAATCTGAACAAAATAAGAGTTAAATCGGTAAGCATATTGCAAGATGAAAGCTGCTCGTCTTTGCTGAGCACACTGCTAACCTATGAAAGAAAGAAGAAAAAAACGTAAGGCAAACGGTAACCGACGCCTCAACCCGAAAAGGAAGCAACTCACCATCTTGATCACTCTCGTACACAAAGTCAGGGTCAGCGAATGGATTCGAAGCAAATACTGCAAAAGTAGATGTTGCCGCGATTGTACTCATATACTTTTTTAGTACATTTATTATATTGTAACACTTCTCTCATACAAAATAACTTTGTCAGAAAACTACAACCCCTAACACAATTAATACAGAAACAAATTGACCATCTCGCTTGAAGGCAGTGCCGCGAAGTAGATTTGTGGCAGGAGTATAACCTTAACAGTTGATTGTACAAATTGGGTAAATAAAAAAATTGAGCAGTCTAAACTAATTCAAACAGGTAGACTATTAGAATATACTATTAATAGTTAAACTCAGTCAGCTTTAATAGTCAAGGTTTGGAATTAAGAAATGACAAATGACCTTGTGGAACCATGGAGAAATTCCGGACGGGCATATTCCGAGGATGAAAATCAAGGTCGATGCTAGAACCTGAAACGAAGGGAATCACCTCTGCAATTCATCCTGATCGTAGCATTTAAAAAATACATTGATACGGCGGCTTGAATGATATACTTTTATTATTCATCAGAAAAGTGGCATTTGTGTGTTCAGGCATCAGGAATGAATTCAGCAATAGAAGAAGAAGAAGCGGAATCAACCTTGTGGTTCCAGTGTGTTGTCACGGTCGCTCCAGGGTTGTCGACTTCTCTCGACGGGCTGTCGGCTTTTCCAACCATCTGAATGAAAGAGAATGAACTGTTTCTATTATATAACATTCTTAGTAATTATAAATTTCAGCACCTTATCACAGTTTAGACGTTATGACTAATGATCAGTTGTTGCTCTACTGTTTAAAATATTGTTAAATAATATCATCCGAACAATATTTAAAAGAACACTAACATCGGGGAACTGATTCTGGTACGAGAAAGTCTTGTTCGCGTCTATTTTTCCTGCGTTCCCTGTTGTCGCCGAAACCTCTCGAGGAAGTGGGCAATGAGTCGGCATCTACAACAAAGAAGATCAATCAATGTAGACAATCTCAGCATTACGGTAGCCCAAGCTTGGCAAAACAATCTTTTGAAGATATTAGCTATGCTTTAGTTTCATTTATCGGAATATAGAACAACGCTGCAAATATCACATTTAAATGTAAATAGAAATATTGAGAGACAAACCATTCCTCAGCCACTCGCCCTGTGGCTCTCGACGCGGCTGTTGAGGCGGTCTTGAGAAGTCGTCCCTTTGCGTCCCACCCGCTTGACCGCCACGCCGTCCATCCGGGTTCCCGCGCCCTCTGAATCCCCCTCCGCGGCTCCAGCTACGGCTGCCGCGGCCACGACCCTGGGCGCGGCGCTGCTCCGACGCACCCGGATCCATTCGAGGGCTACGATACTGAAATTGGCAGAGAAAGTAAGGGAGAGAGAAAGAGAGAGAAAGAGAGAGAGAGAGAGAGAGAGAGAGAGAGAGAGAGAGCGAGTTCCCACACTTAAAATTCAATCTCTCGAAACAATCGCCGAAACAATTTACGTAGAATATTGGAAGGGACGAGATTTGGAGACTAATGGAGATGAGAGAAAACAGGATAGACACCTGGCTTTCTCCTATATTTTTATGTGGCATATGAATAAACCAATTTGCACAGAGAATTGCATCAGGTGTGATAGCAGAGGACTCCAGCTAATCTTGCCAGGCCTGTCAGTCTAAACAGTGGAGTTGCTTAGCAAAGACACTTTCGATTGGACTGGCTTGTACAATCAACACTGCGTCCTTGCTCTGCTCCGGAATAGGCCGATCAATGACAGAAGAGGAGGAATGGAGCATCGGGATTGATATTCGTCATCGTTGTTGCACAATTCTTCGAAAGTTGGACAGTGAAGGGGCCAGAGCAATTTCATCTCAGCAACAAAGGCACAAGGAGCAGGAAATGGTATTCATGAACAGAGATGGTATCACCACAAACTCGAGTAGGAACTGTTCTACTTTTACAACCGGACCATTTCGAATTAAGAGGCTAAAGATGAGAGAGAGAGAGAGAGAGAGAGAGAGAGAGAGGGAGAGAGAGAGAGAGAGAGAGGAGCGAAAGAGAGAGAGAATAGTGGGTGAAACAGAGAAAAATAGTGGGAGAGAGAACTTCGCACAAATCAGCCACACCCTCCCATAACATTAAAAAACGCGAGTGATCTCATAAATAACCACGCCCACCACTTGTACACACTATGGTGAAGCTCCATTTTACACAAATGCATTCCTCACGTTTCGACAGATTTTGAAACTACATCATGTTTCGAAAGAATCTTATCGCCCTGGGTTTGCGAAGTAAGAGCCCCATGACTTGCACATAAATAAAATGCTAGTGAAACGGATGAAAATTATATGTTTCAATGTGTAAAGAGGTGAACCGAGAGAAGAAAAAAAACCCAGCGAGAGGCTCAAGATAGACTGCAAGAATGGAGAGACGGAAAGGTACCAAAGAAGGGAAACGGAGAGAGCGAGAGAGGCATATAGAAACAATGGCAGGGCGATGATGTCACGGTGCTATGAGCACCGATGTCACAGCTGACAATGTAACAGAATGCTAAATGACAACTAAACTGAAAGAAGCCAACCATTTTGCTTCGTAGGATAGTCAGAACCACTAATTATTGGTCGAAGCAAAAAGGAGCGTTGAAACACGACACGGAAATCAATTTGCAAGAGAAAGCCCTCGCCAGCTACGGAAAAACAGCAGCAGAAGCCCCTCATAACATGCAATGCTTAGCCCTTCAGATGGACCTTCAGATATAATTGCCCAATCCTACTGTATAGGGGCCCACTTGATAATGCACTAAAATATTTCTTTAACTTCACTATACATTAACAACAAATTTTTCACGAAAGGTGCTTCAGTTTACCTCAAAATTTGCTGCACAGTCATCTTGTGCGTGATTTCTTTTTAAGTGTGGTGAGATCTCAACGGTTCCGACCAATTCACGTGCGCCTTTTAAGGCCTTTCCATTATGCCTTCTTCGAAGATCCATCGCTAGTTCATTTGCTCGTCGTTTTTACTTCTTGTTTTATTTATAATTTTTTTCTCTTTGTATGTCTGCTATCAGCCCGGTATTTTTGTATCCGTTCTACTGATATCCGAAATTTTGTCGTTTTGTTGACATGCGCGATATTCATGATATCCTGTAATACCGGCGATAAAGATGAGCGTGGACGACAGCGGCGCGAGCACTCCTTCTGGCAGTGGCCAGTTGCCAAGGGAACCGAGCGTATTCCGGGACACTTCCACCGAGAGCGACTTTCAGCAGGAGCAGCAGCTTATTGACACGCTTCTTACTCAGGTTTGTGTTGGAGTTACGCTCCTACCCTTCTGTGTCAAAACATCTTTCCTTCATCCTTTCTCTCTTCTCTCTCTCTCTCTCTCTTTCTCTTTCTCTTTCTCTTTCTCTTCCTACCTTCCCTGCTTTCCTCACTGTCACTAGTTTCTCCCATTATCACTTAATCCTGTAGTTTTTTCACTAGCTCTTCTGAAATACTCTTAGTCATCTCTAAAATCTGTTCTTTATCCAAACCTCTATTGAATTGTAAGTAAAGTATTCATCACATTACAGGTGGATTCTCGCAGCATCGACAGTATCATCGAAACACAGAGCCAGAGGTTTCTTTCTTTTCGCTCTCTATTGTTTGCTTTATAAGCGTGTATTCTATTCAGTTTAATAAACGTAATTCCCCTCCGCAGCCTCCGTCGCTTCGAGAAGACCAATGAGATGCTGGCCAACTGCACGGCACTGGCAGAGAAGCGGATCGAGAGAGCTCGCCGAGACATGGCCGCGCATCGGTTGGAACACTTCGCTACCAATCACATTCCGATCAGCTATCGTATACTCCGGAGAGCAATCATCTCTCCCCAACTAGGATTATGTCTTTCTTCCAAACTTGTATTGCTTCATATCTGAAAGGAATAACCTTCTTTTAGTATCTAGAAGCTCTTTCTCACTAATAGTTTGAAACACCTGCAATTAAAAACAACCTAAGGACTTCCGTCACGGTTGTTAATCTAATTGGAAGTACAGCAACAAGAAAGTGCGCAGCCTCAAAAGAAGAGAGAATTGTTGCAGGGACATGATCCTGCAGATGAAGGCTGATCTCGAGTTCATCTTCCGCAAGATTCGCGCCTTCAAGACTGCATTAGCTGCCAAGCACCCCGAGATCTATGCAGAAGGTTCATCACTCTTATCGTCTTCTTCAAGGGGAAACCTGACCTTTTTCATCTTTATCTTCTTTTCTGTTTGATCCTTGCACCAATTTATGAAAAGAGAAAAATGAATACAAAGTTGTTTCAGTGGATTCCGAATACAAGGAAAAGCGAAAGGCGATCGTTGGCGATGACGACGAGTAGTTATTCTTTTGTATTATTTCTCCTCCCTTACCAGCATCAACTAATTTATCGATTACATTAATTAATTTCGTTCCAAGTTAAAATTTTGTAATATGTTTATATGCGTTGCTACTTTCTTGCTTACCGGGTACGAATTTCGTTTATTACCTTAATTTTGCTCAAGTTATACACTGCCCAGTCAACCGTTTCTCATCACGAACCTACAGTACCAGTAGACGGAAGGAGAACATGAATTGTACTGGCAAAAAAACTGATAAAGAGCATATACAATGACGCCCCATTTTCATTACAAACATTTCAAGCGAAACACATTTCAGTCGTACATTACATTTATAAATTAACAAACTTGCGCAAAGGGATAGTGAAATTTAAATAGTATTACTAAGCCCTTGGAACGAATAATTTAAACATCTTTGGAATTCAAAAAGGTTCGGTAAAACATATATTATTAAATATTGAAATATATTATTAAATAAGGAGAGAACGTGTGCGGTCAATCAGAACTCGAAGTTGAATTGTGTCTAGTCCGCTTCCTCTTACTCTTTCCACCATCGCTACTCGAGTCGGAAGAGGACGAAGACGATCTAAAAGGGAACACACTCGTGGCTGCGACTAGCTTATTTTGCTATGTGAGAATTTTTACGTATTCTTTAGAGTCTCAATAAAGACCAATGAAAAGCAAGCAGACTTCGATGACACTTATTGTAAGACTGCGCACCTTTTCCTTTTCCGTTCCTTCTTCTCTTTCTTCTCCTTTCTCTTCTTCTCCTTCTTATGCTTCTTCTTCGACTTCTTCTCTTTCTTTTCTTTCTTCTCCTTCTTCGCCTTGATCTTGTGCTTCTTTAGCTTCTTCTTCTTTTCTGAAGTAATTCAAAGCGTAATATTTTGGATTACGAGTTTAAGAAGAAAAACGTTGCGGGAACTATCGCGAACCTTTTTGGCCTAACGCCGTTTCGTTTTCGCTATCCTCTGAGCTTGTTGATGAGATGTCTACCAATGGAGCTGCCTGAAGTTTCATTTCGGAGAACAGTCAGTAAACGACTTCTTTTCCATGTCATAACGGAGGAAAGAAAGAGAATAAGGCAAAATAAAGGAGGAGGGAAAGATAGAGAATGATAGAGAAAAAAGAGGGAGAGATAGACAAACCTCTGGCCTTAGTTGCACTGAGTTGTAACACTGGAATGCGTGATGCCCGGCGAAGCCGCACTTCCTACAGGCTCCCGTGGCTGCTGGCTTGATAATCACCGCTCCGGAAGCATCTAGAGAATTAAAGAGGAGAGAGGGAGAGAAAGAGAGAAAGCGAGAGAGAGACAGAGAGAGAGAGACAGAGAGAGAGAGAGAGGGAGAGAGAGAGTTGTGAAGACAAAAGCCTCTCATATAAATGACGAAAGACCCCTCACCAACAAACTTGGCATCATCGTCGTCGAAGGCCGCCTGCCGTCGGTTGAGTTCTTCCGCATAATCACCCAGTGATCTAAGAAGTAGTGATCTTGAATAATATGGCGAAAAATACTTACGAAGGAAGGTTAACTTCTCTCTATTTCCATGTTCACTATCAAATTTTGGCTATCGGTATTGGCTATTGCAGTTTAAACTAAGCTCGAATTTCCAATAAAAAGATAACAAAAGCATTGCCTGTAGTGAAACAATGTCACTGTCGACTGCTTGGGAAAAGAGGGTGGGCTAGATGTGTTGGAGCCCGGAGAGCAAGACGGATAGAGGTAACATACACAACCGTTGGTCAAAAACTAGGTGGGATATGGTTCCCGGAAGGCCCAAAATCAGGATGGCTCTGAAGCATAGCTTGTACCTTTTTAACCCCGGTTGCCTTCCACTAGAAGTCGGTTCAATGTTCCCTGCGCCTTCGTTACCGCCAAACTTCCGCTTGAACGGCATCGGCTCAAAGTTCGAACCTGACATCTGAATTGGGAGGATCTGTGATATTATCATTTTCCGCTCTTGTCTTATTGTTAGATTCTTTCAAGAGCAAGCCCCCCCCCCCAAGTTAACGACCTGTTTGCTTCACTAAAAGATTAGAACGCAACAAACGCCAGTAAATTGTCAAGCAGTATTGTCCAGGGTGTTTAAACCGCAATCAAGTGGACATTCTGGCATGAAACGAATGAAACTCTTTATATCAAGAAATGGTACAGAATATCAATATTTGTTTGTAATAGACAGGGACCCGCTCAGCAAAGCAAGAAGACCCGGCAATTCTCCACTTCCTTACACAGTTCGATACAGACACAATCACAGTGCTCTGGACATGAATATTCAGCTATGAATCAAACAATTCCGCCACTTTTCTAAAACTTAAAGCATACAACTAGCTACAGAGGGAATTCTAGATCTTCTAGCACAGATAGTCTACGCCATCTGTAGTCTGAAGTGATAAGATTAAGGGTAGATCTTTGTGCAGACCAGGGTGATCAAACTCTCAATGTTCTCAGCAGATCCCTTGATTATCTCCCGCTCTGCGACTGGGATCGCTGCCAAAAGGGCATCCTTGGCCAGCTCAGTCAGCTTCTTCACCTTTCCGAAGCAACGCGCCGGAATTCGGTAGATCGACTTTGAGCTGTTCTTCACAAAGAGAACATCGTCTGAATAGTTACAGTAATCAAGCAGAGAAGTAATAAAGCTTAACGAAATGTTTGCTCCACATTGTAACAGAATGTTATAGACTTGTTTGTTTAATAACTCTTATAACCTTAAAAACCCGCAAAAATCAGAAGAGAATCAAACCAGATGGCAAGCTGATGCCTTGATCAGAGAAAGCGAGTGGATTTCGAGCGAAGGGAGAGACACAAAAGCGCCATCTAAAACATAGGAAAAATAGATCTAGATTCAAGAATGTTTTCCTAGAGTGAGAAAAAGATGAATAGAAACAGAAAAAAGAAAAAAAGAAACGAAAATGTGGAATGTCTAGCCTTGGCTGAACCGCTCCATTCTTGTCCTTCTCCATCTCGATGGTCCACCATTCGATGGCCTCCTCAATATCGTGTTGAATGCTGGCACTCGGGATGAGGATGGTGCCCTTGTCCAACCACACGGTGGACAACTCGTAGCGCATCTTAAAGGAGTTCTTCGGAGAAAACGAAAAAGTTATGCAACGAACAGCAAACAAACCATTCGGGGCGAAACATTCTCCCAGTTGGCGTCACCGGCGACTTCAAGCTGCGCGCCATGACCAAGAACTCCGTTGAGTTGACGAGAGGAGCAGTCGAAGACAGCAAGACGCTGCTTTCCCTCACCGATGCGAACTAACAATGGAGTTTATAAATCAAGTTTTTAAGACTTTTTTCTTCAAAAACAAATTAACACGACTTTATCAGCGGCAGGGTCAAAAAGTGGCAGTTTATTTTTCAGACCCATCTTGATTTTGAGCCTAGCCCGAGTGTACAAAATCTACATCTAACTCTAACCATCTTGGATTTCGGGCTTCAAACCCCCTACTCCACCGTATTTCCACAAGAAGTCGACATCCATTCCCTGACAATGAGCAGCGCTAGGCAAAACGTTCAAAGTTTTGCAAGATCTCTTAACTCATTGCATGTAAAATTACTTACCAATGAACACGTTGTTCTCGTAGCGAAAGACGGCGCAGATGTGCGATACCGTATCCGGAGGATCCCAGATGTGGATGCGTTGAATACTGCGGAGAACGCGGAGTTGTGGATCTGCAGGCAAGATTCATCAAAATATTGTAATTCAAAAGGTAACATTAGTCTAGCTATAACAATCGAGCAGTTATAAAAAAAAAGCAAAATAAAATGGACATAAAAAATACCATTCGGATCAAAATCTCCCACAGTTGCTTCCAGAATGCACTCACGACCAAAATTCTGAATGAGAAAGGCGACGTTGTTATTATGTAGACACTAGATTATATGAAGAATTACAAGTCTTAAAACTACCAATAATAAAGAAAATCAGATTTTAGGAAAAGATGAAATTTACAAACTTCTCCATATAAGAAGAAAGTGTTTGGCGTGTCCGGCGAGAAGAATAAGCCATCCACGTTAATGCAGTCATCAAAACGCATCCAGATCATTCTGCATAAACATCGCTTTACAAAAGGGGGTGGTTCAACTCAATACATCCAAACAGAATCTTGCATTAGGTAAACGAATTAGGTAACAGGCAGTTCTAACCCGAAATCTATGACGTAGAGGAGTGTGAATCGACGATCCGGGCTGAGTTGTTGAATGGAGATCTCTTCCGAGTTGAGAACAAATCCAAGAAGAGACGGAGTCAGTACGTGGAATCGATGACGGCGAAGAGAGAAGAGAGAAGGGCCAAAATCACGAACACCACGATCCTGCAATGGGGGACAAATAGTTGGAATGTCTTAAGGATCCAGTATTAAGCTAATCTTAACAAAGAGAACAACGCAATACACAGTGAACACAATTCACATGCAAATCGAAGGCAAACTATATTTACAAATCGTTTCGAAATGAACAACCTAACCAGAGTGATGTCATCACGCCAAAGGTTCGTCAGCAAGTCGAAGACGTGAACCTTAATGTACAGGAATGCAGTATGTTTTTTTAAAAGTAAAATGGAAGCAAAAAACCCTTTTAGCCAATTGCTAAATCCAAACAAGTTAGAGCAGTCAATAGACCGCAGGAATAAACCTCATTTTCCTCGGCCGCCAGACAGGTCCAGCAAGTGGCGAGGACGAGATCGCCGATGACGGCGAGCTCCTCCACTTCCATCTCGCATGTCCTCTGCCACTCTGCATCCGCGATGTGCTCCACCGACAGGTGGAGACCGTGCAAGTCGCCGATGGGCAACGCCATCTCTCCCAACGAACAAATAGATTGCACCGGATGAGACAAGCTAAGCACGAAAAAAAAATTGGACAAAACAGAAAAGAAATGAAGGCTGGTTTAGTCCAGCTGATAACTTTTAATTAAATAGTGCCCTAAACAGAAAGTTATCTTCCTGTAACGAATGTGATAAGTAAATTACACCATTCATCTTAGGCTATTCCGGAACCATTTATCAGTTTAACAGTTATAAAATGTCCGTCTACATTTTCTATATAATTTATAGATACCAAATCTAAATACATTAGTGATAAATAACAATGAAGATTATAAAGTTAAATTCTTATGTGGGTTTATATCTTGTGTGCCCTAATGAAAGTGTGATAGTTTTATTTCTGAATTACAAGGAGTTGGCGCATTGCCAAGTTCTGTCGCGTTTTCGCTGGCTGTTTTGCTTGGCTTTTTCTGCTAGAGCTGGTATCCCCGTGTCCCTTCGCTGCCCTCCGCAGCCATGCTTCAATTCATGCTGCTGTTCAGTCGGCAGGGCAAGCTTCGGCTGCAGAAGTGGTACACCGCGTACCAGGACAAGGTTTGGCTCTCGCTTTCCCTGATTTACAATGAAACAAAGCTATTTCTGAGTAATATTAACCAACAGATTGGAATCAAGTCTCCAAACCCGACGTAGCGTGTGAAGATCAGTGTCAATGTTTCTTGGATTGAAAAAAAACCTGTTTTGAATTAGAAAGCTGTCTTCGACAGGAAAAGAAGAAGATTTGCCGTGAGTTGATCACTACCATTCTGGCTCGAAAGCCGAAGATGTGCGCCTTCCTGGAGTACAAGCATTTGAAAGTCGTTTATAAGAGGTCGGTTCTTATCTTAAATATTTATGGTGCCTTTATTTTCGTGCGTAGGCGGTTTAAGAGGACGGCAGTATGGAATTGCCATTTGTAAAACATGTTGCTAATTGTGAGGTGTACAAACTATGTGTTGTTCGTATTGACAGAGCGAGCTTAATATAGTGAGTCTAGCCGTAATCTACCGCAATCTGCTTTTCCTTTCAAGATACGCGTCGCTTTACTTCTGCTGCGCGATCGAAGATTCTGACAACGAGCTTCTCTGCCTCGAAATTATTCATCGATACGTTGAGCTGCTCGACAAATACTTCGGCAGTGTAAGTCTCTTGATTCCAATTTCTCAATGACATTTGCCAGTTGCTCGTTAGTCTGCATCTTTTTAAATTCTTTATTTTCCAAGCAGACTTTGTCTTCTTGGTAGCTTGGGTTTTTTTGAAATACATGTTTAAAAAAAGATTGCTGGCATACAACGAATCAGGGAAAAAGAGTAGGTCCCACAAAAAATGTGTGGGTAAAACCTCTGAGGGCCTCGAAAAATATGGTAGATAAGCCAAAAATCCAATTTCTTCTCGTCTCAAAAATTGCATGGGTTGTGCGGTTTGGGCCTGACTTTTTCCCCTACAACGAATGGAAATATACTATCAAATGGAGGAGAGAGCCAAATATTACACCAATATATAAATAGCCGTTTCTGATATTTCCCAAATTTTGTAATGTCCTTCGCTCAGGTGTGCGAGTTGGACATCATCTTCAACTTTGAGAAGGCCTACTTCATCCTTGACGAATTCTTATTGGCCGGAGAGATCCAGGTGCCTTACCTATATTTATTATGTGTTTTTATATATATTTATTTTGCCCATCAGAATACAATTACTGTAGTCGGCGATTAACATTAACAAAAAAAACACTTAGAAAAGAGCCCTGATCATATAAGGTGAAGGTTTTCTTTTTCCTTTTTAACCTATTGAATTAATTTCTTTGAGGAAACAAGCAAGAAGCAAGTGCTCAAGGCAATCGCAGCCCAAGATCTCATCCAAGAGGTTTCTTTTTTCTTACACAACTTTCATCTCTACCATAAAGTTGTAAGAAAGTTGAGGTTTGCTCTATGAAAAGGAATTGACTGAATTTCTTTTCTGTAAAAAAAATGTTCTTGCAAACTGGTTATAGAAAACTATCTTTTCTTCCATTGACTGTACAGTATTTCGGGACATTTTCCTTGGCAAATGATTGTTCGTTTTCCTTTATTGCATTTTTTTAGGAGGAAACACCGCAAGGTTTCTTCGAAGATCACGGCTTGGGATAAAGTAGCGAAAATCAGAAGTAGAATGTACGCTGCTCTTTCTTTTCTTTCTTTGAAACAATATTTATACATTTATTCATGACTATCTATCTTCTAAGTCAAATGTCATTTTACAATAAGTATAGTCTCACTGGTGCCCAAAGTTGTGAAGTCCCCTATTTAATTCATCTCTGACCTAACTGTGATGTATCATTTGTGTCGCGTTATTTATACATGCTAACAGAAAAGTAGTAGATTATTTCACGTACGGTATCATAATATATTGAAATAAAATGTTGGGGATTTCAAAGGCCGCATCGGAAACATGATGACAATTGAAAAAAAGTGATAGGCTACGAAATCAAGAACACTAGACATGGTAAGAGGCGGAAACGGCTAGAGAGAAGAAGGGAGAGGAAGTAGAACCAAGAAAGAGGGGGAGAGAGAATGATGTCACAGATGGGAAACCAGACCTGGATAAGAAGGAGGATGATTGATCCAAAGACATGCCCAACAGGCGCATCCCACCACAAGTGAGAAGCAGGGGAGGAATTGTGAGAGGAAGAGGGAGAGGAGTGCGAGAATACGAAGAAAGCGAAAGTGGCTGGGGGAGGCAGGAACGCGCTAGTGGGACATGGAAAAGATGTGCGGGTGAGAGGGAATCAAAAGGGAGAGAGAGAGAGAAAGAGAGAGAGAGAGAGAGAAAAGGATGGTGGAGAACAGTCGCTTGCGCGACTTACAATCGCGATTTCGTTCAGATGGATTTCTCTGAGAAGGCAGTCAAATATGGCCCATTCTCTTGATTTACCGTTTTGTTCATGCTGCGCATTAAGAACGCTGTTTGAAATTTACTCTGTCGACCTTGTAAGGGAATAGTAAGCTTCCTTTCACCAATAATCTCTCATATCGTGATCAAATCTTCAATTAGTGTTGTTTTTTTTAAATCTCCTTCTCTTTTTACCCATTCTTCTATTTTCCTCACGAAGTCACTCTCTCTCTCTCTTTCTCTCTCTCTGGTTCTTTCTCTCTTCTCTCTCTCTCACTATCCATCTTCTGACAATGAACCAGAATGGGCCAAGCCTTCGACGATGCGATCCACGCAGCCTTCTACCGCTTCGGCCTGGTCGTCCACCGTCACCGTCTTTTCTTCTTCCTCGGATCTCTCCTCTTTGCTTTCGTCTCATCCTTAGGCCTGCTCTTTCTAGAGCAGCAGGTTTCTTCGATTTTTGCTTGGAAATGCATTTTAAATGCTTTAAAGGATTGTCTTACTTATGTTTTAAAGTAAAACAATTAATAAATACTATGAAACAAACAACTTCGAAATTTCGTTATAATACATTTATTCCTAACTAATAAATGAGAAGGCCAAAATAAAGCATGAAATATACTTTCAGACGACAATAGACCCCGAATTCGTGTTCTCGCCTGCAGGCGCGCCATGGAGATTCGAGCGTGCGGTTAGAGATGAAGCTTTTTGAGTTGGCAGTGCGAACTATTCATGGTGCTTTATTCTGTTGCATCGAAAGGACAACATGCGAACATGTTATTGCCATAAACAAGCTGAGGGCCTATAAAATTCTCCCCTACTTTGTTCGGATCTCATTCTCGTTATCTCTCCTTCTCCTTTATCTCTCCCCCTCTCTCTCACGCTCTCTCTCTCTCTCTCCCTCTCTCTCTCTCTCTCTCTCTCTCTCTCTCTCGCTCTCTAACCATAATTCTGACCGAAAATAAATGGAAAATAGATTACATTAGAATTGATGGTTTTCAAATTTTCAGGTGCTGTCTCAGCATTGGCCACTTGATGAACAAGACTTCTGGCCGGGCAAGAGCTACGACTACACAGGATATGTTGATGTGCTAGGTTTCTCGAAGGAAGAGAGAGGGAGGGAGGGAGAGTAATAGCGAGAAAGAGAGAGGGAGAGAAAGAGGGAGAAAAGCAGAAAGAGAGAGAAGGAGAGAGAGAGAGAGAGAGAGAACTAGAAACGTCTCGAAGTTGAAATTGGTGTTTTGAGTTGCCGGAAAGATGCACGACTCTCTCGGCCGACCTAATATCCTGCACACAAAGTATCTCGACGAGATTGACAGGATTAACAAGGTTTGGCGGTTTTTCTCTACACGGTTGTTCAATCGGCAACGATCAAGAATTGTAAATGCTCCCTGTGTATATTCTTATGTGAACCACCGTCCCTTTCTTTCAGTACATCATTAACAATATCTCTGTGCCCGTTGTGGTCGGCGGAAAGAAATATGAGGTTCGTTCAGATTTTGATCTTTTCCTTTCATAACACGCCTTTTTACGTTGACATATTTCTCTCTCTCTCTCTCTCTCCCTCTATCTCTCTCTCTCTCTCTCTCTCTCTCTCTCTCTCTCTCGCTTCACGTTCGTTCTCGCTCAGCTCTTCTCTATTCTCTTTCTATATTTATATTTCGTTCTCCGTCCACTCATCTTCGCTCTCTTTTCCCCCTATCCCTTCAGGTGGCCTACACTGATCTGTGCATGACCTACCGTTGGAAGTGCTACCTGAATGATCACTTGACCATGCTGATGCCTCGCTCTCGCTGGGGAAACTTCTCCTCATCCATCGCCGAGTTCGCCAAAGACATCATTCTCAAAGAGGTTCACTACATACATACATACATATCAACTAAAACAGCGCAGTGTCAAAAAGATCAAGAGAGAAAAGAGGGAGAGAGAGAGAGAGAACCATTATGAGAGATTTATAGAATAGGAGAGAAAAGGAAGGAAAGAGATAGAGACAGTTTCAGAAATTTGCACTATTCTTACTGAATGCATTACAGCAGTTAAATTGTTGAATGGCCATGACAAATATAGAAATCCTCCTGTGCCAGGTGAATATCACGTACCCGATAGGCTGGCGCGGCTCGGAGCCGATCTACTTTGGCGCCCTGGTCGGGATGCCACGGCTGACGGACGAAGAGGGCCACTTTAACTACGCTAGCGCCGTCCGACTCACGTACAACACGAGGGAGCAGAAGGTATCGGGCATTCGGTGTCATAGCCATGAAATGGCATGTGCATCATGAAGATTCCGCATCTCTTTCTGCTGTTTCGGAGGAGCAGAATTAAATAAAATAATTTTGCCATTGAAAAATGTAAAGTGTAAGAGAGAAATGTTGTTTAAAGATTGGCAACATCTCTCGCTTGTGGCGGCAAGAGCTCACTCGCTATCTCACGGACAAGCTGCATCCTCCATCAGGTACAATCTATTTACATTAAAAACTAGTTAACTAAGTTGACTAATGTTGACTAAGCTAAACTTTGTTAAACTTTTTCTGATTATTAAAACACTTCACTTTAGCTTAAAAACTTTTTCTGATTATTAAAAACACTTCACTTTAGCTTAAAACTTCTTTTGAAAATTTTTTATGGCTTTCAAAACACGAAATTCTTAACAGTTGACTTAGTCAACTAAGTTGACTTACTCAACTAAGTTGATTTAGTCAACTAAGTGGACAAATTGAACTCGACACTCTCAACTCTCTCATAATGTAAATGTACACGAAAAAAAAACATGATGATCAAGTTTGGAGGCTTTTGGAGCATTTTGACCCAGCAGACCTCAGTTGACCTTTTTGAACAGTATACTGTAGTTATTATGTAAATGTACACGAAAAGAAACATGCTGGTCAATTTTGGAGGCTTTTGGAGCACGTTGACCCAGCTGACCTTAGTTGACCCTTTCGAACTGTATACTGTAATCTGGCAGCAAAAAAAAGACCTACCCGGCCACTCCTAACATCAAAAAACGAGATACGAGAGCAGGAGGAGCAGAGCAACCGCTCCTCATGCGTTTCGTACCTCAAACTTGGGTAATTAAACCGAGCGCTCACGATTCTCACTTTTGCTGGTAGTTGGCGACGCACGCGAGATTCCTAACTGCCATACTGATCGCTTCTCTAATCTATTAGTCGCAACGATCACTCGTCGTTTTTCGCGCTCTCTCGCCACTCTCCACTCTCTCGCCCATGCTCAAAAGTTCGGAAACACTCTTGCGCACTTGACTCATAAAGGTAATAGGTAACTAAGTTGACTTATTTGACTAAGTTGACCTACCTAACTAAGTTGACTAAAAAAAACCTATTTTTCCTATTTTTTAAACGATTTTTAGCTATTTTTTGGACTATTTCGGCTATTTTGACAAGATGGAACTAAGTTTTGAACTAAGTTGATAACGTGACTAAGTTGACCTTTTTGACCGGGATACTGTAGCTATTATGTAAATGTACACGAAAAGAAACATGCTGGCCAAGTTTGGAGGCGTTTGGAGCACATTGACCCAACGGACCCAAAGTGACATACTGTGGATTCAAAAAATTACACGAAAAGAAAGTTGCTGGGTGAGGTTGGCGGCATTTGGAGCATGTTGACCCAGCTGACCTCAGATGACCCAATTGAACGGGGTACTGTAGGTTTTTGTATAAAATAAAACTCGCAAAACATGTTGGCAAAACATTGATCACATGCGGGTTTGAACCCCTGAGGGACGCCGCTCGACGTCTCCTAACTCGTCAGATCGGACGTGATCCTCTTCCTCTTGAGAAATGTTGTTTAAAGATTGGCAACATCTCTCGCTTGTGGCGGCAAGAGCTCACTCGCTATCTCACGGACAAGCTGCATCCTCCATCAGGTACAATCTATTTACATTAAAAACTAGTTAACTAAGTTGACTAATGTTGACTAAGCTAAACTTTGTTAAACTTTTTCTGATTATTAAAACACTTCACTTTAGCTTAAAAACTTTTTCTGATTATTAAAAACACTTCACTTTAGCTTAAAACTTCTTTTGAAAATTTTTTATGGCTTTCAAAACACGAAATTCTTAACAGTTGACTTAGTCAACTAAGTTGACTTACTCAACTAAGTTGATTTAGTCAACTAAGTGGACAAATTGAACTCGACACTCTCAACTCTCTCATAATGTAAATGTACACGAAAAAAAAACATGATGATCAAGTTTGGAGGCTTTTGGAGCATTTTGACCCAGCAGACCTCAGTTGACCTTTTTGAACAGTATACTGTAGTTATTATGTAAATGTACACGAAAAGAAACATGCTGGTCAATTTTGGAGGCTTTTGGAGCACGTTGACCCAGCTGACCTTAGTTGACCCTTTCGAACTGTATACTGTAATCTGGCAGCAAAAAAAAGACCTACCCGGCCACTCCTAACATCAAAAAACGAGATACGAGAGCAGGAGGAGCAGAGCAACCGCTCCTCATGCGTTTCGTACCTCAAACTTGGGTAATTAAACCGAGCGCTCACGATTCTCACTTTTGCTGGTAGTTGGCGACGCACGCGAGATTCCTAACTGCCATACTGATCGCTTCTCTAATCTATTAGTCGCAACGATCACTCGTCGTTTTTCGCGCTCTCTCGCCACTCTCCACTCTCTCGCCCATGCTCAAAAGTTCGGAAACACTCTTGCGCACTTGACTCATAAAGGTAATAGGTAACTAAGTTGACTTATTTGACTAAGTTGACCTACCTAACTAAGTTGACTAAAAAAAACCTATTTTTCCTATTTTTTAAACGATTTTTAGCTATTTTTTGGACTATTTCGGCTATTTTGACAAGATGGAACTAAGTTTTGAACTAAGTTGATAACGTGACTAAGTTGACCTTTTTGACCGGGATACTGTAGCTATTATGTAAATGTACACGAAAAGAAACATGCTGGCCAAGTTTGGAGGCGTTTGGAGCACATTGACCCAACGGACCCAAAGTGACATACTGTGGATTCAAAAAATTACACGAAAAGAAAGTTGCTGGGTGAGGTTGGCGGCATTTGGAGCATGTTGACCCAGCTGACCTCAGATGACCCAATTGAACGGGGTACTGTAGGTTTTTGTATAAAATAAAACTCGCAAAACATGTTGGCAAAACATTGATCACATGCGGGTTTGAACCCCTGAGGGACGCCGCTCGACGTCTCCTAACTCGTCAGATCGGACGTGATCGCTACTTCGTTCGTTGGAGGCTACCTCAAACTTGGGTAATTAAACCGCCCGGAAGCAGGATTGTGCGAGGGGGTGTATCGAGCCGCGCATGCGAGATTCCGAGACAGCCGAACAGGATGTCTTTCTTTCTTGCTCGTGTACTATTTCGCGACTGTCTTTTTCTATGGCCAAGCCACGTGTAACGTTATGTCGTCTGTTTTGCTTGTGTACGCGAGAGAGCTGTACTATCTCGACTGGACATTTATAGTCGACAACTTGACTATACGGGGGAACTAGGTAACTAAATTGACTTATTTGACCAAGTTGACTTACCTAACTAAGTTGACTAAAAAACCTATTTTTACTATTTTTTCTATGATTTTTAGCTATTTTTCTGGACAATTTGGGCTATTTTGACACTATTGAACTAAGTTTTGAACTAAGTTGATAACGTGACTAAGTTGACCCTTTCGAACGGGATACTGTAGCTCTTATGTAAATGTACACGAGGAGGAACATACTGGCCAAGTTTGGATGCGTTTGGAGCAAGTTGACCCAACGGACCCAAAATGACCTTTTTGACCGTGATACTGTAGCTATTATGTAAATGTACACGAGGAGGAACATGCTGGTCAAGTTTGGATGCATTTGGAGCAAGTTGACCCAACGGACCCAAGATGACTTTTTTGACCGTGATACTGTAGGGTTTATGTAAAATGGAAATTTGAATTTAAACTGCTGTGACTCCCGTCGCGACTTTGTTCATCCTGTAAGTCACAGCGGCGCAACAGATAATTAAACAGACTCGCAGGCTCGGTGACGTGTTTACGTTCTCGTTCATACTGTAAGTCTCAGCGGCGCAACAGCTAATTAAACAGACTCGCAGGCTCGGTGACGTGTCTTTTTTTCTCTGCTTGCACTATTTCGCGACTGTCTTTTTCTATGGCCAAGCCGATGGTAAAGTTATTTCGTCTGTTTTGCTTGTGTTCGCGAGAGAGCTGTACTATCTCGACTGGACAGTTCCATTTGACGATTTGACTACGGGGGGGAATAGGTAACTAAGTTGACTTATTTGACCAAGTTGACTTACCTAACTAAGTTGACTAAAAAACCTATTTTTACTATTTTTTCTATGATTTTTAGCTATTTTTCTGGACAATTTGGGCTATTTTGACACTATTGAACTAAGTTTTGAACTAAGTTGATAACGTGACTAAGTTGACCCTTTCGAACGGGATACTGTAGCTCTTATGTAAATGTACACGAGGAGGAACATACTGGCCAAGTTTGGATGCGTTTGGAGCAAGTTGACCCAACGGACCCAAAATGACCTTTTTGACCGGGATACTGTAGCTATTATGTAAATGTACACGAGGAGGAACATACTGGTCAAGTTTGGATGCATTTGGAGCAAGTTGACCCAACGGACCCAAGATGACTTTTTTGACCGTGATACTGTAGGGTTTATGTAAAATGGAAATTTGAATTTAAACTGCTGTGACTCCCGTCGCGACTTTGTTCATACTGTAAGTCACAGCGGCGCAACAGCTAATTAAACAGACTCGCAGGCTCGGTGACGTGTTTACGTTCTCGCGACTCGCAGGCTCGGTGACGTGTCTTTTTTTCTCTGCTTGCACTATTTCGCGACTGTCTTTTTCTATGGCCAAGCCACGTGCAACGTTATTTCGTCTGTTTTGCTTGTGCACGCGAGAGACGTACGCTATCTCGATGCCTCATTGCCGTTTGACCATTTGACTACGGGGGGGAATTGAGATTTCTGAGCCAAATATTACAGGGTACATATGTATGCGGGACAATGAAGCAGACAATGTTTTCTACATTAAAATATTCAAACTGTTCGAAATTGCTTTTCTCAGCATAACATTGTCTCTGTAGATATCCTCGAGTTTGGGATGTACCACAACGAGTCGTTGCCCGAGGGTCTTCAGGACGTTGCTGATGCACTCACTCCGAAGGTTTTCTTTCTAACAACCCCCAACTTCATCATAATGTGCATCTTAATGTTGTATCGTTATGAAAAATTTTCATCAATATATTTTTCTCTCTGGATAATTTAATATAAAAAGCATGACAATTAGTTCATCTACCGTTATCCACAATAAACCCCCTTTGAGTTCGCGGGCACCGTCACAATCCTCTTCACCTTCTGCTTCATCGTCTCCGTCGTGCTCATCAACCACGGCAATGGAGTCATCGGCATCGACTGGGTGCGCTCCAAGCCGATCGTGGTCACGGCTGGTTAGAAGATTTCCAGAAAGCAGCTTTAGTCCTTTACCACATTTCATGTTTTATATTGTGTTTTGATAACTAGTGGTTGTTATCTCGTGAAATTAAGAGTACAATTTGTGTTTCCCATTAAAGGTCTCTTCGTGCCGCTGATTTCAATTCCTACAGCCTTCGGGCTGATCCTCTGGACCGGCGCTCTCTACAACGCCATAGTCAACGTCTCGCCGTTCCTCGTGCTTTGTAGGCTGAAAAATTCAAATATTATAATTAGTTGTAGAGTTATAATTCATCCACCGTTATGCCTTGAGGCATTGGCATCGACGATCTGTTCGTTATGTCTGCTGCGTGGCACAGAACAAATCCGGAGAAACGACCTGAGATTCGGTTGGGCTTTTTTTATATATAGAATACACAGAACAGAAAGAGAACTAATTGTAGAGAGATATAGCTGATTGAGATTAATGATAAGATAATGTGAGGGGAACTCAAAATTTGCACTGGCGATCTCTTTTGAGAATCGCTGAAACTCTTCAAGAGGCCGCCGTCGCAATTAGCGTAACAAGTGTCACTGATGTGGTAGGAGATATTCGATGTTTCTTTCTCTATCCATGTTTGAATCCTGGTCATTTCTCTGGTACTGCCTTTTCCGCCTTTTCTCCTTCTCTCCTTCTCTCTCTCTCTCCCTCCCTTTTCCTCTCTCTCTCACACACAGAGAAGAAAGTCTTGTGGGACAAGACATTCAGGCTAGACATTATGTCCGCGATTGGCTCTGAGACATGAATGTCCAGTCCCACTAGACAGCAAATGTCTAGCCGCGTATGTCCAAACGTACGAGACATGGCCGGCTAGACTGAATGTCTTGTCCCATTGGACAGAATGTCTAGCCAATCAATTTTGCGCTGCCCGCGCTCCCTCCCGTTCTTGTTTCTTCTTGCTTTGTTTTGCTTCATCATTTCAGATCTATCCAATGCATTATATGAAGTATAGGAAATAGTTTTTAATCAACCACATATTCAACAGACATCGAGAAACAAAACAAGCGAGCAAGGGAAGGGAAAGGGCGGAAGTCTGAGGGAGAAGGGGGAAGGGAAGACGGCATGAGGAGAGAGTCGGTGGCTACTCGGCAGCGTTGACCGATGAGCGGCAGGACCATGAGCTCAGGCGCCGCGGCACGCGCAGTCACGGCGCGCGCGTCCGTGTCCTACTTCGTGGCCTGCAAGGGGTATTCAGATTGCATGAAGAGCATGGGTCGGCTGACATCCGCGGCGAGAACGACGATCTTGTCGGTCTTGGCGGCGCCGTTCTGGAGGAGGACGTCGATGCGGAGAGTGTCGCAGGGCTCGACGAAGGCATGCACCGGACTCACGCGATACAGCTGGTTGTCCGAGCACTTCACCTGCAAACAAGTCAATGCTTTACCTGCAAACAAGTCAATGCTTTACAAGGAATATTTGCTCTGATGATTCCAAATGAAGACCTTGATGGTTCGGCGCTTGTCGGTGGTGTTGAGGACGGAGACCTGCGAGAGTCCGCCGGCGGCCTTGAAGCGAAGGTCGGAGGGCGCGAGCTGGAGCTGCATGGGGACGGCGGCAGTCGGAACGAGGAGAGGCTGGGAGGCGGGCAAGGCGCTGCACCATCAGCAGATGGTGCAGCGCCTTCGCCGACTTCGCAGCAGTCGACAATAGACGCCTTTGCGCCAACGCGCCAACGGCCGTGAGAATCGGGCGCCGCATCCATCAGACGGCACCCGCAACTCGCGAAGCAGTCTACCTGCAACATGGAAGCTCCAAACCTTGATTGTCGCGAATGTCTCGGCTGCGACACCCCGCCTGCGGCAGCCCACAAAAGACGCCTTGGCGACCGCGCGCCGACCTGGGAAGGAAAAACCAAACATAATAACAGCAAAAGTAATATGGAAAACAACATTATAATCGTTCCTATTTTTTCAGCTTTTTTTCTGAATTTTACAGTCCGTGCGTAGCTAAACGCTTCGAATATTTTTGTAATGACCAAAAAAATTCTAGACATTCAAGACATTCACGTTCCGTGAAATTTCTAGACATTGAAGTCTTGTTTCATTAGACATCACTGAGCTAGACATGCGATGTCTTAGACATTTTTAGGACATTCAGGGCTAGACATTTGATGTCTAAGACATTCTTTTCTGTGTGCATTCTTTCTCTCCCTCCACGCTCTCTCTTTGTTCTCTGCCACTCTGCTCATTGCTTCAGCTGACATTTGCCATTGGAATCTGGACACCGCTGCCTGCCGTCCGAATGTTCTGTCTCTACGCGTGCATTCAGTGCCTCTTCACATATCTCTTCCAGGTGCAATTTCTTTTTTTTGTTAGTTACGAAAACAGAACAGCTTGCTTTGTGTCTTCTGTTGAGAAATATTTTAATTTCTTTATAATTTTTTATGCTGAACGTAATTAATTTTGCAATTCTCTGCTAATTCAAGATTATTTTAAGCTACGTATATTTTTAAATGATGTTTAGCTGACCTTTTTCTCACCTGTCCTTGCTTACGCGGCCGAGATGGAGGCCCGCGGCACGCACTCGCTCCTCTTCTGCCGCGCCATTCACGCCAGCGATACCAGTCAGTCACTTCAGTCTACTTATCAGGGAAAGAACATTCAATGTTCCTTATCCTCTTCCCATTCTTTCCTGACATCAACAACCTTGCAGAGTCCAAGTTCAAGATGCACTTCCTGGCGGGCTCCGTGACACGGCGATCTCAGTGGAATGAGGCGGCTGCAGAAGGAGAAGCTGGCGGAGAGGTGCAAAAGGATGACCTTCTTGCTGCAACTAAGGTTTATTGAAAAAAATAAAAGTAGAAATTTTTGGTTTCGAAAGCTTTTAATAATAAAATTTCGATTTCGAAAACTGTTAATATGACATTTCCCGTAAATTTCACGTATTTGAGGAGACACGTTTTCAACAGCCAAACATTCTGCAGTCGCCAAAGAAAGGAGGTAGCCGACTCAGTCGAGCATTTCGCCTCATTGCAGATCGCCTAGAGAAAAAGAATCAGGTTTTTTTCTGAAAAAAAAGGGTTTTTTTTTTTAGAAATAATTGGAAAAAATATAATTTTATTAAATTATAAGTTTTGTTATATAACTTAAAAAGGGATACATAGTCATATTCGAGTACTTTGAAGGAGCACGAAGAAGTGGGCGAAGAGACACTCGTAAATCGTGTTTTCCGCGAGTTTGTCGCGCCCTTTCTGCTCGAGAGAACCACACAGGTCGGCTTTTGTTATGTATTAATGAAATAAATATCTCATTTATTAATATTATTACCTTTTAACTATAATATCTCTCCATATACATATGCATGTACATTAGCCATCTGCTTTCAAAGGAAAGATACCCTAGGTATGTGCTGCTCTAATCTACCTTGTGTTCATATCGGGAGCCATCATCGGAATAGTCCAGATCAAGGTACGAAGTAAAACATTTATTTTCAATGATTTGTACTTTAAGAATAATTTACTTTATGCTACCCATAGATATATATGTAAGTGAATTTGATTTAATTGAAATTCTGGGATGCTTGTATTCTTTAGGAGGGACTCTCGCCAAAGTTTTTAGTCCGCGAGAGCTTCTACCTCGCCGACTTCTACAAACTCGTCGACGAGACACTCTGGCAGGAGGGTCAGTGAGAAGAGTGAGAGGGGAGGGAGAGGAAGCAAGAGAGAGAGAGAAAGAGCAAGAAACAGAGATAGGGGGAATAGAAACATATCGAAAGCTGTAACTTTCTTGAAACCCACCGATTCTTTGCATATAGTACATATTTGCATGCAACATGACTAAATAAGTTTCTTTCTGCCTGAGCCATTTTAGGAGTGATTAAGTGGAATACATTTACATAATTTGTCCACATACGGGTTTATTCCAGGACTTCAGATGCAGATTGTTGTGAACAATCCGCCGGATCTCTCAACGCCGGAAGGTCTCAAAGGCATCAACGACATGGTTGCCGAGTTTGAGGTAGACTATTTACGAGTTGAAGAAATATCAAACTTGAAAGCAATTATTAAAATCAATTGATCGATTTTTCATTTGAAAAAGAACTATGATACAGGACACCGAGTATACAATGAAGGCGAACGCAACCATGTTCTGGTTGAGGGCATATGAGAGGCATCTGCAGGAGCAGCAGGACGAGTTGCGACTTCGGCTTCCTAATGGGTTTTTTTTTATTTTTTTATTTGTTTAAATGTTGTGAATACACGTCCGTGTAAAAATGAGAAAGCATAAAACTTTCTTGCTTGTAGCACGGCCGAATGGTACCAACGCTGTCGAGAGTGGCTCGTGGTTGCAGGCGGACGCGCTCTCTGGGAGAAGGACATGGTCTGGGGCACGGGAGAGGTTAGAGAGAAGAGAAGCTAATGCTAAGATAGTAGAATTGAGAAGATTCACTTTATCTGCTTCTAATTAGAACGTCGCCAACTTGTTGGCCTTCCGTCTTCAAATCGGCCTTCGAAACTATCGAACGCCGACCGATCACACCTTTAGCTGCAGGTTTTGAATACTAATATTGTTTACGTGTTCTCAAGTTTTTTTATTTGCTGTAAAACGAATATTGTGTGATAATAATATTGATGTAGATTGATGCGTGAGATCGCTTCCCGCTTCCAGCACTACAATGTCACCACATTCCACGAGTACTACCCTTTCGCCGATCAGGTCGAAGATTAAGATTAACAAAATTAACAATGGTATTTTCAATTATGCAAGTATTAACCGGTAAATATCACCGCTATGAAAATACCATTCCGGTGCTACAGTACCTGGCGCTGAAGCCCTCGCTTGTGTCGAACTTCTTGGTCGGCTTGAGCATGATGCTGGCCGTCTCTCTCGTCATGATTCCAGACTGGCGGGCGGCTTGCGCGGTCGTCCTCGCCGTCGCCTCCATCAATATTGGTTGGCATATTTTTGTACTTCAAGATATTTGAATAAAAATATATGGAATGGTTAGAACGAAGAAGAGGTACAGAAAATTAACCAAGCGAGACATGAGTGATAACGAGTCAAAATGTGAGAAAGGTGTTAATGTTGGAGGTGATTGAGGAATTTAAGCTAGAAGGGGGGAGCGAAATAACAAGAGACCTAGACTGAGAGAGAGAGAGAGAGAGAGAGAGAGAGAGAGAAAGGAGAGATATCTGCAGGTGTCCTCGGCTACATGACCTTCTGGGGAGTGCATCTCGACTCGGTGTCCATGATCACTGTCATCATGTGCATTGGCTTCGCCGTCGACCTCTCAGCACACATTGCATACGCCTACGCTCAAGTAAGATTTTTGAAAGTTTATCTTTTTCAAAGCTTATTCGTTTTGCCAGTCTTGTATTTATTTATGCAAGAAAATACTTAAGTAAGTACAAAGGGCTCAATTCTTGCTGTCCACGATGAAAGATATTTTGAAATGCCATGTTGATTGAAGGCCTCCGGTGATCCGCGCCGACGTGTCATCACTGCGCTCGAGGAGCTCGGATGGCCAGTCTTTCTTGTCAGTTTCCTGTGATATTCCATTCACCTGATTTTTCCAATTGGGCCTATTCTAAAGTCTTTGAAAATTATTTTAAATCTGATTTTGAATTGTTGCGTAGGAATGTGCATTTCCTTGTTTGCTGATGTTGAGGGCGCAACGTCGACGATTCTCGGCATAATGACGTTGATTCTCGTCGACGCCTACATCATTCGCATATTCTTCAAAACTGTTCGTCATTTCTTTCGACTTATTCTATTCTTATTTTTATCTCCTTTTTGTCTACATGTGCTTTCTTGTTATTTCACGTCCTGCTGTCTCTCTCTCTCTCTCCCTCTCTCTCTCCATGGCAGGTCTTCCTGGTAATCTCCTTCAGCATGCTGCACGGACTTCTCTTCTTGCCCATCTTACTCATGATCATTATTCCGAACACAAAAGTCCGCAAGAATGAAGTAAAGTCACGCGAAGCAATTCCTTCATCCATCAGAAATGACGGTTAGCAAACACAAATGTTTATTTGTCAAACGCAGAAGTTATATTCAAAGAAAATGTGAAAGAAATTGCGTTCAGCAGGAACAATCAAAAGTGACCGGCCATATGTGGACAACATCAATTCGATTGAGACTATCAATCGAGCTTCGGAATTTACAGCGAGCCAAGAAGTTAAGGAAGATTTGGCAGCGGGCCAAAATAGGAAGAAAAATAGCAGCGAGAGTCTTGCCGTTCGGAAGTCTTCTGACGAGAGCAGCTTCCGAAGCTGTGAGAGCAGAATGACGACGTCGAAAGAGAAGACGAGGAGAGAAGAGGAGACAGAGAGTGTTAGAGAGGAGGGAGAAGAGAAAGAGAAGAATGAAGGAGAGGGAGAAAGAAAAGTAGAAGAGGGAGAAAGAAAAACAGAAGAGGGAGAAAGAAGAGAAGAAGAGGGAGAAAGAAAAGAAGAAGAGGGAGAAAGAAAAGAAGAAATCGGAAAAAGAAAGGAAGAAGAGGGAGAAAGGAAAGGAGAAAAGAAAGAGGGAAAGGAAGTTGCAAAAATGAAGAGAGAAGAGTCTGAGGATAGTATAGAAAGAGACAGAAGCGTAAAATCTGAAGAGAATAAGGAGCGAACGTATGCGGAGGGAGAAGAGAAGACGGCAGCTCATGGAGCGAGTGGAGGGGAAAATGAGCCCTCCTTAAGAGTGCATGAAGCGACTGAGGAAAAAGAAGGTGATAAGAAGAGTGAAGGTGCGGGAACAAAGAAGGACTGAGGCTGTATTTATGTGTTAATATTGTATGTTTACGTATGTATTTATGTGTCACTGTCTTCATGCCGAAGATACTTTTTGAATGTCTTAAAGCAGTGCTCTCACCAAATTGTATCGTAGCGATACTCGACATTATGCTCAGCGTCACTTCTTGTCGAATTCACTTTGACGCCATCACAATGCTACGTGTAGTATTGCTTCTTACTTCTGAATCCTTTCCTCACAGGCATATATGTAAAATAAAATATGCATTTTTCACCATTCTTATGATAAACATTGTCAAGCTCCTTAAAACAAGCGAAGACACATTAGCCATGGCAAGTTTGATATGCGAAAATATAATCAGTCACGAATAAAGCAGCTATATGTACATATGTATGTATGTATGCTAATACGTTTTGGCCACTTGTAATCCACAATATTTCTTTGTCATCTTCATTTCTTCCAAAGCAATGATGGCAGTTACGGCCTTGCACGGCTTGTTCTGTCATTGTCAGCCTCTTCCACAATCTGGGTCTCCAGAGACGCTTCTAAACGCTCTGGAAACTCCTTGGAATCCGTCGATTGTCAAGGGAATAAATCTCTTCAGCCTCGCCCTTTGCTCCAATGATACTTCGTTGAGTTCGACCCTTCAGAATTGACGGCGGAGTACTGCAAGAAAATCCTTTGTTTTTGAAATTCCCAGAAGGATCTAACGGTCGTTATTTAAAAATTTAAATACTTCAACAAAAGAATTTTGTCGAAAAATAAACTTGCAAAAAGGGCAAAATTGAATTTTGATTGATATTATTATTTTAAATTTAATAATTTAATAACCTACTTTCTCAGAAATGATGCGGAGGTTGTGGAAGAAGAGAATTCGCCGACCGGAGGCTCGACCGACTCAGCCAATGATGACGTCATCCGATGAGGTTGAAGTCGCCTCAGCTTCAATGTCATCTCATCGATGAGCATCAGTGTCAGCCTCGACCACCACAGCACCACGAGGCCGTTGAATATGAGTATTTATTTTATAGTTTAAATATTATCAATTAATTTAACATTATAATTGACATGTAAAATCGTAATTATTGAAAACATAAAATGTTTAAAATATATTGCCTATTATTAGTATTCCCTTTTAAAAAGTGGAACAGTTTTTCTAAATGACATGGAGCAATAAATATATTGCTTATACACTGTCATTGCAAAGGAGAGAAAAGATAAGTATTATGAATGTGAGAGGGTGGAAAGAGGCTCTTTCCCTGCGGGACTATGTTTGTCTACTTCTCTCCTCCTTTCACATTCTCTCAGCGTGTTCCCCTATCATTTGGTTCCCCGTTTCCTTTTGCTGATTGCGGGGCGTCGTGGCGGGCGCCTGTGAGCCAGTGTCTAGGCCGCAGAGCGGATGGAGTGAGTGAGAGGAGGAGTCCTGTCGGTGGTGCGGCCAGCGGAGACCGGGCGTCCGCGCCAAGCGGGGCGTCACTAGGCACCGCCGGTCGGAGGACGGGCGGGGCCGGGTGGCCAAGGAGAACCGGACGGCTCAGGTCCGAAAGGAAGCAGGCAAAAGGTTCCGCGCCTTGACAGTGGCCGGGTCGCGCACGCGAGTTCGCCCCCGCCGATCAGCCTCCTCGATACCTCACGACTCCCGCTCACTTTTTCCTTTTATTTTCATAATTTATTTACTTGTAGAAAATCAGCGCAAAGAAGAAAAGAGAAAAGCCACAAATGTCTAAATGTGCATTGATGTCAAATAACAGACCTGGAGGTGCTATGAGAGTAGCGAGCGAGATTGATGCCGGCCAAAGAATGACGCCACGCCAGCCGAGACGAAGAAGCATTACAGCGAGCACCAGGGAGAGCAGCGAGAAGGACACCTTGGATAGAAGAGGAAGGGGTCAGGCAGATAGAGAGAAGATTGCCTTGCAAGCTGGGGACATTCAGCCTGGATTCACGACTTGTAAATAAAAGTGGATATAAAATATAATGTCTAAGCTCTCCTCACCTGCCAGAACAGATGTGGCACAAGCAGCCAGCGTTGCTTGTTATGAATGCCGAGCAGAAGAAGAAATGATGTCACCAGGCAGAGAGTGCACTCTGTACAATTCTATTCCATTAGGTTATTTTTTTGTTCTGGAGAGATTGATAGAATTCCTCATTAAATCTTATCTTTTTTCTAAAGGTATTTCAAAAGGCATTAAGTTAGATGCTTTGCCACTCTTAAAAAAAACTCTACCCTGGTCCTCCCTCTTTCTCTTTCTCTCTCTTTCTCTGTGTTGGCCTTTTGCCGTCTCCTTGCCCACTTTCAGCACAAGAAAAGTCAAACGGAGTGAGTTTATTGACCGGTGACATGGACGGCAAACAACTCTCTGCCGCGGCCGTCCATGCTGTGCAGGAAGTAGAAGTAATCGCCGTCACGGCTCAGCAGATCCGGCGACTGCGCGAGTAACACGCAAGCGAAGAACACCTTCGAGCAGATATATATGTATGTAGCTCTTCCGAAGGATAGAAGATGGAATTCGACGCGAGTTCCAAGAGGACTTTGTACTTATGAAAGAAATAATAACAAAAAAGATAGACCTCAATGAAAGTAATGAGTCGAACCGTCTGTTCAAGACTGAGAAGACCACCCATGCAAGAAAACTGAAATCGGTTTTTATTTAAAGAAGCTGGAAATCGTATCCCTTATTTGAATGTCTCTTATTCGCCTGAACAAACATACCGAAGGAGCATGTGGCTTCAAAATTCAGGAAAAAGTAAATTGAGGTAGTGAGATTCTTGCACTTACACAAGTTGAGTTAACGACAATACAAATTTGAAAAAAAGTTGGCTGATAGCAAAATAATGTTAACAAGGAAATGGGCTGACAGCAGCTGGGTCGCCTTCGCTTTCCTTGTGATTGTCGTTGCTGGGCGGTCGTTCCTCTTCAATGTCCTTTGGTGGCTGGCCATTCCACTCACCATTCTTCTTCTCTTCCCCCGTCGTGTCGGGTTGCAATGGCATTCCTTTTTTTCTTCTCTGAATTCCTAGCTGTTAGTTTCAGAAAAGAAATTGCGTTGCAGAATGAAAGTTCAAGCATTCTATACACGACCAAGTGAACATGTGATGTTATTCTTAAAATATATACATATTAGTAAAAATAGTAAAATAGAAAATAGCCGAACAGATAGTATTTTCTGTATGCTGCGTAACTAAATTTACGGGAACAATTACTGAAAATTCGTATTTTCGGCGTGATAGGTGATTAAATATCATCTTTTTATTGTAATAGAAAGGGCTTATTCGTTTTAGAAGAGAAGTCAAAGTGGCGCCTAGATGGTGGCTTTGGCGCTGCGTGCATTTCTGGAAAAGATATCCCGAGCGCCTAATGAGACTCCTCCAGCAGCAACATTTCGCTTCTTCGAATTGCTACGTTGAAGCGCACAAACTTTCAACAAAGGCGAGAAACCACGACAAGAGGAGAGAAGTAGACAGATGAAGAAAGAGAGATAGTACATGGAAACGGAGAGATAGAGAAGGAGGCTGCCTTTGGGTGAAAGGCGACAGCAGGGTCCTCATGCCATTAGAGAGAGCGGTACGCTAGTTTCCGAAGTTCCCGAGGACAGATCTGTTGGCGTCGAGAGCTTGTTAAATGGGATGAGAAAGGAGTGAAAGGGGAGACAGAGAAGAAAGAGTGGAGAGTGGAGTGAGCATGACGGTGCAAACAAAAAGGAGATGGCCTTTAAGATATACAAGAAGAAACATAACGATGTTTAAATTAGAACTAAAGCTGAACAAGAATAAGTGCAAATGCCGGATGGGCAATGGCCGGGAGAAAGAATTTGCGTTTTATATTTTCTTCTCATTATAATTGATAAATTCAAAATACTAGTTGATAGTGCGGCACACTAGGTTTCCTGCATCTATGTATGTATGTACATACAGCTCCAAATTTGGCCCCAGGAGACCCTTCAGACACACATAACAAATTCTGTCGTAAGATTCAACTGAATTTAGGTCCGCGAGAACTGAAATAAGTTGAGGTTTTCCAAGACGCATTTCCGCAAGAATTCCTTTTTGCCCTCTGCTCGATCGGACAAATTCGTAAAGGTACATAGTCGCATCCTACTCAAGATAAAAAAAACAAGGAGTGGTGGATGGAAAGCAATATGTACATACATATATGCTGTATTGCAAATGGCTGAAGCAGGACAGTTTATTACACCCTAGTCTGCCTGAAGGCGAAAATATTGCATATGTACAAACAAGAAAAAAGCCTCGTTCCGCATCTCTCGCCTGTGCCAAAATAATGTCTGTGCCCGGCTTGACTTGATCTCAAATCCGAATTTTATTATCCCTCGCTCTACCTCTCCCCATATATTTTTCTCTTTCAATCTCACCCTAGCCCACTTTTTCTTCCTCGCTGTTCCTTCCTCAGTATTCTCCCGACTTCCTCAAAGTAGGAAATGAGTTTGGAACATAAGGGGACAACAGGGAAAAAAGATTATTCTGAATGAACGGTGAAATAGTGCGTGAAATAAATACTTAAGTAAGATGGCAATAATTAAAAGATAGATCGTTTCAGTAAGCGGAGAAATAGAGAGGGATGGGGGAGAGATTAAAAGAGATAAAATTTCAAAAAGGAGAAGGAGAGAGATGGGGAAAAAACTGAATTGAAAAGAATACATGCAGAAGAAGAAGGCTGGTAGTAGTTTAAGAAGCATATTCGCAGTGATCTTAGAAGAACGCATTCTTCAAAAGTCTAAGATCTTAAAGCACCAAACCCTTTTTTATTCGAACGTACTTATGTTTCCGTATTGCTCAGATTGCTACACACTCTACGCGAGCACCAAGCAATCTAGCATTGAAATTGTTTCTTCTACTACACATGCATGGCCATTGAGGAAATGGAAAAAAGAGAAGAAGAGATAGAAAAAGAGGGAGAAAAAGAAAGACAAAAAGATAGGGAAAGAGGAAGAGAACGAGATAGAGAAAGAGAAGAATGAGAATGAGGAAGAGTAAGAGAAAGAGAACGAGCAAAAGTAACTGAAAGAAATAAAATGCTAGAACGAGTGATATCAGAAATGAACTCTGTGTACATATTGTGCATGCCTTGAACGAACCAATCTAATTGTTAGACAATTTTAGCGCTGTCAGGTTAAGAGAACGGTCAAATTCCTCTTTCCTCACAACGACATGGACTATCATTAGAAACAAAAAATAACTACTTCTCGCATGACATCTTGAAGAATCGGCAAGGATCCAAGTCTACTTCCATGCAAGTAAAAAGGGAAAGGAACAGAGGAGACCAAGCAAAGTAATCCAATTAAAGGGAGTAGTCGGGGCACTAGCGAATTTGATAGCTCTGTCCACACAGCTTGACTGAAATTCTAGCATTTGTAATAGAAACACGAAAAGCCCGAAACAAGACTTTCTATTAAACACATCTTGGCAAATTTTACATTTCAAAATAAAATATAATTTTGTAAGAAGAAGAAGAAGGGAAACAAATCTCAGAGTCGACGTGTCTGTTCCTGACAGCAAAGTAATCATCGCCTTCTGAGAATGAAAGAGTCCATCTTCGAAGAAGACTGCTTTGCAGTGCCAGCCGGCAGGTTCAATCGACATGGCTAACCGGCATTAGATAGTATTTTTGGTTTTTAATAAATAGAAAATTGAATGGTTCGAATTATTTCATGTTACTGTTGATGAATTGTCCTCCTGCCAGTTGTTAATATATGTACAGTCCCGCCCAGGATCTTGGTACCGAGGATGCGTCGGACGCATCGGACGCATCCAAATGCATCCTCGTTAATAACTATTTTCCTAGCAAAGACTAAAATATTTTAACTGGTACATTAGTTTGCTTTTAGAGAACGGATGCTACTGATAGAAAATCGATAATTTCTAATCATTTGATAAGAAGTTATCAGTTTTTGCTTATAAAAAATTTCATTTCTAATATTTTTCAATGAAATTTCTCCTTTACCATTATTTTGTCTCTACCCACATCCCCAAATAACAAAATTAGAGATTGTATCATTGATAACGGAAATCGATAAATCAGACCTTATCACGCATGTTCATTAGCTGAGAAGAATCGCCTAACGATTCTGAATCTAATTATCTAATCAGTTTTACAACAAAGTGCCGTTTAACAATATATTTTTATTGTGTATACAGTCCCGCTCAACATTGTTGGGTCCGGTATTAATAGTATTAATATAAATAATACAAACTGGAATAGCGCGCTGAATACGCATTTTCGTGCCATTTCGCGTAGGAGTTTACCTATTTCGACCATGGAGATTACGACTGTGAAGACCGTTTTCAAAAATATGCTGTAATGGCTGAGAACTCATAATATTGCATTTAATTTGGCCGCTTTTGGGTTCCAAACGGGCTGGCTCAAACCCCTGGACTACAAAGTGCAAAATAATGTGAAATTTTCAGAGCACTTCTTACCTTTTTTGAGTTCCTTGTTTTATTTCTCTTGAGTTTCTCATTTTGTTTATGTATAAACGACGAAAAAAAAGCTAAAAGAAAATTTTCGTGCTTGCAAAAATCTATTCTCAAAAGGGTTTCGAACCGAGACCTCCCGATTGCCGGTCAAAGACAATACTCTACAGACGGTACAAACATATCTGATGATACCTTTCTTTGGACAGCGTCGATTGCTCACAAAGGAAACGTTGATTCTGAACACGTTCGCCCATACTTTAGTGGGAGACAGAGAGAGAGAGAGAGAGAGAGAGAGAGAGAGAGAGAGAAGTGAAAGAAGAGGTAAGAAGTGCTCTGAAAATTTCACATTATTTTGCACTTTGTAGTCCAGGGGTTGCAGCCCGTTTGGAACCCAAACGCGGCCAAATTAAATGCAATATTATGAGTTCTCAGCCATTTCAGCATATTTTTGAAAACGGTCTTCACAGTCGTAATCTCCATGGTCGAAATAGGTAAACTGCTACGCGAAATGGCACGAAAATGCGTATACAGCGCGCTATTCCAGTTTGTATTATTTATATTAATACTATTAATACTATTAATACCGGACCCAACAATGTTGAGCGGGACTGTACTTGTCATGACTTTTTTTCAGAAAGAACAGGGCAGGGAGGCTTCGCAGGCCGAGGGGGCGTGGCCTACCCATTTTTTTCTCTGCCTGTGCTATTTCGCTACCTCAAACTTGGGTAATTAAACCGGCGACGGAAAACGCGCGTATTACATGTCTAAGGTTCAATGCTAGTGCAGCACCCTAGATTTTAAGCATCATACCGGGCCAAAATTTTGACAAAGACCAAGACAACGTGGAATCCTGAGGAAAGTCATGAAAAGTATTCACAATCAAGAATATATTGTTAACCGGCACTTTATTGTAAAACTGATTAGATAATTAGACTCAGAATCGTTAGGTGACTCTTCTCAGCTAATGAACATGCTTGATAAGGTCTGATTTATCGATTTCCGTTATCAATGATACAATCTCTAATTTTGTTATTTGGGGATGTGGGTAGAGACAAAATAATGGTACAGGAGAAATTTCATTGAAAAATATTAGAAATGAAGTTTTTTTATAAGCAAAAACTGATAACTTCTTATCAAATGATTAGAAATTATCGATTTTCTATCAGTAGCATCCGTTCTCTATAAGCAAGCTAATGTACCAGTTAAAATATTTTAGTCTTTCCTAGGAAAATAGTTATTAACGAGGATGCATTTGGATGCGTCAGATGCGTCCGACGCATCCTTGGTACCAAGATCCTGGGCGGGACTGTATGTTTGCCAAGAATGATTAATATTTTGGCTAGGCAGAAAATATCATGAAAATACTGAAGAACAGATTCGGCCGGTTTCTCTGTGCTGATTCGGAGGATGACGGAGGATCCACTGGAGCGGAAGCAGAAGATTCTGATCGCTTGTCTCATCTTCTTCCCTCCCTTCTTCTACTTCCTTCTGGCGATGAACAACACGCCAGTTCTACATCATAACGTGGTTTTTTTATGTTATTAAAAAAATAAAATTAATATAAACATGCAAATTTCAGGCAATAACTCATCAACGTAACCAGGCCAAGGCGACTCTTATGCAATGGGTAAACGTTCTATTTTTCCTCGAATATATACTTTTCGCGGTAATAAATCTGCAAAGATTAATTGACAAATTTATAAAAGTTATTACTGATTTTGAAAACTTTCCGAGCAGGACCTGAAGCATGACGTCATCTTTCGAAGCGCCCTTTCTTCCTCTCGGCGTCGCTCTGAGCGAGCTCGGGCTTTGGCTGTCGAGCTTGGCCAACTCGTACTGCCACACGAATCTCACGGGTTCGTTTGACTACATGGAATAAAAATGTGCAAATAGTTACCTTAACTTCAGTAGTATAACATAAAGGAAAATGATAGATCTAATTATTTGGTGATTTTAGGCTCAAGATTGCACACAGAGAAGGATGTTACGTGGAGCGTAACATTTGACCTTCACAATAATGTTATTGAAATGCTCCGGAACATCTCATGTAGCTCTGGACGTTACATTTAATGCGCAACCCGAAATGTTACGCGCGACGTAACATGCAGGGTTTAACACAAATGTTACGTTTGCCCGCGGCGGGGAGCACTTGCTCTTAAGCCACGCCCCCTTCACATCTTTATGTCCGCTCACTGATAAAATGCAGCTGGAAACACTGGTTTTTATACATATTTATTATTCTTTTAAGCATATTTATTATACAAAACCCTTTATTACACTAAACAAAATATGCTTAAGAACGTGAGAGCAGCAGAAGCCACCCGCAAAGGCATATAACATGAAAAATGCTTGAAAAACAGTCAAATAAATTAGAAAAGTCCGAAAATGAGCTAAAAGCATACATATCGTTATTCTACAAGTAATACAAAAACTGCAAAAGTTGAAAAACTGGCTAACCTGGTTTGTAGAGTCGTGTTGGCGTCGTCGTCGTTGTATCTGGAATTAGAACTGAGATTTCTGCTCCCGCCCGGGCCCGTACCACCACCCCGCGCTCCACGCACCCAAGCCACAGCCACCCCACTACCCGCCCCCGCGACCTGAATGTTGAAGAACTTATCCAGATGAAAAGGGCGGTGCCCATAGAGAACGTTGAGAAGAGAATGGAGAGAGAGAGAGACAGAAAGAGGAAAGAGACAGAGTAAAAGAGAGAGAGAGAGAGAACTCTACGAACTCGGTCTATCCATCTGTGCCAATTTGGTTGTAAGAGCCAAAAGGTTTTTCGAGAGTTTTACTGCTCAACGTGACCTATGTTGCGTCTCTCTCTATCCTACATTGTTCTACAGTAAAAGGCGGTTCTTTTGAGCTATTTAATGTTGCATAAAAGTAAGTCTGAACGATTTCCGCACTCGAGGTCTGGGAACAAAAATATGCCCGTTTTTGCGTTTCTTTTGAGAAAATATTTAGAGAGAGAGCGTAAGCTGCGTCTCTCTCTATCCTACATTTTTCTACAGAAAAAGGCGGTTCTTTTGAGCTATTTAATGTTGTATAAAAGTAATTCTGAACCTCATCCGAGTTCTGAGAACATATATGTGAACACTGTTCGTGATGTCAGGAGTTGGCCGTGTGCTTCGCTCTGTGCACAATCGAGGTCTGAGGAGGTCACATAGACAGGCATGCACCTGTGTCGAGAAAGAAAGAGAAAAGGAAGGGAGAGAGAGAGAGAAGAAAGGGAGAGAGGGAAAGAAAGAAAGAATTAAAGAAAGACAGAAAAAACTATCTTTCTCTTTATAAGTGAACACTGTTCGTGATGTCAGGAGTTGGCCGTGTGGCAAAAGTTGGATCCCTCGCTTTTGTGCGTGTAATCAAACCGCTCAACGTTATTTATCCGCATCTCTCTGTACCTCATTAGAACCGCTATTCTGTGTAGAATCTAATGACATAGAGAGAGATGACCTTTCCGTCTCTTTATAGCGTTCACAGCAAAAGAAACACACAAACTCACAAATCTCAGAAACAGTTGTTTCTGCGCTCAATTATCAATCAATATGGTCTCTCTCTCTGTCTCTCGGTGTTTCGCTCCCTCGCTCCCTCTCTCCTTCTCTCTCTCCTTCTCTTTCTGTCTCTCTCTGTCTCTCTCTCTCTCTCTTTCTATTCTCTCTCTTTCTTTCTCTTTGTAAATGAATGTCAGGAGTTGGCCGTGTTTCTCGCTCTTGTACGCAACTTGTAAGTGCAAGAACAACGCTCAACGTGACTTTTACACATCTCTCTGTACCTCATTAGAACCGCCTTTCTGGCCAGTATGTAATGACATAGAGAGAGAGAGTCACCTTTCGGTCTCTTTGTAGTGTTCGCATCAAAAGCGAGAAAGCTGTCCTGGTACCTGTCGAGAGAGAGAGAGAGAGAGAAAAGGGAGAGAGAGAGAGAGAGAGAGAGAGAGAGAAAGAGAGAGAGACAGACAGCCAGACAGACCGAGCGAGAGACAGACGAGAGACATGCATAGAGAGAGAGAGGGAGGGAGAGAAAGAAATAGAGAGAGAGAGAGACAGAAAGACAGAGAGAGAGAGACAGCGATAGACAAGCAGCAAGAGAGACAGACAGACAGACAAACATACCGAGAGAGGGAGTGAGAGACAGAGATACATACAGAGAGAGAGGTTGGAGGGAGAGAAAGAGAGAGAGAGACAGAGAGAGAGAGATATATATAAATAAGTAGAGTTACTAATTGCGAGAGAAGGGGAGAAAACAAGAAATGGAGAGAGATTGAAAAATCACTGTGTCCAAGACTCTTTCACAGTTGATTTTGCAGTTTCTGCCGATCGATAAACTTTTAAAGTTGTATGTCAATATCACTGTCTCTTTGGAACAGAGCAATTAATTCATTCTGCTAAAAAGGTCGGATAGACACTTGCGCACTTGACTCATAAAAATAAAATAAAGGTAACATTTGGAGCATGTTGACCCAGCTGACCTCAGATGGCACAATTGAACGGGATACTGTAGGTTTTAATGTAATATAAAACGCGCAAAACACGTTGGGAAAACGTTGACCACATGTGGGTTTGAACCCCCTAAGTGTCGCCGCTCGACGTTGCTTAACTCGCCAGATCGGATGTGATCGGTACTTCGCTCTTTGGAGGAGGCGCTCTCCCTACGTTCGCCGCCTTTCCGGCCAAACATAACATTTTTGTGCATGCCCAAATGTAACGCTCCACGTATCATCCAGGTATTTACAAAAAATGTTAGGTTTTTTTTCTTAAGAGGAGGCGACGCTCACCAGAGCGAAAACATCACATGTTTTTCTCAGCGTAACATCTTTTTCCATAACATTTTTTGTGCATAACATTTTTTTCTGTGTGTGGCGAGATGACTTGAGGAAGTTTTCAACTGATAGATTATAAATGAGGGATTTATATTTTTACTAAAAATTATCTATTGTCATAATTCAAGACATTTGATTGAAAGTGTTGTAGAAATTTTCGAACTTTTATTGTAACAATAATTCATATGTACACATGTTTAAACTGATATCATTGTTTAAACTAGAGTGGTCACAGTGAAACTACAATGTGAATACTATAAAGAAACAAATAGCTGATTCGTAAAGGGTCAATTCACATTCATGCAAGAGAAAAAGCTAGGAAAAGGCCAGCAAAAAGTTCAACCTTGATACATTTGAACAGTCTTTAAAAAATTCCAAGTTCTTTCTGTTTGAACATCACCTCGACAAATCTTTTTGATGGGCTTTGGCACAAAAACATGTTTGTATGAAGTTTTCTACAACGCAAAAAAAGTTCCTTCGCTTGCTCGTTAAATTTGGCGTCGCATCAAAATCCATTGATGATACAGTATGCTTCGAGTGTCGAGAGCAGAAGGTAGATCAACCACATGCTGACAAAGACGACAACTGAAATTGTCTTCCAAGCACTTGGACCTCCGAGCTCTCCGTGAATTCTCTTGTTGAATCTGGAAACAGCACATATGTAGTTCACATTACACATTAATAAATTAGGTGTTAAAACTTTTACCAAGGTGTTTACTAAAGAATTGAAATTTTAAAAGAAATAACTTTAAACATAGTTTGACAATGTGTGGAATGCACCTGCGATACTGCAGCAAACAAATGCAGACGGCAGATCCAATGAGAAAGATGGTCACGGAGAAGCCCAGAGAACCAGAATCGACCCTGAGACATTGTTATTTTGTTCTTGATTTCATGAAGTTCAGCTTTTAAATAATGCTATAAAAATGACAGACTTAAACTCCGTTCCATTGATAGCATGATGAATAGCGGCGATTGCCCAAGCGATTCCTGGAAGAATGTATCGACTATAGAACCTCCACCAATTCCTTTGGTCATTCGTCTTGATTAATACGAGAGAGAGAGAGAGAGGACATCGATTAACTATCGTCCCATACCAATTCCGAGGAAGACGTTGACTGCATTGGATCCGGTGACATTGACGATGGAAGAGTCGGCAGTCGCGTCATTCAAGGCTGCCGTGCGCGAGGCGAATGTGTCTGGAAGAGGTCAGCGAGCATCAGAAATAATCAGACCAGATCAATCAATACAAACATTTCAATCACGTTTATGTTTGACAAGAATGTACAGTCCCGCCCAACATTTCAGGTACATAAATTAATTAGATTAATTAGATTAATTTAAATAATTTCAATTGGAATTTGAGCGATATTAGGCACTTTTACGCAGTTTCTTGTGTTTGTTGGGGTGGTTTTTTACGTGCTGAACAAGTACATACAGTCAGATTTTAAAAAGAATCTCAAATGACAGTTTAAAAACGAATTCGGCCGGTTTTAGGAGGGTCATGACCGTCTTTTAGGTGCTGTCGATCTTGTGTTATCGAAGGCACCTAAAACACGGCCATGGCCCTTCTAAAAAAGGCCGAATTCGTTTTTAAACGGTCATTTCAGATTCTTTTTTAAAATCTGACTGTGTGTACTTGTTCAGCATGTCAAAAACCACCCTAACAAACACAAGAAACGACGTAAAAGTGCCTAGTATCGCTCAAATTCCAATTGAAATTATTTAAATTAATCTAATTAATCTAATTAATTTATGTACCTGAAATGTTGGGCGGTACTGTATATGTATGTATGTACTATGTATGTATGTAGATACATATGTATGTTTGTAATAGAAGAAGTATGCAATACCTGGAATGCTGGTGCCGAGGGCGACGAGAGAGATGGCCGTGACGGAGTCCTTCAGGCCGACGGTGCAGCCGAAGTGAGAGGCGAGGTCTCCGATAAAGGCCGTCAGAAGACCGATCATGCAGATCGACACCACGAAGCACAGCCAACCTCAAGGAAAACTGTCATTGGCTAGCGTCTACATTAATATCGATCATTCAGACTCTGCGTGACCTGGGAGTCAACCAACCGTTCGCTATGTCGGTAGGAGGAATGAGAGCGAAAAGGAGCTTCCACGGCAGTGAGATGTAGTGCATAATTCGTTCACCACGGGTAATTGTTCCGTCGTGGTCTGAGGCATTTTTCCACATTCTCTTGCATCAATTTCTCACTCTCGTTTTCTCTTTTTCTCTTCCTCTTCTCATACCTTCATCCTTGTCCAATGCCTCAGAAAATTGCTGCTTCCACGAAGAAGTGCCAACCATGAGTGAAGTGTTCGCCTCGGCAAGCATTTTGTCGACGAAACCCTTGGGCATTCCGTTTTAACTCGCTCGCGTACAATATTTAGCAATTATGTACATAGTATATGAATAGCAAAGGGCCAAAACTACAAAGTGTTTTCCCCAAGGTGCTCTCACCTTGAACTCCTTGTCCTCGGTAATTGTTATTCGTACTCGCTTGATGTTAGTCAGACAGGGTCGGCCGCCGAGAGCTTCCTGTGAGATCTCACACTTTTCGCCAATAGTTCTCCGTATCTTTCTCCGATTTCTCCGACCATTTGATATCAGCAGATTAACAGTCATGCAATATCATATTCATTTGTTTTAAAGCGTCGCGACTTGCTCATCCAACCGCATTTAGCTCTGTCTCGTCCATTGGCTCTCCGTTCTCCTGCAGCCACTCCGGCTCGCCCAGTTCGATGTAGAAGTCCTCACTCTTCTCGTACTCATCATCGTTTATGATGTGGATGCGGATTAAAGCCCTCAAAGAATGTTAGTGTATTATATCCACACCGCTGCTTGCCAAACCCTCTCTCATGCTCAGCTGCCCTGACTAACTTGGCCTGATTGTTTACAAATTCGAGTACTCCGGCTTGAGGGATGTAGTCTTTCTCAGCCTTTGCCTTGCCGTCTTCAGTCTTGTAAGGCACACGGACGAGACCGCGCACGCCACGCGTTCGCATCACCTGCGAGCGCGATTTGGAGGAATTGCAATTTCGTATCTCATGAATGATCTACCTCTGCGACGAAGTATCTCTGGCTCTCGGGCACCTTGACGCTCTGGTTCTCGAATCCAAAATGGCCGGCATGGTCATCGTCAACGATAAGCACGGTGGCCGTCGCGGCCGCTCCAAGACGTGCTGGCACTTCGCCAAGAGAAGCTGTCTTCGTCGGCGCCGGTGTGTAAGCGCGCGCCTATGACGAAAATAGGCAAGAAATACAAGCATCCCACATTTCATGTGTGACATAAGCCTAATAGAGCCTTGTACTGCAAATGCATGAAGTTAAACGCGAACAAAATCATAATCGGAACCTGCGACAATCGGACAAAGAACTGCTCGTCATCTTCGAAGACATCGTTGTCCACAATGCCTACCGGAATCTCTTTCCTGCATGAGCTTATTTCTATTTCAAAAATTGTTCTGAAACTTATCACAAAATTTGTATATGTATGTATATACATACATACATATAGTTCTTGTTGGCTGGAACACACGTAGGAAGAAATATATAATTTCTTTATAACTGACTCGTACTCGCCGGGCTTGAAAGTGAGAACTCCCGAAGTTGGAAAATAATCAGTGTTCTCGTGTGCCGTGTCTTCCACCTGACGAATCACTATTGATATGTAACGAAATTATTCCTTCTATAATAGTATATGCACATGCATCCATAAAGATTTTCAAACCATAGCATCCCGCAACGAACCGTTCTGTAGTGGACAGTTACGGTAGCCTTGGGATCAGTGATTCCTCGGTCGCAGACTACCCGAACTTTGAGAGAACCGATGCTTTCCGAGCACATGTAGTGCGCAGGGTCGAATCTGTGTTAAACAGTAATAAGAACATTCTTAGGCAAAATAGTTTCAATGCATTATCGATAAATAATTCATTATATGTAGGTAATGAGATATTAGGAATGACGAGAATGTCAGCTGACTGCACTGTTATGTGTTTATTTGCCGAATTGGATACTGAGCCGCCGCTCTTATCTTGGAACTTGTCAACCTAAAGGATACAATTTTATCTTCATCTTAAATAGACTTTTAATTGTGCTCCTGGAGCCGAGTAGTCGCAAGATATTACAGAATTATGTTAGGATACACACTAGATTTTCCTATTTGCTTATACCAAATTGTACCATGAAAATAGCACGCGCGAACCTGCTTGCTCAGCTTCTTACCGGTAATGTCGCCATCTCCCAACAGCTTGCGAGTCGCCTGCAAGCAAGAATTCACTTTAACCTTCAAGAGTCGAAAATTGTTTAAAAAAACTACATATATCTTCATTTAAATAGAAGAATAGTCCTTGCCTGAATGCGATAGAAGGCTCTGCTCTTCTTGGCTTCCTTGAGAATCTGCTCTGCCGCCAGTCGCTCCAGCTCGACCACATCGGCCTCTGGATGCTCAGCGCGAAGTTGACGGAACACCGAAAAGTGGGAACCATTAATCTTATTGTTAATTATTCTTGATTATTATCTAATGGTTAGGAAGTAACAAAAATTCCAAAGCCGTAAACGAGTATATCTGTTTTAATTCTTGCTAACTTCCAGATACTGAGTGCGTTGTGCCTCAAATGCAGCAGCATCTTGGTCAACTGTGCCGTGGCGGACTCCACCGTTCTCGGCATCTTTCTTCAATTACATAGATATGTACTTACGTAAAACAACGTATGTATGTGGCTTGAAATAAAGATATATATTTAAATATCTTTTTTTCTCGAGCTTCACTCTCGATCGTTCAATAATAAATGGTCATAAAGAGATTATTCCTGCCTCAACCTTGCCATTCCTTGCACCAACGCGATCCGTGCGACGAGTGAAGTTTGAAATTGCTCCTGGAAATAAAGGATATTTTCCAATAGATTTTTTCCTATGAAACCTATAGACTTGGAAACGATGTCAGGATTTGCCTGAAATGTAAATTACAGGGATAAAAGATCAATTCTCTTCTGCGAGGTTAATCAGATAAGGCACCTGAAAAAAAGCGTCTTCCGAAGTTTCCTGTGTAGTTCTGCGTGAAGTACGCGCTCAGCACAGTCATGGGGAAGAACAAGAAGGTCAGCACGCCTTCCCATACCTGTATTCTTTTTGCTCTTTTGAAACTGGCTGAATTTTTTTTCTCTTTCACCTATTCTCTATCTATTTCTTACACCTTCCCTATCTCGTGTTCCCGCTCTCCCTCTCTCTCTATCTCTCTCTGTCTATTTCTCTCACTCTTACCTCGATGACGTTTGGCGAGATAACGCATAGAATTAGAAAGAGCCAAACGTAGGCGAAAGTCGACCAGAGAACGGTCACCCAGAAGACGTTGTTGTGCTCGATTCGGCGGATCTCCGATGACGGGATGGACTGGACAGCGAAGGGAATTTAATTTTAATTTTCTTGACCCTTGATCACTGTTGGATTGTTCAAAAGGTGGAAAAAAGGGAAAAATAAGTGGTTCATTGATTTAGCTTGGTTGCATAATTATCGTTCGTTTTTGCGTCATGTCACAGACAGACATATTCATATGAACCTTTGTGAAAGTGACATGTGTCTCGAAAATCTCTTTCATGGCTCGAGACTCGAAGGATTCCGTAACCTCTACATACATACATATGTACATACATAAATACAGACATATATACATGTGTACATTCATACCAAGTGGAATAATTGCATACCCATATACAGACGGCAATAATGACGAAGAGGTTGAAGGCAGCCGAGCCGACAATCGTGCTGGGACCAAGGTCGCCTTAACGAGAAAATATGGTCGTTCAAAGATATTTCAAACCAATTGGCACCTTTTAAGGCCATTCCAGCACAATTCCAACCTGCTTCAAAGCCGTTTCCTAAAATCTCAATGACGGAGAGAAGAATTTCCGGGGCGGATGATCCTGTTTATGAGAGGTTGACATGCATAGATTTTTTTTTAGAAAGATGTCTGTTAACATGGCCTAACATTATTATTTCTATTATTCATTTTACAAATTAATGGGTACGAACCAAGCGCCATGAGCGTGAGATTGCTGACGGTTTCGTTCCAGACCCGAATGAGTACGGTATACGGCTCTCCTGTGATCTTCTTCATCTTCACTGCCTTCTCCTGCGAGGTGATTACTTCGATCGCTGACATGAACCTATAAACTAAATTTTAAAAGAACTAATATTATAACGCAAAACAGGTAAAATGTTTTAGGCGAAAAGTGGAGAAAGCTGTTGAGCCATTAGCGGTAAACGTGCATTTTAATGCGAAAATGAGATTTATGGGCATATGTGGGCACAAATGTACCTATCGGCAACGATGGAAACGCCGAAGAAGAAGTAGGCCATAGCGACGAGGTAAACGACGGCGCGGAAGATGCGCGTAGCCAGCGGCAGGCGAGTCTGCCAGGAAAAATGAGCATTTGCAAGAGCTTCAATAGTTAGGATTAGCCTACATACATAGAAGAAGGCACTTCGCTTGATAGGTTCCATTGAACCCAGAGAGTATTTCCTCAGATTGCTTGAAATTCATGGAACAAAATTTTTTTCTACTTTTGGGAAACTACATATATTTCCAATGGATTGTTCTGCCCTGACCTGTGGCATCCAAACAGGCAGAATGACACCAGGCGAGCATGGCTTGGCCGCCTCGCACTGCTCCCCTTCCTCAACCTTCATAAGAGAGAACTTCTTCTGCGCTTTAATTAATATTGTTCGCAAATGAATTGTAGAATAGAAAAGCAATGAAGTTGTTTGCACTAAAGCTATCTTCAATATCAAAACCAGAAAGATTACCGCGATGTTTTCCTGTGCTGCTGTGACTGCCACGAGCGCCACAAAAGATAGGAGCGTCCATCTAGGGAAGAAATCATAATTATCTAATCTGACGAAAATGCGATGATCTCTGTGTTGGAAGCGCTAAATTTCTCCCGATGTATCGTGTTATGTGTGCATGTATCTATGTATGTACATAGAAAATGTATCTAGTATGTGTGAGTACATATGGAACAGTATCATAATCTGAAAGAATGATAATAATGCTTTGGCTGACCGTATTGACTGGATGCGTAAGCGATGTCGCATCGTCGGCCGCGATGACTGCACTTCTTGCTCCCCTGAGGATGGCTTCGTTCAAGGTCTTTTTTAATGCTCGCAGGTGAAGACAAAATTTCTTTTAAAAATTTATATTTGAGTGTGACCATACATACCTATTAAGGTTTTTTTTCATATCACGTGAGCGGAATACAAAACTGTTAAGATCGGAAGGGATTGCCAAAGCTGAACTCTCTTGAAGAGCGAGAAAACATGAGTGGTTACTCGATGTATGTAATGTAATCGACCGCATTTCAATGACGCTTCATTGACCGCTGGGAATCAGTTTGGAACTTTAGTGAAGTATGAAGGAAGGAGTGAGAGAAGAGAGAAAGAGAAGATTTGTGCTGATGAGGAGTGAAAATGTGGAGCGAGCGAAATACTATTAAGAAAAGGCCGAAGAGTCGCGAAATCAGAAGCAAATTAGTCGATTAAGTCTTCTCGATGCAAAATTGTCATGGCTTGAACAGTACAGGAAATTACAATGAAGGCGAAAAGTCGATGGGTAAATGAGGTATAACTAATGGCACTGACAGAAAGTGATAGCAGGAAGTTCGAACTTAACATTCGCTGAAACAATATGGAAGGAAAAACGAAACAAAAAAATGGGAATAGAGAGCTATGAGAGGGTGCGGCAGTAAACCAATCTAGAATACAATCAAAACATCTTAGACGCTGATTGTGAGTGTAATAAGAAAGCACTCAGAACCATCAGCTAAACATTGATGGATAATTAATCACCGGCGAAAGTAGCAGAAGGAAAGAGAGCGTGTGACGGGTATTGAAAAATGGAGTTTTTATGAAAGGTTTGATCATATGACCAGAGATCACGAAGAGAATAAATAAGAACACGTATAGCTAGACAAAAGTCACATTACGACCAAAACAAACATTCTGTCAATTCGAAAATAATGAAATATTCTGGGTCACGAGACCAAAAAAATGGAATTGGAAGTATTTAAAAATACTTAAAGATACATTTTGAGCTAAATCTGCTGCAGCACGCTTAAAAAAGTCGACTTCTTAGGTCCTTCAAATAAACTGTGAAGTACTCAAGATTAAAAAAAATCCGTTAGGGCACCGAGTGTTAGTGCGCTCAAAGGGCTAATCTGCTCCGCGTGGTCTTTTGAAAGTTGTTCAGAACCATTTAGGATGAAGTAGAAGTGCAGTGGCGAAGAGAAGGCAGAACCACATCTCGGAGAGAAAGACAGGGAGCGAGTAGAGAGAGAGAGAGAGGAAGAGAGAAACATAGATAGAGAACTAGTAAGCAAGATAGAGATGGGTGAGACACAGGGATAAATTGCTTGGCTACTAGAATAGAGAGAGAACCGCACCATCCTCTCGCAGAACACTTCAAGTGAGAGAAAACGTTATTCTCTCCTGCTTGAATGGCGGAGCGAGTTCAAGATGTACACGCGACGATGGCGGTTTTGATCGAAATTCCGTTTCTCGCGAGAAAGCGAAAGAGAGCAGAACTCTTTCGGAAGAAAACACTGCCCGGTGAAGGGAAGAGAAAATCATTAGCCTTCTCTTTTCTGTACCCTTTCCTTTTGTAAGGTTTATTCTGAAAGAGAAGATACCTTTCCTAGAGATATTGAAATTGGAATCAATCAATCGAACATTGAACACAATTTTGATATATAATGTTCCTCCATAATAGAAGGCAATGTGAAAGAAGTTGCGTTTTACAGTCGCACTCTAGGTTTTCCTTCCACTTTCGAAAGAGTTTGCAGCGATGGCCTCAAGAAAAAAGTTTCTCAGATTCAAAATTGAAGTCGGATCTTGATTCTTATTTTAAATTCTTGTTGTTGACTTGTGCAATTGAATTCCACCTTTCAACTGTGCGAGTCGCTTCCATCGAGCACGGTTTATTACTAAACTCTAGACAATTCACTTAGGTAGTCGAATTAATTGCAAGATGGCAAGAATTGCGTGAATAGAAAACGTACGCACTTTAATCGTTTCACTGTAACACCCTGAATGAAATCCGACACATGAGTACTTCGGAAAGCAATATTTCTTTCGATTCTGGCCACAATTAAATCTAGTGAGAATTTGTGCTGAGCATTCCATATTTACAAGTGTTAAGTAATCTATATTTGTTATGATCTGCAACAAATAGTTAAAGAATAAGATGAAGTTTGATATATCAAATTTCGCAGAGAAGTCGATTCTGCTCCTACTTTCATTGGAGGAGCTGCATTAGTAAGAGTTTAAATGCTATGTGTTTCTAGAGAATGTAAATAAAAACAACCAAGAAACCGGCATTTAAAAGAGAAAAAAATAGAAAAAAATCATTTCACAAAACAATATGACAATAGCATTGCATATGCGCGAATAAAAAAGGAGTTTATTGACGTATTTGATAACCAAATAGATTTTACTATATTTTTTGCTGGGATTCGTCAGAGAGCTTTGATGACGGCAGTGATCCTTCACAATTTAATAAAAGTCATCGGTCGTCAAAATGTTTCTTCTCGCAACAGCCAACGTTATAATGCAGAATATATTATTTATTTGCTTGACAGAATGTGTTCCGTTCTTCTAGAAAAATCATTGACATTCACTAAACATTGTCATATGCTTAATTTTGTAAAAATTCATTTCTATAACATTGACAATGAGAATTTTGACCGGCTCAATGACATTGCAAGGAGCCTATCACCGATTCCACTTTCTAGTGGAATTGGCGTGTTCAGAAGCCCGGAATGACGCAGTATGCCTCGAGGGTCGACAGCAGCAAATACATCAGCCAAGTGCAGATGAATATTGCCGCGCAAATTGTCTTGGACTTTGCTGGCCCGCCCAACTCGCCCTTGATCTTCTTATTGAATCTAAACTCAGAGAGTTCACGTTTGTCACCGTTTATTTTTGGTTTTGAATGGCCAATATGTATTTGTACATATGTATGTACACACATCCAAAGTTTCTCTTTAAAAAAAGGTCGCCAAACAATCATACACTTAGTGAAGGTGAGCGAAATTTACAAGCAAATTTATAGTAGAGAGCATTCAGCAGGAAAGTTTTAACTAGCGAATTTCGTTAAAATTCACCAATTGGGCGGAGGCCTTCTTTTAAAGAATTCTTCGTTTTCATTAAAACATTTTAATAGGAATATTTTCCAGGCCATACCTTCTGAACTGCAAGATGAAGATGCAGACAGCGGATCCAATCAGGAAAAGAGTCACGGAGAAGGCAAGCGAACCAGAATTCACCCTGAATCAAGGAACATTTTTTATTATTATTTCATTGCAGATTTATAAAACTGATGCTTCGGTAGTGCTAATACGTTTTTGGAAGCGCAAAATTTGATCGCACCTAAATTCATTTCCGTTCATCGCGTGGTAGACGGCGGCGATGGCCCACGCGATACCTGAGCAAAGTTATTATGGCATCGTTTTCTTTCTTTGAAACTGACGCTGCCAAAGCAAATCACTTAAAGTATTTGTGAAATAGCCAACCGATTCCGAGGAAGACGTTCACGGCATTGGAACCGGTGACATTGACGATGGAAGAGTCGGCAGTCGAGTCGCCGAGCGCGGCCGTGCGAGAGGCGAAGGTGTCTGTGGACAAGGAGATGAGGATTACTCTTACAGTAGGAGAGAAAGAGGAATCTTGGCACGATGCCAATTTGAATGTTGGTCTGACCGGGCACACTGGTTCCCATGGCGACGAGAGAGATGGCCGTGACGGAGTCCTTCAGGCCGACGGTGCAGCCGAAGTGGGAGGCGAGGTCTCCGATGAAGGCCGTCAGCACGCCGATCATCACGATCGAGAAGACGAAGCAAAGCCAGCCTGATGAGCAGAAACAAACAAATCAACAAACGTACATATGTATACTTATAAATGGCCATTAAAAACAGAACGAAATAAAGTATAAAAAAATGAATAGCAATACCGTTGGCATAGTCCGTCGGAGGGATGAGCGCGAAAAGGAGCTTCCATGGCAGAGAGATGTAGTGCATGATTCGCTCACGACGAGTAATGGTGCCGTCGTGATCTGAGAAAGGGCCTTCGTACTCTTCTTCGTTGCTCTCCCTCACACTCTCTTTCTATCTACCGTATTTTCTCTATTAGTACCCCCGGGGGTTCTATTTTTCAATACCCTTGCGAGAGGGGGGCACTATTAGAGGGAGGGGTTCTATTAGAGGGAGGGGTTCTATTTTTCAATGTGAGATACCTAAAGTTTAATATCAACATTTAATTCCCAAAAAAAGAAGAATCGTAGCCCGAATTCTATGGAATCATCACTGGAATATCCGTTTTACAACAGATTTATCATGAATTTGGCATCAATTCATTGGAAAGAGCACCCCATGCCTCCAGAATCCGTTCGTAGTACAGCTAGAGATGAGGTATTAGACTGTTAGGGGGGGGGTACTATTGGAGGGGGGGGTTCTACTAGAGGGAGGGGTTCTATTTTTCAATGGCATTTTCAGAGGGGGGTACTATTAGAGGGGGGGTTCTAATAAAGGGGGGGTACTAATAGAGAAAATACGGTATCTCCCACCCTTTTATTTCTTTTACTCTCTCATCCTTTCCGTTCCAACCCTCGTCCATATCCATTGCCTCAGCGAATTGCTGCTTCCACGAGGACGTTCCAACCATGAACGAAGTGTTTGCCTCTACCAACATGCGGTCAACGAAATTCTGAAATATGCAAATCATTCATTTGGATAATTGCTTGTTTATGGTAAGATTTTCGTATTGCCCTTTTTCAAGGCTGGATATTCTTAAATCCAATTTAAGATAAAATATTTTCATAAATAGTATGAGTATTTTTGAAGAACATATGTACATATATTAAGGATGCGAGACAACCTTGAACTCTTTGTCTTCCGTGATGACGACGCGGACCCTCTTGATATTCAGACAAGGCCTGCCTTCGAGGGCCTCCTGAAATGGACAGAAGAAGCAATGATTTCGCAAGCACAGAACTTGCTTCGTTCTCAATTCCCCGTATTCACTCAAAAGAGCCAATGCGCATGCAGTCAAACGTAATCGGAAGGTATTATTAATTCCTTTCTGCCTCTTCATTTAAGCTTCAGCAAAGGGGAGATTCAACTGAGTGAGGAGAGAAATCAAAACAGGAAAGAATGAGAGGCTTAGTTAAAGGAAATCACAGAGGGGGTTAATCGAATCATGTTCGTAGTTTAGCGCTTTCTTCAACGTTCATTGTCTTATTTTCCGTGTATGGAGCAAAGCGAGCATTCCAGTTAGACGATGTGATAAAGAAAGAGAATAAAAGGAGCACACTCGAACTTCGCTCTCTTATGAACTCGGAAAAGGATTTCCTAGCGATAGATAGGAAAATATAGTGCAGATCGGTGTAAAATCAGCCATATCTTTTTGGACAGAATTACGGTGACCACTTTTTGACCATAGAAATGCACCGATCTGATAAGCTTCTCTCTCCGCGAGCAACGCGCTTCTTACCCGCAACGGCCTCTGCGGATGCCGCTTCACTCGCGCTGCATTCTCCTTTATTTATATATTTAGAAAATCAGGTGATATCTGCATGTTTTTTTTACTTTGTCAAATTTTAAAAATATCAATCAGTGATTACTATTTCAATTATAGAATTGTAAAATCCTATGTGTGTGGTATGAAGAAAAGAAGACCAATCAAAGTAAAAGTAAATATATGAACGAAGAATACTTTAAAAGAGCTAACCCGATCCATGGCCGATTCGTCCATTGGCTCTCCGTTCTCCTGCAGCCACTCCGGCTCGCCCAGTTCGATGTAGAAGTCCTCACTCTTCTCGTACTCGTCATCATTGACGATTTCTATTTCGATTTCGGCCCTATAGTTAAAAATATTCATAATTAAAGGAGGGCAATCACAGAAAAATATTTAATGCATGTTCGAATTGCCGAGTCTGCCCTGTGATTCCTCACTCTCATTTTCACGTGCTATTTCGCAGGTCGCAAAAACCAGCTGCGTGAAAATAGCATAATCACGTAATTTTTCGGTGATCGCCCTCCTTTAAGCTTATTATTAGAAGTATAAAGTGTTAATATTGCAACTAACTTTGACTGTTCATTGACAAACTCGAGTACGCCCTCTTTCGAAATGTAGTCCTTTCCACCCTGCGCTTTTCCGTCATCAGTCCTGAACGGAATGCGAACACGGCCTCTTGCACCACGGGTTCGGAGAACCTGGATACGTAAATATTCCATTCTTCGTTGTTTTACATGTTCGTATTTAGTACTCATACGCATAATTATTATTACCTAAAGTGAGATTTTATAAGGAAGTCTGATACTAAAGCAAGTGAACCTCAGCGACGAACGTTCCGCTGCTCTCGGGCACCTTGACGCTCTCGTTCTCGAAGCCGAAGGCTCCCGCGTGGTCGTCGTCCACGATGAGAACGGTCGCCGTGGCGGCCGCGCCCAAACGAGCGGGCACTTCACCCGGTGGCGATGTCGAAGTTTGAGGAGTTGTATAGGCTCGGATCTGCAAAGAAAACGCGTAAAACGCGATAAAAAAAATTTTATTCATTTTTTCCAATTTTCCATGATACTTTAGCTTTAAAATGAACTATTGAATAATTATGAAAGTCGTCTCCTTAATTTTGGTGAAACGTTTGAAAGTGAAGAATGTGGGTACCTGAGAGAGTCGAACGAGAAATTGCTCGTCTTCTTCAAAAATGTCATTATCGACAATTCCGATTGGAATTTCTTTTCTGAAAAAAAACGCTATTTAACATTTCTTTTCAATAATAGGAAATTTTGCTGTGCAGTAGCTTTGATTCTCGTTGTAATACTTATTTTTCTCTCTCGCTACTCTCTCGTGCTCACTCGTTCTCTCCTGGATGGAAAGTGAGGACACCGGCTGTCGGAATGTAGTCCGAAGTCTCGTGAGCCGTGTCTTCGATCTGTGATTATATGATTCAATAGGATAGAATTAATTGTTTTCAACGGGAAACTCGGTCACAAGTACAACACTCACCGTTCTATAATGGGCGGTTACGGTAGCGCCCGGATCCGCTAGACCGCGATCGCAGACGACGCGCACGTTGATCGTGCCAACGCTCTCCAGACACACGTAGTGCGCCGGCTCGAATCTGCAGGTTACGGCAAGGATAGAGGAAAGGTCTTGCTTATATCAAACAGCTTTCCCAGCAGAGAGAGGACTATATATTTACATACATACATATATCTTATATCTCTAATATTAAATCTCGATAGCGAAGCGAAAACTAACTGGACGGAGACGTGTTTGTTCTGCGACTTGGGCTCGACGATGGTCTCCTCGTGAAGCTCTTCGACCTGTTCAAGGACTGTTCATTCTTTTTCTTCACAGCTGCAGTTCATTTTTCAAACTACTTCACAAACATAGTTACCTCTATTTCACAGAATTTATGTATATTTTGATGCCGTGCTCTGTCGATATTTTGTAATAGGATAAACCTTCTTCTTCAGCTTTCTGGTGGCCAGGTCTCCGGCTCCGACGAGTTTACGAGTAGCCTAAATGGCCGATGTCTACTATGTATGTACATACATACATACATTTACATGTTTTCTGCCAAACATTAAAAAGAGAACAAAAATTAAAAACTAGCGAATATTGCTTGCATACTTGAATACGGTAGAAAGCTCTGCTCTTCTTGGTGTCCTTGAACACCTTCTCCGTCGCCAGCTTCTCAATGTCCGCGACATTCGCGTCTGGGTGCTCGGAGCGCAGCTTTCGGAACACCTGAATAACAAAGTCTCTCTCTCTCTCTCGCTCTCTTTCTCGCTCTCTCTCTCCCTCGCTCTCTATCTCTCGCTCTCTATCTGTTCTCTACTTCGCACAGGACATACACGTATGTGTGAATGTAGCATTTTTTTTATTGATATAATATACTTGTAATGTGCTCTGCTTGCCTCAAGATACTGCTTGCGCTGCGCCTCGAATGCGGCAGCCTCTTCGTCCGCAGCCAAGAGCGAGTGGCGATGCTCGTGGCCGTTCTCGAGGTCACCCTAAAGTACGGAATTTTAGTGTGGCATCCTTTCTGATTCCGTGAAATATCATTTCTCGTCTATTCATGAATCGAACCTTGCCAGGCTGTCGCGCACTGCGGGCGGGGCTGCGAGCAGAGCGAGTGCTTCTTGTTCTGCCGAATGTCGACAGCGCGCCTGCGGAATCGAATTTTTATTTAGTTAAAACCGCTATAAAAGAATTTATCGACAATGAATTTCATTTCAACAGATTGCTAAAGAATTCAACGGGAAGAACAAACCGGAGAAGAAGCGCCTTCCGAACTTTCCTGTGTAGTTCTGCGTGAAGTAAGCAGTGAGCACAGTCATTGGGAAGAACAAGAAGGTTAGCACGCCTTCCCATACCTGTACATTTGCATTTTTAATCCGTTCTCCCTTATCACCTTTGTCTCCTCTTCTCTTTCTTCTGACTCCCTCATTCTCATTCTCTTTCTCCCTCTCTCTCTTTCTCTCTCACTCTTACCTCGATGACGTTTGGCGAGATGACACAAAGAATGAGAAAGAGCCAAACGTAGGCGAAGGTCGACCAGAGAACGGTCACCCAGAAGACGTTGTTGTGCTCGATTCGACGGATCTCAGATGACGGGATGGACTTAAATAGACTACCATAATTTAATCTGGAAAAAAAACTTCTCTTAAGTGTCATCTGTTAAATTGAATTCATCAGGTTAGAGAGAAAGGAAGAGAGACAGATAGATAAAGAGAAAGAGATTCAATATATCGATAAGTTTGTGTTGGTACGCGCACCCAAATGCAAATTGCAATGATGACGAAGAGATTGAAAGCGGCCGAGCCGACAATCGTGCTGGGACCAAGATCACCTTAAAGCAAATGAATCGTACGTTAATCGGAGTCAAGGCTAATTGTGGCAAACCTGCTTGGAACCCGTTGCCGAATATTTCAATGACCGAGAGCAGAATTTCGGGCGCGGAGGATCCTGAATATGGATTTATATGTATCTTAACTTAAAAAAATTTTTCGTCAATATCAAATGAAATAGTTTTTCCTTAAAAAGTATGCATAGTACCCACCAAGCGCCATGAGCGTGAGATTGCTGACTGTTTCGTTCCATACCCGAATGAGTACGGTATACGGCTCGCCTGTGATCTTCTTCATCTTCACTGTCTTCTCTTGCGAGGTGATTACTTCGATCGCTGACATGAACCTGAGTGGAAGGGTAAATAGACAATCTTGACGTTTGTTCATAATCTAAATTGTTCCTATACTTTTAGTATTATAAAGGTTTACAAAAATAAAATAATAGGAAATGCCTCTGACCGATCAGCAACGATTGAAACGCCAAAGAAGAAGTAGGCCATGGCGAGGAGGTAGACAAACGCACGGAAGATCCGCATTATGATCGAAATGTTCGCCTACAAAATAGTTGATGCTTTGATCGATGCAACTTTCTTTCATCCTTCGAGTCATGAATTGCGTCAAAAGCTTGATTTTTTATTCATACGTTTGAAGTTCATTATAAAAATAATAAAAAAAACATCCCAAAAGTTATCAGCTGTGTTTTCTTAAATTGCTTCATTAGCTAAACCCTCAATTGACTGAGCATATGTAACCGGTAAAATGCTGCGGTTTGCCTTCAATTCTAATGTATGTATTGCCGAATCTGGTTGTGACTGGTAACCTGAGGCTGCCAGACGGGAAGAATGAGTCCGGGTGAGCATTCCTTTGCCTGCTCGCACACTTCATCCCCTCCTTCGCCCGCTTCTCCTCGGTCTGCCGGGATCGACGCGCGCTAAAGAAAGAAGAAAACTTTAGAATCGTATTCTTCTCTGGTAACTCGACAGCATCTCTCAACTAGTAGACAAGGACTCGCAACCTGGCTGATCTTGACGACCGTAACATCGAGATCACGCTCAGATGTGCTGGCTACGCTGGAAATCATGAACAAGCACGCGACAACCAGGAGCCATCTGATGGATGAAGAGATGAAGAGAGGGTTTTGCAAGGTTGAGACGAGTAACAAACATACATACATACATACTTATTAGGAATACAAAAGAGGTATGTATGTATTTCAAAAGTTTTCTGATTAAAAAATGCTTAGAAAGATAAAGCTCAGACCGAGCCCACGAAGCGCCTCTCGACATTGTCATCTCTTCCCTTCTCGGCTATAGCTTCATTCTTCTAATCATCCAAGGAATCCTTAATCAGTCAGATTCAAATTTTAACTTGTCGAACCCGTTAGGAACGTATGCACATACTATGTATGTATGTATATGCATATATCTTAGAAAGGAAAAAAAGTAATTGCACATGATGAAAAAAGAAGAGCACGATGGAACGAAGTGATAAGATTGCGGCTCTAGAATATCTCGAACTGAAATCGAAGTAGTACGAAGATTAATTGTCCTCTGGTAAGAGAGGGCCGTTCAAGTGAAACTTTTCCTTACTCTTTCAATTTCTCCTCAATCTCTCCAACTTTCTCTCCACTCTCCGTCTCCATCAAGTTCGGTCTCAGATTTCACTATCTCTTAGAGTTGCTGAACAGTTCTAGAGCATGAGATGATAGTGCAAGGAGAAAGAGCAGTCGTTCTCTTTCTCTTCTTCTGTTTATCTCTTCTGCCATTTGCGGAGAATAAACTGAGCGGAGTAAAGGGGACGCTGTTCATATTTCGCTTTTTTGCCACTTTCCGTTCTGCCTTGCAAGACTCGTGACACCCTTAGTTTATTTTCTCTTGCATTCTAAGAAGACGAAGTATTCTCCGCATCCGGGAGTGGGAGGGGGGGGGAATGAAGAGAACTACCACATCTGGAGAGAAGCTCGTCTTCGTCCCTTGGGAGCGATGCAAAGTTTGAGGGAGGGATGAAGGCATTACTGGACAAGGATGAGAGAGAGAAGGACAGAGAGAGAGAGAGAGAGAGAAGGCGGAGAAAGAACAAGAGGCAAGAGTCTGGAAGAGAGAGTTCGATGACTATTTAAGACATGTTGAGAAAGTTAGAGCGCGACGCTAATAAAGTCTAGTATGACCTATAGAAGAAGACAAGCAAGTAGAAGCGAACAGCGGTACGATGAATTAAAAAAATTTAGCGTTCAATTTTCAAGTTCCTCAACATTCCTGATATCATATCCAATGCACATGCGGAATAAATGTATCCAGATCATGGGAAGGGAAAGGCCGACCGCGTGAGTTGGACTATTTCGGATGTACTATGCATTTTGCAATTTACAAAGGTAAATATAAGTAAACTACATTTCTAACTTCATGGAGTGAAAATGCTCTTGTTGGGGATGATCGTAAAGGAAGAAAATTGGCAGCCAACTCAGTCTGACTTGGATGAAATTAGCAGCGACTAGCTAAGTTGGAACTTTCTAACTTGTTGCAGAGCGAAAGTGGTTAATGGCGGTTGCCTTTGAAACCGCATTTACAGGGCGAGCAGCGGCTGCCCGATTCTTATTCAAGCGTTTTAAAATCGACAACTGTGCGAAAAGTTCAAGAGAATGGGGGTGGTATTAAACGTTTAAGAGAGAGTAAGAAAGAGGGAATGATTGGTGGAGAGAGAGAAAGAGATATGGAGAGAGAAAGAGATAGAGAGAGAGAGATGGAGAGAGATATGGGGAGAGAGATAGAGAGAGAGATACAACGAGTGAGGCATAAAACTTTACCGGGCCCAATCAAGAGAATAACGGAATGCACACATCAAATTTAGAATGTCGAATCAAAGGCGACTAATTTGTCTGTGATCATCCGGGAGGCTATTGCGAGTAATTAGAAGTAGTCAAACGACTAAATGAAGAGAATAGAGGAATCCGACAGAACAGTGAGAACGAGATAGAAAGTGAGACAGAGAGAGAGAGAGAGAGAGACTAAGAGAGGGAGAAAGAAAAGAGACGAGGGAATTTTAAATAAAAGAACAGAGACATTATTTTACTCGAAATGGAATGGGATAGTGGAAGTAGTGTAACAGGGTGGGGGGTCGGCAAATAAGGAGGAAAGAGGCTAGATGTCTTTGAGGATCGGCCCATTCCTCTGCAATTATTATGATGTATGTACATATGTAATGAAGTTCGGAATAACAAGTGCAATAGGTTATCGCTAAATAAAATTATATATTTCTCGCATGAGTATATCGGAGACTAATCACGTTTCCTTGTAAGTGCAGGTGCAAATCACGAGATATTTCCATTACTTTATGGCATTGTAATTGAAGCAAACCTGCGCATTCTGTCAATGGTGAAAAGTTGAGAGACAAGAGGAGTTTACAGGTGGTAGGAAAGATGAAGTAGAACAGACGTGAATGAATGAGACAAATAGCGGAGATCGGTGGGTATTCAGGGAAATCATAGTAGACTTCGAGCCACAAGTGGTTATGGTAAGCTGTGCAAGCAAGAGCGAGAGATTGAGTTAGCGAGAGAGAATTAGAAAGGGAAGAAGAGAGGGATAGGATGACGAGATAGAAAGAAATAGAAGGATTTAACGAGAGAGAGAGAGATAGAGAGAGAGCGAGAGAGCGAGAGAAGATAAAAGCGAAATAAGAAGGGAGAAGTGAGGTTGAAAGTAACAGCGATGCAGGGGAAAGAGAACTGGAGAGCAAGATAAAGAGAACGTATAAGAAAGAATATGTGATGAAAGGCAAAGAGAATCATGCAAAAGGAAAGAGAGGACGAAGAAAAAAAGAAGAAAGATGGCGAGGTAAGTTAAGAGTTAGAAGTGAAGTAAATGGTGGTGCGGTCCCGAGTGCACTGATGGGAAAGTGGTATTCGAGAGGCTGAAAAGAACAATTAGAAAGGAACAAAGAGGGGGTGGGGGCAGCCTAGTGGTTTGTCTAGTCAAAGACAGTTTTATTCGCAAGATATTATCCATTTATTGTTGTAAAATAATTTCAACTCTCTTGCACGAATTTCCTTACACTTTTCAGGCAAAAATAGGAATGCTGCGAAGTCCGTTAGCATGGAAATTTGCACGCGGCGGTCCTCCGCAAATGGGCCGTGAGATGCGAGAACGGCAACAGAATGGAGAGATGGAGAATGTGAGAATGTGAATAATCGGTGCCGGTCAAAGAGGCTGTTGACAAGACTCTCTGCCGTCTGAAGCACTGCATTTATTTATTTCTCTCCCATTTCTCACTCCCTCCTCCATTTTTCCGCGCTCTCTCTCTCTCTCTCTCTATCTGTCTCTCTTTCTCCTCTCTCACTCTTTCTCCTTTTTCTCTCAATTTCTTGTTCTCTCCCCTATCTCTCTCCCTTTTTTTCCCACTCTTGATTACTCCATCGATAATGATGTCAGCTGCTAATTTGTTCCTGTCGGCCTGACAAATGCGACAGAGCACCGGTCCTCTGCCGTTCCTGTATTTTCTCCATGTTCCTATACAGTACCGCTCAACAACCAGGGGTGCAGGAACTTTCGGAACTTTCGGAAAGTTCCAAAATGTCCGATCAAATTTGTGCGTTTCTCGATAACCGCACCTCGATTTGGTTTGCATATTTGGATTCAGGCACTCGGGTTACACCATAATTGAGCATTAAAATGTCAAGATAATGCATTTTCGACAAAATGGAAAATATCGTGAATTTTGCGGTGCAGGAACACCACAATTCGTAGTGCGTCAATGTGTCTTCGTGTCAGTGAAATTTATGAAGGCATTTGCATTAACTTTAAATTACAGTTGTAGACTTCATTTTTAGTTTCCTTATGTCTTAGTAAGTGACTTTTAATGTTACAAGTGAAAAAGTGCGGCAAAAAAATTTAGCAAAACAAACTTGAAGAAATTGGTCCAAAAGAGGAAACGAACACCAGCCACTCCGTTCATACTCGTTGCAGGCATACCAATACTCCACCCAGCCACAACGTTAGCCTGCTCCAAACAATTTTAGGGTTCATTTTAATGTTGTTCTTAAGAGCTGATAGAGTCCATGCCACGAAAATTCCTTACCTTCCGTAGTCTTCCGTATATTGCCAGATTTCAATTTCGAAACATAAAGTTTCGGGTACTCTCTCCGCGTCGGAAATTTTTTTTGAATGAACTTTTCGAGAATTGAAATCCAAAAGCGCAGCAAAATATTTTCTGGGATTGGGGCTCGAACCTGAGAGAAACAAAACTGCAATCAAGCGCGTAAACCACTGCGCCATACCAACCACGCCTGTTCGTGCAACCAAATCCTTGACAGTCGGTCACCCACCTGCTTCCCAAATTCTCTCTCTCTCTCTCTCTCTCTCTCTCTCTCTCTCTCTCTCTATCGCTGTTACATCTTGATTTGTTTTCTGTTTGCTTCGCTTTGAAAGATCCCCCACTTTGAGCTATCATTTTGACTCTCTTTACTTTTTCCTAGTCGAAACGTTCGCCCCGTTTGGGATTCGAACTTGCGACGCTCAAAAAGCGAGCAAGCGCGCACCTTACTGCGCTACGCAAGCCATGTGGATTGTCTGAAGATCGACAATGATAGTTGCAAAACTATGATCAGCCATCTACGTGGCTAATCAGTTTCATTTTTCTCTCTCGCCCTCCTCTCTCTCTCTCTAAATCTCTCACTATTTCCCACAGATTTCGGGCCCTTGGATTTTGGGCCTGCCCTGGCCGGCTCTGTTCCATCTCGGGTCTGTACAACCCTTTGGGCCTAGAAGGAGAAAGAAAGAAAGAGAGAGAGAGAGAACGAAATAGGAAGAGAGGGAAATTGAGAGAAAGAAATAGAGTTAGAGATAGAGAGAGAGAGAGAGAGAGAGAGAGAGAGGACAGCGAGAGAGAGAAATAAATTGATTAGCGACGTAGATTGCCATTATCGTTGTCGGGCTTGAGACCACCGACAGTGCAAAGAGGACAAAGCGAAGCGAAGCAGGAGAAAACGAAGGACAGAGCGAAGAAAGCGAAGGACGAGGGAAAAGCGAAGCAAAGGGAGGAAATCAAGAAGTAACAGAGAGAGAGACAGAGAGAGAGGGTAGAGAGAGAAAGAGAGAGAGAGAGAGAGAGAGAGAGAGAGAGAATTTGGGAAGCAGGTGGGTGACCGACTGTCAAGGATTTGGTTGCACGAACAGGCGTGATTGGTATGGCGCAGTGGTTTACGCGCTTGATTGCAGTTTTGTTTGTCTCAGGTTCGAGCCCCAATCCCAGAAAATATTTTGCTGCGCTTTTGGATTTCAATTCTCGAAAAGTTCATTCAAAAAAAATTTCCGACGCGGAGAGAGTACCCGAAACTTTATGTTTCGAAATTGAAATCCGGCAATATACGGAAGACTACGGAAGGTAAGGAATTTTCGTGGCATGGACTCTATCAGCTCTTAAGAACAACATTAAAATGAACCCTAAAATTGTTTGGAGCAGGCTAACGTTGTGGCTGGGTGGAGTATTGGTATGCCTGCAACGAGTATGAACGGAGTGGCTGGTGTTCGTTTCCTCTTTTGGACCAATTTCTTCAAGTTTGTTTTGCTAAATTTTTTTGCCGCACTTTTTCACTTGTAACATTAAAAGTCACTTACTAAAACATAAGGAAACTAAAAATGAAGTCTGCAACTGTTATGTAAAGTTATACTGTTAATGCAAAAGCCTTCATAAATTTCACTGACACGAAGACACATTGACGCACTACGAATTGTGGTTTTCCTGCACCATAAAATTCACAATATTTCCATTTTGTCGAAAATGCATTATCTTGACATTTTAATGCTCAATTATGGTGTAACCCGAGTGCCTGAATCCAAATATGCAAACCAAATCGACGTGCGGTTATCGAGAAACGCAAAAATTTGATCGGACATTTTGGAACTTTCCGAAAGTTCCGAAAGTTCCTGCACCCCTGGTTGTTGAGCGGTACTGTATATCTTCACTTGTCACTCTCTCAATCTCACCCTTTCCTCACTCATCCTCATCACTCATACTTTCTAAATATTCCATCTAACTTGATGTGGATTGTATGCTTTCTCTCTTTCTCCCTCTCTCTCTCTCCCTCTCTCTCTATTTCTCTCTTTCTCTCTCTCCGTAATCTCTGTCTCGTCTTGAATCGCTCGAGTCAAGCGGTTGTTTATTTCCCTTTTGCCTTACGAGAACGAGCGACAGAAAAAAGCCTATCTCGTATTCTCTTCCATCGCCTTTCTCCCTGCTCTCTCGTCTTCTTCTTCTCTCTATTCTTAACTTCAAGTCTCCCCTCCTTTCTCTTTGCCACATCAACTCTTTCTCTCCACCACTCACGATCTCTCTCACTTCTGCTCGCTCCTCTTACTCTCTTCCTAATCATTTATCTATCCTGTATTTGACTACAACAGAGAACTCTCATGTCAGCACAAAAATATTCACTTTTTAAGTATTCGCACAAAAAATCGTTAAGGTATTGAACCACATTGTCGTACGAGAAAGTTGAAAGAACTGGCAAGAATGGTGAAATTTATGGGCTTCCTCAAGGCCCCAAATGTCTCAAATCTCGTGGTTCACTCGAACGCAAACAAACAGATGAGTCACGTCGTCTAGCCCTCATTTCACAATAAGTTGAAAGTTTATACAAGTTTGAAATCGTTCACTTTTCAAGCAACAGTTACTCGTAAAATAACAAGTTCACAGTTCGGCGAGTAAAGACAAGCGAGCAAAGACTCGGAGCAACCCTTTGTCGCACTTACCCGCTATCTGATTATTGCGAGGTGCTCAATGACGTTATGTTCAAAAGCTGGTCAAGGGCATCAAAAATAGGAGGGAAGGGAATGAAGATAATGAAGATAATGAAGATATGTAGAAAGAAGCAGGCCGAGGCCTCCCTCTTCAAAAAGAGATGGCGGGCGCGATAAAGGCGCTATTTCAGAGAAAGGCCAGAACACTAGCCTTTTTGACTCTCTCCATTTCAAATGACACAATGTTGCCAGAGCATTGACCGCAAACGAGTGAGGAGACCTTCGATAGACTTCGTTTCTTTTCAAGGCGCACATATTGAAGGATATTTTTTAAATAAAGCAAACAATTGCGAATCAATCTTGCAAATGAAGTAGAAAGTTTTGCCTCTCCTGATTGATTCTCAAGTGTTTCCACGAAGTTTTGTTTATGATTTTATTATAATGCTCTCACTCTCTGTCGACCCTCGTTTCTTCTCCTTTTTCTCTCTAACTCTACTTCTTTCTTCCCTTTCATTCTCTCTTTCTCTCACTCGCTCCTTGCTCGATCTTTCTTTCTCTGGTCTTCCATCTCTTTCTCGGTCACGCCTTGGCGGAACAAATCGAGCTCAAAGTAGATTCGCAGTAAGATGGGGGACATTGCATCGAGAACGCGCAAAGTTAATGCAAACGATTGGGCACGTGAGATCACTTTGGAATGAAGCAATTAGAAATGCGGAAGTAGGCACGTGAGATGTGTATATCGTAGTCAAAATAATAAATGATGTCAAGTGTTGAATGAAAACTAAATAAGAAATATTACATTCCAAAATGCAAGCGCAATGGATTTGATTTATAAGAAGTTCGAGTCGGGGCAAGCGCAAACAGACACATTGCTATGGAAAGTCCACGAAGGCTGATTGGCTTCAAATACGACAGGCAACTTATTCGATTAGCCTTTCACTTTCTGTATGCAATGCCGAGAAGGCGAAGGATGAATCTCCGTTCGCAACACCGGATATTCACTTTGATTCTTCGGTGGCTGGCACACGATAAGCACAAAAATCTCCTTTTATCGCGCTATAAAAAAGGAGTGAGGGAAAGCGAGCGGAATTCAGATATAGCGCATTGAATGTATATCGGAGAAAAAAATTAGAAATGCGGATTGGAAAATTAGAAGCAAATAAGTTATGTGTCACATTTTGCAGAAAGAGTGTTAGGAAATCAAGGTAACTTTATGCCGTATTGGAAGTGCAGAAAAGTGAATATGAGAGTGGGGAAATGGCAGCGAGTAGTCACTAATATTGACAGTGATGTCATCATCACTCTAGGCGTACCGTGTAACTCATTTTATTATTCCATTTCAGTTCTATTGACGCACACAAATTGCACGAACCAGATCAGCATTCTTGAGCGAGTAGGACAGAGAAGGAGACGATAAAGAGGGAGAGTGAGACAGATAGAGAGAGAGAGAGAGAGAGAGAGAGAGAGAGAGAGAGAGAAAGTGAGGGGCATAGGTATAAAGATAGAGAAATAGAGAGAGCGAGAGACATGAGCGAGCGAAAACTTCTACATACATCGACGGACACCAATTTCGGCTGACTCAGTCGGTAACCTCGTACAAATGTGAACCCTCCACATTCATCATATGTTGCGTTTTACAGCTTACTCATCACACTTACTCTCTTTGTTTTCTCTCTCTGTCTCTCCCTGCCTCTGCCTGTCGAGTTGGACATTTCCTGAAATGTATTCAAAGACGACAGAGCTGTTATTCGTCCACATATGATAATTCAGAACAGCATGAACTCTCGACATGGGGTTATAAATAGCTGCAGAACATAATGCGATGGGCAGTCATCATTGATTTAACATACATACATGCACTTACAATCATGCGATAGAAAGATATCTACACGAAATCCAACTCCGCTTTCTTGAATGCTTCTTCACTGGTCTCTACCGGATCTACCAACTCTCCGGCTTCTAATATCTGCGCCCTCGCACTTTGAGCCTATTTTAGGGAGGTTTTTTGTATTGCTCAAGGCAGTGTCTTGTGGCTTTTGAACTGGCCTTTTGAAATCCACTTCTGCTTGTATCCTTAGATATCTCAATTTTTATTCATTTCTCTCTGGTCTCTCTCCCTCTCGCTTTTCTCTTTGTCTCTCTCTTTCTCACGTTTCCCACACTCTTGTCGTGAAAGCGTGAATAAATAGCACCGTGGTCATTCTCAAAACCGCCTCCGCATCACAGACCTTGAGAGCTTTAGTATTAGGCTTTTCTGGCCTTGACGCTCTTAGCTTCTGATTTCTCTCACTCACTCTCTACCTCTCTTACAATCTCGTTGGTTCTCACACAATATTGCCGCTCGTCTCTCTCCCTCTCCTCTCTCTCTTTCCTCTCTCTTATTCTCTCTTTTTCAATCTCGCTCTCTCTCCTCCCTCCTCTCTCTCTCTCTCTCTCTAATTCTCTCATTCTCAATCTCGCTCTCTCCCCTCCCTCCTCTCTCTCCATCTCTCTCACTCTCTGAATCTCTCTATCACTCTCTCTCTCTCCCCCTTCTCTCTTGTCACCATCTTATCTCGCTCATAGAAGGATGATTTAGTGCGTCGAGTCGTTATCCCCTCTGCCATTTCTGTCCTTGAACGGAAAGTGAGCGTGGAAAGCAAAGCAACACAGGCCAAGGCGATCGGCGAAAATGGAGGAAAAGTGAAAAAAAAACTTGGAAAGGACAATTGTTTCTAGTAAAACTAAATTTTTTAAGAGTTGGATAAAAATATGGGTGTTCTATGGGCTGAATGGACTGGCAAAAAATCAAGAAAGGAACGTGCTGAACGATGAGAAAGAAACTCTTCATGATGCCGAACTATAGAATTGGCAAGTGTTTTCGTCCCAGAGTTATTGTTCCGGAAAGTTGTGGGTAAAAAGCATGTATTCTTTTATCAGGCAGCCATGCATATGTTTTCCTCTTTTGCTGATACAATTTGCAAATGTATGTATGTAGCATACTGGTAACATTATAAGAGAGAGCAATGGCATGAGGCATATTAGCACCCATTCACGCGTGCCTATATACTTCTTCTATTCCAAAACAAAGAAACAAAGGGTTGGATTGGCTTGTAGATAGAGTAAGAAGAAGCACAGCAGAGAAAGAGCGAAAGAGAGAGAGAGAGAGAGAGAGAGAGAGAGAGAGGGGAAAGGGGGGGGGTGAGAGAGAGAGATAGAGAGAGAGAGAGAGAGAGACAAAGGGAGAAAGAGAAGGAAATACAGAGCATCCGGCAAGGAAAAAAAACAAGGCAGATGTGAGCTTCCAGTAAGCGGGTAAAGGCGAATTTTAAGGAGCAAATGAGAGAACGAACGAGTAATAGGATATCGGGGAGAGCATTAAAAGAAACCGAGAAGACTCTGGAAAAAAGTAGAAGGAAGATAACATGAAAAGGGTTATATTACGCGATTTCGAAATATTTCGCACTAATCTTGTGCTAAAGCCCTCTGCTGCTGGATGGAGTCAAGAGAGTTCGAATGACTCTGCACTTGGCCGGAAGAGGAAAAGTGAGAACGAAATGGTTAGTATTCTTACATTCAGAAGCACTGCTGGCCGCAATACGAAAAAAGGGGAACCAATGGCCTTCTCCTGAAGGGAACTCTTCTTCCACCCAAGAACTTCTCGCTCTCTCGAGTCTTTCCCCGTCAAACTCGCCTCCCATTTGAAATGAACTCGACTCTTGTTTTGCTGAAAGCTTGTTAACTTTTGTAAGGGACTCAGCATTGCATGTAGAAATACTAATGATAAATAGTTTAAAATTAACAGAATAAAAATATATAAATCGAAAATACATACAAATGTATAATTGTTTATTTTGATAGAAGCAGGTCGAATAATCGGTCTCCTACAGACGAATTACACATGCACATAGAACTTGCAAATAAAAAAATTCACTATAAAATCCAAAAGTTGACTCTTTTCAGAAATTACGACATACTGACGGCTCTCGTAATCCAGCAGTTCATAGCACTTCCAGAATCATATTTCGCCTATCTCTCCTCTCTCACACTCAATTCCTCACCCTGTTTTTGCTCTCTCACTTTACTTTCTCCGTCTCCCTCTCTCTCCCTCTGTCTCTCTGTTTCTAGCAGGCACTCTCGTGCATTACGCATGAAAATGATGGATGATCATCGCCCGGTCCGGTGGCAAGGAAAAATGAAGGCAAGAGCGAAAGAATGAGAGAGAGAAAAAGAGGCAGAGAAAGAGAGCGAGAGTAAAGAGCGAACTAGGAAAAGAATACGAAAAAAAAGTTTGACAGTTACGCGTCTGGATTTGAGCCAATTTCATACATTTTCTAGTGATCGCGCGAGATGAGAATGGGCAGCTGAAGAGTGGCTAGCGTACATGATGTCACTAGATATACTACAGCACAGATACAGGACGGCTGAAAATCGAGGGGTCATGGATGCATCGGATTCATCCGTTTATTCCTTGGTATTTACGCAAGCGCCTGAAGCAATGTTTGATGGAAACATTCATTCATTGCAAGGATAAAAAAAGGAAAAGTGCGTGCAGGCGGGCCCAGCAGACCAGAGATGTCAGTAAGAGAGAGAGAGAGAAAGAGATTGTGATAGAGAGAGAGAAAGGGAGAGATGAGAGAGAAAAGGAGGGAGATAGAGTTCATTGCTCTCAGTCGTTTCACGATGTCGTGTTGGTCGTTTGAGAACACTCTTCTGGCAAAGAACGGGCAAAGCGACAAAAAAGGAAGCGATGCAGAGTTGGCCTGGCAAGAAGGGCTTAGATGGTGTCTTTTAGTCGCCTGGGGGAGTCCGGTAGGCTTGTTATTTCTCTCTCTCTCTCTCTCTCTCTTTGAATCTTTGTCAACTTCTCTACGTCTCTGGATCTCTGCATCTCGGGTTCTCCTTTTCACGTAAAGAAAGGGAGCTTTTCCGTTCGAAATTACATCCGGCTTGGGGCAACAAAATTCCCTCCGGATGTATCGCTGTATTTCCCTTCTTCTTTATATGACACCCTTTCCTTTTCTTTCTTGGTCTTCTTCTTTCTCTCTTTCTCTCTCTCTCCCTCCCTCTTTCCTCCCTATTTTCTCTCTCCCTCATTTTCTTTCTTGCTCATTCGCCTTCTCTTTGCCTATTCATTCACGCTCTACTACTCTTCTCCACGTCAGTCGTTCCATATTTTGTCTTAAGCACCTCTCTCCGTTCTTCATCTTTGTTTTAACAGCTGTTATCCTCTCTATAGCATATAAAAAGAAGTAATCTCAATGCGTGAAAGCCTTCAAAGGCAATAATGAGGCAAAGATTTAAAAATCCTGATGCAAAAGCTGGAAGCCATCCAGTTAGAACATACTTATAATATTCGATTATTTGAAAACGTTATTCAAGATAACGAATCATAAAAAATGAACCTTCGTATGAACCAAGTTAACTAAAAAAAATTAGAAATTTGTATTTAAATTTTTTTATTGATTGATGAATAATAACCTTGAAAGCTCGAGCCTGCGTCGACCACTTGACGATATTTTGTAGAACGGAACTGAAAATTTAATTCCTGACATCCTACAGAGCAATTTAGAGATTCTGATGAAGAGGGCTGATTTGCATTATTCTACAATAATAGATCCTTACTCTGTAAATATGAACTAATTTTTTGCCTTATTCCTTATTTGCACTTTTATCAGGTTGAATCACCCTTGACAAGCATCAAGACCACACTTTTGTACATTTCAGCTCGGCAAGACTGTAGCCTCCCTCGAATTCCTTGCAAGGATAAAGTAATTATTCTTTGCACACATTTTACTGACGTCAGTAATAAATTTGGTCTTGACTTGTTATTGTCGCAAGGGCAAAGGTTCTTATACGGAAATAAAGAGATCTAGACAAAGAAATTAGATGTTCATCTTACGGCAAAAAAGAAAGACACAAATCAGAATGTAGAACACATCCTTGACTATGTACATTTCTGCAATCTCCTGCTCATCACTTATGCTCTTGGTATGGCCAAAAGATCACTTTACCATGTTAACGCTTCTTGACCTGATGTCATGTTGTCATGTTGCAAGTATGTTTTAAACCCGGTTGTAAACCTGTGGCAGTGTGCATTCTGCCCCTCACAATCAGTGTTCCCCGTTCTACGAAGACTCCCTCTCTCTCTCTCTCTCTCTCTCTCTCTCTCTCTTTCTCTCTGTTTGCCGTGCTCTCTCGCTCTTCTGTTCGTTCGCAAGATGGACAGCTTCTTGCATTGTTCTTTGGAATGGTCGGAGTGAGATATTTAAAGGACTCCTTGGCCATGTGGCGGGCACGCGGGGCTTGCGCTGATAAGGAGCTTCAGCCTGCCACGCCTTCACTAATCAACCCCACGCCGAGTCATGACTCGCTTCCTTCCTCTCGCTCTTCTCCTTGCTCTAACATGCCCTGCGACTGCCAAAGATCCAGAAGTCGACATGACTGTGGTCTGTATAAAACATTGCTTACCTAATTTCGTCCAACTTAAGTACACTCTTCTTGATAGCGGCAGAATAAAATAAAATATTTCTGTGTGAAGACTGTGGTGGGTGAATTTGAGGCAAGTATATATGATATCTAAAATGGCCTTTGAAAAATCTTCAATATGCTTATTATTTAAATGTATCGATTCTAGCCAGAAATGATCGGATATTGGGGTTATCCAGTCGAGGTCGTCAAGGTCACCACTCCAGATGGATACATTCTTGAGCTACATCGAATTCCATTCGGCAAAAGTGGTAAGTTTCATTGTACACGAGAGGAAAGCGAGAGGGACACGGAAGGAGAGAGAGAGAGACAGTAATAATAGCCAGATGAAGAAGAATTTGACACTGCAGGACCCGGGAAGGACTGCCGTCCAGTCGTGTTCATGCAGCATGGAATTGAAGCGGACAGCAGCAACTGGGTGATAAATACGCCCTCCGAGTCCGCAGGTATAGAAAAGTTCACGGCCTTATTAGTAGCATTACAAATTATACTTATAACTAAAAGTAAAAAATAAAGAAATTTCAAAGGCTTCATCTTCGCGGACGCCGGCTTCGATGTGTGGCTCGGCAACATGCGAGGCAACACTTACTCCAAGGCACACACTCATCTCAGCTCGGACGATGAGAAATTCTGGGAGTTCAGGTGCGCTTTTAACGTGAACTTCCCACCGGCAAATGCATGTATGTACAAAAAAATACAGTTGGTTTTTATGTTGTTTTTTTTTAGCTGGGACGAAATGGCTATCCAAGACCTTGAGACGATGATCAATAAGACGCTCGCTCTCCGGGCAGGAATCTCTCTACTACGTTGGCCATTCACAGGTTGGCTCTATCATATTTTATTTATTTATTAATAACAATAATTCTAGGGAACGCTCACAATGTTTTCGAAGCTCTCCTTTGATGCTGAATTCAACAAGAAGGTTAGCTGCGTGGTTAATATTACATCTATGTATGTTTATAAGTATGCCAATCCCTGCAACCTTTTCAATTGCTTCGTTTAAAATGTCAATTATATACTTAGTATATCGTGGTCACTTCTTCTACAGATCAAGGAGATGTACGCACTGGCGCCAGTGGGCACCGTCAGGCACATCAAGGGACTCATTGAAGTCGCCGCTGACCTCTTCCTTCCAGAGTTCAAGGTTCACGTTTTAGCAATGAATATTTCGACAAATTAATTAACGATACACAATTAGAAAGAAGATTTAGATTAAAAAACCATGTCATGTTTGTTAAATAGCGTATTTTTGCAGCTGTGGGTGAAGCTCTTCGGCTCAGGCGAGTTCCTGCCGAACAACTGGGTGATGAAGTTGTTGGCCGAGACGCTCTGCAAGGTTTGAATGAAGCTGAAGCAGAATTTTTTTAATTTCTCAAATTTGCAGATTCCTTTTGGCCATGCCCTCTGCGATGACCTCATATTTCTGATTGCCGGCCTTGAGAGCAATCAATTTAATACTGTAAGCGAATATTGCTCGAATTTATCAATTAAAGAGATAATAACATTAATTTTGTAATCATATAAAGAATGTCCGATGTGTTGCAGTCACGCACGGATGTGTACGTGGCGCACACTCCGGCCGGCACTTCCACGCAGAACATCATGCATTGGGCGCAGATGAAGAAGTCGGGCGGAGTCACTCGCTACGACTACGGCAGTGTCAAGGAGAACATCGCGCACTATGGAGTTGTCAGTCAGGGGGGGGGGCAGAGCAAACGTATGGGCAAATGTCGGAATTATTGTTATTGATTAACATCCCTAATTTTTTCAAATATATTATGCGTCCTCTGGCTGAGAAGCGTGAATAAATGTATGAAATTTGCAGGCGAAACCGCCACAGTACGACCTCTCAACGATCCAGACAGATCTGCATCTCTTCTGGTGCAAAGATGACTGGATCGCGGATGAGAAGGACATCCACGAGTATCTGCTGCCTACGCTCAACAAGAAGAATCTCAAGGTTCTTTACTCTCCATCTCTATTGACTCTCTTCTCTTTCCACACACTCTCTTCTCTTTCACTCTATATCCTCTCTCATTTAGTCGGTGACTGAGGTGAGTGGCTTCAACCACCTCGACTTCATCTGGGGCCTGAACGCGTCTCGCGAGATCTACTGGCCGATAATCCAGAAGATCCGTGATCAGCACGGCGGGCAACTCGAGTGCAGCCCGCGAAGGAAATGAAGCAAATGCTCATTATTTATTCTGTGTGTACATAAATATTATGAATAAATGTGAATTACATAGCTGATTCCTCAGATGCGCACTAAATAAGAAAAAATTCAGAGAACATTGAATTAGACTAAGCACAGACATAGACAACAAATTCATTTTTGTCTTACCGAGGTCATTTTCACAGGTCATCAAAAAAAATGAAGAGCTGGCCGCCTGACATTAAAGCGAAATCACAAAATAAGAAACATTTTCTTTAAAACGAATCAGTTCTTCTTTCTCTGTGTTCTTGCTGTTATAACTTTTCTGCAGGGCGGTTAAATAATTGTTTTTTAAGGTGAGACGTTTGAATAATTGTTTTTAAAGGTGAGATGCTTTGTACGCTGCTGTAATGAAATTCTTATTCTTCGCTCGCATGTTTTTAAGCGTGGAAATTTGACATGATTCTTTCGGAAGCTAGGAAGTAGTCTTGACTTGTTTGCAATTGTTGCTCTATCAGTCGCTCTCAGCCTGTTGATAAGTGTGGAGACGGTTGCCCTCTGAATACCTTGGCGGCTTTTGATAAGAAGTAAGTGAAGCAAGCATGGTCTCAGCATTATCAAGTAATCTCCACGCTTGAGTCACGTGCTTTGTGTGGGCAGTGATCAGCTTACTTTATATTAGGGCAGAATACAAGGTTCCGAATCCTTCATTTCTGAACTCATAAAATTGTTTTGCGAGCGTCGAGGGCGCAGTCTTTTCTTCCGCGTATTACGCATGAACACTGAGAAATTCAACAATCGAGAGAATGCGTGTAACAACGGTGAGTCAGATTTCGAGAGAAATGAAACATGAACGACAGCTAGAGAGAATGAGAGAGGAAGATACACATACATATATTGAGAGAGATATAATAGATAAAGAGAGAGAGAAAGGGAAAGAGAGAGAGAAAGAGAAAGGGAGAAAGAGAGGGAAAGTGAAGGAGAATAGAATAAGCCGTTATATTAGAGCGATTCAACGGATTCTTTTATTAGAAAAAACTTTTTTGTAGCTGGCCGCCTGAAAGAGTGTGCTCCTCACCAGTAATGCACTATCAATGTTGCAAACATTTTCAGAATAAACTTTGCACTGCGGAGCGTTATTATTCGAATTCTTGCGTCAGCCTCTAGTGATCTTTTTTAACCGAGCATCGCTCCACCTTCCTCTTTTCGGCTATAAAAGAGTATCAGAAGAGGGAGAAGAACAACGCGGCTGCCACGCGCTGCCTCTTTCTGATAAGAAGAGCAAGTTTTGTAAAGAATAACAGAGAAGAAGAGAAGATGATCTCACGAGCTTCCGTTCTTCTTTCTCTGCTATTTACGCTGCTTGTTATCGTTGATGCTGGTGATCCAGAAGTTTCAATGTCTACGGTACGTCGAGCCTTTCATTATGTTTCTAAAGAATATTTTGTGAAGATCTTTTGTAGGTATGTATGTATGTATGTACATATGTGAATAATATGAAAATGTGTGTGTATTTGTATATACATTTATGAATTGGGCTGAATTATATCATACATTTCAAGGGTAAGATAAAAAGGATAATACCATGCCATTTTTACAAGCGAATTATGTAGTTTGTTATATACTACCGTAGAGTATTTCTTGCAGCCCCAAATGATCCAGCACTGGGGCTACCACGCAGAGATCTACTCGGCGACCACGGCAGACGGCTACGTCCTCGAGCTCCATCGTATTCCATACGGCAAAAGCGGTCAGCGTCAACACTTCTCTTGAATTGCTTTTTTTACACAAAAGTTGCCTCTGTTTTTATTTAGACTTTTAAAGGACCAAAATTTAGCGCTTTTAATGAGTCTTACATTATTGCTGTGGGGTCATCGAATTATATGAACTGAAAACATGACAATTAAAACAGTCTGCTATCAGGTGTTGACAGTACTGACCCTTCACTGTCTTGCACTCTAACGGGGGTGACGATTAGTCATTGTTCCCAACAATAGTCGTATCGGTTTCTCTGTACTTCTCTATTGAGCTCTAAGCCTACTGAATTCCTGTTATACAGAACCAAAGAACTATCTTAATAGATGCTATGTTCTGCACAAATCGAAATCTTTGTAAAATAAAAGGGCTTCTGTTCCTAAGCAATTGAGAACTGATTAGGATACTACGGAGCAGGCATAGAAAGTGTAATTTTACGAAGGATTTGTATATGTTTGTACATACGAAGATTAAAATACACAAATAACAAGGAAATAATGTTGATCTTTCGTGGATTGTTATAAATATTCGATATGCTGCAGGTCCAAGCAGCGGCAGTCGAACAGTGGTGTTTATGCAGCACGGACTGGAGGGAGACAGCAGCAACTGGGTCGTCAATCTGCCTGCCCAGTCAGCTGGTTCGTTTGTTTCGTCTTCTCTTGAATGATTTCCGCCTTCTGAATCGCTTTCAAGTTCTTCAATTATTTTGACTAATTTCACTTTTACTATAGAAAAAATGTTTAACGTATTGATTTTTCTATGAAGATATCGATATATTTGCATTTGTCCAGGCTTCATCTTCGCGGATGCCGGCTTCGACGTGTGGCTCGGCAACTTCCGTGGCGACACGTACTCGAAGGCGCACACGCATCTCGACCCGGCCAAGGAACCTTTCTGGGAGTTCAGGTTCACTACGATATCTAAACCATTCTTTAATAATTGAACATTTGAAAAATTAAGTTACTTATGAAATCGGAAAACTACTTTGAAATATCGAGCTGTAAAAATGGAAAAAAAGAATAATATTTCAGCTGGGACGAGATGTGCCAACACGATCTGGAAGCGATGATAAACAAGGTTGCCATTTTCTGATAATTCCATTAAAAAACCATTTATATTCATATTAAAGACAGAAGCAAAATTAGAGCATAAATATTTGAATACGATCTAATTTAAAATCCTAAATGTAGGCATTGGAAGTGACCGGAGAAGAATCATTGTACTACATCGGCCATCGGCCACTCGCAGGGCACTCTCACAATGTTCTCCAAACTCTCTTTCGATCAGAAATTCAGCAAAAAGGTACACATCTCAAATTATAAATAATTGAGAAGCATTTCGCTGTGAATCGGGAAAAAATTAAAGAGGGAAAGCATATTTTATATCTTTTTAGTGTATTCGCTTACGAATAAATTACTGGTTCAGATCAAATCATTCTACGCCCTCGCACCAGTCGGCACTGTTCGCTACGTGAAAGGGCTGATCAAGTTCGCCGCTGACTTCTTCTTGCCCGAGTTTGCGGTACCATAACACTTCAATTTTTTGCCTAGCTGTCAAATACATACATACAAAATTAGGAAGATATTTTGTTCTAAATAGAATGCTGGATATATCCCCTCCCTTTGTCAGCTCTGGGTGAAGCTCTTCGGCTCCGGCGAGTTTCTGCCGAACAATTGGCTGATGAAGCTGCTGGCCGACACGATCTGCAAGATTCCCTTCGGTGATGCTCTCTGCGATGACATCATCTTTCTCATCGCCGGCCCCGAGAGCGACCAGTTCAATCGGGTATCCTTTCAGTGCATATCATAATGAATCGATGGTCTATTGGCATCCCAAGGAAACTAATGAGAGAAAGAGAAACTGTTTCTTCTGATGTGAAGAGAAGATCTTCTTAAAGTATAAATATAGAACACAACTTACTATAACACTAAATGAATGGTGACTTCTATGTGATGAGGCAATTTACAGTCGCGAACAGACGTGTATGTGTCACATTCTCCTGCTGGCACTTCTACACAGAACATCATGCACTGGGCTCAAATGGTCAAGGAAGGCACCGTAGCCCGCTATGACTACGGAAGTGCAAAGAAGAACCAGGAGCACTACGGATCAGTGAGTGGCTGACCAGTTCGCATGACTCTGCAATCAATGGCATTTCAGTCGAAGCCTCCATCGTATGACTTCGCAACCATCAAGACAGACATGTACCTCTTCTATTGCAAGGATGACTGGCTGGCGGATGGTCGAGATGTCCACGAGTATCTGCTCAATTCACTCAATCCGAACTATCTTAAGGTGCTCCTTTTTTATTTAGCCATTGTGATGAAAGAACCCAGTTACTTTGTCTCTCTGATTTCGGAAATAAAGCAACTCTTTTTTTAGAACTTTTGCACTAGAATAGGAGATATTTCAAGGTTCAGAAGACTTCTTTCAGCAAGTGACGGAGGTACAAGGCTTCAATCACCTCGACTTCATCTGGGGCCTCCACGCGGCGCGAGAAATCTACTTTCCCATTGTGCTGCAGATTCAGAGTCAACTGAAGCAAGAAAAAGCACAATTAATTGCCAATCACTGACAATGAGGCTGCTTTCATAGTTTTAGCGGGTAAGAAAATTATTACTGCCTCATGTACATACATACGCAAAAATTACTGTAAATAAATGCTATTCTCTTCTATGTTGTGATGACAAAGCGGGAGGAAAATGGTGTGTTTCGCCCTCAACATAGGGAGAGGGTGAAACAGAGAATCAAATAGTCAAGTAAATTTTCCATTGATGGGAAACTTGTGAACTTGTGTCATTTCAGGAGGAGAGTAATCATATGCATATGCCATTGCTATTGTATCTCACAAAGCAAAAAGAACTTGTATGAGAAGAGAGAGAGTGAAAAAACCATGGTATTGTCCTACCTGATATTCTTCAGAAATTATCATTCAAACAATTAATAATTGAACGCTGAATTTCTTAATCTTACCATTAGAGTGTGAGGGATGGCAAACGAGCGATTTGAAGGAAGCAGAAAAGCAATGTGACACTTCGCTTCTTGTTACCGATTAGGCAATCAAGAGCTAAGCAAGAGCTCGTATTATTTACAACTTCGCACAATTGCATATTTTATTCATTTGTTTTCAAACTGGGCAATAGAGGGCTTATTATATATATGAAGCCAATTGCCAATCATATCGGGAAGAGAGGCTGGCAGATGGAGGGTCCTTAATTGTATATTCTGCTGCATACCATTGCACCAGTTGATGGCGTGTGGATTCCACAATCGAATACTTGCTATTACTCCTAATCGAAAAATGTATTTTAACCAAAAATTAATGATGAAAGAAGAGTTTGAAGACATGAACATGGAGTCTTCTCTGGCGGTGTGGATGATGAGTGGCTGCCTCTCCGTAGTTCTGAACGGCCTCTTTGCCGCCATCGCCCTCGGGCAGCGCAGCTCACTCATTGGCGACTACCGCTACATTCTCGCGCTTCAGGCAGCTGCCGACGCTATTTTCGGCTGCGCCATCGCTATCTTTGCCATGGTTTGTGTTCTTTTCACAGCACCTTAAAATAAAAGATTGAAAGATAAAAATAAAAATATAAAAAACATTAAATAACGGCGCATCCTTCGGGTATAATCATTATCATTTCGGCTTCATCGATTCATCTTCCACCTCTCTTCCCTCCACTCGCGCACATTGGCCTCGTCTTCTCGTACATGTCTACTGTCATTCTCATCACACTCGGATTCGTCTATCGACTTCTTCTCATCAAAAGGCTTCTCTCATTCATTTTCCTACAAATTTGGGATTTACATTATCTAAATTTTTGAGTAACAGTGTAAATCGCATTACTAATAATGGTAATTTTAAATAGCCTAGAATAACGGCCTCCCTTCAGACACCACCTGCTGATTATCTTTGAGCTGCACCATAAGATAGGCTTGATTGCTGGCTGTCTAACGCTAAACACCATCTTCACTGTTACCCTATGGTATTTTAATGTACTATTTTAGTATATTCAACAGTTATTCAAATCTTATAGTTAAAACAAAATTAACAACAGGTTCACGGTGAAGCTGCCGGCTCAAGATATCGCTTCGGTAAACAACTGGAAAGGTGATCAGCATATCCATCTAGACAACACGATATATTTCTTCGGTTTCAATGTTCGCGATGTTGGTCGTCGCCTGTGATTACGCTGTCTCACACATCTATGCAAATAGCAAAGAACCGCGTATCTACTCAGCCCGTTCGAATGTGGGTGTTGTGCTCCACGCTTCTTTCAATGATCGTCCTCTTCATTGCAATGGGCGTCTGCACTGCGGGCATCTTAAGCGAGATCCGCCGCAATGTAATCGAGCCGAATGCGCGGGCACTGCAAATACGCGCGCTGCTTATGCTGTTCTTCAGGTGGGCAAGTCAACTATGACTGTATAATTGAGTAGTTAACTAAACACAAAATATTGATATGTACGTACTTACATACCCCAGTTTTTTTTCAAAGAACCCCCGACAGAAATGCACTTGGAAGGCGCTGATGCCGACAGTCTTCCTCGGCGGCCCGTATCTCTCAATGCTCGTCCCTCAGCTGCGCTTCCTCGCTCCGTACGCAGCCTTCAGCGCCTCGGTGATGCCTCTGATCAACCCGGTCATCGTCATCTCACTCACGAAGGAGTATCGCCACGCTCTTCTCTGTTTCTGCTTTAGGAGTCTCCGGCCAGCCGGAATGTCGACAACTTCCGTGGTAGTATTTTTTCGTTTACTTTTTCCCCATAAACGTTATTTCTATTTTTAGTATTTTTAGCACATTAACTTGTTTCATTATCGTCTTTCCTGCTTTCAGGTACGTTCGCCGACCATCAAGCCTGCTCAAGCAACGATCGCAACAATTATCTTATAGAAACATCTTGGCCATTGTGTTAGCATAGTTTATCAGTCAGAAATAATGGCTAAAAATTGACGGTCCTGGCACTAATGATGGAGTGGAATAACTCAATTTACCATGCATCGAACCTACAATTTTATCTAAAAGAATGATCAACACTCATTACAGAGAATGAGAAACACTAATGTCAAATGACTGGAAGGTACAGCCGCGGCATTAATCTTGCCGTTTGTCCAAGACATGTCAAGGACAGACGACAATTTGCAGCTTCTTTCTCCAGCCGTCTTCCAATTGATTGGTGCATAAGTAAATAACCTGTCTGGTGGACTTCGACGTAAAAAGTTGAATTTTTTTCAAAAGTGGACTTAGAGTGAACCGTTGTAGCTTCTCTTTTTTTTACTTTGATTTTTTTTGTGAAATAAATAAAGAATAACGGTAAAAAGAGCTGAAAATGTCAAAAAAGTATTTTAACGCACATTTGTGCAGGTGTCCATGACATGTCCATGACGTGTCCTTGACATGGTAATGACCACGAACGGTCATGACCGCTTGTCCATGATATGTCCAGGACAAAAGGTAAGATTAATGCCGCGGCAGAAAACTCCTCGAAGTAAAGGTTATGTCACCTTAAGCTGAAAGTCCTTCTTTAGATCATGATAACCACTTTCCCAGTATTTGTGTTGTTCAATATTTCCAAGTCTTGGAAATAGATATGCATGCTTTATTATCGCACCGGCTGCGGTTAGAAAAATGCAAAAAAAAGTAAAATACAACTTGAGCAGGCTTGGCGCACTGATCAAAGTGACATGCACACTTATTCTACTAATTCATTTCAATCAATATAATCAACTAATAAAAATCACAGAATTCGCTCTTTATTTGCTCAATGTTTCGGTTTAAACGAAATATGCAAACTCGACCACAAAGAAGAAGAAGCATCGCTGTTTTGTACTCGTCTTCGATAATCGGGCAAGATAAAGGCATTTTTGCATGGAAGAAGGGGAATCATCTCTCTCCACTAGACGACGTCATTTGGGTACACGTAGAGTTTGGGCGAGAAACTGTTGAAGCCTTCAACGAGTGTGCCACTCCCTGCAATAGAATAATAATAAGAATACTACTGTTATTATATTATTCTCATTAGATTGCGTTTTTATCATAAATGTTACGTCAACTTTGTATCTAGTCCAGAGCCGAAATCGCGTACCATAAAAAATTAAGTTTTCGAATTGAAATTACAAAGACATGTGATGCATTAATAATCCTTTGTAGATTGTAGTGAGCCGTATCAATAGAAACTGACGTTCTAAAGGGCGGCGGCAAGAACAAAGGCGCAGCTCTTCGTTTCCTGCCCGCGCTTTTCGTGTCGCAGACGAAGCGAGAGTCGCCCGAGGTGGGCGTGAAGGACTCGCAGCACGGCTCCTGCGGATACACGCAGATCTGGATGTTGCAGTAGCCGACTTCGAAGGGCGTGCTGCAGAGGAAAGAGCTCCATAACTACATACTTCTAATTTTAAAGTTTTCTGAGATTAGCTTTAATAACAAGTTCTCTAATAATAAGTATATTTCCACGAGTATGCTAAGTGAACCAGTAAATAAATGAATAACAATGAGTTTGACTAATTAAAGAATCCATTTTGGATAGATTAGATCCGTAAACATTCCTGACCCGTTGCAAGTGCATCCCTCGGATGCTCCGTTGCAGGCGCGGAAGCGTTGATTGGTGGAGCAGGCGCCGCACTCCGTCGCGCACTCCGACCACGGCTGCCACTCCCCCCACGTCGCGGCGCAGCCACCCGCTGGGGCAGTGGTCTGTGAAAGAAAGAAAGCATGGAATAAAGAAACCTTGCCCTCTTCATTTATACATGTCTAGTATTCACTCTCACTCAACAAGATTTAAGGGAAGATTTAAGATGAATAAATATAATTGTTAGGGAAAATATCCTACCGTCGTAGTTGTTTCGGAAGCCAAGGTAGTTGTGGTGGTAGTGGTCGTCGGTGTCAAAGTGGTTGTCGTGGTCGGGGATGTTGTGGTTGTGGTTGTGGTCGTTGTGGTCGTAGACGTCGATGACGTGCTCTCAGTTGCCGGCGGATCGGTGGGGGCTGCAGATGAAAGAAATAAGAAATATGTAACTTTTTTTAAAAATGTTATGCTAAACTTTGAGATTTATGAATGTGCATACATAAGTAAAAAAAAATTGTTAGAGAAAAGACCGACCCTGAATGAGCGCGCAAGAGAGAGACGACACGTCGATTCCATTCGAGGCGTCGATCTCCCAGCGAGTCGCGTTGTTGCATGTCACGTCAAATGCCACTGACCCAAGCATCGACCGCAGTGTCGAGCCACCCGCGCCGAGCACCACGGCAGTTGATGAAGCCTGAACAAACGGTGTAAGTACTTTGAACAGTTTAATTACTTCCTTGTCAATGATTAATCGATACTCACCGTATCCGCCTGACAGAGAACGTGTACTGTAGCGCAGCCAGCCGGGGAGAGGCCGCCATTCAACGTAAGCATTCCTGGTTGCAAGGAGACGGGCGGAAGACCGGGTAACGTCATCAAGTCACAAGATGCGCACGACACTACAATTTTGCTTTTACTTTTTTTCGTTATTTTTAATGTTTTTATTGATTTGATACTTTTCATGTGTATTAGACGTAATTTGTTACTTCACGTGCACCCCATGTAATAGTTATCTTTAAAAAAGCTAACGTGTGCCCGGCGCAGGTGTTGTCGTCGTAGGAGGAGTAAGTGTGGTCGCTGGGGTTATGCCGCCATCAATGCCTTCTGAAATTAATAAAAAAATATATATTTAAATTGTGTACTTTAGTTTATGAATGCCAGCATCATACCAGTGAGGATGCAAGAGGCGGACGTGATGGCAGCGCCATCGTTCAGGAAGGCGCCGGCCGTCGGGTCGCAGCTCAGCGAATGAGAGACACTCGACAGGCTGCTCATCGCAGTGCTGCCTTGTCCATGATTCAGAAACAGAGTCGCGTTGTCGGCTGCCTGAACATATTAATCGTTGAGTGATGAAAACTGCATATTGGCTCATGTATTAAGCAAGTATTATTTGTCTATTTCATATTCATATATGAGAGTCTACAGACTCGCGTTTTGTCAGAATTTGTGTGAAAATGGATTCTCAATGTGTTTTTTCTTCTGTAGTTCTTGTGATATACAATTTCCTTATTTTTATGTGTGCGGGGTAGCAGTAATGTAGTATGTGCTTATTGTTAGTGTTTCGTGACACATGTACATGTGGACATGTTAGAGCACAAGAATATACATTACCGCATACATGGCAAGCATATAAGAAGAAGCAATTAGATTGAGAGACAAAGACCTCCCGTGTCTGGAGCATTCTTTGAGCCAATACTTTATTGCGCTTTTTATGAGCAATGACTTTTTTTTCTGCCCTGTTCTCTGCTTTCCTAAGGTATCCCTTTCTCATTCCTTATCGCACAATACAAATACTTATAAATTTTCTTAGATTATGCTTTGCAAGCCGAATAAAGTAAAAACAAGTAAACATGGTACCACGAGAACATTTTGCACATATGCAAACTTTCTGCGCATTTGGAAACACAAGGTCTGCTTGGTTACAAGACCTATTTATAGAACGCTCACTTGGCAGCACATGAATAAAAGTCCCTCGAGGTGGGGTAAAAATTCTTAAAATAATATTTGATGCAATTTTGATTGCAGTGACAAAATGTTCATATGGGTGAGGATATGAAAGTGGCATCCGGCACTTCAAGCAACATCATGCACGAGATCTCTTGGTGTACTCTTTTTGAGCGTTATCATGAATCTCTAGTTTCTGCTCTGTAGTGTCATTTCGCAACGAGTGCACACGGGAAAAAAGTGCGCGAGTGTTCTGCGTGCATGGATACGGTAGCTTAAGCAACAGCGATAATGCATCAAAGAAGACGAGATTAAGGGTCTTGCAAGATGTCTCGAAGCATTGGTACCAGGGTAGGGATTTGTCATCAATTTAGTCAACAAAATGAATTTGATTCCTTTTGAAATTTTGAAAACTATCCTAGAGAGAGACTGACATTCTGCGAGGAACACTGCATTTGGACGACGCGGCAGCCGTTTGGCCCAGTGAAATGAGTGAGGACGAGGGCCCCCGCCCGTTCGCCCGCAAGCAGAGGAAGCGACGGCGGAACAGCCAGCATCGCAGGACACGAGCTGCACTGGCCTGAAGGACAGCAGCACATTAGGAATCGGTCGTGCTTGAAGCGCGTGCAGAATGAAAGTGTGTAGAGATATGAAGAAATAGCTCACTTTACGATTGCAAACTAGCCTAGGCCTAATTGCAAGCCTACGATTTAAAAAGTAATCAATGACACGAGCATAATTATTAACGATACTAAGCATACTTGGGACTGGCGAAGAAGTAGTCGTAGTCGTTGTGGTGGTCGTGGAAGACGACGTTGACGTCGTTTCAGAAAGAACAATAGTCGTCGTCGCTGTTGTCGGGACTCCTGTCGTGGTGGTGGTCGTGCTGCCTATATAAATGTAGAGTTGGATGCCAAAAAGAGTTAAATTATTCTTTCGCCTGATAATATTTTCAGCTGTAAAAAAGAAGTCCAGCTAATCCATACTAGGAAGAATGGCGCATGAGAGAGTGCCGACGGTGGTGCCAGAAGAGCTGATCTTCCACTGTCGGTTGCCGTCGCAGACGAGGTTCATTGTTACCGTATTCAGGTCGGATTGGATTACGCTCCCGGTCGAAGAGAGCATCGCGACGGTCTCGCCAGCCTGACGTGGAAACCCATTTTGTCCATGTTAACATTCTTATCTCAAATCCAAAGTCTGCAAATTAGGCCAGCGTTTTAGTTCTTTTTGCCGGAAATCTTCTTGGTAACAAATTTATGGGATCCAGATGTACCGCAACGATTTCTTGCACAGGATGAGCCAAAAAAGCAGGTGAAGCTGACATGGACGCCTTGGCAGAGGAGCGTGACGTTGATGCACTGCGTGTCTGGTGAGATTCGTGTGTCCATCGTCAGCATCCCTGGCACGTAGCCAAACGGCGGCAGCAACGCCAACTCGCCGCGATTACATGTAGCGCAAGCCGCTGGAAGTAAATACATTTAGGCTCTGTTCTAGAACATTTTTCCCAAAAAGAAAATAAGTGGCCGAATTTTGAATAACAAATTATATGTTTAATTCTAGGGGGCCAATGGATAAAAAGGCAATGGTGCACTTACGCGCTCCAGGAGATGGAGTAGTAGTGGTTGTGGGCGCGCGTGTTACTGAAAATGATGTCTTCTTAACGGAACTTTCCTTATTATCTCAACGCTTTCTTTATAATAAGGGTATGTTTTGCCATAAAAGTGACAAGAAAGTTTGAGCAAACCGGGAGTGATCGGTGTCGATGAAGAGCTCGCAGCTGAAATGAGTCAATTTGTATGTCAAAAATATAAGCCTATTATATGTATCCAGTGGCCCATATGCCAGGCTACAGTACTCCTTCAGGAGTGGTTCCGAACCTGAAATGATGCAAGTTGCAGAGGCGATCGCGATTCCGAGTCGAGCGAAGATGCCCTGACTGGTGCACATGATGGTCGTTTCAGCCGAGCTCTCCGAGGAGGTCAGCGGGAGGTCTCCGTTCAGGAGAAGAGTAGCGTTGTCGCTTGGCTAGAAGACTCAATTTATATGCTAGAAGGGAGAATGAGAGGGGGGGTGCCCCAAGGGGCTGGGCTTTCTCTGCGCATGACTTGGTCACAAAACACACGTGGAGCACAGGCGATGCCACCTACTACATTTTTAGTATTGGAAACATTTCTTGTTCCGTTCTCTCCGTCTACTTTGCTTCTCTTTTTCTCTCAGTCTGCCCCTCCCTCTCTATCTACCCATAATTTATGCACATTGTATATAGCATGTCTCTAGCTTCCCTGTGCGCGCGTTCTAAAACAAATTAACGGCGTGGAATGCTAGGTTGAGACAGAGAGAGTAATAAGCAGGAAACTTGAGCTGTTACCGAGGGAGCAAAGATGTACACACAGGTATACACAAATGCGCAGAGTGAAACAGTTGAAAGATAAGGCGGCTAAGGGAGCAAAGAAAATTCAGCAAAAAGTTAGATATGATAATGACTGCGTGGCATTTCGTGCTGTGCTTTTAGCTTCTGATTTATGCAGCGTCCTCGCCTCAGGGAAGAAACCTCGTCATGCCGCTGAATGTTCTTTGCGACCATTGGGCGCGATGACTAAGTGACAACGGCAATAAAGTACGCACGCTAGGAGTAAAATGAAAAGTTATTTCAGGGAAGTCTATTTGATTAGTCACGCCAGAGGCAGTCCACGCAGGAAGTCAGTAGTGATACGTATTTCGAAATACAGAAAGATCAGCTTTATCTAGTCTGTGCGTTGTTTGGAGTTTTGTCATATGAATCTTGCGCTAAGTTAGCCTCTGCGATCTGCCTATTTTTAGCAGTGAATTACGAAATGGGATTGGCTTGCACAGGACAGCGTGTGTGAGAGGGTGGAAATACGCCGTTGTTGTTTTCACCGTGAGATCGGACCGGATGGGCAAAAGGCAATTGTGGGCGAAGCCAGTCTGACTCGTAGTAGATTATCTAGACTAGTTTAGACGGCCGTTGGGAAGTGTGTGCAATGAAAATATTGGACCGAAACAATAGATTCAGTGCTGCCATTACGAAAGGAATAACGCCAAAGCAAATAGGAGAAATATTTAAAGAAAAAGCGCAAACATCTTGCGATGAGCAACGAAGAAGAGCGACGCGGCAGCCGGTGGCGTCGTCGATGGAGTGGCTGATGAGAAGGGCGCCGTTGTCCTCGAGGGGGGTCAGCTCCTTCCCTGACAACGCAATCACGTCCGTGCACGAGTCACACAGATCTGGAGATATCGGCATTTATCAGTTTTCGACTTGGCTACAATAACATTCGTTAAAAAATCGTTTTCGCCCATATAACTTTTGACAAAAAAGGATATAATTTTAAATTAAATGAAACAATTAAATCGTGCGTACTCGGAGAAGAAGAGATTGTTGAAGTGTCGAAGGCGACAGATGGCGTCGTCATCATTGCAGAAGTGAAGGGCTCAGAAATAGGCATGACTGTTGTGGACTCGGGAACACTTGGCGTGGTCGGAGGGACAGTAGTAACCGCTATCGCTGTCGTTGCTGCAGATTCACAATAGTTTATTTTAGATTATGCTTCTTTTAAGCGATAAATTTTGTACTTTATGAGAGTCAAGATTTCAATAATGGTAGGATAAAAATAAGATCTTTCACTCTTTGCCCCCAAAAGAAGGTGTTAACTGCTGACTTGTCTGTCCAAGACGAATGGCGCACATGACACGGGAGATGGGGAGATTCTGCTCTGCCGGCAAGTTCCAGCCGGCCACCGGGCTGCCGCACGAGAAGGTCGAGTTCACGACGCCGACTCCTGTAGCCAGCGTGATTCCTTGACTGAAGATCACCACTGTGTCCGTCGGCTAAACATTACCTTTTTTAAATCCATAAACTTGTTAATTCTTGTTTTACGAATGCCTCATTTTATGTCCATCGTTATATATGTAATTAGTTTATTAATTCCAATAAAACTGCAGCAGAGGGTAAGAAAGTTGTATCGCGATAAAACTGTGTTGTGTTGACAATATGGCGTGGTCATGATAGACACCTTTTCTCCCTCGCACTCGACGAAGACGCGACTGCAACCGCCTTCGGTGACATGGCTCAGCGTTGTGAAACCGTTCGCGAGACCCGTCGTATTCACCGGGTAGATTCGGAGGCGATCGCAGAGTTGGCACGGCGCTGGCAATCAATGGAATTCAGATATGCTTATATCGAAATAAGCTTCCAGTTCTAGCTAATATATTGCTAACATTTATTCACTTGAAAATCTCGTTTCTTGCTTTATGTATCATATTCAAAGGGCTTACGAATGTTTGGATTTGCAGTTGTTGTCGTAGTTTCAGGAGGCTGTCGTGATGAGATCACCGAAGCTGGAAATATGCATTATTTGTGGATTACAATAGAATAGAAAACTAAATTATTTGAGTGAGATAGAACAATTATTTAAAATAATCTAAAGAGAGCGAGGATCTTCATAGCATTGAAGTAACGCTGAAAAGCTGACAACTTGTTGTCGAGTCGAAAGCCACCGTTCCTGGTGAAACGATAGCAGCTGGCTCGACCAGGCAGGACATGTTGGAGAAGGCATCGGATAGCGGTGAGTTCTTCAGCCGCCACGCACGTTGTTCGTCGCACACGAGAAGAGCGCTAGTTGTCGAGCGTCCAGTTCCAACCGACCGCGTCACGTCACCGAGAAGCTTGGCGGTTTCTGTTCCCTTAGTTATGAGGCTGCATCCCATCAATACTATTTACATTTAAAAGTTATTTTAAAGGGAAGAGAACACATGTACTTTTTCTCTTATTTATTTAACTTTTCATATAGAGAAACAGCTTTTCATGAGAATCCGAGCGTGTCCACGAACCATGACAGAGCTACAAGTGACGGCAAGCTGACGACAGGGCGTCGTTGGCAATTGAAAGTGATCGAGTACGAGCATTCCGTTGTAGGCGGGAGATGCAAGGCTCGAAAGTGGATGTGCCAACATATTCGAGCAGCTTCCACACTGGCCTGAAATTAATGGTAAGCAAGCTGAGAAGGCGATTTAAAAGCACCATACATGCAAACTTTCTTGGGAGACTTAATCAATTTCAAATTCAAATTCACTCTCGACATCTATGTATGTACATACATACCTGTGCTTGCAGTTGTAGTGGTGATCTCGTTGGTTGACACCTCCTGGCCAGGCGTGCTCTCCTCAAGTCCTGGGGTTGTCGGAGGATCTCGACTTCTCGCAGTAGTGGTCGTTGATTCTCCTCCTAGATATCCCTTTCTCATTTAAAGTTTCTTGAACCACTTTCTTAAAAATATAGTCAGCAAAATACAAAACTGTTTTCAATTTAAAAAAAATCGAGAACAAACCAGCTGTGCTAGTAACAGAGGGCACGTCAGTCGGTGCATTCGATGGCATTGGCGTGCTTTCCGAAGAGGCAACAGTAGTCTCCATACTTTGCAAAGATGTCGTCACTCCCGCTTGCGTTGTAGTCGTTCCTTCTCGAGGATCCGCTGTGCTCGCTGCCGGTTCACGAGTGCTGCCAGAGGGAACGTCCATCGTCGTCTGCTGCTCCGTACTTCCTTCTGTTACTGGAACTCCGCTTGTAACGTCCACACCCGTTGTCAAATGCGCTGCTGTCGAAGAATCCACTCCTGTGGTCATTTCAGCTTCAGCGGTTGTTTGCTGCCCTTGGCCGGTGCTGGCATCGGTTATCGGCTGGTCGGTGGTACTTACGTCCTCAATCGTGGTCAAGTGCGTGGCTGTTGAGGAGAACTCAATCACCGGCCCGGTTGTCTCACCCGCAGTAGTTCCTTCAGTCACAGTCACTTCTCCTGGGGTCGTAATCTGTCCCGGCTCGGTGGTCGGTATGTCTACGGAAGTTGTGTGCCCTGTTGTCATTGCTGGCCCTGTAGTAGGCTCACTTGTTACTGGCTCTGTAGTCTCTTCTGGTCCTTGAGAAGCTGTCTCCGTAACTACAGGGCCTTCACTCGTTGGCTGGCTTCCAGAAACTTGAGTGAAGTCAGTCGGCTTGTCAGTGATATCAGTGGCTCCAGTGCGTTCGCCTGTTACTGCCTCTGTAGTCTCTTCTGGTCCTTGAGAAGCTGTCTCCGTAACCACGGGGCCTTCACTCGTTGGCTGGCTTCCAGAAACTTGAGTAATATCAGTCGGCTTGTCAGTGATGTCCGTGGCTGCAGTTTGTTCGCTTGTTACTGGCTCTGTAGTCTCTTCTGGCGCTTGAGAAGCTGTCTCCGTAACCACGGGGCCTTTGCTCGTTGGCTGGCTTCCAGAAACTTGAGTAATATCAGTCGGCTTGTCAGTGATGTCCGTGGCTCCAGTGGGTTCGCCTGTTACTGGCTCTGTAGTCTCTTCTGGCCCTTGAGAAGCTGTCTCCGTAACCACGGGGCCTTCGCTCGTTGGCTGGCTTCCAGAAACTTGAGTAATATCAGTCGGCTTGTCAGTGATGTCCGTGGCTGCAGTGGGTTCGCCTGTTACTGGCTCTGTAGTCTCTTCAGGTCCTTGAGAAGCTGTCTCCGTAACCACGGGGCCTTCGCTCGTTGGCTGGCTGCCAGAAACTTGAGTAATATCAGTCGGCTTGTCAGTGATGTCCGTGGCTGCAGTGGGTTCGCCTGTTACTGGCTCTGTAGTCTCTTCTGGCCCTTGAGAAGCTGTCTCCGTAACCACGGGGCCTTCGCTCGTTGGCTGGCTTCCAGAAACTTGAGTAATATCAGTCGGCTTGTCAGTGATGTCCGTGGCTGCAGTGGGTTCGCCTGTTACTGGCTCTGTAGTCTCTTCAGGTCCTTGAGAAGCTGTCTCCGTAACCACGGGGCCTTCGCTCGTAGGCTGGCTGCCAGAAACTTGAGTAATATCGGTCGGCTTGTCAGTGATGTCCGTGGCTGCAGTGGGTTCGCCTGTTACTGGCTCTGTAGTCTCTTCAGGTCCTTGAGAGGCCGTCTCCGTTACCACGGGGCCTTCGCTCGTTGGCTGGCTTTCAGAAACTTGAGTGAAGTCAGTTGGCTTGTCAGTGATGTCCGTGGCTGCAGTGGGTTCGCCTGTTACTGGCTCTGTAGTCTCTTCAGGTCCTTGAGAGGCCGTCTCCGTAACCACGGGGCCTTCGCTCGTTGTCTGGCTTCCAGAAACTTGAGTAATATCAGTCGGCTTGTCAGTGATGTCCGTGGCTGCAGTGGGTTCGCCTGTTACTGGCTCTGTAGTCTCTTCAGGTCCTTGAGAAGCTGTCTCCGTAACCACGGGGCCTTCGCTCGTTGGCTGGCTTCCAGAAACTTGAGTAATATCAGTCGGCTTGTCAGTGATGTCCGTGGCTGCAGTGGGTTCGCTTGTTACTGGCTCTGTAGTCTCTTCTGGCCCTTGAGAAGCTGTCTCCGTAACCACGGGGCCTTCGCTCGTTGGCTGGCTTCCAGAAACTTGAGTAATATCAGTCGGCTTGTCAGTGATGTCCGTGGCTGCAGTGGGTTCGCCTGTTACTGGCTCTGTTGTCTCTTCAGGTCCTTGAGAAGCTGTCTCCGTAACCACGGGGCCTTCGCTCGTTGGCTGGCTGCCAGAAACTTGAGTAATATCAGTCGGGTTGTCAGTGATGTCCGTGGCTGCAGTGGGTTCGCCTGTTACTGGCTCTGTAGTCTCTTCAGGTCCTTGAGAGGCCGTCTCCGTAACCACGGGGCCTTCGCTCGTTGGCTGGCTTTCAGAAACTTGAGTGAAGTCAGTTGGCTTGTCAGTGATGTCCGTGGCTCCAGTGGGTTCGTTTGTTTCTGAAGGAGTCGACGCCTGATTTGTGCTGATTCCTTCGGCGGTTGTTGTGTCTTCCTTATCCGTTGAGATAATTGACGGCTCCGTACTCGTGAGCGGATCTTCTCTTCCTGTTGTTTTACCAGCGGTGGACTCGCCGTTTTCTGGAGTCGTTAGTCCTCCTTCAAACGGTGTAGTCGTTTCCATCGGCGAAGGTGAAGTCGGCTCACCTAAAATATCGGGATGAAGTTGTTCTGTTTTAACTTAAAGGTAATTTGTTTTTCAAATATACCCATATTACAAAGTTTTATTTTTAAGAAAATGAAGCCAAATAAAAAAATTGGGCATAAATAGAGCATATGCAGCAATTGGCTGACTCTGTGCAAGCACGCAGAGAAGACTGTCGACCGTGCCGCCGTCGAGCTGTCTCCATTTCGCCTCTGAGTCACATGCCAGACTAGAATTCGCGTCGAGCCCTTCGGCCGCCGTCCATGAAGATGTCGAATTAAAGAAATGCAGCTCGCCAACGCGACTCGTCTCCTGCAACAAAGAGATGCAATGAATCACATTCAATTTTTTCAAATCAACCAGCAAATCTCTCACAAGGCAATCGAAATTTGTCTATGGCTGGCTAGGAATTAATGTTGAGACAATTCCTAAATGCTTGTAAGTATGTATGTATGTACTTATGAAAAAAGATGACTTTGTGTAACATAAGATTGCAGACTGCTGACGTATGGATCGAAGCAGTTGACAGTGACAAAACTGCAGTTCGCGACGATGCGATGGTCGAGTGTCGTCGCACCGTCCTCGCCCACCTCCGTGAAGCGCACGTCGAGATTCGGGCATGTTGTGCACGTTTCTGAAAAATTGCGCATTAGAATTACAATAACTTATGTTGATTTATATATTGACGACATTTTATTGCTAAATTCCTTCATAAAAATGAGAATATTTTCAAATATCAGCGAACTTTCTCTTAAATAAATAAAGTTAAACAAAATAAAATATGTATCCAAATATAAGACGATTTCATTTTATGTAAATGAAGGTAAACAACATGGAATGATTGACTTGGTGGCGTGGTCGGTAGCGGAGTTGTAATCGTGGTGGAAGTGGTCGTCGTAGAAGTGCTTGGACTCGTCGTGGACGCGCTCGTCGTGACGCGTGTGCTTCTCATCACTGTGGTTGGTGCCTCGGAAGACTCCAGGAAGTCGGTGGTCATGGAGAATGCTGACGTCATCTCTGCAGGTGACGTTGTCGTCACTCGAACTGTCGTAGAAGTCGTCGTGGTGACTAAACTGGCATTTAATTTCTTCAATAAATCAAACAATTCTCTGAGGTGCTGGCCTGTGATGTCTCTTCTCTTTATGTAATCTTAAAGGTTTGTATATGGCTCTTTGTAAGGTTACGAAAGATTAATCAAAAATTAGTGTAATCACAGCTACTGTAGTAACCAATATTTGTAATGGATTGCTGTCTGACTCTGACGAGCGTAGCATTGATATTGAGTGAAGACGGCATCATGGACTGGCCACTCGCCCGCTTCATTGCAGATGCTCGTCATTACAGTCTGCGTCTCATTCGACAGGATATGCCCCGTTCCGACAAAGTTCAGCACCGCCGTTTCTCCCTAAATGTTTGCTTCCTACAGTTTTCATCGATCTATATATCATTTCTGTTCAATTCTGTCATTTCTGTTTTGCTCTTGCAAATCATGTGGTGTGAATACATACATAGAAAGGGGGGGGGGGAGACAGGAGAAGAGAGGGAGGGAATGGAGAGCAAAGACTTGCCTGGCGGGCTCGGCAAGTTAGAAGAACCCGTCTGCATGCGCCCTCGAAGGGGAAGAAATGGTCTGCGACGGTGACGGCGATGGATTCACCTGGCGAAGAGGCCAACTCTACGTTCGGACAACTGCCACAGAGACCCGTGGCTCCTTCTGAAAACCAAGTGATGCGCTCAACACTCACAGCTCCTCGTCTTCTTTAAGCACTTGGAACGCTGATAATAACCGCTGGTCAATTTGAATATAGATGTAATTATGTGCATAGATATGTATAAGCCAACTATTTTCTCAATCTGAGATCCCGTAACATCCTTCTGACCTGAAGTTGAAGTGTCCGGCAAAGCAGCTGTAGTTGTCTCCTCCACTGGTGTATTCTCTTCACTCGGCAGTTCTGTCGTGGCCATCGTTGTTGATTCTGCAAAACCGCATGAACATGCAACTAATCTACATACATATGTTGTTTAAAATTGTTATTTAGTTTAGCAAATTCCTGTTTCTTGCATTTAAGTAAGAAAAAAAGATTTCAAAAGAAAAGTTTCGAACTCGGAACTGCGTAGCACTGATAATCCGTGAAGATGTCTCCATCTACTGGCCACTCGCCCTTATCATTACAAGTGATCTCTTTCTGCGCCTTCGTCACATTCGACACGGTCTGCCCCGTTCCAATGAAGGTGATCACAGCAGTTTCTCCCTGAACAATTGTTACATTTACGTCTAAATAAAAAAGATATAATTTTTTACATATCTTATATTTAGCAAATGAAGTCTAGCAATGAAATGGAAATTGGAAAGTAAAACGCGAAGAAAAGCTAACCGGGCGCGCTTGGCAGCTCAGCCGAACTCGACGACACGCGCCCTCGAAGGGGAAGTAGTGGTCGGCGACGGCCACGGCGATCGACTCGAAGGGTGAGGCTGCCAACTCCACGTTCGGACAGCTGCCACAGAGGCCGGTGGGGCCGCCTTAGAAAAAGAAGCATCAAAACTTGATTTCCTTGCTTTTGGAATTGGTGCAATTCTAATTCTTCCTAATATGAGACGCTGGAGATCCATACAATTAGTAATATAGTGTTTGAATTTCGCAAAAGTGTACACTTTTAAATATACCGAATCTCCTCGATTCTTCTTCTCTCACCTGATTGCCAGAAAGTGTGCCATTCTCCTTTCGCTGCTTTTAATAATAATTCCAACTTTTTCCAAATATTCCATAAGAATAGCTCCTTGTTGACCGAAAGTTGTAGTATCGGGGTTGTCTTCTGTGGATGTCTCCTGATCGGGTGTTGTCTCTTCAACCGGCCGCTCTGGTGTGTTTTCTTCTCCCGCCGAGGTCGTCTGCTGTACAGTTACTGGCTCAGTCGTCTCCTCTCCTCCCTGAGTGGTCTCCTGGCCTGGTGACGTCATCGCTCCAGTGCTCTCCTCTGTTGTCACCTCCGGCAGAATTGACGTGCTAGCCGGTTCTCTGCATGATTTCGCTAGTTAAATCAGGCAATTAAAAGTATATATTCGTACATTCTGGCGAATTTTTATTTTTTACGATAAACTTTTTTGTTTATTCGTAAACATTTATTTAGAAAAGACGCACGTGATTGATTCAGCTGTTGTCTCTTCGGCATGTGTCGTCAACTCTGAATCAAGTTTTAATTATTAAGCGGATTCGTCACCCCTTAGAATTTTAAGCAGAACCTGGCTGCTCGGTCGAGCTGTCTCCTCCTCCTTGAGTAGTCTGCTGACCTGGTGATGTCATCTCTCCGGTACTTTCCGCCGCTGTCTCTTCCGTCAGGCTCGGCGTACTCGTTATGACACTGAATTTATAGTTTTCGGAGAAGTGCATGTAGACTTATAGATGTCCCTAATCGGCTTAAATCAACTTAATTGAATATTTATTTCACTTGAATTAATTAAATAAACACACATGATCGGCTCAGAAGTTGTCTCTTCGATCGGCGTTGTTAACTCTGAACATAAATAAAATCAGTTCGATTGAAACGACTTTCTTATCGAACGAGCAATGACTGCATGCTGACTGCAAAAATGGCATGCAAGAATAATTTGACTATAAGGCTAAAAGTAATTTTTTTTAAATTTCGTTCGATTACTTAAATCCAGTATTATTAAATAAATACACATAAGAGAAATTAACCGTCATTCGCATCGATTATCATGCCGGAATAATTATGCGTGCCTATGATTAAGACACATGCAATTCATGCTCATGCCAACGTTTTAGACAACCTCCGACATGTCTGATGCGAATGATGATTTGATGCTGCTTCTCCGCTTCGGTCACACCTTGGGGTGTCGACTCCGATTCCGATGTCGTTGCCGACTGTTCGGGAGTAGTCAGAGCAGACTCGGTAGTCTCTCCATCCGTGGTAGAGGGCGCATCGGTGGGGTTACGGAAGCCCGTGGTCGTGGCTGCCATTTCGGTGGTAGTCTCTTCGATAATAATGGTCGTGCTGTCAGCGGGAGCCGCAGAAGTTGCCTCTCCACTTCCTCCCGTTGTCTCGGGAAGTTCGGTGGATAGTTCTGCGGGTAGAGTTGTAAGTGGCTCAGCAGTAGTCTCCACGTCTTCGGTTGTCGACGATTCGACTGTTTCCGGAAGAGTAGAAGAAATAGCTGGGTCAGTGGATGTCATGGGAGCGATCGAGGTCTGCGATTCCTCTGTTGTTGTCTCTTCTACTGGGGCCTCTGAAGTTGTTTCTACGCTTGCGGCCGTAGTTGTTGGAAGTTCAGTTGTGGGATCTGAGGTCAGAGTTGAAGGCGGCTCTGTAGTTGTTTCAACCTCGTCGGTTGTTGCAGGCGCGTCTGTTTCCATGACCGTTGTAGTTTCGGCTTTCTCGGTCGATGTAATGGGTGCTTCTGTGCTTGTCTCTTCGGCTGGAGATGTCTCTGCGCCTGCGGTCGTAGTTGCCAGAGCTTCGGTGGATAGCTCAGTGAGCAAAGTTGTAAGCGCTTCTGCGGTCGTCTCCACTTCTTCGGCAGTTGTCGGCTGTTCTGTTTCTATGACCGTTGAAGTCTCTGCTGGCTCAGTCGATGTCATGGGGGGTAAGGATGTTTCTACAGCGTCGTCAGTGGTCGTCTTCTCTGCAGGCGCTTCCGTCGTGCTCAACGGAACAGTCGTGTCCTCTGGCACTGCTGACGTCATCGCCAAAGTTGTTGGCACTGCTGTCGTTGTCATTGAGCACCAGTGCACGTCCGAGTAAGGGCCGCTGAAAACGCTGCTTCTATATATGAACTATCTTTTTCATTAAACGTCTTATTTAACATTTGTGTTACCATAAATGATTTATTTCTTTACCATTTGAAGATTGCATGACTAACGAGCAAGTAAAGTTGTTTGTAGAGACGCAGCCGGCAGGGAGGCCCTCGCAGTAGCGGATGCGTATGCTGAAGCCGCTCGTAGAATTGTAAGTGGCGCAAGAAGTGTACTCGCCCCAGGATGACCATGTCCCCACGGGGCCACACTGAATATCATTTACATATGTCTCATTGCACATTGAATTTTTGTTGTGATCCCACAAACTTTACTTGAAACAAACATGCATTTATTCTCATTTGACCAAAAAGGACTATTTCATTGAATGCAATTTCAATTACTTTTCACTGCTTAATAGAATCACATTTTCAGTCATGTCAATTTTACTGCAAAATATTTTTTATATGAGCTCATTTAGTTTTGCGTGGGATCGGTCGGCCGATGATCCGAGTTCCAGCAATGGCCTCATGCCTTTCCCTTCGCGACCCCAATTAGCGAGCGCGTCTGTAGCATGGCAAAGCCTACGAGAGCCTCTCCCTATTTAATCCTATCAAAAACAACGTTCCCTGGTTGAACATATGATCAATTCGGCTTTGAACACAGAGCGCGAACACATTAGCAAGAGATACTGTTTTCACTTTTTACAAATTCAATAAAGAATTTCGTTTTGTATCAAATCAAATGATCGAAATAAAAAGACAATTAATTTGTTCAGGCAGATTTGAGAAATGATTTTTTAAATCTCATGGTCACTTTGGTCCCATTCTCTTGACTGAAAGTAATGGGTTGAAGGTTCGCAGTTGTGCGCAGGCAAACCTTTTGAGCGCTTCGGTAATCTCTAACAAGTAAAGAAATCCATTTCTCAATGTTAAGGTCTAAAAGAATGATCAGCTCCTCACTTAGCTCCGCGAGTATACATATATGTATATACAAAGAACTCTGACATTTTCTGCTTGTCCCGAGTCCAAGAGCGCGGCAAGAAGGGCGGCCGTCAAGGCCACCGCCCTCCAGCCTCCTCGCGCCATTCGGCCGGTCTCTTTCCTGCGAACCGCCGACGCGTCTCCTGCCATGATCTCTTTTTAGGCAGCGACACAGGTATACTGTAATATGTGAACATACACCTTTATGAATATGAAGTATATCGATATAATTATTGACAGTTAAGTAGTCTGTCGCAAAGAACAACAATCGCAGTATATATGTACATATGTATAAAACTCACAGGACAAGCAGAACAATGAGGCGTTAACAACAGATTCTTTGAGCGTATAGTGTGAATATTTTCGCATGTTTACAGGAGTTGCGACGACGATTCAAGTGATTAGCTTGCGTCAAGAGAATGGAAGTGCCACTTTTTCCACTATTGTTTTGTCAATATCGAATAGTGAACAAACATAAACAACATATATAGAAAACTATAAACTTTGAAGAAAATGATTTTAGAATGAACGAAAAAACACAACAAAGACGAAAAGTACGTCAAAGTTGGCCTGCAGAGTCACTAGGTTAACAGGGAACATTGCCCGCAATAATCCTTTGCATGTCCAGCCATTTGGCCTACGGTCAAAGCGGAAAGACCAAAGCCGAATGGTGACATCCGACTTCACGTCATCGGATTTTAAAACAGTAAAGTTAGACATCGCAAGAGTATCGACGGAAATAGCAACAAATATAGAGATGTGCATACTGCCCTATCTCTATGAAAAAAATAAATGTTTATATGAGTCACTGATGTGAAGAATAGATATGTATGTATGTACATATATTTTTTGTGAATTTTCGAGGTACATATATGTATTAAAAAAGTTTTATTGTCGTGAAGAAAAAAAGATCGCAAGAAGGTCGATGACTTGGAAATTAGCCTGGAATCCACGATTCATTTCAGTTGCTTTTCGCCTTCATCCTACGGGCTACTCTAGGAGATTAGCGCCTGCGGCTACCGATTACAGTATTAGGCAGCGAGACTCTGGTCAGGGAATGTGAGAGAGAAAGTGAAAGAGTTAGAAATACGGGGAGAAGATGATTGTCAGGAGACTTTTAACGAGAGAGAGAGAGAGAGAGAGAGAGAGAGAGAGAAAGAGAAAGATATATATATATATATATAGAGAGAGAGAGAGAGAGAGAGAGAGAGAGAGAGTGAAGGAGTGAGAGAGAGATATGGAATGAAGGAGAGAGATTGGAAGAGAAAGAGAAACAGAGAGAAAGAGAGAGAACGTGAAAGAGAGCAGAGAGAGAATAAAGGGTTGCAGTCTTTAGTGCAACCGAAAAGAAAACAAGCAAGTAGCAGGAAAGCGTGCGTAGAGTTGCGTAGTGGGAGGAGGGTAAATTGGCTGGATTCCTGGAAATTCGAATACTAGCATTAGAATTGAATCGAACTGCAAGTGAAGAAAAGATAATACCCGAAAAAAAGTGACTTTGAATAACGTGATGCAGCAAGCTGACACCATGTGAATTACACTGATTTCTGCTTCTCATTCGTTATCTCTCACTGTCTCGATAACACTGTTCGTTCGTTCTCTCCGCTCTTTCTGCCTCTCCCTCTCTCTTCCTCTCTCTCTCTCTCTCTCTCTCTCTCTCTCTCTCTACTACGTTCCATTCTCTCGTTACCACTAACTGCCTATGTTTAACTGCCTATTATCTCCCTCGCATATCCGCCTTATGATGCTCCCCCTTCAAATGTTCTCTTGTGTTTCAATATCCCTTCAACTCGTTCGAATCCGGATCATTTGGCTAATCGGTTTTCCCTGCCGAAGAGCTGTCGAAGAAGGGAACGAAATGGGAGAGCGAGATTAAACTATGTTTGTTTCTGGCATTGCCTTTAGATAGGACAGCTATAGAGATAATAAAATGCCTAAAAAAAAAAGTAATGCTTCCAAAGTTGGAATGGCAGATCACGAGATGGACCCTTGTGAACAAGAATTTTATCGAACAAATTCGGTAAGTTTGGTTAGGATGATCTCACATTTAAATATGTGTGATAAACACATTTGAAGATTTGTCAGCTTTATCGTCCGTCAAGGAAACGTGCTAATTAATATTAACAAGGCAAATAAAACAAAACTTTGATGATTAAAAAAAACCGAATTTTTCTCTCAGTCTTGCTCTCTCGTTCTTTCTCTCTTTCTCTATCTGTCTATCTCTCTCATCCCCTCTCTCTATTTCTCACGTAACAATGCGCATAATTCTTTCTCTCTCTCACCCGCTTTCTTTCGATACTCTCTGTCGTTGTTTTGACGACTCCATTAATTTTTTTTAGAATGCTAATTGATGCCATTGGAGCCGTGTAGGCTGAAGATAAGGAGCACACATACAAGATTTATAAAAAAAAACCTGTTTTGTCTATACTTAATTTACTCTATTATGTGTTGGCACATCATCATTTGAAGTATGAAAACATAAATAAATGAACATCCGAATGTATGAACATACATATGTATGTGAGGTAGGCGTGGAGATCCTCGTGCTCTCATGAGAAAGCGCGCAAATATTTGTGCGACGATTATTCTTCATCGAATGAGGCCAAAGCACATGTATTAGAGGAGGAACGACCAATGGCCCCCTCCTTTCCGCTCTTTTCTTCGCTTTACATAAGTTTATTGTTTACAGTTTATTTTATCACGATTTAACGTTTGAACCCTGGCAATAATACCTTATCAGGGTCCACCAATTGCCAGTTCAATTGTTCACGAATTTTGGTGTGGTCTCTATTACTGTATACGGTAGCAGGGTGTAGCGATACATAGATGCCGCTGTCCTTGGTATTTGTCATCAGTGATGAGTGCCTTGACTGACGCCATACGAGGACCCTTTCTGTTGCCTCATAAACTGAGCAGACATACCTGGAAACTGCATCATAATCATTAAAATCAACTTTGACCGAAACGAAAAAAAACGGTCGTAATCATATCAAGCAGAATCACATTAGCCAAGGAAAAAGCAGCCCTCGACGCGCCTGTCCAACTCTCCTGCTCTTGCAGACGATATCGCGACGAAATTTCACCACTTAATTTTTTAAACACATTCAGTTTTGGATCGACGAGTTTCTGTGCCTAAGCAGCGCGAAAATTGTATCTGATCGTTCCGCCTAGATAAGGGAACGAAACGTTGTTCAAATGAACACAATGTTTCCCGGCTTAACATGGTGAAAACTTTCATCCCTGGCAGCCTTCCTGCATCTTCCAAGCACCCGATTCGTACTCGTTTATTACGCAGTTTTTTTTACCTCACCCTTTCTTTTTTATCTTCTCTCTCTCTCCTTCTGTCTTGTTCCATCTCTCGCTTACTTTCTCCCTCTCTCTGTCTCTCTCTCTCGCATTCTCTCTTGCCTTCTCGTTCACGTTCTGTAATCAAATATTGCCGTAACATAGGGCATCGCGTACACATGGCTTTCAAACTTTTAGTGCTTTACCTGTCGTTCATCTTTACAAAGAATGAATCTAGGCTGATCGGTCCGTGTAGACAACGCAATGAAATGCTGTTCAAATGAACACAATGTTTCCTGGCTTCACCTTGGCGAGGCGAGAGATCTCATCCCTGGCTGCTTTGGTGGAGCTTCCAACCAATCTCGATTCCTTCATAACGCAGTCATCTAACATCTCCCGCTCTCTTTTCCCTTCTCTCTCTCTTTCTGTCTTGTTCCATCTCTCGCTCTCTCTCTCTCTCTCATGCCCTCTTGTTCACATTCTGTGATCAAATATCGCCGCAAAAGGGCAAGTCATTATAAGGACTCATCGAAATTCGTAAATTCAGAATGAATTCATCACTTTTCCCCAGATTTCCGGGGGGATCAGAAGGGATCCTTTCTTATAAAAATCGCTTATTTAGCTTGTTGCCCGTGGTCGAAGAAACGTAGAGAAATCACAAGTAGTACTTGTGATTTATCTACTTTTATTCGACCGCGGTCTAGAAGCCAAATAGACTGCATTTATATTGGCGCACTGAGTGAGCGCGAAAAAAGGATTCCTTCGGAAAGCTGGGAAAACGAGGGTTTCACTGCTTCCATTAGACTTTGGAAAAGCTAATTATTCAAATTAGGATTAATATGCAAATTTATGCACATTTTACTGATGACTTTGTAGTTACATCCTCTTTACTAAAAGACTATGACTAATTTTTGTCGCTGTGGATATCCGATATAACGGACAGAATAATTATATTGTTCCGACTTACTTTCTTTCTCGCCCTTTTCCCTTCATTTCCGTCACTCTCTGCTAGCCAATGTTGCGTGAGCGGTCGCCTCTGCGCATTTTCAAGGCGAGCACCCTCGTCCTAGTCGTTCTGCTCCTCTTCACCGGGCTCTCCATTTATCTGCTGCTGCGGGATCCCATTCACAACTCATTAATACCGGTCTCATAATCAATCCATTCTTATCTTGTTCATTTGATCGCCTTTGATCTTTTTTTTGAAGAACATTTTCGATAAGTAGTTCCCATAAGAAAAATACTTCAACTGAGCGTTAAAGGCCCTTCCATGCAAAAGAATCATTACATGATCGTATTCATAGTATTCCCGAATGAAAGATCAACGACCAGAAGAAGTTGATCGGAAGCTTGCAGAGGACGCCGAATACAAGGATCAACATGCTGTATGACTCTTGGCACGAGTGCATTATGAAGAACATCAGCGGCATGTTTCGGAACCCTGATCAGGTTGGAGAATATTTTTTTGTACTATTTGTTGCCACTTTACCAAGCAATTTGCCTTACCAAATTAATGGGGTTTTCTCAATCATTTATCTACATGATATAATCATAAGTGCTTCTGGCAAATAAACCAAGCGAGTGAGAGAAGTTTTTTTTAGATGTGGGACAACATTTGGCGTGGCGTCAAACTCTGCGAAATTCTACCTGGCCTGCGGCAAATTGGGATGACCCCTCTGTTGAACAGCGACGAGACGATGTATCACATCCTCCCAAAAGAGAAGACGGTTTGTTCTGGAATCTACTTGCTGTTTCTAAGGGATCGGACATACATACATGCACAAGTCAACGAGGGGCTTTCACTTTCTCTTCTCTTCTCACTTTCCTCTTTTTCTTTCCTCTTCTATCTCTTCCCTCCAATCGCCCCTTCCCCAGGCTGATTGCGTCTTCGTAACTCTCGGCATCGGCCACGACACGCTCGCCGAGCAGAAGCTGCGGAAACTCGCGCCGAACTGTCGCTTCTTCGGCGCCGACCCCATTCCCAATGTAGGCACCGATCGTTATTAAGATAATAACTATAGGATAAAAAACATTCTCTTTGGATGATATTCCACAATGACTACTTCGTTATATCCATTATAAAATTACTATTTTTCTTCTTTCAGATAAATGAGAAACTGTACAGGGAATTCGGCAATTTCTACCCGTTCGCGGTCGGCAGTTTCATGGGCTCCGCGGACGCTTGAATAATAGTACGTACATACATTCGCTTTGTTGCACTGTGGAAAATGCATTTGTTTCTTTGTTTGTCCCCTGAAATATTTTATGGAGCTGTTTAGATCAGTTCACTAATGGTAGATAGTCATGCCCAGATGGAACGTACGAACCTCGGACGGTGGTGCACATCGATCTCGTGCACTTCCTGCTCTCCTTCGTCAACGAGTCCTTCGTCGATGATCTTTGGCTGGACGTCTTTCCGCAGATTGCCAGCGGCGGCTTGCTCGACCAAGCGGGCATCACTCTCTGCCAGTTCAACATCGAGGCTAGCGTAGTGCAAAAATGTACATACAACCATACATTTGTGCATGCCTACACGATAGTGAGTTCGGATTGAACTGTTCAAGACTGTCAAAGGGCATGTTCACAGTGATAGTTAAACCAAAGAACGTAGAAATAAGCCAATTATGGCAATAAAACGGAGAGCACTTTTGAGAGGTGAACTCGCAGATTCATCTGCGATCGGAAGAGCAGAAGGCGCTCTTCACTCGCTTCATCTGGCAGACAATGACAGATCGCCGCTATGCCTTCTTTCGCGTCGTACATCGCGAGTCTAATTTCGTTTTTTTTCCTTCAAATAATTAATTTAGCATTTTATATGGCAGTTCAAATTTATCTTCCAAATAAGAAATTGGTTAATCCATTTTAGGCAAGCACATTCGTCTCTTCTTTGTCAACTTTGAAGATCGAAGATGCGTCGAAAAGTACCTCATGCAATTCTTCCACGAGAAGTTCGCTCCAGCAGATTAGAAAGAATAGTCAAACGGAATCACCTGACGTGGAGAAATTGAGAAATATTCGGCTGGCATAATCAGTCAGTTTATGAATTGCCCTTAATACATATTTATTATTTATTGTTAAAAGTAGTGTACACGAGTTAGATTTTTTTAAATCTGATGTTATATGCCATGGATTCATAGGAATACAATTTTCATAGCAGAATTCGGAATTCAGGAGGCCTCCTTTCATAACTGAATAGAAAAAAGTCGGAGTTCGGAATTCCGAATTGTAGTCACTTATCTCAGGGCTGTTTTCAATTTTGTTCAAAGATTAATTAATGCATTAGTGTCATGTAGATCATGAATATCTACACGTTTTTATACTATTTACGTTTGTTGATGTGGCCTCTGTGAATCAAGCTCCATTTTGGTTAGTTGTCATAGCTGTGTCACTACTACCTTGCCTTTCATGAATCACGTAGCATTTATCACACTAATTTTACAATTAGCTTATTTGTCTACGTGAATCTCGCCATTTCATAACGCATAAAAGCTTCTAGTCACCTCACTTCATCCCTTGTCTTATTCTTCAACCGGCGGTCCTCTCTCTTCTCTTCTATCTATCCTGCCTCGCCCTCTTAAATACACGACAATAACACATGAAGAGCCGAGCTGAAAAATTCCGAGAAAAAATTACCAAGAAACGGACTTCATAACGGACTAATCCGATACTCCCTTGCTGTATAGCAGCCCTAGAAACAAATAGAATCTAGTATTTTCTTTATAAATTTAATATTGGGTCAACACCATAGTAACTAATTTATTGAATTCATTGCTACAGATATTCTTTTAGGAATGTTGTTGCCATTGAAGCCATGTAGATAGGCTCTTATAAGGAACAAACATGCAAGACACTTTTCATCGAACACTTGATTAGATTTGACTTATTTCGAGGTGCTTTGAATTTTAGCTCAATTCTCTTTGCAACATGTTTGTATTTCCTATGAAATCTGTATTTGATGTTCTTAGATAAGCTTTTATTGCCTTATCATAAATAGGACGATGGAGAGGCTGACTGCAGCTTCCTGAAGAAATTTCCTGACAATGGTCTTCCTTCTCTCTCGCGCACTGACAAAACGCCAAAGTCGATTGATCTGATTATTTGAGAAGACCCATTCAACTGTACCAATAATACTTGAATTTCGCGCGATTTTGTTAAGCTTCCTTAACTGTTCACATTTTCTCTTCAAGAAACGCATATATGTAAATACATACATACTATGTATGTATGTATATACATGCGCACCTAAGAATTCGGTACCATAACCAATCTATAATTCCGCCCCTTCGGTACAGCATAAAAGGAGTTGCTGAAAGCGTTTGCTCTCAGTGCGCTCATTGTGGATAAGAAGAAAGATGAGAATGAACTCTCTTCTTTCTATCGTCATCATTTCGGTTCACCATCGCGTTGCCAGTGGTTCCTTGGCAATGCAACCCAGACATCTTCTTTCGTAGATGTGGCTATTATTCTCGGATATTATATTTTATTACTTAACAAAATGTGTAAAAAGTTTATAGACTTGAAATTAAAGGATTTAAAGTCTTTAACTCTTGCAACGGAAAGACTGTCTTTAATTTTTCACTTCTCCCGCTGGAAGCTCATGATGCGTATGCGAATCATGAAACTGTCGATGGAAATCATCAACTATAATTTGCAAAGTTTAAATAGTGCTCTTGCGAATGTTGATAGCTAGCGAATACTGACTTTTCTCATTTTAAGTTCTGAATTGCATCTCCACATTTTTAGTATATATCTGTCATTCCTTTTTTTCTCTCTTCTATGATCATAACTAGTTATCCACTTTTCTGTCTTCAATTACCTGATTTTGCCTATACTTTACTCTATGCCTTGTTACATCATTGTTTGATGTACAAATAAATAAATAAACAGTCGTAAGCACATAATATATGTCTTGTGCGGGGAGATCCCCTTTGCTCTCATGAGAAAGCGCGCAAAGATTTGTGCTAAGATTATTCAGCAAACGCATAACCGTAAAAGGCCAAAGCACGTCTGTCAGGGAAGGAACGATCAACGACCCCTTACTTTCACCTTTCTCTTTTTCACTTTTCATTCGTTTTTTCAGTATGTTTTATCATAAATTATTCATCATTATTATATTTAAGTAGACAGTGAATATCAACATATGTATATATAAGACTATTTATGTACTTGAGAAGTCAACTACGTGAGTCTCGCATTCTTATGATGATTGCTTCATTAGAATGTAAGGCGGACTCCAGTGCTTCACTCACTCCGCTCCTTCCCTCTCATCCTAACCGTCCGTCTTCTGCCTTCTCTGTAATAAACTTCTACCTTGCCTCGTCTCTCTCTCTAACAGACAAGAACTATGCAAGCTTTTAAACTATATTTTGTGATGATCAAGCCTCTTCGAGCTTCTTCGCAGGACGCATCCTTTCTCTGATCGTTCCATGTAGACAACGCAACGAAACGCTGTTCAAACGAACACAATTCTCGCTGTTTCCCAGCATAAGCATGGCGAAAGCTTTCATCGCTGGCCGCCTTAGTGCAGCTTCCAGGCACCCGATTCCTGCTCGTTTATGACACAGTCTTTTTACGTCTCTTTTTCTCTTATCTCTCTTGCTGTCTTGTCCATCTCTCATTCTCTCCCTTATGCTTTCTGGATCGAATTATGTAATCAAATATTGCAGCAACAGAGGACATCGCGTAACCATCGCTATTCGCAAATTTAGAATGAATTGATCATCACGGCAGCTCTCTTTGAATTGTGTCAGGGAATGACGGCTGACGATGGCTAATCGAGATTCATCATCCTACACTTTCTCATTTCCTCTCTTTTAATAAAAGAGGGCAAAAGTAGTTGAGAGTAATGCTTTAACCACCGTCCTCTTTCCATCCGCGTATATGTCTTGACTATTTGTTATGACCGACTTAGATAGGCTTTCTCTTCCTCTCGAATGGTCCCGTGTCATCCATTAACCGTTTATAGTCAATGTAGATGGTCTTCGTAGTCGATCACTTCTTTCTTCTCTTCCTGCTCTTCACTAAACCGAAGATGAACGAAAGTAGAAAGAATGCCAAAGATAATGAGTTATGCAATAAAAATTATTGATATGGATATTAAACCTAGACATGGAAATATGCCTATGAGACTCAAGTTTGAGTGCCATTTGGTGTGGCTCTCCTATTTTCAACCTTTCTGGTGGACTATAACGTACGCTTTTAACGATCTTCAGCTGAATAAGGGAATGAAGGCAACCATCTTCCATTTCTCATTTTCAAGAAAATAGAATTGTTTGCCAGAAATTTAGAAGAATAAATTGATTCAGATTGGTTTAAGTGACCGATAACTTTGTTGAAAAGGACCTCTTTCACTAGTGCTTTGCATGTCCGATATAAAGGACAGAAGTATTGACTGGTGCTGTCTCACTCTCTTTTTGGCCGTTTGCTCCATTTCTCCTCTTCATTCCCGTCAATGTCTGCTAGGCAATGTCGCGTGAGAGGTCGCCTCTGCGCGCGATCAAGACGAGCACCTTCGTCCGTGTCGTCCTTCTCTTCTTCATCGGGCTCTCCGTCTATCTGCTGCTGCGGGATCCCATCCACAAGTCCTCAATACAGGTCTCACTATAAACCCTTTCTCCATTTATTTGATCACCTTTCATTTTTTAAGAACATTACCGAAAAATAATAAGAAAAATGACTTCAAGTGAATGTTAAATTCCCTTCCGTGAACCATGCAGGATCAGATCAAAGTTTATCATACATTACCTTCCAGAGGACGCCGAATACGAGGATCAACATGCTGTATGACTCATGGCACGAGTGCATTATGAAGAACATCAGCGGCATGTTTCAGGACCCTAAGCAGGTTCGAGAATGTTACCAAGCAATTTGTCTGGCCAAATTTATGTCTTTTCCCATTCATTTATCTAAATAAATTGGACAATGACACATGCTTCTGTGGAGAGAAGTCTTTTTAGATGTGGGGCAACTTCTGGCGTGGCGTCCAGCTCTGTGAAAGTCTGCCTGGCCTGAAGCAAATTGCGATGACTCCCCTGCCGAACAGTGACGAGACGAAGTATCACATCCTGGCTAAAGAGCAGACGGTTTATTCTTGCTCTTCTTTCTAAGGGAGTGATCATCAAAGCATGCACATTAACCTTCCATCTAAAGTGCATTGGCATGCAAGTAAACATTCATACGCACTTCAGCGAGTGTTTTTCATCTCTTCTCACTTTTCCTCTTTATCTCTCCTCTTCTATCTCCTCCCTCCCATCTTGTCTGCCCCAGGCTGATTGCGTCGTCGTGACTCTCGGCGTCGGTCACGACACGCGCTCGGAGCAGCAGCTGCGGAAGCTGGCGCCGAACTGTCGCTTCTTCGGCGCCGACCCCATTCCCGAGGTCGGCATCGAATAATTATAGAACAGAACATGTTACGTATGTATGATATTCTCACATGATTTCACCATTCTAACATAGTATGAAATTGTTTTTTTCTTCGTTCAGATAAATGAGAAACTGTACACGGAATTCGGAAAGTTCTTCCCGTTCGCCGTCGGGAGTTTTATGGGCTCGTCGGTTGCTCAAATCCTAAATAACAGTGCGTACTTTTGTTGCCTTGTGGAAAATGCATTTATTTCAGTTTTTGACTCCTGAGAGCTATTTAGATCAATATCTTAATGGCAGATAATCATGCTCAGATGGAACGTACGAACCCCGGACGGTGGTGCACATCGATCTCGTGCACTTCCTGCTCTCCTTCGTCAACGAGTCCTTCGTCGATGATCTTTGGCTGGACGCCGAGGGCGCCGAGTACGGACTCTTTCCGCAGATTTCCAGCGGCGGCTTGCTCGACCAAGCGGGCATCACGCTCTGCCAGTTCAACATCGAGGTTATAATGAAAACAAATATGTATGTAAATACTTTCATTCATACAGGATAACAGAGTTCGGATTATCACAGTGATAGATATTCAAAAGAAGTATGTCTAACAACAAGCTAACTTATGGCTGTAAAATTGAGAGCACTTTAAAGCGATGAACTCGCAGGTTCATCTGCCATCGGAAGAGCAGAAGGCGCTCTTCACTCGCTTCATCTGGCAGACCTTGACAGATCGCCGCTATGCCTTCTTTCGCATTGTACAAGGCGAGTATATTTCTATGTCAAATTTCTTTTCTTAAAATATTAACTTACAACTTAAGGGTACAGTTAAAGTTTATAATTAAAAAATATATTATGTGCAACAAATTAGCCAATTTGTTAACAGAATATTTCAGGCAACCACATTCGCCTCTTCTTCGTCAACTTTGAAGACCGAAGATGCGTCGAAAAGTACCTCGTGAAATTCTTCCACAAGAAAGCTGATTCGGCAGAGGAGCGAGAACGGTCACATGGAATCTCCTAACATCGGCAATTCATAGAGATATGGAGCAATATTCGGATGGCATAGTCAGTCAATTTATAAATTATCCATATGTTATTTATTATTATTATACGAGTAACATGTTTTGTTACACGCACAGCGACGTTGATTTGCAATTGTATTCCTAGCCATATGACGTGATTTGCGAGAGAATCAAAATGTCTAGGGCCCTAGAAAAATCATCATCTCCGATTTTGCTTAAAAGATGTTTATTGGTAAATTCAGACCCGGAGAATCGATTGGGATGGGTTTTGATGCTTAAAAATTTCGTTTTGAAAAGTTATGAAGAGTTGAAAAATAGCGCATATTTTTGAAGCAGTCGAGTAGGGCGCATGTTTATGAACATTTCTTCTCGCACAGTAAAGTAATAAACTTGAGAATTTTAATATAGATAGAAAAGATATTGCCCAAACGAACTGTCAAGATAGATTTTGAAAAGTTGTCAATATCGATTTTTTACGTGTTCTCAAATTCAATGACGAATGAACGCGTTAGAATGCAAAATCGGCAGACAATTTTGTATCTATAGAGCATAAAAACGGCTTTCGAATGATATATAGAATGTTCCATTTTGAGGAACTCTTGCGTCTTTTGTATTCGAATATGTCATATGCAACTGTGAAAACCCTCACCGATTCGCGGCGCGACTGCGAAAACCAGCGCCGAATCGCGGCTCGACGCGATATTGGCCACATTCGAATATTTATTTTTTTATGCATCTAATGATATTTTGTTTTTATGTCTCTTTTAACTTTATTAAGACAATTAAACTCATTTTTGAACAAAAAAATACACTTTTCATCCAAATATTAACGAATTTACTCATCTCCACAAAAGGAGACCTAGTTGTCGTGAAAGTATGTTAAATTTGCTACAAAACAACAATCTTAAAACGAAAATTAAAGATAGATCTTTTTCGCTACAAATCAAAAAGCGACTCAAACCAGATACAACATTATGCATAAACACCAATTCAAGAGGTTCACCATAGTTTTCTATTGGAATATTCCAATTTTACAGTTCGAATATTCCAATTCACACTATGAAAATCGGCGGTGAACCTGGTGAATTGGTGTATATGCATAATGTTGTTTCTTTTTTGAGTGGTTTTTTTGACTTGTAGCGAAAAGAGCTATCTTTAATTTTCGTTTTAAGAATGTTGTTTTGTAGCAAATTTAACATACTTTCACGACAACTAGGTCTGTTTTTGTGGAGGTGAGTGAATTCGTTAATATTTGGCTGAAAAGTGTATTTTTTTGTTCAAAAATGGCTTAATAAAGTTAAAAGAGACATTAAAAACAAAATATCATTAGATGCATAAAAAATAAATATTCGAATGCGGCCAATATCGCGTCGCGCCGCGATTCGGCATTGGTTTTCGCAGTCGCGCCGCGATTCGGCGCGGGTTTTCAAAGTTGCATATGACATATTCGAATACAAAAGACGCAAGAGTTCCTCAAAATGGAACATCGTATATATCATTCGAAAGCCCTTTTTATGCTCTACCCGATAGGCACAAAGTGGTCTGCCGATTTTTTTATACGTCATTGAATTTGAGAGTACGTAAAATATCGATATTTAAAAAATTTCAAATTCCATCTTGAAAGTTCATTTAAGCAATATCTTCTCTATCTGTATTAAAATTTTCACGTTTATTGCTTTACTGGGCGAGTAGAAATGTTCATAAACATGCGCACAACTCGAGCACCCCAAAAAGCAGCGCAGTTTTTCAACTCTTCATAACTTCTAAAAGAGACATTTTTAAGCATCGGGAACCATTCCGATCGATTCTACGGGTCTTAATTTACCTATAAACAACTATTAAGCGAAATCGGAGGTGATGATTTTTCTAGGGCCCCAGCCCTTTTGGCAAATTTTGATTCCCTCGCAAATCGCGTCATATTTAGAAACGAATAGAATTCTAGTAGTTGTCCTTATTTATTTTATGTCGGGTGTTGAATGAAAAAAAGCGAATGTCACAAGTACCTTTTTGATTTGGTTACTAGAAGTATTTCGCAAGATTTAATTTGAAATGAGAAGTTTTGTGTGTGTAATAATGGAAATTAAGTCTAAAATCAACATTGTGTGGATGCTTAGCTTGGTCATTTGTACTGTGTTCGTGGTTGTTCTGTGATGGAATGTACTTTAGCATCATAAATCAATGCTTTTGTATGTTTCCGCAGTCTCAAAAATTATCTGAGTTTAGCATGAGATTTATTGCAAATTGTACATGTCAAGGCATAACGAAGGAAAGATAATCACATAATAAACGAGACTGCACGCAATGATCACATCTGTAAAACCCAACGTTTTTAACTATTTCAGAGACAAAGCGCAACTTCTTCTGGGAAAAAAAATTCATTTAATTATGAATTTACTTTTCAAAGATACTTTTCCATTTAAACAGCATATAATACTAATCTGATGGTTAAAAAACTGTCAGTCTTAATTGGAATTAAATATCATCGTCTGTCATATAATTCTTTACCATGTAGGCGAATTCATCCTGGTCAATGACCCCATTTCCATCGACATCCACCTGAAGGATAGTACAGCATTTTATTAAGCCTAACAAAACTCAGGACAAATAGAATAGATAAAACCAAAGATTACAAGTAGCTTTTTTTTTACAACGTCTCGCCAAGATGCAAGTACCTCGTTGAAGATCTCGTCAATAATGGTCATATCGGTGATGTCACCGAGCTCGCGAAGAACGTAGTGGAAGTCACGCTTAGTGATGTAGCCAGCTTCGCTCTTCAATGCTTTTACTATTTAGCAAGCTGTTTCTCATTCTTTTCCCTTTTGAAATCACGAATACACATGAATGGGTATATCGATTTTTTTTAATGAAAAAGATACATAAAAATGTGCCACATGCACAGTCTATACCGAAAGTGTACCCTCTTGAACAGTCTCCGTACCCGGTCGAAAACAGTGAAGCACTCGCGGACGACCTCCTGCCAGCTGCTCTTCTTCTCGTACAGACGACGCATCACTTCGCAGAACTCGTCAAAGTCGATCTCGTGGTTCCCACGCTGGTCAACCTGAGCCGTATGAAAATTAACTTATGGTTAGCAAGAATATGGTTAATAGTAAATAAAAAAATTCATGGTTGCATGTTTAGATACATACATTCATATTACATCGATACACATACATAATAAATTTAGTGATTCAGAATAGAAACGCCGAGAAGTTTTATATTTTTTTTGTGAAATGTAAACAAAAATCGTAATATTACGACCTCGTCGATGATCTTGTCGAGTTCGTCCCTCGTCTGCTCGAGGCCGAGGTTCTTCATTGCGCTTTCAAGTTCATCCAAGCCAATGGCGCCGGAGCGATCTGACACACAAAAGCTCCATTTAATTGTCGTCTCTCGCCAGATAAATTTCAATGAGAAATGCTCGTCTATCGCAGGATTAAGTATTCCTTCAGAAAGTTTATTTCAATACAAAGCATTCTCATCTCTCTTTTGAATGTCGCTCTCTCTCTCTCTCTCTCTCTCTCTCTCTCTCTCTCTTCATTCATATTCTTCAAGAATGCCGTCAAAGTGAGAAGAGGTGCGTGTGCAGATAGTTGCTAAGGCAACTTGTATGTATCCACTGACAACAGAATCCTTATCAGCGTGGCACTAGCCACTTCAACGCTTTCTATAATAGTACCACTTTCTCTGGTCGAGCGCCTAACACTCTCCTGCCATCTCTCTATCTTTTCTCCTCCACTGTTCGTTCACTCGTTCCTTTCATTACCAACTCCACTTACCATTTCATTCTATCTTTCATTTTCTGTGTTGATTTCTTAAAATCGTCAAACACGATTCTCAGGCATATAAGAAGGCGTAAAATGATTTAACAATCATGTATTTACAAAAAGTATTTAATAAGATAATAGACATACCACATGGAAAAGGGCCAGAAGAAGAAAGTATCGTACCAGTGTCGAACATGTTGAAGACTTGTCTGTACTCGTTGAGCTCCTCCTCTGAGTATCCGTCCAACTTGTGTGTGATGAGCGGCTGCGCGTGAGGGGAGCCATGCGAGTGCTCCGCGCTCCGATCCGCAGCATGCAACTTTAACTAAAACACGACTGTTCATTCTTCTCAGACGAAATATTTTGAGATAAAATACTGGTACTTCTTCTTCAACAACTATACTTTCAATCTTTGTTTCGGATTTTACTTTTATGTATTTATTTATTCCTTATACACACATTAAATTTCTGACAGCCCGATCTTTCTCCAGAGCACTTTCTTGGTCCCATTTTTCTACAGTCAGGACTGGAGTGAAAGACAACGATTTCGCTATGCCTGATATCGTTCCCAGACCGCTTTGGGCGAAGTACCGCCACTGCTGGCGGCGCCCGCTCCGCCGCCTCCCGAACGGGCGCTGGTGAGGAGACGCGAGATCGGACTCGGAATGCGCAGCATGGGCGAGGAGGGACGAGGAGTGCCGGAGGAGCCGCGGCCGGCCAAGAGGATCGCCAAGCGACCCGAGGGGGCCGGCTGCTGCCCTCGACGCCCACTCGGAATGGCACGCGGGCTGGAGAAGGCAAGCACGGAGAAGAAGAGGGCTGCACCAGACAGGACTCCGTCGGGGCACTGCTAGACACTCATCAGCAATGGCGCAGTGCTCAGGGCAGGGACGAAAAGACAGTCAGAGAGAGGGAGAGAGGGAGAGACAGTGAAAGAGAGACAAGGCTGGAGGTGGAGCATCACGTGAAATGCGTGAATAGAAGAAAGAGCTGCGATTCATGTAAACATCATGCTTGATTTCACTAGAGAGCCACCTGAAGTTCTTTATATGGAATCGCTATTGTAAAGGATATCGGAGAGATGGAGAGAAGAGATAAAACGAGGGAGATGTCTCGATGGCAATGCAATATCAGAGAGTGACATTTGTATGTACATACTACGTACATGTGTATGTAAATACATATAGGTAGTAATGTCCCAAGTTTTCGTATTTTCTAAAGATACTTTGAACACAATATGGATATCAAAAAGTGTGGTATTGTGCTTGACAAAGTAAGGTTAAGGAAGTTATGCATACTGTAGAATTATAACTTGGCTGAGATGAACAAATGAATTCAGAGTGACCAGGGATAAAAAATTTATGGATGAACAGCGGAAAGAGATAAAGAAAGAGGGAATCATGATGAAGGAGAGATGGTCGTTGTCTCGAAAGTGCGATGGCGAGTGCGCCCGTAATGGAGTCGCGGAAATGAGGGGTCGGCGAGAGAGAGAGAGAGAGAGAGAGAGAGAGAGAGAGAGCGAGAGTAGACAGAGAGGCAAAGAGAAATATAAAGAGAGTGAGAGAGGGCAAGGTGGACTAGAGGTTCGGGAGGGGAAGTGCAAGATGGGCAGGAAAGGCTTCCAGACCTCACACAACGTATAGAGAGGCAAGCATTAGAGAAGGAGAATGGGGAGAGAATACAAGTTCATCTTGTGTAAAATAGATACATCGGTAATAGGGTTAAACCATATTTACTTACAGTTTTTTCTCTCGATTATTCAGAAAAAAAGTATCAAGACATAAATAAGACTGGAGCTCTTTAAAAAAAACGTAACCCAAGGAGCCTTCCGAAAGTGGTCTGTCTAGAAACTGAGCACACACTACTTTTCCCTCAGGGCCCTGCCTCCGAGCTGGACACTGATATACTTGTCGTCTGGAAAGAGGTTGAGAGCAGAAAGAAGAGAGGGATGTGAGGAAGGCCCACGGGCAGAGGGCAGCTTTGTCGAACGATTAATGGATTAGTGAGAAAGAGAGAAAGAGAGAGAGAGAGAGAGAGAGAGAGAAAGAGAGAGAACTAGAGAATGAGAGGGCGAGGGACACTGACGCTTCTTCTTTCTACAATAAGTATATGCAGCGAGCTAAAAGTGGAAAGGGGAAGGAGATCTGCTAAAGATGTTCAGAGCTCAAAGCCATCACAACAGAAAGCTTAGACTTTCCAAGTGAACATGTGCATGCCGGCGGAGAACTGCAAGAAATCCCTTGGTGCTCTGGGCTCGCCTCGTGCAGATGGACTCAATCAGCTCTGCCAATTAGAGGAAATTGTTACCTTGTCGCGCTGCAGAATCATGCACAGCTCCTCTCTGCCATATTCCTCATCATATTTATTGCAAATGGCGTAAATTGTGTTACGATCTGGAAAAGGGAGAGCAACAGAGAGAGAGATAAAGATAGAGAGAAGAGCGAAAGAAAGAGAGAGAAATAGAGAGAGAGGGAAAGAGATAGCGCGCGTGAGTGAAAAGGAATGGAGAGAAACTGGAAAGAGAAAAGATGTGGGAATATTGTCCTCTCCATGGCGAAGAATGAATGAGATGGGTGGATCTTCGGAAGGCAACGAAAATGGGAGCGTATCCCACTAGTGAATCGAGCCTCCATGGGAAGAGGCTCAGAGGGAACGCCTCAACGGAGCTCGCACGAAATTGAATAGGGCGACGAAAATGAGCCCATCCCCCCCCCTCTCAGCATCCCACCGATAGCCCTCCTTCCCACTCCTTTTTCGGGGTCTCTGGTCTTTCCAAGTCACTGTTTTCTAAAGGCTGCACTTTTCTATCTTGAGGCAGCTATTCGGAAATAAAAACGCGGAACTATATTTCAGGAATGGTGCAGAAGAGTTGCGTTGTAAATAAAAATATTTTTCTTCGTTAAAAACTCCATAAAATCCTTCAATCAAAACTTGGTCATAAGGAGTGAGTGATATTTTTCTTATTTAAAGTTAAATTAAAGATTGAATATGGGAATTAAACCTTCCCAAACCGCTAAAAGGAAGAATCTGCTACAAACTTGTGCATTGCTTCCATAATTGAATGGTCAAGTGAAAAAAATAAATCTGATTTTCAAGCAGTTCGCTACCCTAGAAACAGGAGAACATTCGTGGATCTCAGAGTGCAAACAAGGATGGCAATCTTGCATGTGTATGTATATGTTCTATGCCTTGGGATTGCTGTAGAAATGAGTTTGCTTGTCGGGGGCGGGCGGTGAATGTTTCAGGAGAGCAATGGAAGGTAAATGCATCAGTGATCTTCAATAGAGGATGGTGGAGACTGAAGAGAGAGAGAGAGAGAGAGAGAGAGAGAGAGAGAGAAAGGAGAGAGAGGAGAGAGGGAGGGAGAGAGGGAGTGAGAAAGGGAGAAAGAGAGAGAGTGGGAGTGAGAAAGGGAGAAAGAGAGAAGGGAAGTAAGGAAGAAGAGAGTGGAACAATCCCTGGCCATAATGGCAGCTGCAAGGTAGGCACTCTATGTACTTTCTCCATGGTGTCTCACTCCGTTTCTCTTCTCTTGCTCGTTTCTTAGGGTATCACCTCTGCGCATGGGACACAAATATGATAAAAAGGGAGGTTGAAAGAGAGAGAGAGTGATTAAAAATAAAGAAAGATAGAGGTAGAGAAAAGAAACACATGTAAATATATGTATTTATCTAATACATGATGATAAAGTCTGAAAAAGAAATTGTGAGAGAGAGAGACTGAGATAAGGCTGCAGTGAAAAAGATACGAGGGACAAAGAACGGTGGAGAAAAAGTGAAGAAAGAGGAAAACAGAAATCTAACAAAGGCATGCAATTGAATATTGTAAGGAGAGTAGACATGGGAAAATAATGTAGTGGAGACATGCAAGCTCTCAAGTGTGTACATATTAGAATAGCGAGCGCTTTTTCCCAGATTATTGTAGTTATTGTAGACTTTGTTGAGAATTTTTTGTTAGCTTTCTTGTTTTTTATTTTTAACAGCAAGAAATACAATCATACTTTGTTAGATTCTCAGACGTTGGCGCTAGAAGTCAACAAAAACACCGAATTATTTTGTACTCAAGGCGATCTCTCTCTCTCTCTCTCTCTCTCTCTCTCTCTCTCTCCGGACTCCATGCACTTTCTTCTCTCTCACAAAATATACACAGAAACCGTATCTATGTCTGTACGTGCGTAGCAGCGCTCTCTTCCTCCCTTTTACCCTCTTTCTCTAATCTCTCACCTCTTTGTCCGATGAGTAGCATTTCTCGGCAAGTAGCTCTTATCCATGTAGGAAGCAGCTCATGTCCGGGGCAAGAGTCATTTTCCAGATTGCCTCACTCAGGCTACTTGGCAGAGAATTTGGCAAGAGAAAGGTGCTCAGGAGGGATATAGGGAGAGATGTACAGATGTGGGTGTAGATACAGTCATGGAAAAAGGACAATAAGAGGGAATAACAATTACATATAAATACAAATAAATAATACGACAGCAACGTAAGTCTGTTCAACAGCCGAGAAGACTAATAAATACGTACGAAAAATTTTTTTTTCTCTTTTCAACAATAAAATATAGTATATTAATAGTGATGCCAGAAAACATTGCTCAATTACTTCGAATAAATGAGTCGATTGTTTGAGAGGGAGCAAATAGTGAAAACCAGATGCTTTTTTTGTGAGAGATTGGCTATGCCTGAGAATGAAGCTAACCTTTGGCACGTGCATGAGATGGTGCTTGCCCATCTCGTGATCCTCTCCTTCCTCGCTCTTCCTGGAGGGACAACCTCACCAGCTTCTCTTCCGCGTCGGGATACGAAATGTGCTGTGGTCTGAAGACGCGGAGTGGATAAGAGATACAAAGTAGTGGCGGGCGCTAATAAAATATTCTCGCCGCCCGTCGCAGCGGCTCCAGGCTCTTGCGCGCAGTGAGACGAGTCTTACGTGGCAGGCGGAATGCAATCAGAGGGAGAGGCCGTTTCCAGGTGCATTTTATGGGAAAGAATTATGGGAACGAGCGCCATTCTACGCCAGCCAAGGGGCTGAGAAAAGGAACTTTTCCGCCTGACGGAAGAGCAGAGTATGAACAAAGAGATCTTGGCAACTTCATGCGAAAAGAGTTTTGCCCTACGGCTTACTATTTACGCTTTGCTCTAATCAAAGAAGGTCTAAACAAGGGTAGACAGTACAAAATAGACGACGAAACAGCAAGAGAATATTCATCATGTGAACTAAACAAAATTCAATTAGGATATAATAGATGTCTTACAATTCGTTATAATAGATGCCAATTAGCGGATACACCATGAATATGGAACTGAATTCTGAAAGAGATGTAACCGAATAAAATATAATTATCGATAAGTATATGTATGTATGTTTATTATTAGCTGAAGCTTTTCACTACTCTGGTCAACAAACGAAGAAGAGTGTGAATTACATAACAGCTGGGCTGCAGCTGTCGTCACTTTATTGTCCTCTCTCTCTCTTTCTCTCCATCTCTTTCTCTCTCTCTCTCTCTCTCTCTCTCTTTCCCTCTCTCTATCTCTCTTTCTCTCCCTCCTTCTCTCGTTCCTTTCTCGCCTTTTTTCTATTTTCCCTCTCCTTTTCCCTCATTTTTTTGTTGTCTTTCTTCTCAACTACCTTTTTTTTATATGCTTCTCACGATCTCAATTCCTATCTCCCTTCCTTTCCCTCTCTGTAACTCTCCTAATATCTCTATCTCTTGTCATCTTCTCCATTCTTCCCCTCTTCTTTATCTACTCGATCACGGCTGATGGACGAGAAGAAAAGGATTGATCAAGATATCCAATTCTTTTTAATGTACTGGCAATTTTAGAGTTGATGGATGGATTTTCACGAATTGAGCTTTCTAAATGTTTGCTAAAAAAAAGATCGATATGTATGTATATACATATGTATATATATTTCAATCCTATCTACGTATATATAGATAAACAAGAAATAGACAAAATTAGAACGTACGCTAGCATTTTGTTTATCATTTACTTGACGTTTGGGTTCAAAAGGATCTAGAAGTATCTAGAAGTAGAAAAAAGTATAAAAAAGAGACGTGCAGAAAAAAGAGTGTGATGAGCAAAGAGAGGAGGCTAAGAACAAAGAGATCAAGTTCTTGATAGTTTCGTTCTGAGCATCGGCAAGCGAGAAGATTCTCGAAATGTTCACGGTTATTTGTTTGATTTCCAAGTAAGTAAATGATGAATAAATGTAAGCTTATAAAATAACGAGTTCTAAAGAAATGTAAATTGAGCGCTTTCACTCACACACTCTCTCTCTACTCATTCACCACCCTCACCAGCGATTCCTTTGATAGATTTTTGAATTTTGAAACTCTTCACAAGTGGAACACTGACTTTTGCCTTTCCAAGTCACTTTTAGTCTCGTGCTCTCTCTCTCTCTCTCTCTCTCTCTCTCTCTCTAATTAACTCTCAATGTTCTGCTTAGCAGAACTACCTCATTTCCACTCTCCCTCTATTTCCTCCTTTTCTCTCCGATCCCTCTCCATCCTTTTCTCCCGCTCCTCACTCTCTTCGTGTCTTTATCCTCATTCTCCTCCGCCTGTTTCTCTCCTTCGGTCTCTCTCTCTCTCTCTCTCTCGTTCTCTCTCTCTTTCTATCCATTACTGCCATCACGGCTGCCTTGGCGACAACCGGTGAGGAGGAGACACTAAAAGAAAGCCTTCTTGGATACACCGAAGAAATGGCCCAAATGAGTCAACGAAATTCGCTGCTCGAAGATTAATTTAGGTTGACAGAACAAATGAGATAAAAAAGACAATGCTAGAAAGGGCGAGCGTGCCAAAGAGAGGTACAGAGAGAGATCAACAGAAAGAGAGGGAAAGAGAGAGAGAGAGAGAGAGAGAGAGGGAGAGAGAGATTGATCAAGTCATCCTAAAATAGTTCTTAAATGGGTCAATCTGTCGATTTGAACTTTCAAATCAAAATTCATCCTTTTCATACGATTGGATTTGACAGTCAAACCTAACATAAAGGTGCAAAAATCTTTGCATAGAAGTGAAAGATTATTTTCTGCTTTCGTTTCCTTCTGATTTGCACATTGTACATACAACCAGTGACTTTTTAAATAGAACATCTAAAATGTTCTGATTAAACTGAAGAATGAAAGTGGATTCATATTTCTCCGCTTCTTGAGAGCAATTTTGGCGGCTGTTAACCAATCATTCATTTCCTGTCCATTCTTACTTTTCACTGACAAGTGGTTGAGGGGACTCTGACGAACTGGCGAAAATGCTTGCTCAGTTGAAAATATCCCCGAGATCTTTGCTCACTTCAGGCATTCTTACTGAGCAAGCAGAATGGATGCCAGAACGACTACAATTGAAGAGAAACTAAGACAGAAGCAGTTGGAAATGGGAGAAAAGTGCATAGAATATGCTACCACAGAAAAAATACAGTTCTTGTACAGACTCCAAAAAAGTCCGAACTAATTTTTATTGTCGATATTCCATTGACGTGGATGTTGAATACAAGAAGAGTTTTTCAGATTTTTTAATCCATTAACAATATCACTTCGCTTGATCTTTAAAAAATTCCTTTTCATCTTTTTAAACTGTCATTCATTTAGGGAGCTACAGTAAGTAGTAACAGTAGTTCTTGTAATAAATATCGTGGCGAGACCAGCGACAGCATCCACTTACGCTTCTTGGCGTGAGACTCAGTGAGTAGGCCTGGGCGACGGCGGCGGCGGCGGCAAGCGAAGGTCGCTTCCGGCCGGAACCGATCAGGGAGGAACTGCGAGAGCGGGCGGAGAAGGAGGAGGCAGAAGAGCCAGAGGGCATGGAGAGGGAGGGAGAAGCACTTCCTGAGAGGCACTCGGAGAGAGAGTGACTTGGAAGTGACATGGAGTACGGTTGGATAAAGGGAAGATAAGAACACGCTTGCGACAGTTACGGAAGGAGATCAAAAGATACATATGTACATACATGTATGTAAAAACATGAAAAGTATTTTGTCGGCTAACAAAAGAACTACCTGTTAGATTACTTTCTTTCTCTCGAAATAATGCAGTTAACATGATTAATAAAGGACAGAAAAATTGTTTATGGACTAAGTTGAGTGGGCTACTGGAAAGGAAAGGCATAGCTAGAAGCGAAACATGAACAGGGCCCAGCGCATTGTGGAATGTTTCTCTCTCTGTCTCTTTTTATCTCTCTCTATTTCTCTCTCTCTCTATCTCTCTCTCTCTGGAGGAAACACGTCAAAAGGTGTAATTGAGTTCGTCTTCCATGAGAGGGCGTATTCCATCAGGCATAAGACTCACGCTAGAGAAAGAATGAAACAAAGGACTGGAGGACGGGAAGGAATATGATGGTAGAATGAATGGAAGGGGAAGGGTCTTCTTCGAGGAAATGGGATCACACCCGAGGTAAATGCGATCAAAGGCAGATCTTGAGAGGCTCAGGGCAACTTTGTCGCAGGAAGTAAGAGATGGGAAGCATTTACATCGGATGTATTGGAAGCAGATGTGAACTTTTGGAGAGATTGGGAACACCGTTCGGCAGAATAAAAGCTGGAAGGCAATAAGATAAAGTAATTGTGTAAATATATGAATTAAATTACTATTATTTCCTCTATTAATAATGCCCCGCATTGGCAGAATCGGAAGGACCAGCAGGTGAAAGGAGTCACAAATTCGAAAACTAATCATAATCACATATAATCTTTCCATTGCCTATTAATAAAAAAAAGTATATCTTTTAAAAAATTTCGTAAAATTCGGGAAAAAACAAAATCATACTTTTGGAACTATGTTTCAGAGATGGCATCTTATCCGAGTTTAGAATTTCCGCAAATAGCGTTAGCTGAGAATACATACATAATTGATTATCACCGTATTCAGCCAACCTATTTGCTATGTATTTGTATGTTTGGCATCGCCAATCAAAATATTATACTTAAGCTATATATAAATATATACGTACATACATAAATTCCCCTTTAATCCTTGCGATTACTAACTGTCATATGGCTGCCGCTAGTCTCTATGACGGATCCTAGACTCTCTGAACAGGGGTTGCTTAGTCTACTGAATGGGGGAAGAGGTCAAGTGAAGGACAGGAGTGGGGAGGGGGCTGATTCAGAGGGTGTGAAGGGGCATCTATTTGACATTTGGCGAAGATGACAGCACCGGTAGAGACAGCCGAACAGGCAAAGGGAAGAGGAAGCGGCCTCCACATATTCCTCCCTTCCATTCCAGCATGCATTGTTACCGGATGAAGGATGAAGAGGCCTTTCTCTCTTTCTCTCTCTCTCTATCTTCTTATCTGTTCTCTCACTTTCCCTGCCACCGCACACGTGTCACTCTTCCAGTAGCAGGAAAGTGTGAGATGGGGCCAAGAGGAGAAGGGGGAGATGAAATTTGAGCCCGAGACCATGGATGTCAACACCTGTGTGCGGAGAGCTTTTGTTGCTCGCGCAGAGACTTCTCTTGGTCTTGTACAAATCAACGGCAGAAGAATCTGATGCGGGCGACGGCGAATGGCAGTTCGGAAAGGGAATTCAGTCAGTTGGAGACAAGCGGGTCGGGACTGCTAATTTTAAAGAAAGCATTTGGAGGTCGTCATTTAGAACCAAAACGAGTGTTGCCTCCACGCTCTTCAATAGTCAAAAGAAGGAGAGGAGCCAGGGGCAACCAGAATGGAAGAGGCCACGACCAACTTCGAGTCAACGGAAGATGCAAGTCATTGCACATGATGAGGGAGTGAGAGAGTGAAGAGAGGCAGAGACAGCAGAGAAAGAGGGAGGCTACAGTCTCGCTCACTTGGAGATTGTCTGCTTTCTCGAATACATGGAACGGTCAGCCAACAACAGTAGTTGTTGTTACTTTCCACTCCTTCAGGGGTGATAACAGCCTTAGGCGGGATACTGCCAAGTACTTGTTGGGAACGCAAGGAATGTGTGTGGAATACGGGAAGGAGAGGCAGATGAAATGAGTAGTTCCTTCTGTCTTCAGATAAGAACTGGCTTGTCATTCAAAAGGCAGCAGAATGCCTGCTTGACAACTCATTTCATTATAACGAAATGGGAAAAGATTGCTGACGACAATGTCCGGCGATCATACATTCAGCCGCTGACTTTCTTCTCCGCTCCTTTCTTCTCTCTCTCTCTCTCTCGCTCTCTCTCTCTCTCACTCTCTTTTTCCTTCTTTCTCCCCTTCCGTGTGCGCAGCTACTACTTACGCATGCAACATGTTTTCTGGTGATTTCTCATTTTCTGTGCCCTCTCTTTTTTCCTCTATCTCTTCATATTCCACTTCCCCCTTTGGTTCTTCCATACAGTTATCCTCAGAGAAACTTTCACTCCGCGTTACTTTTCTCGTCAACCACTCTTTCTCTCTTTCTCTCTCCCTCTCTTCACTGCATACTCTCTCCTTTTCTGCACACAGGTGAGTCCATGTAAACAATGGGTCCCGCGTGGAATTTTTAACGATGTTTCCGGAATATTGCTCCCTTTCCTTGTACATATTACTATTTCTCATTGCCTTACTCTACTTTCTCCATCTCTCCTCCTCTATTCATTCTCCGTTTCTTTCTCGCAATCATTCTTTCTTTCCTCCTTTCTTTCTTCCTTTCATTCTCTCTCTCTCTCTCTTTCTCTTCTCTCTCTAATTTGCATTGCTTATTTCTTGTCTACCTTTTTTCAACATTAACTACAATAAAAGTACGCCTCGTGAATCACAAAGAAAGGGCTGGCGATTAGAAGAGGACAACCTCTGGCAAGGAACAAGGAAGTGCATTTGTGCGACGAGAGTTTCAATAATATTTTCCAACCTTGAAAACCACAAACACTGCGAGACCAGTCATTTTCTGTTGTAGAGAACAAATTTTTTCCTGAAACTTTTGCTTTTGATATAACTTGTTGGAACAATGTCACAATTCATCAAACCTACCATAGTTTGCAATCAAATTGTTGATTGTCTGTCTTTTCCTTTTTTTCCTAAGAATGTCTCTTGAATAAGCGTTTAGTAAAATCTTACACTCTGATGATCTGGATGAAATCTTCTGGATCTTGTGAATCCTCTAAAGAACTGACCCGAATGGCGTCAATCATGGATCCGCGAGTGGCTCCTCCGCCAGCCGGTGGATGGTGCATCGAATGGCCGCCCACGCTTCCGTGCGCACCGCCCGCGCCACCCGCGCCAGATGCTTCCTACCAACAGAATTTACATTCATTTGTAGATATTCGTAAATAAATAATGGTTAAGTGGGAAAATATATTCATTGAAAAATATCTACGGAAGACGGAAAATACTCTTTTAATGTATATATTCAAAGTCTCCAAAAATATTAACCAAGCAATTGATACTAATGGCGTCAACGGCTTAAAAAAAAAATCAGTTGATTCATTGTTTGCAACTAAATTAATTTAAAAGTCAAAAATAAATTCTAACTAAAGCGTGACAAGCCAGAAGACAACTAATGGTAAGAAAATTTTCCGTAAACTATTTGTACATACATTGTTTAAACAATTTTAATGTTCATGATGAGTCTTTGCGAGTGTTGGATCAAATTCACAAAGTGCATAACTCTCTGCAGGTTGTCTTTAAAGTTCTCTTTCAATTCACTATAATATCTATGTATCTCAATAGAAAATACTTTAAAAGAAAAGAAGAATACAGACCTTAGTTCCGTGCTTCAGCCTGAACGACGGATTCTTCAATCTGGCTGAGAGTGAAGACATCCTATCGAACGGATGAGACTCTTTTATCTCTGGCACTCTCTCGCTCTCCCTCGCTCTCTCGCTCCTCCCCTTCGTCCCTGCAAGGCTTCTTAGGTAGATGATGCAAGTATGTCTATGTAGGTGGATGAGAGTGGATATTAGTGTTTTCCTCATAACTCTTTCGGCCGCGATAACATAAAAGAGGAGTAGATAGGAGAGAGAGGGGGAGAGAGAGAGATTGAGAGAGAGACAGGGAGGGAGAGGGAGAGAGCGGGAGGCAAGGAAAGCGTATGGTGCGCACCGATTCGGCAGGGATGATTCACGAAAACAGAGCTCAAAAAAGCCAGTCTCCTGGCTCTCCATACAAAGATACAAAGTTATGAATGAACGAACGCGCAAATGTTTGGCTGTTGCATAACAGAAAAGGCAGTGCCCCGGAAGGAGAGCGAAAAGTACAAGTGGAACCAGTCAACACTGACAATGAGAATCAGCTTGTAATCAAGCATGTCTCCCTTGTTAACGTTGGTTATAGAGGAGAGAGAAGACAGACACAGAGACGGAGAAATGAGAAAGATAAAGGGAGAAAACGATTGGGAGATAGCAGAAAAAGAGAGAGAGGAGTCACAATCGGGTGTTCTGATATCTTAATATGCCTGATGGTGAGGAAGCTTCAACGCAAAAAAGAGAGAAGAAAATTGATAAGCAGAAATTCGTAGGAAAATCAGGCTCTAATCAACAACGCATGCCTTATTTTTAGAGAATAGTTGTATTATTGTTATTGCGAAAAGCCATGGAAAGCAAGTGAAACACAATTTATTCATCCCGTCCAGCTCATTTTGTGCTTGTTTTCTTACTCTGCCTGAGTCTTATTCTGCACTTTCTCCAGCCCCATCTTTTTATTTGACCTCGTCACATCACTTTTTTGATCTCTCATACTCTATCGCGTTCTCCTTTCTTGTCTCTCTCGCCCCGTTCCCTTTCTCTCTCTTTTACTCTAGCTCTCTCCTTCCGAACTTCTGCCATATATGACGGTGCCAACTAAAAAAACGGTGGTTTTTGCGTTTTCGAGAGATTTGTGTCATGTGTGTAGAAAAGTACATGTACCAAGCAGCTTATTTTTTAGAGCAGCTTTATTCACGTACAAATATGCGCAAAAAAATTGCACGTAAAAATACATGTACTAACATGCGCATAAATCATTTTGGAAAATGAGCATGAAAGTACGCGTATAAATATGTATAGGAATCAGACTTAAAAATGGGCAGAAAAGTACGTGTACTAAAGTGCTCAAAACTCATCAAGAAAAATGAGCACGAATATACGCGAACAAAAGTGTGCTGAAAATCTGGGCCAGAAAGTACGCGTACAAAACTTCACAAAAAATTGAGCACAAAAATACATGTACAAAAGTGCTCAAAAATGAAATACGACTAGCAGGAAAAACTTGTTAATTACAGGAGTAAATTAATGCTTATACGATTAAAAAAGACAATTAACTATCCTACTTATCTAGAAAAACAACAAAACCTTCACCTAATAACTTTAGAAAGTAAAAATCACAATATCGGTCATTTTCAAACCCCAACAAACAGAATGCCAACGTCAAGTCCACCCTACACTGGCAAGAATAAATAAACTAAAACATTAGAAAAGCAATAGAACATAAAATAGCTTAAAATATAATATGGAGCAATGTAAGGATGTCGAAAAATGTTTTCGAAAAGGGCCATCTAAAACGCGCAACAAACGCGCGAGAAACTGAAACTGCGCACGAAACGTGCTTTGCACGCAATGCTGCTAGCAGGCCGTTTTCGAAAACATTTTCGACATCCTTACTTATATGCATAGTACTTTTCAAGCTATTTTTGTTTTTGTTTTCCTTTTCTAATGTTTTATTTATACGTCTTTGCCATTATTGGGTGGGCCATTGTCATTTTGTTTGTTGGGGTGTTGAATATTGTGATTTTTACTTTATAAACTTATTAAGTGAACGTTTTGTTGTATTCCTCGATAGGTAGAATATTTAGTTGTTTTTTTACTCTTAAAAGAATTCACTCCTGTAATTAAGAGGTTTTTTGCCATTCGTATTTCATTTTGAGCACTTTTGTACATGCATTTTGTGTTCATTTTTTTTTTAGCAGTTTTGTACTTTCTGCCCCAACTTTTCCGTACTCTTTTGTACGTGTATAATTGTGCCCACTTTCTTCTATTGTTTTTGAGTACTTTAGTACATGTACATTTCTGTTAATTTTTGACACCGTTTTATGAACAAATTTGTACGTGTATATTTTTGCTCAATTCTCAAACTACTTTTGAGCAGTTTAATACATGTACATTTGTACTAATTTTTCACTCGAATTTCTGCACACTTTTGTACGTGGATAAAGATGCCCAAAAAATGTGCAGTTTAGTAAGCCTACACATGACACAAATCACTCGAAAACGCAAAAACGACCGTTTTTTTAGTTGGCACCGTCATATATGGTGTAATGGCAGCTGCGCCATAAGAATTCAGCAGGCCAACAATTTTCCTTCTTCATCCCACCTCTCTTCCTCATCTGATATCCCATGTTTCTCACAACTTCCATTTCAGAGTTAGTGGCTTTGTTGGCTTATAGTATATCTAAGTTGTTTACTTCCAAAGATATATTTAATCAGTAAAGTGAAGCACAGGCGACAGGCGCATGTGACAAGTAAAGGCCAAAGAAATCTTTATGAAAATAAGATTCGCAGTAAACAACTCGTGATTTCTTCGAGTAATGCTTTACTCGAGCATTTGTCTTTGCCTTAGAAATACAATGAAAAGCATTTCACTCCACAAATAAATATCCTATAATTGGCGAAAGCCCGGCGAGAAAACATAACTTCATGACATTATATAATACTATAGTATGCACATTACTATATATGTATGTACATATGTCATAAAGTTCATAGAAAGAGGGGGAATTAAATTAATATCCATGTCCTTACGATTAGTTTCCCCTTGTTACACTTTCACTCCTTCGCCCACTTTCTTTCCCGTTCTCTTTTTTCTCGCTGTTTCGCATTACCAATCTCCTTCCCACCCGCGCAATGAATTCGTCATCCCGATTTCCATGTCTCCGAGCAATTTGCTAGTCATAAGACAAGGAAAAAGCGCGATAAGGAACTCTCCTAAAGTCAGTAATGGAAAACAATCTCTACAATGCAAAAGGATGGGATCAATTATGAAACAACCGCATCAACTATGATTTTATAAATGCAATATGTTTTCGTGTAGAAAACTTGGTGGCAGAAAAGAGAATAGAGGAAGCGTATTTTGATAATTACAACAAAGAATATGATAATAGCGGCCAATAGTAAATAAATAAATTCATACCGGTAGAGAGATTTAAAAAAATTAACACTATTCAGATGTTCACTCGCGTCAGTTTATGTGACGCTGTTCATGAGAGAAAAAGAAAGGCAAGTGAAAGCTCTTCGATGCGTCAAAAGGCGCCGCCAGAGGCGGTGTGGAAGAGATTATGAGAAGGCAAAGGTCATGAGGAGAGGCCGAGAGAGTGTGAGACGAGAGGAGACAGGCAGAGAGAGTGTGAGACGAGAGGAGACAGGCAGAGAGACAGAAAGATAGAAAGAGAGAGAGAGAGAGAGAGAGAGAGAGAGAGAGAGAGATTATTAGAGAGCGGGAGATGGAAAGAGAGAAACAAATGTGTGACATACCACCTCTGAGAAGGAGATCAAGACGAAATATTTTGTAGCGACAGCGACGAATTCTCTGCGTTGTTAGATCTACTATGTCTGCCATATGTTCGTTCACGAGCGGAGACGACAAAGAAGCTGAGATAGAGAGAGAGAGGAGTCAGAGATAAATAGTATGAAGGAATGGGAGTGAAGACGTAAGGTAGAAGGAACGGAAAACAGTGGAGAGGCAGGAAAATGCGAAGAGGAGAGGAAGTTATTTGATGAGAGATAATGCGGAAGTGAATTAGAAAGATAGCGACTAGTCCTTACAGCGAGAGCGAGGGAGAAAGAAGTTGCCGAAACAGAAATCTTATTGGTGCATAGTCATCAAATCTTCTTCTGGAACTGAGCACGAAGAAGGAGAGGAGAGATGATCAAACTTCTAAAATGAATACATCAATCGTTGATTTAATTCCATCCTAGAGCTTTTATACTCACAGAAGTGCATACATACATACTACATATGTATGTATATATGTATGTATGTATATAGACAGAGACAAGATACAACATGTAAGTTCTTTCAATTTGAGCGATTAATATATTTTGTCGATACGATCGCTATTTTTTTTAAATAAAATTATAAAGAGCCTGAGAGTGCTGTCATGAGTAACATCAAGAGCAATATTTAATCCAAATAAGCCTTTCCATTGCCGGCAACTACTGGGAAAAGATGATGAGGACCTTCGAGAAGAAGTTGCCTAGTAACACTTTCCAATCATCTCACACGGCGATGCTCTTTCTGAAGAGGCATAGAGAGACGAATAGCTCCGAGGATTAGCAGCATAAATGGGGAGACTACATAATGTGTTGCCAGAAGATCCTCTCAGGCAGAAATTAAACAAAGCAGCTACCATTATCTCTGTGAAATTGAGGATTGAAGGTGCCCATGCCATTTTCAACGTGCGAATCGGAGCTGAGGAGAGGATTTGCGCAATGGAAAGAGGGCCATTCATGGTCTCCGCCGCGTGGCTAAATTTGAGCCTTCCAAGGGTTGAGAGACAAAGTGCCAAATGGCGGGGTGGCCAGCCCACTTCGCCGTAACAAATGGAGCTCCGACGCAATGGTGCATAGCAGACGAGAAGAGGTGGCGGAGAGCGAGAAAGTGGGGACAATAGAATGGATATGGCAGCAGCGGGACCCAGAGGCCATAAAAACAGCTCTGTCAATTAAGGAAGAAAGAGCTATGGTCGCAGTGGTAAAAGAAAAATTTAGCCGAAAGTGCATTTAGCTAGGATTTCGAAAGGCTTCTCCCACTCAAACTTGGTCGAATCCACGGGATTCTTGGCTGATTCCGATTCTTTGTCCATTGCCGTCGAGCCCGAAACAAGCAGACGTTCTGCGTGGAATCTCATTTGCCTGCCTGATGTCCTCAATCAGATTACGAAGCACGAGGAGCGGCCGTGTAAATGATTTTAGAGGAGGAATTTTACCGCAAAGATCACTGCTCAAGTAAGATATCTTCAAATTGAATTTGTGCCAACAAAACTTCAATTTGGAATGGAAATCTAAAGATAAGGTGCATCAGCAGCTTGTTTGCCACGAATTGGCTCGCGCGATAAAATTTGCAATTATAAAAAATTGGCCCACTTTCAACTCTCTCACTTGCAATCCAAGACTACTGTCAAAATGTGCAGTTGGAAGTCGGTCTGCGTCTCTCACAAATTCCCGATTCTTGCTCACTCTTCTCTCACCTTCTCGCTCCCTTCCAGAGTTTTCTCTTGCTTAATCTGTCGCTAGTGAAGCCGTATGAGATGTTTGCATAAAGTTGAGCTATCTTTCAACGATTACACGAAATCCAACCAACGTTGGAACTACAAACTACAAATTTAAGGCAAGGAACGGATAAAAGTCGTTTCATTGTAGCCGTTATAATCCGGTAAAATCCTTAAAGGGCAATCAGAAGGGCTTCCCGTGAGGTGGCAGCTGACGCCCTCGAATTTCGCGTGTCAATTCCCTCTCGAAGTTCCATCATCACGCCTCCTCCCTCTTTCCCTCCTTTCCGCGTCATTTCTTTCTTCCCTCGTCGTCTCTGTTGGTCTTCAAAAATTCACTGCAAATCAACTTGCTCTGCAATCAATCTGACTAAAGTTTAACCATACATACATATGTTAATGAAGAAGGGTGTTTCTTGAGAGGAGACCTAAGCACATTTTGACGAAACTGAAACCTAATTTTAAAACTCCAAAGTATATAAAGAGTTCAAAAAATATACATAAAATTTAAAAGCTAAATCAAGTGTAAAGATAAATCAGCTCAGTTAATAAATGTGCTCCATGTAAACATGGCATTAAACTTGACGCATTATTATGAAAACTAAATCCGACGTTTCGCATGGAATTACGAACATAAATGTGAATGAAGTTTGATTTTTTTCCATATTAACCGATATATAACCGGCATGAATTTTCTATTTATGATCGTTCAAATTTATCCCTATTTTATCTATTCTTCCAAGATTAATTGCATGGCTTCAGGAATAACTGCAAGATAAAGTGAGGGTCATGTGTTCTTAATTTTATTTGTATATGTATATTATGTATTAATCTACATAAAGTGGGATTTCGAGTGGACGAGATGGGGAGCCGCTGCAGGAGTGGAAATAGGCGTCGAGACAATTCGAAAAGAAGTCGATGTGGCAACAGTCTCCAGCATTCAACGCCTTGCACAAGGCGATATTGTCACTCTCATCAGCGAGAGAGTGAAATGTATTTCTTTTTCCAATATCAAATCTCATTTTCCCCTTCTACTTCTCATTTCTATCAGTTTCACCACGGTGAAGCTTATTCACTTATACTTTGTTTTTACGTAGAAGTATGTATGTATGTAAAGCTTTTTCACTTATACTTTGTTTTCACGTAGAATTATGTATGTATGTACATTGGTAAATATTTTGCAATTTTCAATGTCATCAGAAGACGTCACACACGAAATCAAGGCTCACCCACCTACTTACCTATGATGATTACTCGGTTATGCCTTCTCTAGCACTCCCTGTCATCTCTCCATCTCCACCCACTCTCTCTCAACTGCAAGCCACTTGTTCATTCATCGCCTTCTTACTCGTTCCACCCTTGCCCCGTCCAAGTTCCCTTCCGACGTCTTAGCAATTGATCCTCGATGCAGCATTCGAGCCATTCACATGACTAGAAGATATTTTTAGTCGCCTCGCACGTTCGCGAATATAATTTCTGCTGCCTCGCATGATTTTTTCGTTGTCCGTTCCATGGCGTCATTGAAGCAGAGGAAACGTGTCAAAAGTGATGGGCCTTGTAATTCCTCAAATCACCCATGCGATTCTTCATTTATTTCACTCTCTGATGTGAGACTCCCTTATTCATTGGTGGCGTCAGCCTAAAGCATGAACGCTGAACACTTAGCAAGCGGTACAGTATGTATTCTAAGCCGTCTGTGCCTATAGTCCCTTTACAGAAGCAACCAAATGCTTCATTCTTGCGTTCTATCTTGGCTTGGGCATCGAAATGCCGAATTTCTCAACATCAATATTGATGCTAATTATTGGAACATCCTAAGAGTCACTAAATTAGCATCTTTATCTGCAGCTTCATGCATATGTATGTATGTATGTACATTAGCAAATGTGTACTTGAACTTCTGCTCTTATTTGCTTTCTCTCAATTTCTCTTCCCATCTTTATATTTTTTCCTCTAATGTTTTTCTCTTTCCCCTCTCTCTCTAGTATCCCTTCCATTCTCTGGCTGTCCACCTGATTTTCTCCCCTTCTTTTCCATCCCTCGCTTCTGAAAGTGCATGACTCCGACGAGATTTACTTCTACTTCCAAAGGGATTCGTGCAGTCCTTCGCCTGCCACACTGGCCAATTTAACTAATTTGTCAGAAAGAGGGCCTGCTCTTCGGAAAGAAGGCACCGCAGAGCAAACAATCTACATGGCAACATTTTGACAATGAGAGAGCAAAATTGCTAGAGAGAGAGGGAGAGAGCGAGAGCTAATGGGAACTATGAGTGGACGAGCGAGAGAACCAATAGAGGATGAGAGAGAGAACCAGAAAAGGATGACAGACAGAAAGAGAGAAAGACCAAAAGATGCTACAGGAACGGCAAAGTTATACAGTATCAGTTACAATAACAGAGAAGGAGTACAAGGGTCGCCAGTGCATGCTACATATCTTACACAGAATGGCTGATGCTTGATGGATCGTAACAGGCTTATAAACATTGTCATTCAAGCAAATTGCATTCCAAAATTCAGGCTCTCACTCAAGACATTTCTTCTCCCTCTCCGTTTTCTGTTTCTTTCTCGCTCCCTCTCCAGCTTTCTCTCTTCCTCTCTTCCCCAAACCACTTTGGAGTCAATGTAGTATTAGCATCGTCCAGAGACTTTTATTGATGCCTAATGGCAATTTCAGTGCCCTCTGAAGCATGTTCTCACCCACTCTTCTGCACAGCCCCCTTTCTGAGTGGTCACTCGACTACCCCCCCCCCCACCCTCTTCTGTTCTCTGTCTTGCCTCCTGATTTGACACTGGAACGCCTACATACAGGAGGGGGTATGGCTGAGAATATCTCCACTCATGTTTACTGCCCAGAGTCAAGAAGTAGAATGCATGCTGCCTCCTCATCTTTCCCTCTCGAAACGTCAAGGCTAAGATAATCCCGAAGGGCAGCTTCTAGCTTCTTAATATCCTTTCCTCATGCGGCTTGACCCTTTCATCGTCCTGCTGAAGATGCCTCAGCTGGAGAGAGAAGTTCACACTGAAAGAAGGCAAGCGTGGGCAGACGCCTCATCGAGCACCTCCTCAGATTGGCTTGGAATTGAAGAAAGAGAAAAAGAGAACGAGAAGGAGAGAGAGAGACAGCAAAAAAGGGTGTGGAAATCATTCTTGATCACTCAGTCTGCAGTATTCTCTTCCATCAGCATGATTTGTTTTATTTCCTTCTCCACGCTCTGATTATTTCTCACTCCCTCTCTCCCTCTCTCTCTCTCTCTCCTTATCCTCTCTCTCTCTGTCTCATCTCTCCCTTCTCTCTCCTTTCTCTCTCTCTTTATCCTCTCTCTCTCTGTCTCATCTCTCCCTTCTCTCTCCTCTCTCTCTCTCCATCTCCAGCTTTGTCTTATTTGAGCTTTTCATCTCTTCATACGTATCCTCGAGTATGCATGTAGAAGTTGAGCCCTGCACAAATTCATTTATGACTGCGTATGAAGTGTCCATAGATACATTTATTCATGTATTGCTTACATAACATGGATATCTCCCTTCATGCTAAATATTGTTGAATTGGGAATTCGCGCGATCGGATGCCAATTGAGTTCCACTGTTTCTCCAATGGGTTGGATAATGTCCAAAAATAGTCAAACCGGCAAAGTGCATTTATTAATGTATGAATACTAAGGAAATAGAAACCAAAATGAAACTGATGTCTAGTGGGAAAAAGTGATTTCACTTCTAGTAATAAGTAAAAATTTATAAGGCCTTGTCAACACGAGTCGTGGGAGTGGTTATGCGTTTTTTTTATTCGTCATTCCCTATGGCTAAGTGGCTCTCTTCAACTAACATAAATGGAAGAGTGGCTTCTCCTCCCTCTCCATTCCGGAAGAGTATCGGGCAAGAGAGAAATGGAGAGTGAGAGAGGGAGAGAGAAGGAGACAAGGAGGGTGAGGGAGTGCTCCAAGGTCGACTTCTGCTCCAGTGACCTCTCGATCAAAGACAACAGACTATGCTGCCTGGCATCCGAAATTCTCATCCCACGCGCAGCCGAAAATGACTCTCTCTCTCTCTCTCTCTCTCTCTCTCTCTCTATCTCATCCTCTGAAATAAACTCCCTCACTCGAATCCGCAATTTTGTTTACCTTTTATTTTGCCCACATTTTCGGCAGCTTTTATGTGTCTTCTCAAAAGAAAAACTGAATATATCTGATTTATTTTGTCTCATTTTAAATAACTTTCTTGACCGGCTTTGTTTTCCACTGAAAAAGACATTGCAAGTTGTGGCCAATGAGCAGAATGATCATTCTCAGAACGTCACTGGAACCCACTGACCATTTCACACTTTCCCAACCTTCCCCCTCCTTTCTTTGTTTATTTTCAAGTTAATCATCCTTTCAATATATCTAGCTAATGCACCTCAAACTCCTTGCTCTTCTCTCTCTCTCTACCTCTCTCTCTCCCACTAAATGATGTTAATGACAGCCGTTTTCCGTTCCAAATGGACTTCATTCTGCCTCTGACATGCAACTGACGGGCACATCGAACCCAGTGTTCCCCTCTTTCTTTCCTACCGGCCTATTTTCTTTCTCACGCTCTCAAAAGTCTGTTTCTTTTCTCTTTCGAAGTCCCCGACAAATTTGACACTCTTCATATTCATTTGTGCTCCCAATGGTCAACAAGGCTTAGCGTAAAGACTGACTCACATTATGCTACTTTCATCACTTGCGAGAGGAATTTGTTTGGGAATGCAGAGTCCTTTTTTGGGAGAATTTTGGAGTTTAACAAGCGGACTCTGCCACAGTGAAAGGCAGGCTACCCACAGATTCATTTGCTTGATGCGCCATTTTGTCGTGGATGGGAATCTTTTTTCGTTGGTGCCATCTCCGGATGCTAAAGTGAGTCTAGACTAGACGCGATGTGACAGAAGGATGCATGTACTTCATAAAGAGAGAGAGAGAGAGAGTGAGAGAGAGAAAGCGAGAGCGACAGAGGGACGATAAAATATAGAGGCAGATATGGAGAGAGGGTACAGTCAAGATGAAAGAGGTGATGCAGGAGAATCTCTCCTGCATCACCTCTGGCAATTCCAACGGTTCCGGGATGAGGGGGAGGAAGTCGTAAGGAAGCATGTTGATGAAGTGCATATGGGGAGTCTGGCCGTGTAACGACACAGCAAGCCACTTCCGATCTCATGATGAGAGTGAGAGATGGAGAGAGAGAGAGAGAAAGAGAGAGAGAGAGAGAGAGAGAGATTGAAATGGTACTGACCTTGAATAGGAAAATGAATAGAGAAATGCTGAGAGAACTGACAATGAATGAAATGAATATATCCATTTCTCTAGAAATGGTAATATAACTGGACATAATTTCAATTTTACATTTTTGTCATGTGATTTGAAAATATGTATGTATATACTTATTTGAGCCAAGAGACATCGGCGGCTATAATTTTCACTTTGCTCCCTTTTTTATTTGTTAAATATCGGCTTGATATGTTTTTCGAATCACAAGGAATGCATGCGCTTAAGTGTCGCTGCCAACATTTAGCCCATTGTAATTTCGAAGTATTTTCATCCTCACTTGAGAGCACACAAAAAATGCTGCCTTTCCGTGGCAATCTGAAGAGAGTGCAGCAAAGAGCGTCATCCTGGGCAGTTTATTGTACCCGAGTAAATTACACGCCCAAAGTTCAATCAGAACGATGGCGTGTCTCGGGATTGCTTCTGTCTGAACACGACATGAACCATTTTCCTTCATGCCACTCCTCGTTGCTCAATGAGAAGGCTGACTCATTTACAGTATGCCCTTTTGTGCCTTGCATGTCCCTTTTTTGATCCCGAGAAGAGTGATATCATCGAGAAAATGTCCATGTATGCGCATATTTCTTTTTTCAGTTTCACATTTTTGACAATAAGATGACGAATTTCTAACAGTTGACCGCCTTTTGTAGAGACAAAGAGAATGGCAATTTTGCAGACAGCCGTTTGTTCAGTTTCAAAATAGGAAAACGCATGAGTGATTCTCTCACGTCACTTTTGTAAAAGTTAAGTTAGTTTTTACTTTATGGAAGATGTCCTTGTTTTAAACGCAAAACATACTCATTGTTATAATAGAATGCACGTCCGGTCTGTACAAATTTTTTGCTTCGATCTCTTCCGTCTCGTCAGAATGAATTGAATGGAAACATTCTATTTTTCTTTCTTCTCCCACTTGAAACTTTTTTAAATAGCTTATATTTACAATTCACTGACATCCATCTCCATATTTGCTATAGAAATCTCCAGTAATATAAATACCTTGCTCCCTTAATACCCTCATTGTATGGCTCTTCAACTGGCATGGCGGCCTCCTCGTCCGAAGCGACGTCGTGTTATTGCTCTCCCTCTCTTTCTCTTTCTCTCTCTCTTTCCCTTTCTCCCTCTCTCTCTCTCTCCCTCTCTCTCTCTCTTTCTCTCTCCCTCTCCCTTCTCTATCTCTTTCTCGTGTGCATGGTAACTTATTCATGAGAGTGCCCCGGGGTGCTCAACGAGGAGCGAGAAAAGGGAGGGCGAGAAAGGCGACGGTTGCTGCAAGCAGTGTCGACGGGTCAGAGGCAGAAGAAAGTCGTGGAGTGAATCTGTGAGAGAGAGAGAGGCATGCATTTACTACTTCACTTACCCGTTTTCTCGACTCTTCTCTCCGGGCTGTTTCATTTGGAAGCTATTCCGATTCCATTTCACACAGAGTGAAAATCTCAACAGAGCAGCGCGTTTAGCTGCCGCATTGCGTCATCCACATTTTCGAACATTTTTCACATCTTTGTCTCTCCTAGCGCTCTTCGCTCCCTTTACTTAAAACTACTAAGACTGTTCATGGTCGTTGAATCTTGGCAAGGCGTACTTCATGTCCTCTTGAGCAGACAATAGGTTGCGCACCTTCTGAAACCGCAGTCATAAATGTCTGAGAGTTCCATGAGTGACACTTGGCCTTTTCACGCGAAGGCAAGTTGACTAGCTCAAACTCGTCTACGTGGTCATACGGTAGCCAAGTAAGAGGGCCTCCTCCACTTCCACTTCCATGCCACCGAAACTGTCATTTTCCTCGTTTTACAGTATGTTCACTCGAAATGCGAGAGCAAAGATGGTGGTTTTGCTTGCGGGGCAAAAATAGTTTGTGATGAGAGAGCAGAGATGGAAATGGCATCACTCTCTTCTGCACTCGACTTCCTGGTCGGTTGAATTCGCTCCCACTCTCTTCTGCTATTTATGCCAAAATGTTAACTTTGTAGATCTCAGCAGACTTATTCCCCTCTCACTTCCGTCTCTTTCTCTTCTTCTTCCACACTCTTAAATTCCAAATTTCTTCATATCTCTGCATAACATTTGGCTTCTCTTCCAGCTTCTACTCTTTTCGTTCCTCTTTTGATTCCCCACATCACATCTAACACTTAGATTTTCTTTCAAGGGATGCGACAGCCCCAATGAATCCCAGTTGCATGGCTTTTTTTGTTACCAGAAGGCTGCTGGACTTGCTCTTCGTTCTACAATGGAAGCTCGTTAGCTGTTTCTTTTTGGCTCATCGCTAATGCTGTGAGTTTTGGTCCTCTTCGTCTCCCCAATCTTTTGTTGCCTTCTTCAGTCAACCATACTGTTGTCTTTTTTTTTTCTCCTATCGCACTCTCTCTCTCTATTTCACTCTCTCTCTCTATTTCACTCTCTCACTCTCTTTCTCTCTCTCTCTCACTCTCTCTGTGCCCATTCTACCATTGCAATTCAGAGAGAATGGCTAAGTTGCATGCATTCGAACGCTGTTCCTGAGTGTTTCTGCCTGATTTCATCTCGTCCTCTTCAGCTGTTTTTTTTCTTGATCTTCCCAAGAGAGAGAGAGAGAGAGAGCGCGCTCACTCGATTATCCAAAGGCAAAAGTTCAGAATATCTTCTAGCAAATAAATCAAATGCTCTAGCCTGCAAACACAATAATCATGATGCTTCTGGGAATTCCTTGTAACTGCATCCATTCCTGTCAACCTTGCGAACAGGTGAAGGATAAATCGTATTATCGAGGATTTTTCTAAGTACGCGCACCCACGACCGTTGCATGAACATCTGTTCGAAAATGTAGCAGGTGCTTGGTGCACGTGTAAACTGATTATTTCGACAAGTATGGAATTTACTCGATTTTATGCTCTCATTTTTGAACTGCGGTGGCCATAAAAACTTATGTACACGAGAGCAGATATCTGTGCTCTCTTAATTGAAGCATTCCTGTCTACCCTTTGCACTTCAAATGTGGAAAGAGCAGGTGGAATATCACAAACATTACGAAGATATTAAAACGGAGCGATAGAGCACACGAAATGAAGCTTCTAGCTGCTAATCTGGATTTGCATATTTCTAATCTAAAGGGGACTGGAATCTTCGGGAGAGCTTTGACAAGCCGTGGAACGGGACAAAGAAAAAGAGGTGAGAGAGTGAGAGTGGACGAGAATGAGAGAAGGGGATTGAGCAGAGATGAATTGACAGACGGATGGAGACTATCAGCCAAATCTTATCAAATCATCTTGTTCATCTTGTACAACCATTTTTCACTAGTACTCCCACTTGTATATACATACATACATACATTTTTTACTTTACTCAATTTATGGAAAAGTTTCCCTCCTAGTCTGAAGCTGAATCTCATTTTCATGTGCCGACATGATTACTCGCTTGTATATCATATGAATACGGCCGGTCTTGTCGGTAAAACATTTTGTTATCCTATTTTTTATTTCTCTCCTTAGACAAATACCATTGATTCGTGATGTGATTCTTGCTCTCCTTGGAATATCTCATAATCTTTTGATATGTACTTCCTTCTGCGTATTCATTAAACAGCTCCCCTTTGTTCGTCTTCCGCGTCTCTGCCCCTGCACTCATTTTCATTCTTCTCTTCGCCGCCTAATTCATTCGTGCGCCGCCCCCTCTCTTCACTGGCAATCTCTCTCTCTCTCTCTCTCTCTCTCTCTCTCTCTCTCTCTCTCTGTTTCCCTTTTTTGATGTGCATATCTTTTATGTTTTATCTCTAAACCTCTACGAATATTTTTCTTTCTATTATCTCTCTATTTTGCATCTCCCTTTCTTTCCACCTCTTTAACTCTCCTTATCTCTCTCACTCTCGCCCTTTCCACCCCTCGACCTCTCTCTCCATCCCTCTTCTCCCTCGTCATCTCCTTCATTCAGTAGACGATGTCGCCTCCGATTCATCAGTCTTCCTCTCACGGGGAGTGCGACATTCTCTTCTCCTTGCCACGGTCGCTGTTCCTCTCCCCTCCCCCCCCCCACTTCTCAGACCCCTCTCCACCTCGTCCAGTACCCTAAAGACCCCTTCCCCACCCCTTTACACCTCTCTCTTCCACTGCTACTTCTCACGCCATATCCACATCTATTAGCGTCAATTTCCGAAAGTTGCCGACACGCGGCAAAACTTCCCCTTCCCTGGGCTTACATACGTTTCTGTCTTTCTTCAACAAATTCGCAATTTGCAAAGTCGAAAATCTTTCCGCGAGCATTAGAAACGCAAGATTCTGCCTCGGGCAAGAAGAGCCACGCTCTCCTTCCATTAGATTTATGGCTTTTCTCTTTCACATTTGAGTGAAGAGAAAGATGAATTAGGGACGCTAGCCAGGCAACTTGACAATGAGTGAGAAGCAAATCATTCGTCTGAATACAGCGGCTGCTTTTTCCACCTATGAACATAATAAATTATTTCCGAATATCCATAACAGCCAAAAACTTTATAGCTTGTTCAGTCTGCGATTTTGTAATATTATGATGTAAATAATTCTAAAAATGCCTTCTAGTCAACATTGAATTCAGTGCGTATTTACGTTCGTGTTCCGGTAATTTAGCATCTAAATGCGAGCCGAGCCGAGGCAGACTTGAGCGGCAAGTTTTTCACGCCCGAGAATTGCGACGCTTTTCTTGTGTGACGCGACGAGAACTCTAATTGCTTCTTCTTCTGTTAGAACGGCAAGAAGCTTCGCTTTCATGCAAAGTATACATGGACGATTCTCTCTTTTTCTTGAACAGTCACTGTTACGGACTTTCTGAACATGAATACATGCATGTATAAGAACGATTGAATCTAGATTAGATTTGTTTTGCAATTTCATAATATATTTTAAAAATTCTCGTCCATTTCTTACCATTTCCAGCAAGATCCGGTAAATAGTCGCTGAATTGGCGTCCTCAGTCATTTGTATTCACAAGAACACTTATTATGCAAATTGAAATCGAGTGCGCAAGGATCAGAAAAGGATTCCCGCAGAATTCTTCTTGTTGGATGTATAGCTCCATTCGCATAAATGAATGCTCAAGAAATTGGTTGTCTATTTCATATTACGAAAACGAATTTCTCTATTTTTGCCTCCGCCCTTTTTTAGACGTCACGTGCGCATACCATTTGCTACTTATTTGTTGACCTTTGAAAATGAAATACTAAAAGCAACCTTCAGTATGACTGTTTTGGACCGCTTGCCCTTTGTCGAAAATATTATGTTATTTTTTTGCTCTTCACGTGCTTCTGAACTAATGCTGTGTTCACATGCAAACATACATATTTTCATGTTCAATTCCATCTGAGCGAGCCGGCAGTATTCAACAAAAACGTTTGTTGGTGAACGTTGCCAGTTCACTGAGCTGTCAACGTACTTATTTCCGCAATATCCTCTTACATTCATTTCAATTTGTCTCTTGGTTGACTCATACATTTTCATTCAGACGAAATATCTTGGCACTTTTTTCATTTGAACTCGCATCTGAACGCAATGATAACAAAGACCTCTTTCATCTTTCATTCATACTTGTCATTGCACTAATTGTAAGAAGTATGAAGTTTTCGTTGACTTCATGCATAGTAATCTTGATTAATCCGAGCTATTCTTTCGTGATCGCGAACGTGTTCTTCCAACTCTTCCTCCTTCTCTCACTCTCTCTCTCTCTCAGGTATAAACAGGAGCGGCGCGCGCCTCTCAAGCGGCTCGCGTTCGTGCGCATCCCGCCAGACAGAGACATCCATCCGGAAGAGCCCCCCTTCAGGGTTTCTTCTCCCTCCGCTCTCTCTCTCCATTATTGTCTCTCCTTCTTCTCTTCACAATGACGGAAGACTCCTCCTCCGCCACTCACCACACCCGGCGACCCGAAGTATGCAAACTCGACGCTATTATTCAACATGCATTTTACTTCAATTATGAAATTACCCTTGAAACTATAATTAGTGATCAATGACCGGACCTGCGCATCCTTAAAGGATCGCTCCGGCGAATGTGCGTGCATATAAGAAGACATTTTCCGCCCTCCCTTTTCTCTCTTCTTCGCGCACTATTTTCACGCGCTCTCGCGTGCCCTCAACCTACAGTGCTTTCTTAGCACCTAGAGAAAGTCGAAAGATCATGCAATGAAGAGAAAACAAGCGCCGAAAATTTGTTTTGACATGCACACATATTCACCGGAGCGGTCCTTTAATGAATTGAGCTGTTCTATTATATTTAAAAAATCTTGCGCCTTTAACAACAACTAGTATAGTATACTGCGGTTATGGATAACGATAAGATATGTTTTGATTTTTGATTTCTTAAGCCAGATAACTGACTTATACCCGCATACGAAAAGTATTTTAAGAACGTGACGTCATAAAACGTGCGTATGGCAAGGTGGTGTGTGCATGTTGTGTTGATGATCTACCTCTCTCTCTCTTTCTGCATTCTTTCTAGGATCTGTTAATCTCCTTTTCGCCTCTTCGGGTTTCAATTCCTAATCCCATTCTGGAAATACCAGACAATTCATCATCGCGAGAATGTGTGTCACTCTAATGCAATAGAACACAGCGAGCCAAGCTCATTTCTTCTCGGCTGATCTGATTAACAGAAAAGGCTAGGATTCTTATGGTTAGAGGCTTAGGCTTAGGAAAAAATGCGTAACATAACTGTTATTTTCTTATTAAAAGTGTGTGATAAAAATAAATATGAATGTTTATTGAGATGCGATGTCTGGCGGCGTGCCTGCTGCTCGTGGCCCTGCAGCTGCCGCCGCCTTCTGCCGCCTTCTCTATCCGCGAGCTGATCCGCGCCGGTGGCAAGCGGACAGACCCCAATGCGCCCAGTCAGTTCATCTCTCTCTCTCTCTCTCTCTCTCTCTCTCTCTCTCCATTCCGTAGCCCGTAGAGAAAAAAAGAGATATTTTTCTGGGCGTTTTCGTGTTAATTTCGGAAAATCTCTTCAATGACCAGCATTCCGTTCTTGCAACATTCTTGCACTGCATGCATTCTTTTGAAAATTTGCACGGCATCTCCGCTGATTTGCTTATGCACACCAATAGCAAGGGCTCTTTCTTCTAGCTTTTACTGACATGCCCTGCCTGCTGCAAAGCGGCGAGTCAGTCACTTCGGAAGAAGGTGTCGCCTGCAATTAGAAAGGGGCGGAAGTGGGCAAAGCGAGAAAAGACGGCTCATTGAAAAAAAACAGCCGCACTTGTCAATAATGATGTGATGTCTGTCTGAGGGAAGAGAGAGAAAAAGAGAGTGAGAAAGAAAAGAGACAATGAAAGAGTGTGCTGTAAGGGAGAGAGAGAAGAGAGAAAGATAGAGAGAGAGAGAGAGCAAGTCGGCCGACAAGATTGTTATTTAATAGGAGATTCGATGGCCTGAATCACACTTTGTTGCCCGGGAAAAATATATCACAATTGGGCATTTGTAAGTGCGCAAGTTGAAAGGCTTCTTGTGCAAGGCGCATTCTACTCTAACCAGATTAATCTGTCTGGCCTCTGTGTTGTACTCCTTCTCATGGGAACACGTCATTCTTCTTCATTCTACTTTGGACGAACTCCAACTTGTGCGGAGTTCAAGTGCAACAAATATATACTGTAGTGGAAGAAAAGAACAGATGTCGGACTCTCTGACTTTAGTGTCTCCGGCGGCGGCTGCGGCCTTTGGCGCCCCGCGGCCGGCTGGCGGCTTCGCACGCCATCCGCAAGCGCCAGGCTCTACCAGTTAGTCTTAGTGATCTACTCTTCCCTGCCACCTCCCTCTGGCTAATCCCTTCGTCCACATTGTGATTCCGTCGTCTCTCTCTGATGAGTCTGCACCCACAGCGTAGCTTCGTGTGTTCCGTCGTGCGTAATGAATGTGTTCTGAGGAGAGTCGAGTGCCTTGTTCAAGAAACTCTTTTGTTCTGTCTCTCTCTCTCTCCATCTCCCTCTCTTTTCACTCACTATCTCGCTCTCTTTCTCTCCATCTCTTTCTCTCTCATCTCTCTCATGTTCTTCCAAATGCGTTGGCGTTGACTACTTTGTGGTCACGGCATAAAAATGGATGAGATTCCTCGTGAAGCTCGTCCACTCGTATCCATCGTCGTGAGTCTCTTCCCATTCCACGGCCCTGGCCACTTATGCACGGCGCTTTGCGTATTCATTTGCCACACGACGATAGCCTCTCCCTCCTCGCCCCTCTCGCTGCAATGAATTCCGACGTACACGCCTTGGACGGGGCGAATCGCGCATCTCTTCCTCTTCTCTCTTTCTCACTTCTCTCTCTCTCTCTCTCCTCTCTCTTCCCCATTCACAGCTTTCTCTCTCCAACCTTGACAAGTTGACGCCTCCAGAATGACATCACGGCGACTGTTATTGTGAGACAAATTAATTGGAAGTGCAAAATCGGCCGCTGAGCTGGCGTCTTCAGGGCGTGGGTTGTAAACGTGTAAACACGGACGTAAATATAGTCGGTGTGCAAAGGAGCAGGCGAGCAGAGCAGAGTGATGTCCACGATCTCGTGCAGACATCCAGCGACATCAATTACAATTACTACTGACGCGGACCTCCCCCATCACACTTCCTGCTTTGCTGTCAAAGTCTGCCTTTCGCACTTTGTAAGTTCATTGCACTACATGGAAGTGATACGCAGTCACATAGTGAAACCCAAGAAAAAGAAGAATAATGTAAGAATTCTGCCGGATGTCTACACCGCGAGCCTGGAAGGGACGAAAAAAGGCCCAGAAAAAAAACGCGCTTCAATACATGGTCCTATGACGCTTCTCGGCAAATTTGCGTGATTATGGCAAAAGCTTTGAATTAGCGTCAAGACGTGCAAATTCAGCAGAAGCTGCAGCTTCCTGCTTGGAGGAATTTGTCGTGATGAAAGACACGCCAGCAAGAGCAAAAAAACATTCCTTAATTTGATGCACTAGAGTGTACTCCATATTTGAACTTTTGCATATCAACGTGAAATAGTTAGCATATAATGATTTTTTAAACTTGTAAGTGCTGTGAGCAAAGAGTGCAAATCTTATACTACTTTCAAAAGATAATGTCAATGGCGAAGAAGTTTATTGTTCCTGTAAATATGTACATGTTTATGCATGAAATATATCTTATATTTTTGGCACTTTCACCACGAAAGAATGCTTCTCACAATAAAAGACTGACTACCGTTTTCCCCTCTCTCCCTCTCATTCTTTCCTCCTCTCTCTCCCTCTCTCTCTCCATCTCTCCCTCTTCCTCTCCGTCTCTCTCTCTCTCTCTCTCTCTCTGCAGCCCAATGCCCGACATGGCATCCGTTCGAGTGTCCGTCCGGAGAGTGCGTGCCCATCAAATATCTCTGCGACGGCTCTCCCGACTGCTCGGATGAGTACGACGAGAACAAGAGCATGTGCACGGCAGGTTAGAGAAGACGGACAGGGGGCAGCAAAATACAAACATGAAACAGTAATCGGAAGACAGTAGTGATAACATATAATTAATGTAAAGAAAATTGCTAGCTCTAAGTGCGTAGCGGGCTTTGTACTTTGTATATCGCTAGTCGTGCTCAATCAACAGCAAATTATGTTTCTTTTCGCCTTAAATTGATTGTAACTACATATTTCATCTATTTTATGCAGAAGTTGGGGAATTTATTTTTATGCTATTTGCATAATACATATGTGTATTGATAATATATGTATGTACGATGAACATATGTATGTAAATATGTATGTTCACATCACCTACACTGTAGTTTGAATGCGAGCATTTATATTTTCCGATCTTGTTTGCTCGAGATCTATTTCAAGCTTGTTTTCTCATTCCATGCTCCTCTCGTTAGATTGTCATAATTTCTGCCGTTTTGGGCAAACAATTCAGCAGCTTTTCCTTAGCATTCAAACCAAACAACAGGTGGAAATTGTTACATTTTCCGCTTTCCACTACTAATTCTGATTCGGCTGTTGGGACATAAAAACAAAACTAAAATTAATAAAACTAAGTTAGAAAATGTTACAATTTTAAACAAAACCCTCTAGTGTGTAATTAAACTGCGACGATTCCAGCAACACGGCCACCGGTCGAGGAGACGGCCGCCTTCTTGAAGGCATTGATGCACGCGCACGGAGGAGACTTCCTTGTCAAGGTACACAACGTTCTTTCTTTTAGTATAACATTATTCTTAGTCACTTTTAAATTCGAACGAAATTGATTAATTTTGAATTTCTGAAGCTTTCATATTTTAATTTTATATTGAGTTCCTCTACATGTAATGTGATGAAGAGGAAAAGTTGAACGCTAATGGTTCCTTCAAACAAAGAAGCTCTAACATATTCACATGGATTAGAAGAAGGAAAATGGAACATAAATGGAACACAAGGACGAGAGAAGCTGAAGTGCAATTGAGTGACAAAAGAAAGAACTCTTCCTGCTTTGGTCTTTCTCACTTTCTGGACACTAGAATAAGTTGCCTTTATGTGTCTAAAAGTGCAGACGAGATGTCCCTATGCATGACCGAATTTTTCACGCCATTTATAACTGAAAAGAAGTGAAAGAACTGCTACATAGGCATGGGGCTAAAATGACCACAGGAACAGTCATAGTAAAAAAAATTGGCCAACTTCGACAAAAAGTTTTTTTTTTCAATTTGAAACTCATAAAAATATGTGCATACATGCATATGTGAATATTACAGGTTTTCGGCGATAAGGCGAAGAGCGAGTTGGCAGCTATGGGAGGAGTGGACAAAGTCGCTGTTGCTCTCTCGCGTCAGTCACAGCAACCACATATTTGTTTATTTATTAAAGCAATATTAATAAAGAGATTTTCAGAATGAAGAGGACGTTGTTGACTCTTTCAGAATCGCCAACCGCCGACGTCTTCGCGTCGGAGATGAAGCTGGACGAGCAGGAGATGATGAAGATGGTCGAGACGCTCGAGGCAATCATCGCAGGCAATGCAGAGGTTTCTCAAGCACTTTGTTGTCCTACTTTAAGGGAAAACGTAAAAATTCGTGAATTTATGTATCGAAGTTTTAATTCTACTATCCTTCGTTAATCCAAAGGGCTCACTTATTAAAATTGGACCTACTCTAAAATTCTACGGCGACAAAAAAACTCTTTTGTTACAGGGCCTGACAAGCAGCGAGTCTGCCGACTTCCGTTTCTTTGCACAAAAGCTGCAGGAGACGGGCTTCTTCTAGGCAAACAACCGGCATGCTTTTCGTTTTGCCCCATTAAATCTCCCATTCTCCATTCCCTCTCTCCATCTCTTATCTCTTGTTGGCATGTTTTACATATTTGCTTTGATTAACATATTGTATCTCAAACTAATTGTCGTAGTCCACTCTGCACTTAAGCATTCATTATCCCTCCTTAGCCATGGCGTACATACAGTATCCACTCTGGTCAGTAAAGGTTTAGTTGCTTCATTCGCTGCAAATTCGGGCAACTCTTCGCCAGGAAGACGCGCGGTTAACTATTTAGTATTTCTTTAAGAAAAGAGTCGTTTCTCTCTGTCGCCCCAACTGGTTTTCCGTCGAATAAAGCATTCCGATGTTGGTAGTGCAAACACATTCAATGCTTGTCTAATTGTTACTCTCACAACTAAACCTTGCTCTGTTACTTCAAATCTGAATTTTTGCAAACTGAAGCTAAGATATTTTCAATTACCTTGGCCGCTAAATACGATTATTCCAAGTTGTTGTCCATGTAAACGTTGTTTTGTGGCAACTGGCGCAATCTTTCCACGGTCAGTGCAAGCCTATTCACATTACATACATTCTCACTATACAACTATCTCTACTTAATATACCTCTGACCATGAGAGTGACTTTCCCATTGAACTCGGAAGATGCCAGGCAATCTCCACCGCCAAGCACGGCCGCAGCAACTTTCCCGTGAATCTGGGATACTCCGAACAATGAATCTCCTTCATCTGTGTTTCGTGAAACTTTATAGTCTTAAATTCTAAAAATGGAGATCGATCCCGAGAAGAATGTTACTGAGAAAATACGGCTTCAAGAGGAGTGGAGGCAATATGAAGCAAGAACATTTTTTTCATTACATTCTCGCCACGAGTCTTATGCTTTGTAGTCATTTCGCAATTGAACATTTCAGCGCTTATAAGAATATCTGGCCTCATATTACTTTGTGTGATTCCTCAGTTCTGCTCGTCTTGTTAATGAAGGTTTCAAGCAAGAGGATGAAGAGAGAGAGAGAGAGAGAGATAGAGAGAGAGAGAGAGAGAAAGGATGTCAAGAATATGTTGGCAAGTTTGCGGAAGCCACAGGTGAAGCCGGCAAGTAGCCGAGCAAGGTCTCTCTCTCTCTCTCTCTCTCTCTCTCTCTCTCTCTCGCTCTCCCCCTCTCTCTCTCGCTCTTGTACGCTCTCTATCACTCTCTTCACCAAATACAATCATAATGGAAGCAATCTCGCCATGGCATCGGAATCCCGTCGCCAACGGTAACGTGAGAGAGATGAAGAGGATGCTCTTGATGAGGAGTTCAGCCGACAATCACGAAACATTTGTCATTTCAGTCTTTCTCCTTCTCTCTTTCTCTCTTTCTCTCAGTCTGTATTCTCGGTCTCCCTTCTCTCTCTTTCCGGCACCTTGGTTCTTCGTTCTCATCTCTTCAAATTCGTTAGATTCTCAATGAATTGGTGCTAATGTGGAAAACAGATCGCCCCCGGATGAGGACGAAGATCTGTTTCGGTAGGCAGTTCCTTGTTCAATAGCTACCCCTACTGGCGACGCAAATTCATGTTTCTTTCATCATTTTGAAAAGGTTGAGCTTGATCATCCAAACTTTAATATCCTAAGAAAAAGCTCGAATCTTAAATTATTTTTTTTAATTTGTATATATAATTAAAATTTCAGTAAATAAGTATGTACATACATACATATGTATTTGTATATACAAATATGGCAAATGGACTGTTGATGTCTCATCTCACAGTTTTCTATTCCTTGTGACTTTCTTTGTCAGACTTTTGCTATATCCTTATGAATCATTCGACGGACAGACTTGGGGATGTGTACAACTCCGTGCTGCATAGTTCTGGTTTACTTGCACTTGCTTCAGAGTGTAGTAATAAGAAGTTATATGTATATACGGCTCAATCTAGATCGCAAGATGGCAAAATCGCAACTTTATGATGTCGTTAGAGTTTTGCAGTTGGAAAGCATTTGCAAAAATGAGAAATTTTGCTCTCCGTATCTTTGTTTGTGCTGCCACAAGCAAAGAAAGTAAATTAAGCGGGCTACACGAAAAGACAAAGCGCAACTTGCACACAATTTCCGATGTGCTTGCCATAGTACTTTCATCCAAACTGGTACACTTATTCTTCATAACCATTTCAGGTAAGAAGCTGAATTACTCATAAGAAATATTCTGCATGTGAACATACGCACTACATAATGAATGAACATTGGCAGAATATGTAGTATGTATGAATGCAGATGTATGAGAATGCAGTTCAAGTTTTGATGGGAAAGGAGTGAAAATTATGTAGATAATGAATACCTACATATATAAATATACAACGTATATGTTGATATTAATTATCTACTTAACAAGAAGTTGTCAACACGTGTTGTGCATCCTCATGTTTCAGTTATTAAAAACGTTGATAGTCTTGACCACTCTAAAATTGTCTCTTGCCTCATTTCATAAGACATACCCTCCCGTGCAAACTCAGTATCACTCCCTTTTTCTGTTCTTCACTTCTCTCATCAACTCTCCATTGGCAAGAAAAGGTACAGAAAGCGTGAGAAACACCTCCGTTTCATGTCTGGTTGTCAGGGACGCGTCCATTGGAGTGTCCCGTGATATGCAGAAGAAGGAGCGCCCGGGGAGGCCGTTGATTGGCTCTCTCTCTCTACTTCCTCCATGGCCAACGCTGCTTTCATTTCATCTCACTTCCAACCAGCCTTCAATTTTCACAATCCCTCATATCGCCCGCAGTCATCCGATTAGAATGACTCACCTCTCAAGTCCTCATTTGAGGAGAAAATGTTGCGCAAGAGTAGATATGACTATTGGCTCGCTACATATAACTATCCCTGTATCACTGACAATGTGAATGAGAGCTCTAAATTATCTAAGTACACACACAGAAAAAATATTCGTAGTTTGTAGCGCGCGCCCAAAAGATTGAGGAAGAATTCGTGAAATGGGCGCCGCGGCGCCGAAATTTTTACGAATTCGATGTACAGTAAGAATTCGTAATCTGCGCGGCCGGCAACGTGCCAGATCCGTCTTGCATTTCAATATGATTCAGTCTCTCCATCACCTACCCTTGCAAATACTTTACTTACAATTAAGCTGATTATTATTCTTCTCTTGGGAACCAGTCGTCAAGCTCGAATTAGCTTTCCTGTCTCTCTCCACCGGCGCTTGCCTGTCTATGTAACCTTCTCAGACTTCGAGTGCGGAAACTTCTTTTAAAAGTCTAGTCTTTCAGACGTACTGTAATACAACATTAAATAGCTCAAAGAAACCGCCTTTTTCTGTAGAACAATTTAGGATAGAAAGAGACGCACCATAAGTCACGTTGAGCAGTAAAACTCGCGAAAAAACCTTTTGGCTCTTAGCGAAACTGGCACAGCTGGAGAGACCGAGTTCGGTCGGGAGCAAAATGTCTTTCTCTCTCTCTCTCTCTGTCTACTTCCAGGTACAGCCAACGGCATCGACTCCCATCATCACAACGGATCACAGGTTAGCTAAATTATCGACTTTTGTGAACTTTATTGTAATTTTATTCCATTTCATTGTTGTTTTGTCACTGAAATGCCAAACGCAGTGAAATATTCCGTTCACAAAAGCAAGATAAATTAGCTAACTTAATCCGTAGGATGGTGGGAGAGAGAGAGAGCGTGAGATAGAGATAGAGAGAGAGTGAGAGAGATGAGAGAGAAATCGATAGAAACAAATTTTTTCTTGAGAAAGCTGCGAAATTAAGTGCGATTTTAAGCCGGATAAAAGGTGAGAGAGAGAGCGAGAGAGAGCGCGAAAAAGAGCGAGAGAATGAAGCAGAGGGTGTGTCACAAGGCTAGGTAATTAGATATCGAAAAAGAGTGGTAATTAACATCGAAAATTGTCCGAGAATATTAAAAAACAGCAAAAATGGCATGCGTTTCTGGGATCCTCCTGGAAGAGGCGTCGTTTTACGAATACTTCCTCGCATACACACTAATTCTTCCTGCATCTTTTACGAATAGTATTAGTGTGTAGCTAATCATGCTAATAGTGTCTCATTTCGTGAAATATCACGAATATTTTTTCTGTGTGCATGATTGTGATTATATAGTATTCGCAGAAGGCTTCGAACAAGTTTCATTTGCCTAGGGGCGTTATTATTACTAAGAATTTAAAAAACGATTTCTCCCCAAACCAACGATATCTTCATATCGAGACGGAGGTCACTTGTTGCATCGCAGTTTACTGTAGTTTCATTCCATCATTTACATGTCTTCAGGATTTTCCCTAAATTCTTCTTGTCTTCTTAGGCAACATAATCTTACAGTAATCCTCAGTGTTCATTCATTGCGCATTCATCTAATCAGACCTTTACATCTCTTCTGGCGCCCTGTTTTTCACCACATTCCCTCTCTCAGTTTTCTTCTCAGCTCTCTCTCTCTCTCTCGCACACTCGCTCTCCACAATGCTTTTCTCTGCCGTCGTGCTGCTCTCTCTGCCTTCCACGGTCGCTGCTCTGGGCTGCTACACAACCTTAGGTTACGTCAGCCTGAACACGCCGACCAACGCGACTCTCACCGTCTGCCTCCCCAACGTCTTCACTTGCATCAAGCAGGTCAGTAAAGAAAGTTTCTAATCTGTCTTCCCGGAAACTTCTTTCCAGCAGACTTGCCAAAACGAATTAGTGAGCCCTAATAACTTCCGATTTGTAAAAAAAGAAATATTAATTTGGCCGAAGGCCAACTTGATCTTTGAAACGGTGATCTTTGCCCCAAGAAAATGAAATGGCAATGTTTCAGGTGGACTTCATGGGAAACAACTTCCTCAAGAATTGCGGGCCCGTCGGCAGCAACTGCACGGTCAGAGATCGCAAAATCGCATTGCCTAGAGCATTCTCTCGTGAATTCGTTCAATTCGAATCCTGTGAAAATGCATCCAAATTCGCTTGCTTTTCCGGTGGACATCTTTGAATGGACGCATAAACAGACACTGATTATTTCACTTCCAACTATATATCTCTGAAGGGAAAAGTGTCATGTTGAAATCATTATTAGACTCATATTCTAGTCGATTCTTAATGTTGCCTTCCTAGACTCCGACGCAGCCAATCAACGCACCGGCCAACTGCCAGAACACGTCGGCAGCCTTCAACTCGAACACGCAGATGTGCTGCTGCTACGGGGACTCGTGCAACTCGGCTCCGCCGGCCACCCCTCTTCTTCTCCTCGCCGGACTCTCCGTTGCTGTGGCGACTGCGCTCAATGACTTCGCAATCTAAACACACATAAAAAATGAGTATCTCTCACCACAATTCTCTGTTCTCTCTCTCTCACGTTCTCCATCCATCGCTTCTCTCGTTTACACTTTCTTCCTAACAAGTCTTTTTTTTTCACCGTCTAAGATCTCAACCGTGTACATACTTTCTCTAAACACGAATCCCCATCCTAGTCGTGACTCTCAGTCTATTCTGAAGAAGCCTTTCAACTAAAAATTTACAATATATAAATTGGCATGAAGATAGAACACGTCAATGAAGAAACCTCACAAGCTCTTCTTTCATACTGCTCTCATTTTTGAGCGATTCACTGTCTCTTTCCCTCTTATACTAACAATAAGGTTATAAATTCAGGGAACTCATAATCAATTCTTCACTAATTCCAAAGAAAACGGCAATAGTATTTGGAGCGCTCATGTTCCAAATGAAAACGATGGAGGCTCGAACAAAGTAATTTTCGAAACAAAGTAATAATTCTTAATTTTTTCATTGATTTCTCGTAATTTAACTCAAAACTAAGAATTCAACATATTAATTTTTTGACTAAATATGAAGTATATTGATCTGCCTGGCTGACTTTTATAGAACTCAACTAAAATATACATTCAATAACACGCTCTTCTTACAATCTGAAATTATCTGTCATGTATTTTATTTTTATTTTTTAAAGATAATTTTGTATGCACAAATGTTTTTTTCTGTTCAAGTGACATTCAGAATAAAACTTTTATCTCACCAGAGACTTTCATGTGATACTGAGGTGGCAATATTATAAAAACATTAGCAAAAATCTAGGTTAAATTAAATTCACATGACAAATTTTTAAATAAGGCATAATAGCTCAAAACAAATAAAAGAAAATGAATTTAAATTGAAAATCTGCTGTTTGAAATCGGCAACAAAAGAAATAAATAAGAGCACTAAAGAGTTCTATCGCCGATCGATGGCAGCCTCGTCGATGAATCGATTGCATTGCCACTCGGCACGGAAGCCAGCGCCGTCATTCGAAGGACGAGAATCCGTCTTGAAACGGATGACGAAGACTTCGCCCCCCTCGAGGGAAGGCAGCGACTGCTCGAAGGGCAGCGACAGCTGGACAATGACAGATTACAGGCTGTTTAAATCGCTTTCCCTCACTTAACTTATACAACAAATCAGAACCTCGTGCAATGTTCTAAAGCAGTAGACCTAAGTGAAATAAAAAGCAATAAATCATAGCAATTTAGAAGAAAAATGAACCTCCGTAATGCATGGATCGATCCGATCTGTGACTTCTTTTCCATCCACCTTGAAGACGATTTCGAGGTACTCATCTGCAGAGAGTTCACAGATGAAAATTGTTTTAAATTGTTAGTAAGAAAATATTATATGTATGTATATGTAGATAATTCGATGGATGATTCTAGAAGTGAGAAGAGAAGCCCGCTCCCGCCTGACCAGTGGTGCAGTCTGCCTTGGAGGGAGCTCGGTTGTAGTCGAGGTCGAGCAGCCGCGCGATGCAGCCATGTCCATTCGGCGGCGCAATGCGCCACCTAACCATAAATTACTTCATTTAGTTAAGAATTAATAAAATTGAAAGAATAGCAAACATGACAATAAAAAAAGACTATTTAGTTACGTGAAGGTCGAGCTTGCGTTGTAGCTTTTCGGATAGCCCGGATTGGCGATTGCGCCAGAAAGTTCGCGTGTTACGGCGAAGACAAACGTGGAATCTGTTGAAGTGTTTTTTTTTAAATAATTGTGACAGTCCGCTTTATATGATTTAGAAAATATTTATGTTCCGCCCAGAAAGGAACCATCTGCCTGCTCGACCGCGTAGTAGGAGGCGTCGTATCCATTGCCGGCCATGTCTGCGTCCGAGACGAAGGTCAGCGACAGTACATTCCCACTGAAAGACATCAGCATTCAAGCGAATGGCATGGGTACGAAAGAACGAGAGGCAATCTAAGCAACGATACGGGGATGTCAATGACAGAGGGAGAGTTAAACAGATGAAAGAGAGAGAGAGAAAGAGAGAGAGAGAGAGAGAGAGAGAGAGAGAGAGAGAGAAATAGAGAGATAACGAAAGACACCAGTGGCCCACCTCGAAAGCACCGGCGGAGGAAGGGTTACACCACACATCTTGTTATTGGACTGTGTTGACGATGATGGATCGGTTATCTGAACATAAAATCATATAAAATAGCTGTTTTCGTTATCAGATGCTTTAACTATGTAGTATTAAATTGACTGTTTTAATGCTACACTAGAAGATTAAACACTAGCCTGAAGATAGTCAAACGTGCAGGATTCGTTCGCGACGAGCACGAAGCGGCCTTGCGAGTAAGTCGAGCCTACCGTATGCACCGTACCCCGTTCCATGTTCATGACACTATAATTGGCATGTCAATATGAAACCAAAATTACGGAGAAAGATGGAATTGAATTAAACTGTTTATTCTTTGACACGACACTCAATTCACTTGTTTCGTACGAAAAAAGGAAAATCTTTCAAGTTCGAACCGAAAGACGACGAAGATGCGCTTGCGGTTAGCGACTTGAAGCTGAGTCACGCACGTCGAGTTGTGAGAGTACGGCTGAGGAAAGTTTGGAGAAGTCAGACGGCCAGCGGGCAAGAGGCGACCGTCCACCGTGCGGTTGCAACCTAGCGAATGCTTCTGTCTCTCTCTCTCTCTCTTTCTCGCGCGCTCTCTCTCTCTGTCTCTCTGTCCCTCTAGATGACTTTGCCAAATGGTTGAAGCCAGTGTTAGATGAAGAAGAAAGACTTCTCTAACTGTCTAGAAGGTAGTACTCGGCGACGAAGCGCGACGACTCGGACGGGCTGATCAGCGCAGCCGTGGTGATCTGTATTGGATTAGTCTTGTCTTTCTCTGCGTGCTCAATGTTATAGCTTTGTTTCTCTGTAATATACATATGTATTACGAAACGCGAGAGCGAAGGAGGAAGAAGAAGAGCTGACCTGAACTGCCATGGTATTGGAGATGAAGGGAGCGACGGCGCCCTTGTTGGAGGAGAAGGACGCGGTGTGATTGCCGCAGAGACGAAGCGTCTTCCGTTCCGAGTCCTTCTCGGCGCACGCCGGGTGCTGGCACTCCTGAGTCACTTATCTTTTCCTAATTCTACATTTCATTACCAATTTGAAAAAGGAAAAAAAAGTTTACTGAAATAAAACTGCAAACTGACCTTGATAATCCCGACGTCTCGTACCTCAGCGAAGACGTCAGTGCACGCGTCATCAGGCGTGGGGAAAGAAAGGGTTCTGGAAGAGAGATGGAGAGAGAAGGAGCAAAGAAGAAAGAGAGAAAGATTGAGAATATAGAGATGGAGACATTAGAACAAAGAGCGAAGTGGAACAGAAGAAAATATGTATGAAGAGGAAAAAGTCTAACGCGAATCTAAGCCAAATGGGCGCCTGTTGCTTGGCGCGAATGACCCACCGACAGCGTTGGTGCGTCTGATATTGGATTCCTTCTGAAAGACAAGGAAGATTAGCCGAGAAGAAGAACAGAACTTGCCTTTCGTCGTCTCATACACCAGAGTCTGCTTCTCAGTCGTCGCCGTGAGCCATCCGCCGCAGGCAGCTATAAAAACAATTATTTTAGAGATACGGTACACAAGGAACATGCTCAAGTATCTGCCAAGACGGGCTGAAGGCTGTTACCATCTACGGATCGATACTGCAGTTCGAAGCCTTCGCCGCCGTTAGAGTGGTCGGAAGAGAAGAAGACGTGAGCGATACGATGAGAAGTGTGCCAGAGAAGGGGCAGCTCGAGATCGTCCGACTCGCAGACTTCACTCGCCAGCAGAGGAGAGTACGCCTTGTGGCCGTCGTAGATCTGCCACAGCAACTTATGTTATCGTACTCATGAATATATGCGGAAAATACAAAGGAATTATTTTGATATGCGCATCTACATGTATTTGATATGTATGCATGTACATACATATATGCAGGGGTGGCCGAGGGCCGAAAATATCAGGCCCCGGCCCCCAGGGTAGGCCCCGGCCCCCAAGGTCGGCCCCGGCCCCCGTGGTCGGTTCCGAAGGAGGCCCCAACCCCAAAGCTAAAAAATTTCTTTAAAAAATTTCGCGTTGGAGAAAAATCAATCCAAAATTTAAAAAATGCGTATGCGCAATACATCTGTATCGCATACTGAATAAAGCGTGGCATATTTCAGCATAAATTGGCTCATAATTTGTTCAACTGGGGTGAACATAATTTAATTATCCATAGCCCCCCGGGTAGACCCCGGCCCCCGCTCCCGAGCTCGGCCCCGGCCCCGGCCCCGGCCCCGGGGGCCGGGGCCGGGGCCGGCCACCCCTGCATATATGTATTTAACAAATTCTTTTAAAAAAATATTTGCAAAAAAAAATTGCCTGCATATAGTCGATGCATTTCTTGTTGCGTCCTCCACTTCCACTCGGCTTCTCCGTCTTCATCTTAGTCAGCTTCAACTCGAGGAACGAGTTGTCCTTGCCCTGAGGTTTCAATTGAATTTGGATACGCTTACCCGAGTTATAAAAGAACAAAAAAAGCTACCTTGATGGTCCATCCACATTTGAGATTCTCAAAGTAGTGTCCGTTCTTATTGAGTGGCGGCTTGAGTGTCTGCCAGTCTCCGCTTCCCGCGACTTGCCCTCCACAACCGGCTTTGGGTCCTCAAAAATAAAACACAATTAGAAACTTTTTTGACATCAATATTTGGCATATCACATTCTCATTTTGTTAAGTATATTTCGTATTTATTCAAAAAACTTAATGCATAGATATATGGGTGGACTTCATTTGCGCGCAGACACTTGCGCACACAAACATTTGGGACAGTTGCGCACGGACACTTGCGCACAGACACTTGCGCACAAGGACACTTGCGCACATGGACACTTGCGCGCAGGGACACTTGCGCACAAGGACACTTGCGCACAAGGACACTTGCGCACATGGACACTTGCGCACGGACACTAAAGGATACCCAGAAGTTACCAAAGTATTCCTAAAGTTACCAAAAGTGTCCCTAAAAGTAATAAAAAGTCCCCAAAAGTTGCTAAAAGTGTCCCCAAAAGTTGCCAAAAGTTTCCCCAAAAGTTACCAAAATGGGTCACCCAAAAGGTCACAAGAACTTGTGCGCAAGTGTCCTTGTGCGCAAGTGTCCTTGTGCGCAAGCGTCCGTGTGCGCAAGTGTCTGTGCGCAAGTGTCCCTGCGCGCAAATGTCCTTGTGCGCAAGTGTCCTTGTGCGCAAGTGTCCTTGTGCGCAAATGTCCTTGTGCGCAAGTGTCCTTGTGCGCTAGTGTCTGTGCGCAAGTGTCCTTGGGCGCAAGTGTCTGCGCGCAAATGTAGTCCACCCAGATATATTTCCAAAAACAACCGACCGAGAGTTGCAGTGACGAAGAGATTGAAGCCGCTCTTCGAGACGGAGTGGTCAGTGAGGAAGCGAATGAGCATTGTGTTCGACTGCACGTACACACGCTGCTCAGGCATCCTAAATCTACACTTATTAGGGAAATCATAGAAAATAAAGTGGGTGCGAACAACAGTTTGTTGTTCAATGTACCGCCTTGATTGTGAGAGGCGTGTACACAGAAAGAAGAACAACGACTCACATCAGACTGTGACAGGAAACGAAAAAAATGGTTGACTAACGCATCATTGCAGTACTTTCCAACGCTGCTCGTGTTGACGACGCGAGTGCCACGGAAGAACTCGAGAGAATCCATCTCGCATTCCGGAGACTCTTCCAGTTCCAACGCTTCGAATCTTTAATAGACACCATTTAAATTGCTTATTTAATTTAGGCGAAACAGGCATTTTGCTCTCCTTTTCTGTTTTTAATCTTGTTTAGACGATTTCATTTCTTCAAAAATTAAGTTTAGGAAATTTTTTTTAGATTCCATGAGCGCGAACTTAATGCTGAAGACTCGGTCGGCGGGCGCTGTCAGATTCCAGATGCATTCGAGCTCGTCATGATACGGCTTGGGGAAGCCCGGCGATGAGACTTGCTGTCACGGACAAGGAAAATGATATGGATTGATTACAAAGTAACGGACAAGAAAATGACATGGATTGATAACAATTTACAAAGTATTAATTGTAAGACCAATACACGAATACTGACATGCATGAAGTCGTTCTCGCTGAAGATGAGATCTCCACCACATTCTGAATTGAAAGAAAAATTTTTGGTTTCTCTCCATGAAATGGCAAATCAAGATAGAATGAGTCGATTAGAAAATAAACAGAGAAAGAGAAGATAAAAGGAGAAAGATAAGAGAAATAAAATGAAGAGATAGAGATACTGTTGATAGCGTAGGTCATCTTGAAGCCGCGAGCAATCTTGCCCTCTCCCTTCAACCCGTACGTCGTATTCGTCACGAAGCGAATGCCGATTGGGCCCTAGTTTAAGGTAATCAAAATTGAATTATTTTTTAAAGTATTTAAAAAGTATTATTAAATCATTTAATCCAACAGTGTCCAAATGGGATGTAAGGGAATAATTATTGCTGAATATCTATGTCTCTTAACCTTGACCGAGATGACTTCCATCTCGTTCTCCTGGTCGCCGCAGAATGTCTGGACGACGTGATTGCGGACAACGTCGCGCACTTCCACGAAATCCGTCGAGCACGGATAGCGGTTGTACGCGACTGACAAGGAGCAGAACCCACATTTTATTCAACATAAATTTTCTATTTCGCAACAATCTCATTGTGCAGAAGAATGGTCAATTGTTGCTGTCTATGAATGGTTCTGCAAAGATCACCGAACCCATCGTGGAAGAGAGTTGAATGTCGCGAACTGCAAGAGTGATAACGACGACGCCGTCCACTTCCGGATCGATCAAGTAGTCACACTCCTGCAACGAAGAGCAGAGAGAGGATTACGGTAAGGGAAGATAGAATGCCCCCAACCTGATCCTCGTTCGGATAGTAAGCAGGGTAATGAGGAGAAGTGACGACGCCATGTGAGAGACGGAAGATTGTGCCGCACTCTCAAAATATCATTTTTATTATAATAATTATTCAATTTCTAATTTTAGTAAAGAGAGAGTTGAATGAGATGCAAACCAGCTGTCCAGGTGGCCTTGAAGCCGCGTGCCTGAATGCGCTCGTCCGAAGTGAAGTTCAGTCGAATCCGATTCGACTCCGATCGATAATCGGATGGTGTCGTGATTGCACAGTACGGCTGATGCACCTGTGTCAATTTATGTTTAATACATTTTCCTGTATATTCTTAAAATGTATATATAAAAAACTGCGCAATCGTTCTGCTTCTAAATTGCAGCGGATGGATCCAGAAACCCACCTGCTCTTCATTAAAGATAAAGTAGTAGAAGCCCGTAGGAGCCCAGTCACGCGCTGAATGCTCTTGTGAAATCTGAAGTTGAACCATTGTGAGGTATCAATATAATGGGAGTTGTGGCAAAGTATCTTAAAATATTTGAATAAATATTATTTTTTTATTCCTATTAACAATAACGTTGCGGTGAAAATTTAATAAGAGGAATATTTTACAAGAAGCCGGTCGGCCGAGCAGTTGACTGATGGCTGAATGTCCATTGACTCAAAGTGCACGATAATGTGATAGCCGATCGGCACCTCAAACAGTTTAAAATTAGAGCAAATAATGGAGTTCAATATACATATGATAATATGAATTCTAGATAAGACAATGGCAAAGATAATTCTTGATTATTATGATTAAACTAGTTAAATCGATAAATGCTCTTAAAAAAAAACAATTATTTTTAATATGAGTTGAACGAGTTGTGCCCTGACCGTGATGTCCCAGATGCACTCCTCGTCCGGCCCGTACTCGGCTGGAAAGTTCGGCGTGTGCACGACGCCCGTTGGAGAATGAGACGTGAAGCCGCACTCTGGGAAAACTCACTTACTTTTTCTAACTTTTATGGCACACTGTCATCAGCAAAAATGCAATATTACAACCAAGTGTTGCCCGCTGAATGCTGAATTCGATTCAACCATAGCAATTATACAATGTTGTAGACAGTGAACCCAAGGAAATTGTGCAAAGTATTATGAAAAATTATATTAAATCATTTTGTAAACATTGTCGCTAAAAGAATCCTTAGCGAATAAGAAAAACGAACCACTGCTGGGGTTGACAAACTCGTAGTCGACCTGCCACCCTTTGTATTGAACGTGCTCATCCGTCTGCCACCACAGTTGGAGTGTTCGGCTGTGAGAGATGATCTCCTGTATTTTCACATTGTTTTTACCATATAAAAATTGTTTAATGTTCTTCCATGTAACGTGACGCTTATTAAATTTCAAAGGCTTCTCCATACAAAGTAATTTTAAAGTAAAAAATTAGCCTTATGCCGGTCGGCCATTTTGTCAAATCCAGTAGCGAGCGATTCGTTCCGTGACTCGTCGCGATAGCAGAGACGCTGGATGATCTTTCCTTCATCGCCTCAACAATCGAAAAAAATAGTTACATTACTTTTATTTTTTTATTTCATGACAAACAAACTTTTCAGTTTTTGACAGATAACAAGTGTTCATTTGAAGTAGAAGGATAAAGGTAAACCTTCTCCAAGGATGAGGCTGTCGTGTTCGCATGCAAAATCATACTCAATGTCCATGGCCACGATGCGGATCTGAAGTAAAATGAGAGTAGAATAGGCAGGATGTCAAAAACTATCACCCTAACTGAAGTTAGTTTGAAAAAACTTTTGTGTACATCACCGTGAACGAAAGTGAGAGAGCGAGAAAATGAGAGAGACAGGGAAAGAAATAGCCACAGCACAGACCTTGACTCGTTGTCCATGCGGTGCTCTGAGAACCCAATGGCAGTGCTGATCAGGCAAGTAGCGCCGCCCTTCTCCATAGTTAGGAGAGGAGAGTGTGCCCGATTCGGGTTCGTGGATTATGCCACCGCAATCTGAATGAGAGCGGGCACTTTTCAATTTCTTTTCCATTACAATAATATTTACAAAGTGTTATAATGCTGATCGGGAGACAAATATGCTTGTTTATGTTTGTTGAATGTAAGCAAGGAGCAGCTGAAATAGCAGCGCACTATGAAATTGCACAGTGAGATCGAATGAGATGTGTCGTTGTGAGAATGCCATTCTGGGAGAGACGACGTGCATGTCAATATCGGCGATTACAGTGGCGAGCTGCCACTCCTGACACAATCAATTTATCGATCAATAGTTTAGGATAAAAATGTCTGCAAAATGAATCACACATCTTTAAAAAAAATATAGATTCAAGTGTAAGATTACTCAAGCAACCTTCTTGTCAATAATCGCCTCAAAAGTGACATTGCAGAGACGTCGATCGAGTGGAAGCGAGTTGCCATCCAAGCTGTCTTTATCGCTTCGAGCGGCTGCAATAAAACAATGTGGTCATGACGTTACCATATAGCTTTTTCGGTCTTTTTCGAAAAAAAAAAAAGAAAACATGCCGAAAATATCGATGAATGCTCCATAGTCTGAACAGTGCGAGTTTGCGAAGCTGACGTCATGAGTGAAATTGCTAATCTGAAAAATACTTTGTTATTTTACAGCGTATGTTTCCACTAATAAGAATTCGAACATAAACATGATCATACTAACCTTCAAAACAGTTGTTCCACGCTTCTTTCGCTGCCGCGCGATGTGAATGTGGCAGTAGACTAAAAGAAATATAGCTGAATAATTCCAAAAATACCTCTCAAATGACATCCAAAAGCGAAATGCACAAAAGATTTATTAATAAACAAGTCCACATGGTTCAAGGTGGTAAGATATGCGTACAGAGTGTAAGGTCGGATGAGTTGGAAGTGCCGCCGATGTGGACGGTGGAGTTCTCTTTCACGAGGTGCTGGCAGCCAGAATCGTCGTACGTGGCCGGCACCTATTTTGCAACAAATCGGTGATAGTTTTATCAAGGACCAAAATGTTTTTTTATGTAATTGAGTCACTTTGACGTATGAAATCTTGAATGGTCGATAGTAGTCAACAGCATCGATTGGTTCTTCGCCAAAACGACGGAACTGGCGAGTCCGAACGTCGGAGTATCTGCAGATCAAAAGAAGCTGGTTACGATTGTTGTTTGGACAACATATTGTACTAATTTACACATAAATTAACAGTGAGTAAAATAATTATAGAAAAAAATGTAGGTTTGAAACAAAAAAGAATCTAACGTACCTTACAGTCGCCTCATCGGTGATCGTGACCAGATCGGTAGAGTTCTCGCAGAAGACAGCGCGCATCGCGTAATTCGCAGTCTCGTATCGATCCGGTCCATTCGTCACCTTTAATTGCTCTCTCCTCTATTCTTCTCATTCTTACATTTTTAAGAAGGAGGCAGCCATAGAGCTTCTATCGATTTCTCATTATTTCAACAAGCAACCTCTACGTCGCCAAAGCATTGTCTTTGACGAAGATGTCCCGGTTGGAAGAAAGGCATGTTAAAGCCCTGAAATTAGTTCACACTCATCTTTGATTACACCTTCTTACTCTCACCCTACTCACTACTATCAATGACCTCTCTCTCTCTGTCTCTCTTTCTTTCTCTCTCTGACATGCTCATCGATGAACTCCAAGAAGAGTGCGTATCGGTATCCTGGACCTGCCCTTAGCTGCCAGACGCAGCGTACGTTTGGCAGCAGCCTTCGTGGATAGCCGGGAGAAGTCAACATGCCGCTGTCGTCTGAGATCTCGCCGCCGCAGCCTTGAAATGACAGTAAATAGTGTAAGAGAATATTTGCAGATGAAGAAAATAAAAATAAAATCATATTTCTATAATTTGTTATTGAAGCCGGGGGAGAAAAAGAAATGAGACTGACCGGCCTCGGAGACCGTGAGTGAAAGTTCGAAGCCGCACTTCTTGTTGTGGCAGAACATCTTGGAGACGCGGCCGACCTACATATTTTTCTCTCTTCTTCTTTCTATTGACGAAAGCAAATAACAAATAAGCAAAAAATATTACTGTCAACAGTTCGCTTTGAATAAAGAGAATCCTTTGACTAATAAAAAATAACTAGGAAGCGAGAAGTATAAAAGTGATACAAACCGTGCTATTAGCGATGAATTGCACTGTCATCGTGGAGAGCGAAGAGCGGAAAAGGCGAGTGGAGCTTCCGCGAACCGAGGTCGCTCCTGTGCATCTCGTATTTCAATGTCTTTGAATATCATTTCCAATATACACTTTTAACGTAACGTTTAGTGTAGAATATGAATGTGTAAAGAAGGAACCCTTGTTGCCATCGTCGGCCTCCTTCTGAATGAATGCCACGTCTGACTGCGTCTTGGGAGGCATGCGCACGCTGCACCAGTGGTCCATTAGGAAGTCGCCTGAACGCAAATCATTCTTCTTCACTGCGATCTACAGCTAATACTCTACGAATGATTCAGAAACCGGTTGCATTGCCGTCTCGCAGTGAGAGACTGTCGAAGGAGCAGTTAACAGAGAGCGCCAGCCAGAGATGCTCGAGTCTGCAAAAGAGACTTATTGTGAACGACAAAGAGAGAGAGAGAGAAGAGAGAAAGAGAGAGTGAGGGAGAGAAAGAGAGAGAGAGAGAGAGAAAGAGAGAGAGAGGAAGAGAAAGAGAGAGAGGGTGCAGATGCTACAGAAAGCGACAAACCTCGCCTGCACAAAGTGCGTGTTCGGCGATCGAACCGTCCAGTCGCATTGTTGTTGCAGAGGATACGGCTACAATGTGATTGTTTTAGGGGAACGAAGTTCTCGCTAAAGCTTGTCTGTCACCTCGGGGAAGTTGTCACTGGTCAGACTCTGCTTCTCTCCAGACCGAAGAACGATCGTTCCGCCGCAAGATGCTAGTAATAAGAGTGAGATAAATGTGCATATATGTGCATTCTAGCGAAGAGAGCGTTGGATATTGATGGAGTAAATATATTAGAAGAGTGAGGAAACCGAGCGAGTAAGTGGCGTTGAAGCCGAGCGACTGCGCGTACTCATTCGTGACCAGCGTGACGTGGAGGTAGTTGGCCGTCGAGAAGATCGTACTTGGGCCTTCCAGGCCGCACCATCTGAAGAGTCAGTGTCTCTATACTTTGCTAAGAGACTATTTAATTGTGTATTTATAGATATTAACTGCTAACCTGCCCATGAGCGGCGCGTTCTCGCTCGGCCCGTCGCGCACCTCAAGGTAGTCTTCTGTGCATCTTAAAAAAGGATCGCAGAATCTAGTCAATAGTTGCCGTGTTTACAGATCCACATAAACTATAGCCGTAGACTCCTTATTAGAACAGCAAGTGTCTTCCCTTTCAATTTCATCTTTTCGTAGTATCTGTGCCAATCTCCGTATCTGATTTTTGTTTTTCTCTTTCTCTCTTTCTTTATTATTTTCCAATTGCTTGACCCCGTGTGTTCATTGGACCCATACTGCTTCTATATTTGATCTATACCAGTCAATGCGATAAAGAAATCCAAATTCAATTCAATTCAATCTTCTCCTTTATTACATCTCTGCTGAGCATAATGTACCATGAAAACTGTGAGTACATCAATTCATCAGAGAATACTACCAACCCGCTGGTAGTCGTGTCTTGGATGTCAAAGTGGTCTACGGTGAGCTTGATCCGATGGCCGCCCGGTGCCCGAATCACCCACGAACAGTCCAGTGAGTTGGGTGCCACTCAAAATAGGGGTTTCTCTCTCTCTCTCTCTCTCTCTTCTACAGTACTCTTTGGCCAGAGTGGAGAAGCGAGAACGCGACTGGGATGCGCCTCATTAACTTCAAGAATATCGTCTGCGCACTCGTCCATCAGCTCGCTGATACGCAGCTGGAAGCCCTGCACACAAATGCACTTCACTTTTTAACTAATACCAATTTTTTCGTGGGAGTCACTAAACCGTTGCATATTCTCCGCTTAAGCCGGAAATAACTCACCCGGTATTGATTCATCTTGTCTGTCTGGAAGTTGACGAAAGCTCGTCCAACCGGTAGAATAAGACGTCGCTGTTCAGCGGAATATCTCAAGAAGAAATATGTGTTCAAAAATTCTTGTATGCCATATACATAGGTTACAATAGCAATCATTCGATAATTTTCGTCTCAAATTGAACAAACTTGTTCATTTTTCCGCAGAAGAGACTGCCCCGACCCACGTCGTGCATGCTCGCGGTGCGATGGGACTGAATGAGAAAGAGTGGTGTGCAAGTTAGAGAACGAGTAGTGCAAGTTCATGATTCTGAATCCGAGCTATCAAGATGTAGTGAACATTCATAGTTCAGAACAAACAATGGAGAGGGTGTCTGCAGTGCAATTGATGCTCTCTTCGATGTCCAGATCGAGCAATTCAACGACGATTCGGCGATTTGATTCGAATACTGTAGACCTAAATCAAAGAGAGTTTTAATTGTCTATAAATAGCGATGATATTTAAAGAAATCTTAAACATACCAGGAGCAGACAGTTTCTGGTTCATAAGAAACGGGATATCCTGGAGAGGAAAGGACCTCGTCGAAGGGAGGACCACCGGAGCGAATGTAATCAAAGGAGCTACAGCCTGCATGTGAAAAGCTTTCTTTTTATGCAGCCGCGAGAGGTGTTATAACTGTATTATAACATTAGGTATTCATTTGTATATACAAAGCGTTCTGCACAAATTCAGATGTTTGGAAGCTGACTTGTAGAGTATTCCAAGACAAAGCCGGCGCCGCTCCTCGAGCGATCAGACACAAAGTGAACAGCGAGGTACTTAAAGGAATTAGATTACCAAAAATAATTGCCCTGCCCTGGGAGTAGTCTAATTCTAGCGCGCAATTTCGCAGGTCATACAAACCCGCTGCATGAAAATAATACGTGCGAAGTTTGAATTCTCACATAGTATGTATATGAAATCTCTTTGATGCAAGCATAGTTGTTTTTGAATTTATGCATATTTGTTTAATAAATCCTCTTTTACTTTACAATAAAAGCGATGCATATGAATCTGACACTGCTGTACGAGAAGTCGAAGGTAGCGTTGATGGAGTGGACGTGACAGAGTTTCATTGCGCCAAGCAACTCTTGACTAAACAAGGGAACACTTACTAAACAATTTTTTTTCGAACTTTCGGTTCCTGATAAGTATTTCAATAAAATGTATTTATATTTTAAATATGCATTTGTTACGAACTCGACGTCTGCACTAGCAAGGGCGGTGTCGTTGTGACCGTGGGATCCGGGCTGGCCGGCGATCGCCAAGTAGTCAAACTTGCACGAAGACTCATCCTTCAAACGTATTTATGTAATTTAAGTGGCTTACTAGCTAGCTATTGTTTGCGAATAATCAGTAAAACATGCGAAGGACACTGAAAGGAAACATTTGAAATACGAAAAGACAGAAAGAAGCGAATCAAGTACCTCAATGTCAAGCTGAAGGATTCGAATGCGAATGCCGGTGAAGACAGGCCTTGAGATCGTCCAGCGACAGTGCTGCTCGGGAAGATAACCTGAGCAGAAGAGGAACTCAACCACAACGAACAACCACTTTCTTACCTTCTGGAAGGGGCGGATCTGGAAAGGCAAGTTTCTGGATTCTCGGCATAGCACGGAGCGCCGAGCCGCAAGTGAAGCCTGGAAAATTCATATGTAGCAGTGTTTATATCCGGCGAGGATGTTGAAAGTTACTGAAGCGTCATAGGCCAAAGTGACACCTTACAGGAGTAAAAGAAAAGAAAAACTACACTTATCTTTCTTAATAAAAAAACACACGATAATTTGAAATAATCTTCGAGTGCATTAATAATTTGATCCGTCTAACGTTTATCCTGCTCTCCTCCAGTGTCCGTCCCGTTCTCCAAACTCGTGTCATTCAGATAGATGGAGTCCACCTTTGGCGTCGGCCACCAACTCAAAATTTTTCGGACTTTTCTATCAGATTGTACATTTGTAACTAACTCTAAAACTTCATGTCAAACAAAAGAATCCGAAAAAAGATTAACGAATTAAGGAAAATGCGTAAAATTCCACCTGAATCGGAAGCGACTTCCACGGGGGCCTTCCATGGCGACGATCACTCTGTCATATGGAATCATCAAATCTGAAAGGGCTATTTAATATCTAAAGAAACCAAGATTAAACTACTCCCGATTGCTGCTTGAAGTGCCGTAACAAAATATGAATAACAACTTGCCATAGGGCGGCACAGTATATCCGTTGAGGGTGACAGCCTCACGTTGTCCTTGATAGGGCCAGGGGGTACCTGATTCGTCCGCTTCGAAGAACTAAACATTTTACTTTAAGTCTATTAAATCTGCACCTAAAAATAGCTTGGAGTATTTAGCTTTAGCAAACAAAAAATTCGGTTGGAAGTGATATTACTCGAATTGCGCTGTCGTCTTCCTGGGGCATTTCGATAAACTCAAAGTGCACGCGGATTCCCATTCCAGGAGAGCTGCGAATCTGAAGATGAACATTTATTTGGACTGCGATGGAATCATGTATTCTAGAATCTTCCGATGAACACTTATGATAAGAATTTTGATTGAAGAAAAAAAAGAAAGATATTCACGCACCAGCCAATGCGTGACGGGGCCGCGCTCCAATTCCGGATCCAACTCGATGACTCGCGACGCCGTTTCACCGCCAATGTCTGACAACATGTGGAATGAACTCCTATTACTCATCTTTTGATGTATTCTATATGTATATTCATGCATCAAATATTGTTCATGGAACAGGTTTTTGGCCGACGATTGCAACGTTTTCGAGTGATTTATTGAGACGGTAAATTATTTGCCGTTTTCCATCAAATTATCTGTCACGGCCATTTGCAGTGTCTATTCAATTTGGTACAATTGTACCCTATTTATCCAAAAAGTTCATGCGTATTAAAAGAAGGACGTCACTGACGGCGAATATAGCTGAGTTCGAGTAGCGGCGAGAGCCCGATCTCCTTGGTCTTCTCCTTTCCTCGGCCCTCTTCGACTCCCTCTGCTGCTTCGGAGATCTTCTCTTCCTCTTCGTCGTCTGCTGTCGTCGCCGTGTTCTTCAACCGCAGCCAAAGCTTCTCACCCTTTAAAATTCTTTCATAGTTTTATGGCTTGCTTTATTGATTGGCTTTTAAAAAGTACAAATCGTTAAACAAGGGTAGAAAAGAAGCGAAAGATGAACGTCAATAGTTGCGTTGATCGGCAGACGACAGAAGCGGCCGAAAAGGAAGCCGCTCGAGTTGTCCCGGCGAATCTCGAGGTGGGAGGCGGCGCAGAAGTCGGATGCAGGTAGACGAAGCTTTCTGAGAGAAGACACAATACCTTGATCATTGCTTACAAAACTGGTTGTTCCTATATTACATATTATTTCGATCATTCTTATATAAATGTGTACGTACAAAACGTATGTACATACATACATACATACATACATACATACATACATACATACATACATAATATTATAACTAAATGATACAGCACGACGTAAGAAAAAAAAGGTTATGGAAAAAAATAATGAATGCATACTCGACGTTGAGGGTGATGTTGTTGCCGGGTTGATTCTCAATCGTCCACTCGCACTCAAAGTCACCAGCAAAGTCTGGCGAGCGAATGCGACCGGAACGGCCGAGTAGACGGCCACCGCAATCTGGGAGGGAGATCGAAAGAGAGAGAGAGAAAGAGAGAGTGAGAGAGTGAGAGAGAGAGAGTGAGAGAGAATAAGAGTGAGATTGAGGAAGAGAGAAAAGGGGAGAGAGAATGTATTTAAGAAAGGAACAGCTACTGCGAGAAAAATCTTTTTTTTTTTGTTGAAGATATTAGAGTGAAAAGAAAGTGAGGGCTAGCGAGAGAGCTTGCTCTACTCCTTACTGCTTCGACTCGTGGAGTACGCGATGGTGATTGCCTCGCGGAAGATGAGGCCACGCCCTCCTCGGATGTTCACTTCGATCTGAAGATGATGCAAGTTGGAGAGATGCTAAAGTTGCAATGCACAGACTTGACTCTCTGCCTCAATGACGGATCCAATCGGAGGATGCGCCATCGGCTCGATTTGATGAGTGAAGCTGAAACGACATTTCTTATATGTACATACATTGTAATTTATGTAATAATCAAACAATATGTAAATAATTTGAATTAAAAATGCCCGTTATATGTCTATCTATAACTTGACTCTCGGCCAAATCAACATAGCGCTTTTAGAATAATTATTCGTCAAGTTACACTCTCTCGCCGTCGCGGATGACTTCGATGTAGGGCACAGCGACTTCGGCGAGCTCTGCACCGCTGAAGGCCTTCGGTCGACGGTAGGCGAAGGATGAGTGTAGCTCTTCCAGGCGGAGGTAGAGCTTCGCGTTTGGGTCTGCAGACGACATTTGTGATTTTCTGCTTTTATATAAATGTTATGAACAATGAAGAGATATGGAAAGAAAACGCGAGAACAAACCTTCAGTCAAATTGGCACGAACTGTGAAGTTACAGTATTCCTCCTTGATCGCGGTGAGAGAAAGAGTCTGGACTTCCTGATTCGCAAGGAGAAGCCCGCCGCAAACGGCACGCACTTGCATCACGAAGCCAAACTGGAATTGAAGTAGTGAAGTTGTGATTTTATTTTCAATTGAAATATGATTTATCTCACTGATATTGGAAGTCTTTAATCAACATGTAAAACTGAAATAAAATTTGAATAAATTGTATTGAAATAAACCTTCTTCTCTTCTGCGCCCTCTCCGCTGATACGGTCGATCGGATACTTTCCACTCGCAAATCGAACGATCGCCTGCGTTTTTACATACATACATACATGTATGAAAGGTAGAAAATAGCAGTCACTGACCGTTTGCTCATCGACAGAAACCGTAATCGGCGATTCTATGCTTCGACAAAAATCGCGAACAATTCGCCGGCTTCTGGAAATTATTGATTTTAACGTATACAGTCAGCTATGATTGCCAATTTTAGTATTTTTCGCCCAGCTCTCCCCGCACGGACGTGAGATTGCCGCTGAAGATGGTGACTGCTCCAGAGGCCATTGAATTGGCGCCGAGGCACTGCGCAGTGGCTTCTCGATTGATGTAGGAGACGGGCGATGGGAGAGGTCGCTTCAGCGGATGCTCGTAGGAGATCGTATACTCCTGAAGGAGTACGATAGCACACCAAAACAAATGAGTCAATTGTAACCTTGAGAGTGAGCTCGAGCGAGTAACCAGACAGTGCATTCAATTGCCACTCGCATTCGACAGCCCGTTCCGCGTGCTTTGGATAGCCGGGAGAGTGAATCGCCACTGGCGTGTCGGGCGAGACTTTAGAGAAAACCATTACTTAGTTAGAGAATCTTAAGAAGAAGCCCGTTTAAAAATCGCTACCGAAATGGGATTATGAAAAAATTTTGTCTGCTAAGCAAATTACCATTCACATTAGCGCCGCAATTGTCATCGGCAGCTGGCTCGATGAATGTGATGTTGGCGACGAAGAAGGGCTCCAGGGAGATGAGACCGGGATGTACTGGCGGAGCATCTGCATGGAAACACTGCGAAGGGTACAGGAAACATTTATGTTTCATTGAAAAGGAGCAAGTGCAGAACTTTGAGAAGCACGAACACAGGTGCCCGTATTGACTAGGCAACTCTCGTTGTTCTACTTCTCGATTTCTCCAATACCCTTGGTGTTGATACGCATTTCAAGTTAGATCTGCTTGAGTTGCAAGCTTTAACATTACAAAGAAGGCCAATAAGCAAACCCTGAGGCGAAGGAAGTACTCGTTGGAGTGCGAGTGGAGTGGCTGGCCTCCTCCCTTACATGTCACTGCCACCGGCAGGCCGGATGCATTCGAGCTGGCTGCATATTGCGCCAGGCCGCAGCACGAGTCGCCCTTTAGCTGCAGAGGGGACAAAAAGACAATATATGAATCAATTTATCAATCATTGAATAATTGTGCATAACCACGAAACCTTTCCTCCCAGATTTATTAGATGAGAAAATAAATAACTCACTCCATCATTGTAGATGTCGTTCGACTCGTGGAAACACTGCTCTGGCATCAACAACAATGTTGAGACGTTCACCTGTGAAGTAAAGAAGAAGTAATCAATTGGATGCGATCTCTTGCAAGAAGAAACCTGAACACGCCGATTGACGGGCGCGCGCACCAACCAGCCACATTCGAACAGCTCGGGCTTGTCGACGAAGTCGGCGAGACGAACCTCGAGAACCCCCGGTTGTCGCAGCTCACCCCCGCAACCTACAACGGAATAGCTTATTATTGCTTTCGGAAACAGCACAGTAAAAAATTAACAAGAAATTTCGAACCGATCGTTGTCCACGTCAACCAAAAGTGGTTATCAGGTCGCTTCTGCGAATTGAACGTGAACGAGAGTACGTTGCCCACGCTCTGAAACAAAAATGTATGATAACAATATATTTGACTAAATGATACAGCTACCGTAATGCCAATGGGCGAGGCTCTCTGCGAGCAGAAGACACTCATGCCAGTCGTGTGGTTCACACCAAAGTCTCGGTCGGCGATGCGCGTGTCGGCTATTTGTTCCGAAGGCACCTGGAAGAGATAAGTCAAGGGTTTTGTTAATCGGTCGATATTTTACTGACCATTTAACATTTTGAGTTCATATATTATATTATATTTTTTTATATTAAAACTTTGCAGCTCTAGCAGTTTTTAACTTTAGAATGTTTAAGAGTTTTTGTTAGCAGATCTTCATTGGTGACCTTGAGGTGATTATCGTCGCAGTCGTTCTTTATGCGCCGCGCCCATTGGTAGCGCGCCTCGATGCGGAAGGAGCGGAAGTGAACGAGGATCCGATTGCCCTCCGGCACGCGGATCGTCCATGTGCAATAGCTCAAGCAGGAGAAGAATCAGACTATTCTGCCGTTGTGCAGACTAAAGAGGAATCCAAACCCACCGGTTCTCAATGGTCGGCTCGGGATAGCCGGGCGATTGAATGGCGCCGCTGAGTTCGTTCAGTTCGATGCCCGTGCAGTCTGTCAATCTCATCTTCCACATCAATCAATAAATGTTTAAGAAGATATGACTAACATGTTTCGTAGTGACCAAGGAAGCCGAAGAGTGCGAGGTTGCCGCCCTGTTGACGATATCTAATAATGCATTATCAACCACTTTAAAGGCCTCTTTTGATTTCATTCGTTTCATCTTATTCTCCCTCCTTCTGTCTTTCTCCCACTCTCTCTCTCTCTCTCTCCGTCTCTGTCTCTGTCTTTCTCTATCTCGGCATGCCAACCGCAAGCTCATATGACTGCCGCTTGAGATGACGGCCTGTCCTCCGGTGTACCGAGAGCAGAAACGGCGTAGAGTTGAGCCATCCGATTGGGCGCCATCATAGACCTGTTGCGTTTCATCTTCGTTTGACACTTTAAAGGTTACTTTTGAAAAAAAATTACGCATGAAAGAATCTTAAGAGAAAGCAAGAAAGCAGCGCACATCGAGAGAGTTGGCCGCGAAGATGCCACAGAAGTTGTTCTCGTCAGAGGCGCGGAGATCGTCGACCATGGAGAGGGAGAGAGACACGCGGCTTCCTGTCAAAACTTGGCTTTCTTGCATCATTTCTTTCATTGGACAAATCTTAATTGATCATTAATATCTATTGTATTGCCTGCAGCAACGCCAATGATCCACGAGCAGTCGAGTGGTCGACTGTCCTTGAGTGGATACTGTGGCGCAGCAATCGCGCCGCGCACACCAAGCAACGCGCCGCCGCAGCCTGCAATCGCTCTTCTATTCTTCATTTTTTTTTAATTTAATTTAATTTAATATATGTGTAGAAATATCTACTTTTAATATATTAAAAAAGAACGTGTTTTCTCATAAAATGAGACCAGATGCGATCTGTTCGTAGCTGATGTTGAAGGAGACGCCGGAGAGATCAAAGCCACGCATCACGAGAGTCATGCGACTTCCATGAGAGCGGAGCTCGGATGGCAGCGGATAGTCGTCGCAAATCTTCATCATTGATTTTTTTTCCTCTTTTCATTAATGGTCCATGAACGCTTCCACCTGTTAAACAGAGTCAGTACGAACCTCCGAGTCGCCGTGAAGAAGCGAGAAGCCAGGCGACTGTTCCGACACTCCGTTACTTCAATATAGTATAACTTATTGGCCACAGAAAACCAATAGTTTCATCCTAGTCCTCGTCTTATAGCTGTAGAACCAAATTCAGACAAAAACGGAGCACGAAAACGGAACCGAATAGCGAGCTTTGCCTTCCGACATGGAAGCGACATGTTGTTGACACGGAGCACGATTCGTTTGTCCGAAGGGAGCTGGAAATTGTAATTGCATCCCAAGCGAACGAATGATTCCGACAATAATTTTGCAAACATAAACAAAATAAACACAATTTTACGTAACAAATTTTCCTTACCGCGACATGGAAAGTGCACGTGAGAGTGCGCGCCGGACTGCTGCTCTCGTAGATGATCTCTCCGGAAGAAGAAGTGAAGGTTCGGTCACAGTCGAGGGTCTCGTCGATTGTCGTGTAACTCAAATGTCAATGGAGTTACGAGGGAATTGCGAAAATGCTTCACAAATTGAAGCATATTATTGCTCTCTGCAAGTTACGAGTGATTGATAACCTCGCGGCGAATCCAGTGCCGGCGACGTTGCGGTCGCTCGTGAAGACGAGAGCGAGCTGATTCCCTGGCGACATCAGCGGCGGCGGCAGAAGATTCCCGCAGAAACTACAAAACTATTCATCTATCCATCCCGATCAAATAATCATTAATTCAAAAGCATCAAAATACAAAGGCCGCATTATACATTTCCATTCCATTAAAATAATTCATACCTCGATGACTAATGAATACTGTCATGCTACATATATCATTTTCATGCACTGACATTCCGAGTTGCTTTCCTTTGTTCTCCTCCGACACGTACCACTCGTAGACAGTTACGTGGTCGCTGCAGTCGGCATTTGCAGAGATACTCTGAATGAATAGATAAGTGGCCATTCTGACATATTCGTAAGAGAATCGTAACGGGAGCCTTTATCTGTCTGGGTACTTCGAGGTCGAAGTGGTCAAAGGAGAGGCGAATTCGTCTGCTCCACATCACGCTGATTCGATAGACGCAATGCATGAGCGGGAAGTACTTCTCGGGGAAGTTCGGCGAGACCACCTTGCCAGAAGCCTTCACGAGTGTTGCGCCGCAACCTTCAAACTTATAATTCAGTCAAATGTCTTGTGTTCTTTGCAGTATACATACACACTGTAGCTAAATAATAACATAGAAAACTTGTGTTCTTACCAACGTCAGTTGTGTTGTACTCGATGAGGAAGCCAGTGTTCTTGTCACTTCCGGATGTCGAATACGTGATGACGATCGGCTGTCCACCTTTTGCATTACATTTTTATGGTTTGCTCAAAATACATATGTATATTGTAATAGTAAAATTAGCGGTAATAAGGGTATGATTATTTTATAATTATTTAAGCATTTGCATACCGGATGCTACAATGTGTCCCCCACGGAGCAGCGGATAGCGAGGACAGTAGTAACGCTTCTTCAGCTGATTGCTAATCGATGGATTTCCGCTGATCTTCAACCAAGTCCGACTTACTTTCAGGATTGCAAACTAAGATGTGCGTTATAAAATCACTTTGGCTATACTTCTATGATAATAGTCGTTTAAATAAAAGAAATTTAATGGAAATTAAGGGACTTGAATGTAGTCTTTGACGTCATCATCCGAGTCGTCGACGAGTTTTCTTGTGAAGCACTGAGAGATCGTCATCGTGCGCAAGCCAATGTACATGAATCTAGCGGCAGCGAAGTTGGTTTCCTTTCCCTTTCTCTCTTATTCTTTCCGTCCATTTCACTCTCTATTTCCATCCACTTTTCCTCTTCTCTTTATTTCCCTAGTCTTCTTTTTCTCTCGTTCTATCTGCTTTTCCTTCCACAATGCTGTCTCACTTGATGTGAATAGCATAGGAAGCGGGCGCAACAATGCTGTACTGGCAGACGAAGGGCGACGAGGCAGCCTCGGGGTAGTTGAAGGACTGAATCGTGCCCGAGCGAGCGGTGAACGTCTTGGCGCAAGCTAAAGTTATTCAGTTACAATTCATTTTGCCGCTTTATAAACAGCAGGCCAGAATATAAAATTCTTGAAAACCAATTACTAAAAATACATCTTACCAATCTTGTAGTCGAGAGAGAAGCCCGTGCCTGACTTCCGATTCACAGAGTGGAAGATGACCTCAGCAGCCGTGCCAGGGACGTTGAGGGTGGACGGCGGCCGGCGGTTGTTGCAGTACGAAGCAGCGAAGGAACCCTCCGAGGAAATCGGAAGAGGAGGCAGGTTAATTAAACTTACAATTGAAGGTGCATTGGCACAGAGAGCTATCATAGTTACTATTTCTTGAATTTTTTCGATCTATTTCGAGAATCTTAGTGCTGCTTGTGATTTCTCTACTTTTATTCGACCACGGCCGGAAGCCACAGATTTATATTCTCGCGAAGAGCGCAAAGAAGGAATCCATTCTGATCCCCCCGAAAGCAGGGGAACAAGGGTTTATAGAATTTGGAAGGATCACGAAAAATTTGCCAGTAGTATGTTCGCAGTTTGCTACATACAATTAGCGATGTTCTACTCATTACTAGGGGTGAAAATTGCAAATTTATGCAAATTCGCACTTAAAAATTTGCTCAACTCTACACTCAAAGACAAGCTCCCAGGAGTACTCTTAAGGGTCCGAAAATTGGAACCAGGGCTAGGATGCCCAAGGTGGTACTTTTAAATTGGTTCAATTGGCGCTACTAGCACTCCAGAAGGCTCTGGTCTCTTGTAAGTCCTGCGCTTTATGTTAAAAGCGTCACACGAAAATGTGGAAATTGGAGAGGTCTGTAACTCGCTCCCCGGAGGTCGTACAGACCCAATCAATCGCTCGAGGTGTCCCGAGCTTGCAGCTATAGAACGCAACTCAGGAATCACGGAGCAAAAAGTCGCCCCTGGGAGATTATAAGTCGAATTAGGAAACTCAATATAAAGTGCCCATGCCGAAACCCAACTAGCGTCAGTTGCTTGCTCGTACGGACGCCAATGGTCAAGTTAGTTCATGAAATCAATTGGGATCAACCGAAGAATGAAATAGTAAAATTAGAACTTGATTAAATCGTATCTACATAGTAGTATGTGAGATGGTAAATATATTGATTGATATAAGACAAATTTCTAAGATGACAAAAATTAGGAATATGAGATTGTACGTGCATATTAATTTCATTTCTGATATTCAGCAAAAAAACCATATTAGAAGGTTGTTTTCCTCTGTATTTGAAGAAATCTTTTTTTCTTACCATAATTAATTCGAGCAAATATGAAAGGACATGTGAACTTTGAGGTCATTATCTTGAAAACTAATATTAGAGGAATACTTCTCAATATCACGAAAATCTGTATAATAATCGTAGAAGAAGTGCATGGAAAGGGAATCGTGGGCAGTATAAAAGAGCCCCTCGGAAGTTGAAATCATCTCAGTCTCGATTTCGCTCTCCGGTCTCCAGAGAAACTCCGAAGATGGCCTACGTTTCCGCGGTCAGAATCCGCTGCTTTCCCTTTCTCTTTCCCTCGCCCTCTCCTTTTTTAAACAAAACCGTCGTGGGTTAAATTTTTGGCAAAATTGTCTGATTAAAATTCTGCACCCATTTTTTCAAAATTGTTCAAAGTTGACGGGCACCGTTCTTTTCCTTGAAAAATAGAATAAAAAGCACCCATTAACTTTTATTTCGCAAGGTTCTTTGGTTCTATATATTGATTGTATTTCCCAAAGCTTCCCATCATGATTATTTGTTTTCTCCAGCTTCCCGCCGGTTATCGCCGCGAGGCACCTGAGGAGATCTCGCGCCAGTACGGCAACCGCCCCGCCTTCTATGATGCCCAGAACGGTAAGGGCGTCTTTTAGATTCTACGCCAGTTGAAAATTACAATATTTAAATTTTATGAAAAGAGCAATTTGCTTTCAAATTATTTAAATGCAGTATTCCAATGACATTATACAACCACAACATTTACAGATATTAGCATAAATTAAAGTTATAATTTTCAGGTCTCTACTTCGATGGCAAGCGCGCTTACTACTACGAAGACCCGGAACAGTACCATTCTCCCGCCCACCAGCTCCAGCAGGGGTACCAGTACCAGGCTCCCGTTCTCCTCCAGCAGGGTCACGGGTACCAGTACCAGGCCTCCGCCAGCCAGCGCCAGAGGTACCAGTACCAGGCACCCGCTTACAATGTCCAGCAGGGTCAGGGGTACCAGTACCAGACACCCGCTTACAATGTCCAGCAGGGTCAGGGGTACCAGTACCAGGCACCCGCCCACCAGCTCCAGCAGGGCCAGGGTTATCAGTCTGGAGTCCCTGCTCATTCCCAGCTGGGTCAGGAGTACCAGCGCCATCCTCCCGCCCATCAGCTCCAGCATGGTCAGGGGTATCAGTATCAGGCACCCGCCTACAACCTCCAGCAGGGCCAGGGCTACCAGCAGGGCCAGGGTTACCAGCAGGGCCAGGGGTACCAGCAGGGTCAGGGGTACCAGCAGCCCCAGCGCCAGGAGTACCTCGGAGAGGGCTACGGCTCCCGCTACGAGGCGCCTGAGCACATCTCTCAGCAGTACGCCAACCGCCCCGCTTTCTACGACGCTGAGCGTGGTTAGCCATTTGTTATATAAAAATAGTTATTGAAATAAGATAAGTAAAAGGGAATTGAACTTAATTACTTAAGGGCTCTACTACGACGGCAAGCGCGCTTACTACTACAAGCCGCGCGAAGGCCAAGCCCTCCACCGCTCTTCTTCCGCCTCCAACCTCGCCACTGCCATCGAGCCCAATGCGATCTCCGTTCTCCGTGTTGGCAACGGCACTGAGGCACTGTTATTTTCAAGATTTTTTATGCAAAGTGCCAGGCTCTGAACTTCAATAATTAATCAGTAATGCTGCAGGGCAAGCTCGAGGAGATCCGCCGCGTCGTCCCCTCGGTCTACATCGGTCGCTAGAAGTCCTTCTCTTCACTGCCATCTACACCCTTCCTTTCCCTCTTTCAGCACCAGCTTTGCTATACCGAATAAATATCGTTTGAATAAATGTGTTTGCGAATGAATGCGTTTAGGTTTTAAGGAAGTACTACAATATAATCTTTCCTTACGAACCCTCTATTTGATTAATCTATCAAAAATATTTGCCTACCAAAAAGTTTGTTCTGCTAATTTGTTCTGCAACCATTAATCGCATCAAAAAACTCATAGAATATGAAGAAGAAATACCTTTATTTTCCCTGAATTCCCATGGCATGAATAGGGATCTTTTCTTCGCACAACTACAACTGTGCAAATGAACTTTTTGCAAGATCCTCGCTTCGCTTGGACTGACGCGAATGAAGTGAAAGTACTTCGAAGTGTTAACCTCGAGGGAGTCGTCGATGCATGAGCTGGGGCGGCGGAAGCGGAGTCGATTAAAGAGGGGCCCCGTGATGGCTGCTGGCCCGTCGGGCAGCACCGACTCGGTCGCGGCCGATGCTGCAGACGCTGCTACAGACGCGACTTCCGAGGCAGACGACATTGCCAGCCAAGGCACTGCAGAGTAATCTCTTATTCTTTGTGCTCCTCATCTTTCATCGTTTATTTCTTTGACTCAGCTTATGTTATCTTATCTCATTGCTCCCTGAGATGTAGTTTCTTTAAATTTCGTGATACAGTTTCTTTAAATTTCGTGATACAAATATCATCTTTATTTTCTTGACACCAGGTCCTACCACGTCGAAGGGAGTTCGTGAACCACGCGCGTGATGGAATGTCGAAGTAGTTGAAGGCAAACTGAAGAGGTCATCATAGCAAAGTGAGTGCGTGTTGAGAGAGTGTAAAATGGTATTGCCTGGATAACAAATTCATCATTTGTTCCGTTTGGCGTTTGCTTGCCAAGTCTCCAGGTGCACTTGATGTCTGGCGGATATCGATTGGGGTAGTTCGGCGACTCGATCGTCCCTGCATTGTTTTTTATAGTTATTTTGTAAATTCTTCTTATTTTACTTTATTGCACATAGCACCACAGATTTTAATGAAAGGCGAGGAGACTAAACCTTCGAAGGGTCCAATGCCGTCCCACGGAAGCTCGCCTCCGCACTTGAAGTCGGCTAAATGAATGTCCATTTTCGTTGGTGGACTCATAATTGTAATAAGAATTGCTTCTTCTAACGCTCAATCGTTCTCCACTTCAGCTCAAACGGCGGAATCGGTCGTTTCTGTTCTAAAAAACATCACACGCTTATGACAGGTGACCATGTGTACTCATACTGATGATACATATAATACGAATAGAGCGGATACCATCTCGTCCACGAAGCAGCACAATGATATAGGGGCCATTGGAGCGGAAGGTGGTCGTCGTGTTGGAAGACTCGCAGATTCGCGTGATCTCTTCCTCCGCCATGAAGTGCATTCCATTGAACAGCTCAAGTCAGCCAATCATCTTTTTATTTTGTTGAGATAATCTCTCTTAATTTATTCTGCAGGAGAACCGGGAGAATGGCCTCGCCCGCTTTTATCACCGATTCTGTTCACTCGATTCCCCTTTTTCTTTCTTCCCTACAATTCTTCCATTGAAAGTGATGCTGCCATAAATTGCTGCTTGCAATTTTCTATATCGGTTCGTCGTTGTTGTATGGGAGAAGAAGAGAGAAGCAAGGGCCAGAACACTTCCAGATTACCTGAAGAGCGTTGATGCTGCAGTTGCTCTCAGTGCCAGTTCGCATCTGCAGCTCGGGCACCTCGACCTCGATGATCTTCGCGGCGTCCCTCGCCGTGATCGCCCACTCGCAGTGCACGTACCCCGCGACGCTCTCGGCCGGAGAATGCATCTTCATTGGAAGAAGCTTTTCTCCACAACAAGCACACTCTCATTCTTCTTCTTAGTATATCTTATATTCGCTTTTCTCTCTCACTTTCTCTTTTTCCCTGTTTCTCTCGTTCTTTCTCCTTCACCTCTCCCAATCTCCACTAACATAGGCAATGATGCCGTCGTCGCCCGAAAGTCGTGTGTGGCAGGCTTAAATTTAAAATGATTACTTTCGTTTTTTCTCACAAGGGAATTGTCTATAGATTGGGTGGCGGATCGCAACGAAATGTGGTTTTACTGAAAGCTGAAGTCCTAGAATATTTGAAAAAGTGAAAAAAATTGTCAGCATCACGAAGAGGATGCATCAAGAATACACGATTTCTATCAAATTCGAGTGAAGAGCGAACTGACTCTGCGGCACAAGCTTCCACGCGACCTTGAAGTTTCCTGCGACTCCTTGCATTCTTAGCATCGCCGCATTCGATGACATCCGAATCGGCAGCGACGTATCGGGTGCCTAATTTGGGAGGAAATAAAGATTAGCTCTTGTTTCGCTTTAACAAGCACCAATGGTGTAGCGGTATCATTGTACCCTCCCACGGTACAGACCCGGGTTCAACTCCCGGTTGGTGCAAAATTTTTCATGTCGTGTTGAAATAAATGCATGAGATAATTAATTCTTGAGCTGCTCAAAATCGAAAACTACCCTTGTTTTACCTGCCTTCCGGGGTCAGAATGGTTTTTCTTCGCACAACCACTACCAAATGCCCAGGCCGAAGACCACATTCTGGTACTGGGGCTAGTTTTAAACCAGCTGAATATGTACATATGAATATAATGGAAAGGCAAAGCATCTACCGTATAAAGGATAGAAAATAAATGCTGATATAATTTATATGTATGTAGATGTGTATGCATCCCTCTCAACTTCGCGGCAGACGAACCTTTGGACTGGCAGGGTTGCTGCCACAGAAGACTGCCGCCACGTCGGAGGCCGAGCCGCTGCCGTCGAAGAGAGTCAGATTCGCGACGGTCCGTGTGCAGTCGGTGGGCCCTTCGTCCGAGCGGCCCATTCCACCAAAGGAAGAGAACGACAGCTCGAGAGCCTTCAAATGGAATCTCATCGCCGTGTGCCCCGTACTTTTCTCTGCTCTTCCTTCCCCTCTCGTTCTCTCTCCCTCTTTATCATTGATATGAAACGATGGCAGCATTCTCTTGTACTTCAGCTGAATTCAATGCTAACGGTGCCAGAAGTGGAGTCGCCCGCAGCGCGCGCCGCAATGATGAGATCACACGAGGTGCGTCGCGAGTTCGCGCCGCGTCTCCCTCCAAAGTCCTCCGGATACGACAACTGCCCCTCCGGCAGCGTCTCAACTCGAATGCACTCTGGCAATTGTACTTGTATTCAAACATAACCAACGTTCATTGCAAATCAATATTTATGTACAATTTTTAAGTTGCCCGTTACGATGCTAATCATTAATGGGGAAAAAGGGAAAAGGAACCATCGCTCTCTTCTTCGCAGTTCTCCCCGAAAAAGTGGGGAGTGCAATCGCAGACGTACTTTCTTCCCTCCAGCATGCGGCAGGTGCCTCCGTTTCTATTATGTTTAAATTTATTTTCTGATTAATAGTTTATTTTTTTCTAGATTGTGTTTTTTTATATATGTATAGAAACATCTCCTATGAATATGCCGTCGTTTGATTTTTTTTCTCACAATCAGCAAAAAAAGGGAAAAAATTGAAGACTACTAACTCGCACGGATTGGAAAGGCATCCAGAAGCGACTTCACATCTTCTTCCCTGGTAGCCCGCTTTGCAAGCACAGCGGTATTTTGATCCGTACAGTGGCTAAAGCGCAGTACTTCATCAACCAAGTGGAGAAGATAGAGCATTCGAAACAGAATGAAAAGAAGGAAAAGTGTTTGCATTTGAAAAAAAACCCTGCCTTGCACTCCGCCTCATTCAGGCAGTCGTGATTGCGGCAGACGCCGGCGAAATCGGCAGCCCCTGGCTCGCGACATCCCTCAGCACCGACTCCGTCGCCCACCAAACCAGCGGCGCAGAAGCACACGAAGCCGTCCGGGGACAGGGAAGACGCGTCAGACTCCTACTCATTTAGTTGAAGACGCGTCAGACTCCTACTCATTTAGTTATGTTCAAGGACATGCTATTAAATATATTAAAATACAATAAAATGCAACTTTACTTGGCAAGTTGCCTGGGCATGGCAAGGGTTCGACGAGCATTGGTTGATGCGGGTGCAGGTCTGGCCATCGCCGGTGTAGCCTGAAAGGACAAAGAGACAGAGAGAGAGAGAGAGAGAGAGAAAAAGAAGATGAAAATAGAGCCCGAGGTGGAGAGCGAGGTATAGAGAGGGAGAGAGAGAGAGAGAGAAAATACAACCCAAAGAAATGCCTCCCTGACCTGGCGGACACGCCTCACATCGGAATGCGCCGATGGTGTTGACGCAGGCGACCCGCGGCTGCTTCGAGCACGGATTCAGACGCGCGCACTCGTCAATGTCCACGCACAGCTTCCCGTTCCCTGACGCAATTCTTTCTGTTCTTTTTAATTCTTTTATGATAATTTAAGTCTCACTAAACAGATATATTCTTGTTTTGTTTTCCAATCAGTGAGTCACCTTCGAAGCCAACGGGACAGCCGTTGCATCGGAAGCTGCCGGGCAGATTGACGCAGTCCACGCCCGGATGGCATGGATTCGACGTGCACTCGTTGATGTCGACGCATGTCGGATTCGAAGTGTCGGAAGACAGCTTGTAGCCCCACTCGCAGATGCAACGGTACTGTGCTGTCTAGGTAGTTAGCCATTTATTTTTCTGTGTTACATTAAAATACTTCGAAGTGAAATAACGTATAAAATATAATTGTTTATAAAAAAAGAAGCCAGGCCAGACTTCTGGCTTGGCTGGGTTGCGAGCGTCGACGCAAGTTCCATGCGTCCCGCAGATATGAGACGTGGCCGTGCACAGGGATTCGGCCAATTCGCATCTGGCTCCGTGCCAGCCGGAGGCGCAGCGACATCTACAATTTTTCTTATTTTACTACCTAGCACATTTTTTTTTCTTTTCTCCCCTTTTATTTCTTATCCTGAAAAGTTCGTTTGAATAAAGAATGTCAAGACATGCACGTCATAGGGCCCTTATACCACTAATGGTAAGAACTGAAAACAGAGTGACAAACTCGAATCCGACGTCCGTGTTTACACAAGTCGCGTTGTTCTGGCAGCCATTATGCGTGCCACCGTACACTTCGCACTCGTCGACGTCTGCCTCGCAGTTCTTTCCCTGTATTCTTTTGTTTCTTCAGGCACTTTTGAAACATTGAAAAGAAATTCAATTTAATTCAATTTATAGAATGCCCATCATTTTTTTGTCTGACAAAAGGTATGTGTTTAGAAAGACGCGACTACAATGATTAGGAAAATTCAAATAGATTAATTTGAGTTTCGTGGTCCTTAAAAACGAATTTAAAAAAGCAACAGTTCGATGAGGCGGGCAGATGCACGTGAAGCGGCTGCCGTAGCCGGGGATGCACTGGCCGCCCGCCTGGCACGGCTTCGCTCCGCAGCCGTCGCGCTTCAGGCTCTCGCCCAACTGTCTGGAACTTATCGATTTCTTTCATTTGGGTATGAAATAAATTTCGTCGGCAAATTTGTCAACAATCGATAACATTTGTGTTATCAGAAGACGTGCACTCTGACTTGAGCATGTCGATGAGCCTCGCGATCATTCTCCTCTGCTGCGCCTCCTTGAGGCCGCGCTCTTTCTGCCACTGCCGCAGCTGCTTCAACTCGCTCGTCTGGTTCGTTTGCTGTAGAGAAAGAAGTTCGATTCGTTCGGTCGAGATCATCAGTAAATATAGAATTATTTTTGCAATTTTTCTTTCAAATCCAGTAGGCGCAATAGCATCTCAGTGATATTGATTGACTGTTTCTGAGTGAGCCACCCTCGCACCTTTTCCTGCATCTGCTTGATGGTCTGCGCATCGGCGCGTCTCTGCGAGGACAGAGTGCGCAGCACGCGGATGTAGCGCACGAGGATGCCCGAGTTGACGACGGCCTCCGCCCGCAGCTGCTCCACCCGAGCGATCGTTGGCAACGTGCCAATGTCCACGTCACCCACGAAGATTGACGCGTTCCCTTAGGTGAACCATGTAAATTTCATTCCTTTTGTGCTCACAATACAATGCCTGCATCATTCAATCAAACGAGAGAGGTCGAAACAAACAAACCATTAGTTCTGAATCGAATGCTCCGGTCGCGTCCGGCGTGGAAGACCATGTTGCCGTCGTACATTATCATGCGAGATCTGAGAGGGAAAGGAAAGGAATATTCGAGAGATGGAAATAGGCAGAGAGAGAGAGAACGAAGCAGGAAGAGGGGAAGTGAGAGTGACTCCAAAATGAGAGAGAGAGAAAGAGAGTAAGAGTGAAAGAGATTGAAAGAAGGAAGGAGAAATAGAGTGCCTGGTTTCGTATGAATCCGCGATCTGCAGGACGTCGTCATCGTCGATGGCTGCGATGGACCGGAGAAGAAGAAGGAGGAACGAAAAGAGAAGAGAAAACGCCATCGTGGCGGGATGTCACTTTCCGTCCTCTTCACCAGAACAGCGATCAATTGACAAGTATCTAAAATTTGCAAGAATAACCTCACAAACTTTATCAATATTTATCGTGCTCAACAAAAAATGAAACATAAATGGCAAAAAGAGAATCAGAGTGACAGCGAATGAACTTGACGATTTTCCGGACTTGCCCGAGTCAGATAAATACCATGGGGCACTCGCAGTGCGATGTTTGTCCGTATATCATTTATTGCCATGACTTCCAATCACTTCAGTTCTTTCTAATCTCTCTCTCTCTATCTGTTTTCTCTTTCATCGTTCTCTCTACATCTTTCACCCTTTCTCTCTCTCTTTCTCTCTCTCTCTTGCAGCCTTCGTTCTCTCTATATCTTTCACTCTCTCTCTCTCTCTTTCTTTCTCTCTCTCTTTTGTGACGTGCCTGCCTCGACTCGTCGGGTGTCCAATTGCACACCTCGCAACATAAACAGTTCAGTCACCCTCACCTGTAGAGAAATAGTTTTACGGTAATCTGATATGCGATTAGAGGCAGTTGTCTGTGGGCAGCTAGTCAGGGGGCCGTGAGGGAGGTTGGTATCTCAATCAGAAATTCGGAGCTCTTATCCAAGCAATAAGGTTACAGATTCCTGAATGTAAAGAAACAGTTAAAATATAGTATATTATCGAATAATTGGCATGTGTAGATAGAAGGTAAGAAGTGGTGTTAAATAGTGAATGATTACGGGGGTGATCATCATCCTTAGTTAGCAGGAGCAATTTCCTGATTCTTAGCCCGTTGCTTGGACACACGCGTCTGCCCCGTCAGCTTGGATCTCCTTGATCATCGGGAAGTAGAGTCTCTCGGCCGCGTCCGTACCAACCACAAAATCCCCATGATTGTAATCTTCGATCTTTATGAAACCCTGAAGTTACAAAGGCATTCTTTTCCTCCTCGTTTCTAAAAATAAAGCTTCTTTGACACAACAGCAACCGATGTTCAGCTTGAAAGAGACATTTTCGTATCTGGCAAAGGAGGTAATATTGTATGAACCTTCAAGTATTCTGGCTTAATAGTCGGGAGAAGTGTCTCACGAATGTCTTCCTCGGTGGCCAGATAGTCATTATTAACCCAGTAGAGATAAGTCGCCGTCTGGATTTGGAGAAGTTGTACGAAGGCGGTTTGGACTTAAAATTTAATATTTTGCAGGCGAAGCCTACTTCATTTTTTCCGCTTCGTACATATGTCCTGTTATCAAATCATAAAGAGCTACTCGATCCAATTTCGGTTAACAGTAGAAAAATGAAAGCAAAATCTGAATTGGATGCAAATCTAACCGACCGTGCCATAGTGTTCCTGATTCCCCGCTTCGCCGTAGTCGTAGCTGCTTTTACCATCTGCGTCCAGTGCTCCATATTCTTCGTCGAAGTGTTAGAATTCGAGTGCGCAAGGTAGACATCTGACCGAGACTGCAAGAGCACAGAACAGCAACAAAGTACATCTATTAGATGCAATGTGGAGAACGTGCTATGCATCTTACTATATCTTTCCAAAAGAATATTTTCGACCAAGCGGATATGTTCTTTCATACAACAAAAGGAATTGTTCGGTCTAATCCTTTAAGCTTCCTCTTAAAACTAACGTTGTTGAAACTGCGCACTTCCGGTCCATACACTTGCATGTCGTAATTGCTACAAAGGCCTAGCGCGAATGGACAGAGGGCCAATGTTAGAATATCGCTGTTGGGCAAGAAAATGCCTGGGCCAAAGACGTTGCTATAAAGCTGAAAAAAAAACAAATTTTGAAATACAAGTTATTATTTCAGACATTTATTGAATACGTACGAACCGCGGCAGTAGGCAATAAATAGTCGGCGAGAAATCTGAGAGCTCCTTTGCTGTGTTTGACTGAGCCGACTGGCGCAGTCGCAAAGTATTTTTTGATCTGACAAAGAAAGAAGAAGCAATATTCAGTAAGCAATTTCACAGCCAGGAATACAACCTTCTTGTTAAATGTAACGTCAGTGGAGAGCTTTGCAAACATGGTCAACGTTCCCTGAAAGTATAAAAAGAAGCTAAATGGCTACTGATTCGATTGTCGTCCCACCTGAGAATTGCCGATGTAGTAAACTGAATGCTGCCCTGATATTGCGAGAGCCTTGTCAATCATTGCTGGCAGATCAGAATCTGCCATGTCGGACCAGCTGGAAAATTGTGTTTTGCTTCCAAAAAAAGCAGGCTTTTTTTTCATACCTGAAATCCCAAAACTTGCGATCATTACTAGACAGTGACGTATGAGCCCTTCCGAAGACAGTTCCACGCATGTTGCCGAGCCAGACATCGTAGCCCGCGTCGGCGAAGATAAAAGCTGTGTAAATACATATGTATTTGGTGAATAGTTATCTATCCACACTTTTGTTTTTCTTCTCAGAAAAGAGCTTCAAGAAGAAGAATGTTTTGACGAGATGACCTGCAGATTCGTTAGGGGGATTGACGGCCCAAGTGTTGCTGTCGGCCTGTAGGCCGTGCTGCATGAACACAACAGGCCGGCAGCTGATGTTCGCTGGCCCTACTGTATCATATATGTACATTCTTCCTTCCAAACTCCAAACTACGTACACTTATTCAAAACTTCGTGATGAAATATCTCATCATTATTTTATTTTATTTTGCATATTTTCAAGTGCCGCAAGGGAAAGTAGGTATTATATTATCCCTTCTACCTTTCCCGTGAGGAATGCGATGTATCTCGAGTACGTAGCCGTCCTTGGTGGTGACGTTGTATCTCTCGACCGGGTAGCCCCAGTACTCGATGATTTGAACCTGAGAATGAGTATGTTGGTTTATGTATATATTGTGCAGATGTGAGAATGTCAGCAAAGCATTTTGCCTTAAAATTAAATCCAAACTTGAGTTATCTGATACCGTATTCATGTCGGCCTCCGGATTTCCTCCAGCAACGACAGTAAAAAGAGCCGTCAGAGCAAGGAGAAGAAGCAGCGTCTTCATCTTCCTGAATGTTCATAGGCTCAAAGCTTTTGTTCGCGCAAAAAATACCCTTTTCCAACAAACTGAAAATCCAATTTCTAAATTTTGGCTGAAGAGGAGGAACTCGAGAAGAGAGAAATGCAATGAATTTATTGAAAACGTTGAGCACTGGCGAAAAAGGAATCCGAATGTCACCTTTAATAACGAGATCCTGACAAAGACCAGACCCGCTGATCTTTAATCTGTCAGGGCAAGTCCAAAACATTGGCTTATATTTGTCCTTTACCCATGTTATGCTGATTTTCCTTCCTGGAGCATAGAATACAAGCACGAAAACATGTTATTTCGTATTATTGATATGGATCTTGTGTCGACGGAATGTACTTTTCAGCCTCATTTTCCAGACTCATAATTTTCTGAAAGTGTGCACCACAATATCACGTCACTTGTATGTTGGTCGCATTAAACTTTTCTACCCGCCTTCTCCCCATTTCTGACCACTGACTTCTTTACATATGTATGTGCGTATATTTCAAGCTATCGAACAAGGTCTCTTCCCCATCATATAACTCGATTTGCGAGAAAATCAAGATGAATCAAAGCGGCCGTGGACATAGCCAAAATAGACCAGCTTGGATTATGTTATTGAAAAGTTCCTTATAGGTACAAACCGAAGGTGCTTCTCGACTTGTAAATCGCGGGTCGGAAGCCAAATAGATGGTTATTTTATTAACGCGGAAGAAGTGAAGAAAGGACCCCTTCAAAAACCCCCGGAACCATGGGAAAACATCTGTCGCCCTTCTTTTATTAAAATATAGGAAAAATACGTTAAAAAATTTGTCAACGATTACAAAGCCGGCAAACATGCATGGTAAGAAAAGACCTCAGTATTAAATAAAAAGAATTTCATTCCAAGTCCTTAGTGTAATTATAAAAGAAAGGATTTCATGTTAAGACATTAGTGTTAAATAAAAAAGGATTTCACAAGTCCGGATTTGACATAGCGTGAATGCTCGCAGCGCTCGCACTGATGACAACTGTGTTGAAGCTCGAGGATGAGAGTTGAAACAATTTTGGAAACAAAGACTCAAACACAAATTAGCAATCACAAGGTTCGAATAAGATCGAATATGATGTTGAAGTGAAAATGGAAATAAAGGGAATCACTGTCACTTTCTCCGCTGTTGCTCGCCAGCGTTGGTCGACTCTTCTGAAAGGTCTCATTCATTTTTTTCGTCTTAATTGCTCTCTAAAATTATAGAAATAAAATATATTGATATATGAATGTATGTATATAGTCTGATAAGTTAACTGTTTTACGTTATAATTAATAATAAAAGTTAAAATTCCCATTAAAATTATTTTTTTAATTACAAAATATTAAAATCATTTATTTCGAAATGACGACACCCGCAGTGGAGAGCGGCGTTGGAATGATCACCGGCGGCGAGAGCAAAACACGTTATGGCGGCTTGGACTTCCTCTCGAGCAGGTGGGAAGAGAGCTAGAGAGTAAGAGAGAGAAAGAGAGAGGGAGAGAGAGAGGGGGGGAGGGAGAAAGATAAAGAGAGAGAGAAGGAAAAAGAGAAAGAGAGAGAAAAGGAGAAAGAGAGAAAGAGATGAGGCGATAGCGAGAAAGAAGGGCCCCAGATGCCATATGAAGCTAACGTTCAAGTAGCTTAACATAGGCCTTTGGAATCATGCTATTGTGTAAAATAGCTACAATCGAGAAAATCGTTTAAACAAATTCGGGAAAAAAGCGCTTTAGAATGAGCATCCTTTTGGCTGTTGCATTTTGAAGAATTATTTAAATTTTTCATTTGCTTTACTTTTGACCTTAAATTGTTCATTAAGCTTATTGTAAATCGTAAGCTCTTCCTAATCCTTATCATTAATCTTATGCTCTTCCTTAGCCTTATCCTTATCCTTAAACCTAGGCATCGTCTCTACCTTACCTTTGCGATGTACGGCGCAGCAGCCGCGATTGCCGCCTTCTCGCTCTATCTCATCGTGCCCGCGGCCATCAATCTCCACAGTTTATATACTAATTGACTTGTTATTTTTGCCTGTTCCCTATTTTCAACGGCATTCGTTCAAATAGTAATATTTTCATCACAATCAGAAGCTCATGCACATCGCAGTGGGCAAGAACGCAGTCCGCAAATCGAGCTAGCCCAACAGCTCTCGTACAAGGTAACCCTTATTAGATATCCAACACAAAATATGTTTACTTCACTTAGTAATAATGGTTCATATATACATATGTATGTGCATATCTAAGCAATTAAAACATAATGACTTAACAGTAAAATCGTTAAGTAGTGTAATAGCTTGTTGGTCAAACCAATAATTCGGGGCAATGAATGGATAAATTGCAGGGCGGCATGAAGGGCATGCTGACTCTTCTCTTGGCCGTTGCCATCTTCTTGACTGCCGACATCTTCAAGCTCACCTACGACATCGACAAGGAGCTCATCCTTGTGAGCTCTCTTCCTTTATCATTCTCGCTTTTCTCTGCTACACTCTCCTCTCCATTTCTCTCTTACTGCCTCTCACTCTCTTGTTCTCTCTCTCCCTCTGATTCTGTCATTCTCTTTCTCAGTCTCTCTCTCTCGTACCTGTCTTTCTCTCTCTTTCTCTCTCTCTCTTTCTCTCTCTCTCTCTCTCTTTTCTAGCAGCGTGAAGAGTGGCTCTCTCGTCGTCAGGCGTACGCACAGAAGCTCGAGTCCGAAGTCGCTGAGTTGGTCGCGGAGCTCACGCGCATCAAGGCGACAATGCCAAACTTCAACGAGTCCGACGAGGTTGGCCTTACAAGCCACGCCCACTCGTCCGCCCGTTGGCCACGCCCACTCCATTTCTATTTTAATGTGTCCAAGTTCTTCGACTTTCTCAAGTCCACCTGCTAAATGATCATCCCACCTGCATGGATGTATGCATGTAGATAAGCTCTTAACTCTTTACGAAGAGCGAAGAGGGCCGCACCCTGTTGGTCATTCCTTCCATAGAAAAATAATGGTTTTTTGCAGCAACTCGAAATCAAATCCGAGATCTTCGACAATAAGAGCATAATCTAAGATTGTCGACGCATTCTTCGTCGGAATTCATTCTCGTTTCTTATCGCCTGAAATAAAGAAGTTCTAGCATATATGAATATGCATACATACATTCTACATTCATACGTCTTCATCTTTCTGAATCTTCGTAGGCTCAAAGCTTTTGTTCGCCTAAAACTACCCTTTTCCAACAAAATGAAAATCGAATTTCTAAATTTTGGCTGAAGAGGAGGAACTCGAGAAGAGAGAAATGCAATGAATTTTTTGAAAACATTGAGCACTGGCGAGAAAGGAATCCGCATGTCACCTTTAATAACGAGATAATGACAAAGACCAGACCCGCTGATCATTAATCTGTCAGGGCAATTCCAAAACATTGGCTTATTTTTGTCCTTTACCTACATATGTTATGCTGATTTTCCTTTCTGGAGCAAAGAATACAAGCACGAAAACATGTTAAAGCTAAGACGCCCACACTTTTGCGGGCTCGAATAGTAATTTTCGAAAGCCAAGACACGCACCCAGCTCCGGAGTCGTGGAATGGGAAAGTGAGAAAATCCTCTCCTAGAGCCCATTTTTACGGATCCACTGAAATATGCACTTTTGCAATGAGTTTTGCAATACCAAGGAAGGTCAATGGCGAAATATTATGAAAATTGTACGATCGTTTAGATTTCTTGCAATTACATATCATAATCATGAGCTATTTAAATTTCGAAGAAGAAAAAAGAGATTTCTTACATATTGTTTTTTCTGTTGTAAAAAAAAGCAAAATAATCAAACATTTGCACAAATGCTCAGTTGTGATAGAAAAGGAAAGTGGGAGCTTCTTGGCTGACCGAAATCGTCTGCTCTCGACAATGAACACCACCTTGGCAGATGTCGATTTTTTATGCAATTTGTTATGACAACATGTTGACACGTATCATACATAAATCCATTCAATACACGTATATTTGCAGACTAAAGAAAACTTTTCAATCCAAATGCCTACATGTATGTAAAAGAGAAAAAGCTTCGCATAATCACGAATACCTGCGTAAGACGACAAGAATGTGTCACTTCGATGAATTCACTTTCTTAGCTAATATCAGGTTTAATTTAATGGTATTCTTTTAACCATTTATAGATAGATTATCGCATTTTCTTATTTTCAGTATTCCAAATGTCGTGAGGCGATATGTATGTTTGTTAAGAAATCAGTAAAAATGTAGAGAAATAGGGGCGCTAATGTTTCGAGGGATCCTTCAGCGAGGCGCCGTCGGCGTGAATCTGCTGAATGATCGGAAGGTAGATCTCGGCTGTCGCGTCCATTCCCCAGATGAAGTCGAGGTGGTTGTAGCCGTTCACTTTCACCACTTTCTTCAAGGTAAAAGCACATTTATGGCCACTTATTCCGTTCTGAATATTTCATTTACGATGACTGATACATCAGTAATTTTTTGGAGTGAGACGTGGAACTCCAAAAGCACAAACCTTCAAATAGTTAGGATTGAGCGAGTTCAAGAGGTAGTCGTGGATGTCTCTTTCGGTCGCGAGCCAATCCTCGGGACTCCAGTAAAGATACATCGGCGTCTTAATGGTCGCCAAGTCGTACGATGGTGGCTTCGACTGAAACGTCATTACGAGAAAATTTCAGTTGTGATCTCTTGCAAGCATTTGGTACACAATCGATTTGTTAATTGATCCTTAAAACATCCACTTTTATGAGTGTTCATTGTGCGATATATGGTTTCATAACTTACTTGATACTTAAGATAAATATAGGTTTGTCTGCCGCCTAATTTGAAGAACAATATTTTTCCCACAACTAATGATGCGGAATATTTACTGACCGTCCCGTAGTGCTCCTGGTTCTTCTTCGCACTGCCGTAGTCGTAGCGAGCCACCGTACCCGCCTTGACCATCTGCGCCCAGTGCATGATGTTCTGTGTAGAAGTGCCGGCTGGAGTGTGCGAGATGTACACGTCTGTTCGCGACTGAAGATTATAGTCAGAATATTTATGATTGCTTGCACATACATTTATTTGAGATGAATTTGATTTTCGATTTATTAACGATTACACAAAATCAGGAATATCTTACCTTGTTGAATCCGTGTTGTTCTGGCCCGACGATAAGGAACATAAAGTCGTCACAAAGTTTGTCACCAAAAGGAAGATGACAGAGCGTCTCGGCCAGCAGCTTCATCACCCAGTTATTCGGCAGGAACTCGCCCGAGCCGAAGATCTTCACCCACAACTGCAATCTTTTCTTTACACCGAGAGAATATATTGTTATGATGCAAGGTTCGCATAAATTCGGAATTTTCCCTTCGCAGAGATATGTATCATCTATGTACATAAGCATTCTGGTATGTCTGCTGGATGTTGACTACATGAATATGCCCTGGTGCTAACCCAAATTTGAGTGGGTGGCAAAATATTTTATTTTTCAATCTACTACAAATCATGCACAGCCTTTACACGAACCTTGAATTCAGGAAGAAAGAGGTCAGCGGCGATCTCGATGAGCCCCTTGACGTGCTTGACTGTGCCCACTGGCGCAAGAGCATACATCGTCTTGATCTGACCGTGAGTTGCATTAAATGTAACAGTTAATACCCCCATTATATTGACTAGCAGATTTCCAAACATTATGACAAAGATTTAAAGAAAATTTGTCCTACCTTCTTGCTAAACTCTGTATGGATGGACAACTTAGTGAACATCGTGAGAGTTCCCTGAAATCATTTTAATCTCATTTATCCAAATGGGAAAAGCCCGTTGTTTGACGACTTTTATGATTAGCTTTACCTGGGAGTGTCCCATGTAATATAGCGAGGACTCTCCGGTGACCTCGAGCGCCTTGTTGATCATCGCCTCCAAGTCGTGCTGTCCCATTTCGTCCCAACTGCAAGCTACGTTTGACAAATGCTTTCTTTTTCTGATAATACCAAATGTTAGAATACGAAATACATACATGCATTTGCCGGTGGGAAGTTCACGTTAAAAGCGCACCTGAACTCCCAGAACTGCTCGTGCTTCGGGTCGAGATGAGTGTGTGCCTTGGAGTACGTGTTGCCTCGCATGTTGCCGAGCCACACATCGAAGCCGGCGTCCGCGAAGAGGAAGCCTGAGAACTTCTCGCTTTCTCTGATTTTCCAAGTTCTCTCACCATCATTTGTTTCATATAGAAAACTAGAAAATTTTAAGTAGAAAGATGAAGCAAATGAATACCAGCGGACTGGCTGGGCAGATTGATGACCCAGTTGCTGCTGTCGCACTCTAAGCCGTGCTGCATGAACACCACTGGACGCTTATCGCTTCCGGGTCCTGAACATTTACAAAATAAAACAATCATTTGCAAAATATTTCGTTGATATTTCTTATTTATAATTATACATTTAGTTCGGAATTACCAGTAGCGAAATGTAACCTGTCTTTCCATACGGAATGCGATGCATCTCGAGCACGTACCCATCAGTCGTGGTCACCGAAATGATCTCTGCCGGGTAGCCCCAGTGTTGGATGAGTTGAGGCTTCAAGCAAGCACATTCTGTAAGGTCATCAATGACTAAACGATGAAAAGATCTACCGTCGTCATGTCATCTTCGATATCTTTTGCCATGACCGCAGCCACGAGGGCCAAGACGAGAGATATCCTCGCTCTTATCATTATTTATCTCTGGAAGCAAAATTCATGAAGTTCCTTTATTTAAAAAAAAGATGCTTTAAAGTTCTCATGATCAGCTTTATGTTGCAGTGAATGCAAATACATACATAAATGAAAGTGAATGGTGTCGTTCTCGTCCAGATAATGACAATGCGAGAGCGAAACGGAGGAAATGAGAAGGGCCTCGTGGACAACAGAATAATAGTTATTCTTATCTTTTCGCAAACAAGTTTAATGAAAGTCGTAAAACGTTCGTGTATGCAATGACTGCCCATGACATGTTGCTGCTAAAAAAAGTCAGCATGGCAGTTGTTCGTTCAAGACATCTCTAATGCTAGGGCAGGAGTCGAGGCCGATATACAGTAAGATTATGAGGAACAGTTTCATAAATGATAGCGGAGTGTTCTATTTCTACTTTCCGTAGTGTTTAGAAATCAGTGACAACAGATAAGACCCGAGACTCGAAGAAAAGTGGCGCTATAAAGCATGCTCCGGCGAGTTCTCCATGGGGAGAGAATACAACGCGAGAGTGTGCCGAGAGAAGAGATCCAGACGGGTCGACTACAATGACGGCATGTGCCAATAATTATCTAATGTGATTTGTGCGTCAATGAGCATGGAAATATGTCAGCTTTTCCTCTTATCACCACGCTGCTCCCTTCGGCTTCTGATAAGGGAGCATGCAGCAAGAGTCCAGAAATGGCCGAGCCAAGACTCCTCTCATCCCTCTGTGTCTTTCCTTGTAGGAATGTCTCCTCTACGCATGAATGTCTCTCATCTCTCTCTCTCTCACTCTCACTCTCGCTCTTTGTCTTTTCTGATCACCATTTCTCTCTCTATCTGTCATTCGTTCACGAGCAACATGACTAACTTGCCTACTGTCATTCTCGAAGTTCGCTCTACCTTTCAATACAGTAACAGAAAAATGCGTCTTTTGCAAAAACCTATATATGAGCATGGTACAAAATGTTCACTTTCTGCTAACATTTGCACGAGAGTTATCATCCAACCTGGATACACTAGAATGGAGCAGCGTACATACAGATAGGATTGAAGGGAAATAAATACAAAGCTGGCTACATTTCAACAAATACATATAAAATACCTGCTTCTATTCTCTTCTTATCGAGAAGATTGGTTACTTAAGCAGCATATTTGAACATAACATATGTATATGCATACATATCTTTATCCGTAATAGTTGATACTGATATGCACAGTTAAACACCACGTCTGCCACAGCAAACTATATAGAAGTGAACACCGCTAGCACGATATCGGCCAAATATGTTTGTCACCGTACTCTAGATCGATAATATTCAATACAAAAAGAATAACGATCGATACTCGATTTAAGCCAAGAAATAGTATTGATTTCATTTAGTCGAACTGCGTCGCGGAAAGCACGCGACGCGCGTGAAGAAGAGAACGAGGAGTGGCGGAGAGGAGGAAGTCAAGGGAGTGACGAGAGAAAGAGTGATCAGGGCAAGCAGGAGAGAGAAGCGACTCCGCCAACACTTCCGACTCCATCACGCATTTCAACTGAAGAGAGGGAGGGAGAGTAGAACAAAACCTATGAAAATTAATACATTCCAATTGAATAGTAATTTTAGTTTATTTATTATAATTAGTAGAATGAATAAAAGTTCCCTTATCAGGGTATACCAGCTGATTCGAGCACTCGCTCCTCTTGGCATCCAGCCAAAGACGCGCTTCGAACTCGTCGGAGACGCTGTTTTCCATGTCACTCGCCCAGAGGGACAACTCGAGCAGCTGCTTGGCAGACGACTAAAAGAGAGAGAAAGAGAGAGAGAGAGCTATAAAGAGAGAAACAAAGATAGAGAGAAAGAGAGCAGAGAGTGATAGGACGAGAGCTATCAAAGTACCAGAGAGCTGCTCTTGTCTGCCGCGAGACAGCGAGCCGCCGCCAAAAGCGCGCGAGAGTGTCGAGACTGTTCCCTTGATTTATATTAAAGATTTTATCTCATTTTATCATTCAATAATTTGCTATTCATTGGAACTTGCTATAAAAAAAAGCTTGGCGTAAAGATTCGGAACACGGAACCTGAGCGGTGGCACTCTTCCATCCATTCTCTGATGCATCAAAGTGCAGAGAGAGCGAAGCGCGTAGCGGCAGAGGCCAATCTGAAGATGATGTTTTTGGGCTTTTTTGGTTAGATGGACCTTCGATAGACAACAAAGTTCCCTCACACAACAGTCAGCCGGCTGTCTGTTCTGCGAATGATCAAAGTGCCTCAAGAAGCAGCCGAAAAGGGAGTAGAAACGAAAGAGTGGACGTAGGCTGAGAGACCTGTTCAGGCGCACTGCTTCCACTGATGCCACTCGCATAGCCCGAGGACGCGCCGCTGCCTGCGCTGCCTTCATCATCAGACGACAAGGATTCCTTTAAAAATGAAGTATTTGATAAATTGTAAAAGAGATGTATCTAGATAATGATCCACCGGCAAGAAGATAAGTCGAGGCTGCTCGGGTGCCGAGTGGGCGCGTGGAGCGCCGTTACGGTAGGCCAAGAGAAATTCGCGGAAGTTCACAGAGAGAGATTCGATTCCGTCTGTCTGAATTACATTCATTTTGTTTATCAGTTTTATTTTTATTTTTTACTTTAGCACCAAGTTCAAAAGGTTGAAAAGATAAATCCAACCTGGAGCAGCTTTAGCGCGGCGAGAATGCGAATGAGAATGAAGCAGACGTGCGCCTCAAACGCTTCAGATGGAAGTGTCTGCAAATTCATGTCTACTTTCGATATTGCTCTCTTTTTATTATTGTTATGAAATGAACAGCTGGAAATATATATGTAGTTAAACAGAAGACAAAGCGAAAAAAACGTGGAAAATCGAGAATACCCGTTGCAGTTGCTGCGCGGCGAGTGCATGGATGGAGAAGAGCTGTAGCCGTGTCAGAACGAGCGTCCGCGGGGGCGTCGACCCGCCCGAGCCCGTCTCCGCCACGATGCCCGAGTCGTGTAGGAAGCTAGACTTATAGTTATCATCACCGCCATTTTTTATTAGTGTTATCGTTCCAATAGACATACATACATGTAGTATGTAACTGCACGTTGTGTTCACGAGAACATATAGATATTAACTTATCGTGCTTAATTGATTTTGTGCTCGTAGTGATGATTGGAAATTCTAAAGATAATAAAAGAGAGAAAGGGAGAGAAAGTGATTGCCACTGACCGCACGACATTGCCGCCGTCGTCGTCCGCTAGTCGAGCAGCGGTCTGCTCGGCCAGAGCACGACGGAGCAGAGGAGCGTAGTGGCCATGCGGAGCCATCTGGACATCTCTTGGTCTGTTACTTCCTCTCTTCCTCCTTTCTCTCCCAGCCTGCCGCTCTCTCGTTCCCACTCCTAGTACAACGCCTTACCATGATTGTGACTTCAACGTCGTTGCCGTACACGGGGTCGGAGGCAGGAAGAATGGCATCGAAGAAGAGCGTTCGCTCCCGAGCGATCGTCGGCTGGCGACTAAAGGAACGGAAATGAAAACCGAAAACTTGAAAAAAATCAATAACTAAATAAGAAATCCCTTTAGCAACGAAATACAAGCTTGCCTGGTGAATCTGATCTGGGAGAAGCGCACGACGGGCTGGTTACGGTGGCACCGCAACGCGCGGTCTCCGCCATTCCGCCGCTGAAGCTGCTCCGCCACCCACGCCAGCGTCGTCGCTGTTGAAGACGTCATCTGTAGGAATACATCGACAGTGTAATCTTGTCACTCCTCTGACTTGGCGAGGAAATTACAATCAGCTATTTTGATCATTTGACTCAAGGGCAATGAAAGGCTGTATAAAATGAGCTAAAATAATATTGGAAAACAAAATTATATTTAAAATGCAGCCTCCCACCTCTTTATAGCGTGCTTCAACAGCACGCGACCGCGACGCGGACAAGGCGGGCGACGCGGTCAGCGGAGAGCGCGTGCCATGGCTGGTGGTGAGGGTGGCCGAGGAGAGGAGAGAGGAGGGCGTGGAGAGACGGGCAGACGGCGAGGCGGAGGGATGGTGCTGAGAATTCGGCAGCTGATGGAGGAGAGAAGAGCGACGGTGGCGAGGCTCAGGGTGATCTTGCTGATCAGAGCCGAAGATCATGAAAGGATTCTCAGCCAGGGGTGGGATGGAATCTGCAAGGCATCTCATGATCAAGCTGCTAAATGTTATAGCAATTGAATCATTTCGCTAATTTTCTAATTCCCACAACTGCAATTTCCTGTTTTTTTTCTGCCTTTATTCACTCCTTCCTTATATTCTCTCTCTCTCTCTCTCTCTCTCTCTCTCTCTCTCTCCACCCTCATGCTGCTCAGCCAAGAGATTTTCTCTCGAATGCGGCCTCCTCAGAAGAGTGAGGGAAGAGGAGCCGGATGAAACACGCGCGAGTGGCGCGGGAGAGGCGTGCGAGCGGATCACGGGGATCTGGAGCGTGGTCTTTTTAGATGGATCCTTATGGTAGCTCAACAAGAATGAGAGGGAAGGAGGTATATCTAAGACAGAAATAGAGAGAGAAGAAAGAGAGAAGTGAGAGAAGGTGAGAACAGAGAGGGAATGAGAGAGAGATAAGAAAAAGTAACATTTCGTTCATATGGCCGTCGTCGTTGATGTGAATCAGCGAGAGAAGGCGACGGTTGCATGGGATGCAGAGGGGCGAAGGGTGCCTTTGTTGTTTGCAGCTCTGCCTGCATTATATTCTTTTTATTTTTCCTCTTATTTTCTCCCATTTAACTATTTTACGCATGTTACGCAAAAAGGCTACGTGAGACTTTTTATAATCTTGCATGTTAGGCATTCGTAGCCTTATCAGGAACTGGCACGAACCCGTGACTGCGATGACTCGGTGAAGCTGGCCGGGTCGTCAATATCGGTCTCCTTGACCCAGGCTGCTGGTTCCGGAAGTGGAAAGGGCAGGCGCGAGGGAGGAATCGCGATGGTCAGTGGTCGCTGCACCATCGCCGTTGAGATGTTGTTCTGTCTGGAAGCTGATTTGGTTTTTCGGAAAGTAGTGAACGCTTTCTGGAATTTGAAAATAAATACGAAATTAATATTAAAAAGAACAGTTTCTAGATTCTAACCTGTATGGCAAATGACGTCGATGGCGAGGCTGCGGCGGCGCTCTCTCAGCTGCGATGGGAGGAGTGGAGCCAGTGTGCGAGAGGGGAGGCGAGCCACCCGAAGCTGTCGCAGACGAGGAAACGCGCGCTGCCGCCTCAGGAATGTAGTGACTGCGGAGCAGACAAGGCTCATTTCAAAGGAGCTATTTGTTAAAGTATGTATGTACATATGTACTATTTCTTATATAATAAATGTATGTTCCGCATTGAACACCAGAAAGATACTTTTAGTGAGTGATTTCAGTGATAATCGCCCATATTTTACTATTAGCTTTATTCTATAAAAATTAAAAATTAAACATTTCAACTGTTATATACAAGATTTATTAGAAGCTAGTTTTATTAAACAAATGTAAATAAACATGTAAATAAAAACTCGATAAAAAATATAATAGAAATGTATGTACATATGTATTTGTGAGAGGCACTGACGACATGGGCGACGCGAGCATCCGATTGTTGGCAGCACTGCGTGCACTGCTTGAGCGAGTGGAGTTGGAGCGAGAGAAGGGCGAGTGGGGAGAGCTGCCTTGTCGGCCGACCGCGCTGCTGCTGTGCAGTGAACTGCGACGACTCACGGCTGCTGAGGAGGTGCCCGAGGCTGTTAAGGAAGCAATACTAAAATGTGTCTTATTATTCACCTTAATTTTTATATTTACTATAGCCTTTAGATTTTTTAATATATTAAAACTAGAACAATAATAATAATAATGAATACCAGAGAGCGCGGGACTGGCGACGCGCACGGTGTCGATGGTGAGACGGCGAATCGGCCGAGAGGCAGCAGCGGCGGCATCCGCCCTCGCACTCGCACTCTGAGTGAACACACGGAGGAGATCAGCTAATTCACATCAAAATACATGCCATTCTCATTAGCATTAAGAATAGTGCATGTTATAATCAGAAACTGTGGTTCTGACTACGAGAGCAGCTATTTTTAAATTTGCAATTTTTATATAATGGAGTAGAATAAAAGGAAAAAGAGCAGCAACATTCAGAATAACAAGAATAGTCATGCGCTGAAAGCGAGGAAGTGCAGGACGAGAGAGAGAGAGAGAGAGAGAGAGAGAGAAAGAGATTGAAAGTAAGAGAGAGAGAGAGAGAGAGAGATAAATGTAGCACCTCAGCCATTTCATTTGCCGCTGGTCCTTCTTGGCTCTCATCAGAAGTAAAGATAATGATGCGAGCCGTGGATGTTTTCGTGTCATACGACATTGTTGAAGCTATGCAAGCTTGAAGGTGATGTGGGTGAATGATATTTGAAAAGGTTCCCACTGTCCTTTCTCTCTTTCTTTCTTAAGCTTTCTCTCTCTCTCCCTTCCTCTCCCTCTCGCTAAGCTATGTCTACTTCGCTCTCTTAACCACTCTGCAAGATGTGAAAGAACTCTCATAGATACTGTATGATCTTTTCTCTGCCTTTTTCCTTCTTGCAAGAGATATTTCGTCTTTCTTCGTGTTGCGTCTTCTCCCTTCAATTCCTACAAATTTCTTCGTGAATTTCGCGAGAACTCTCCCCTTATTTCCCTTTGAATCTCTCAATGACTCACTATTTTTCGATTAACTCCTTCATTTACACCCTGGAAAGTGTCCAATGATGTAGGCAAAAAGGATAAGACGCGGGCAGATTTACTCAGAAAATGGAGAGATTGGGAATGCTAACAAGGAGGAAAAGCACTTTCAAGTGCATCAGTCAACGACAACTCGACGATCAATCTGTGAGATGTTTTCGAGGTATCCTGGAGAGGAGAAAGAAAGAAAAAGAAAGATAGAGAGAGTGAGATAGAAAGGGAGAGATACAAAAAAGAAATATAAATATTATAAAGAGACAATGAGAGAGAGAGAGAGAATGAAAAAGGTTGAATGGGTGAGACCCCAAGAATGAGAAGGTTGTGTATACAGAGAAATATGTGCAGCTTCTCGCTCTCGAGCTATTTATTTTTCGATGTTGGTACATGTTACATAAGTTAGCAAACAGAGATGCTGCATTTCGTTAGTTGGAATTTATTAAAAGATGTGAAATAGGACAGAAGATGGCTGTCATGAATAAAAGAAAGATTCTGAACCTGGAATCGTGTGAGGATCTGCTTGAAGTTCTTGGCACGACGTTGTTCAGTTAGCTCTTCCTCCTCTTCCTCTCCTTCTTCTCCTCCTCCGATCACCTCATCTGCGAGGAACTCCTCGTGAGTTGGCGATGCCACTCGGCTACTCTCTACACTGGAAGAGAAAGAGAGAGAGAGAAAGAGAGAGAGAGAGAGAGATAGAGAAGCAAGGGTATATATCGTTATTGTAAGAGAGGGACAGAGATATTAGTCTATTTTTTTAATGCTAAATTTCATTTGTAAATTCCAAACAAAACGCAAGAAGAATTACTCAATCAATAATAAAAACAATCAGTAGATCATTGGCAATGTACCTCTCGATGACGTCGAGGTGATTATCGGCCGAGTTGGAGCGACGCGGTCGCGCTGCGTGCAGCTCTTGAAGACGTGAGATCTCGGCATGCAGATTGGATGCCGAACGCTGGTCCTGATGAACGCGAATGTAATCAGTTATAACTACATATATTTTGAAATTTTTTTAAAATGTTAATGTTATTTATTGCAAGAGCAGACGACTCTGGCTGACCAGAATGAGCGAGTGAGTCTGGGCGCGGTTGGCACGGCGGCCATTGACGGCATCCGTGGGAGGCGCGATGTGACGTCGGGTTGGCGCCGGCCGACGAGCAATTGGACGGCGAGGAAGGCTCGGATCTGGAGTCCGAGATGGGGGAATGCGGGTGAATCATTCTCTTATGGCTAGGCAGCTTTTCGGAGATTCTGATCTAATTACATATGTACATATGCATACATATGACGATAAAAACACAATGATAGAGTGCATTTTTTAGACGGACCAAGTTGTCCTCTCCTCGTGCTCGTCACGGGCGGAGGCTTCTTCGCGTAGATGCTGAAGGCCGAGTGCGCAGAAGGCGCGAGGGCAGCCGCGCGCGATGGAGAGCTGCAGATATCACGCATGGCTTTCCTCAGCCAACCCCGGAGACTCTGGCCTAGCCTAGAAGTCAGAGTATCGCCTAGGGGTGGGGGAGCACGGCCGCCTCGCCCTAGACTACGTTTGGCTGCACACTCTCAGGCGGTTGGAGATTGCCCCAAGGGTCGGTGCTCTTCCTTTGAAGAGTCACAGCATGAAAGAAACGAGTGCGCTTGTTAGAGCGAGGATAGGTGAAGCAGAAAAGAAAGTGAGAAAAGGGAGAGAAAAGTGAGAGAGAGAGAGAGAGCGAGAGAAAGAGAAAAAGAGATACTGGTGTACTTGAGAAGCGGAATAAGAAAAATGAGTACGGATTGCTTTGTGGCAGCTCAATCAGAAAGAAAGCTTGAAGTCAGCTTTTTTCATCTGGACTCTCTCGTTTCTGCGTGCTCTCTCTCCGGTTGTCTCACGCCGCGCAGAATTTGATCCGTCTAGAGTTTCCTGGATCAGTTCGCAAGAGCACACAGGTACACCCCCGAGGCAGACTAGTGGAGGATCTGGAGATGGTTCTCTCTCCATACTCTCTCTTTGCTTCCATCTCTCCCTCTCCCTCTCTCTCCCTCTCTCTCTCTCCCTATTTTCTCATTGCTCATTATTTGAATCAATATGTCCTCCCGTAATCAAGCAGAATTCTCCAGTCTGTTGAAAGAAAGAGGATTTTGCACATTAGAGGTTAGTCCAAACAAAAAGTGTGGAATGGAAAAGGTGCTGTAGTAAATATCCTAGCGATGGAAAAATTGTAACCTTCGTGGATAAGTGAAAGTTCCATTCTTTAGTGATAAAAGCAATGAAATACGTTTCCGAACATATTACATTAAAAAACAAAAATCATCATAGTTAACTGAAACTAATTTAATTTAATCTAGAAAAAAAAACCAGGATGCAGAGTGCGGCGAGGGAGGAAGCAGGAGACTGCCGTCGGCAGGGCCGCCATGCTCAGCCTGTTCCCGTCGGCACACGGCGCAGACAGAAGACGCCCTGACACGAGGCACGAATCGCTCGCACGGCATGCGGCTGTCTTGACTGAATTGGCGAGACTACTACGGTTTGAGAATTATCAATGGAAAATTCAGGTTAAATAATTTAACATGGAAAATGTTAAAATGTCTTTTTAATTGAAATCCTGTGCTGGAAACAGAAAGATTTGAGATAGAGAGACGAAGGCTTTTTAGTCATCAAGGGGCCACAACGAGTGAAAAATTTAACCAAGTTCGTGCAAGGAATGAAAAGCCAGGAGAATTTTTCTAACATGACACAGTCGTGGGAAGCGGGACAAGAAAAATGCATGTCGGCATGAATCTGTATGAAAATACATGTTATTCCGCCACTACTGCGTCAATCGCAACCTTTCTCTGAATATCTGCATCTCTTGCGATTAGCACAATCCTCTCTCTCTCTCTCTTTCTCTCTCTCTCTCTCTCTTTCCCTCTCTCTCTTTCTCTCTCTCTCTCTCTCTTTTTCCTTTCTCTCTCCACACCTCCGTCTAGTGTGATGATGAATAGGTGGCAGCACAGTAGAACTGGTTTAACAGGATCGTGTGAGGCCACTGAGTAATTAGGATAGTATAGCAGTGGATAAAGAGTTAAAGAGTAGAGCAAAGAGACTGGAGAGAACAACAGAGAGAGAGAGAGAGAGAGAGAGAGAGAGAGAGATGAAGAGACAGAGAGAAAGAGAAAGAGAGAGATAAAGAGACAGAGAGAACGAGAAAGAGAGAGGGGGAGATATGAAGAGAGAGAGACAGAGAGAGAAATGCAGAGAGAGAGAGAGAGACAGACAGAGAGACAGAGAGAGACGGAGACAGAGAGAGAGAAAGAGATAAAGATGGAGAGAGAGAGAGAGACTGGGATACAGAGCAACATTTAAAAATTCGTGAGAAAATATGAAGTTCTTCTTCTCATAATAAGAGATTTGAGTGGATACAGTGTGTGACAAAGAATTCGGCAGTAGCAGACAGACGAAAAAATGAGACAATAAGAGTATAAGGAAATAGAGACGGAGTTTCGGGAGAACAAAGCATCGAAGAGAGAGAGAGAGAGAGACTGGCAAACAGGGATGAGAGAGGTTAAAAGCTAACATTAGCTGTCGGATATGTGCGCAAGGTTAGTCAGGTGAACGCAACTTTGAGAAGTCCTAGATCATATTAAGAATGCGAAGGAGAGAGAAAGAGAGAGACAGAGAGAGAGAGAGAGAGAGAGAGAGAGCGCGCGTGAGAAAGGTTGTCACACAGGCAAGATACAGAAAAGCCCGAGTAACAGAATGAGAGAAAATATCTCTGGAGAAAAAAGAGAGATGTTTGAAGATTGGGTGCGGAGAGAAGGAAAACAGGCAACAGCTAGAAATACTGAGAATGAATACAAGCAGGGGAAAAAATGAGTCCTCACCAGTGATCAAACCTTCAACAATGCTCTTCTCTTTTTTTGCTCGTTAATGAGACCCCCGTAATTTTTTTCTTTATTAAAAGCACGTTGAGACGTAATTATAAATGAAAAAAAGAAAAAGAAACATCTAGTACCTGAAAAAAACTTGTTGTGCCTTCAAATTGTGAACATATTAGCAAAGAAAAAATACAAGAAAAGGAAGAGCTTGAGGCAAATGAGGTTTCACATAAACCAGACATGTTCTATTATTACAGGAATGTGAAAGGTTTGAATGAAAGAAAGGAAAGTAAGGCACAGGAAAACAATTGTACCCGGAAAAGTATACAATCTCAGGTTTTATGAGGAAATGCAAAGTTCACAATTCATCTGAAATGTAAAGAGACAGAATAGCTAACAAGAGAACTAGAGATTGAGAGAGAACATTCATAAATATTAATAAAGAAATGTAAGGCCCAAGATACCAGTTCCGGCTCATCATATTTTTGAGTTATTTGGTGCACTACAAAAGATACAATAAAATGAAAGCCAAAACATTAAACAATGAAGATATCACCAAAGTAAGTGTTGATAATCTGCTGAACTCTGTCCTGGACTTCGGAGACCGTGGAAAGACTAGAAGAGGGGGGAAGGAAGAGAAGAAGGCAGCGATCGGTTGCCTCCCGCGACGATGCCTTCAAGCAATATACTCAATTCATTTTAAAGTTCAACTCTACGCTTTTACTTAAAAATAAACTAAGTTTAAGGTTAAACGGAATGAAAAAATTTACAGCTTTATCATTATAATCGCAATACGATTTCAGTAGAATATAATAATACTTTATAAGCCTTATATCTTTGGAAATGTTGCTGACAATGAGACCTCTAAACATATTGCCGTCATTATAGAAAATTTATGCGCCCATAAGTAAGCTCCTAGTAGAAAATCCGAGAAGATATGCTAAATAATTGTTGATAGCGAAATGAATGAAAAGAAGAAGCAACCTTCTTGTAGACAATCCACCAGTCTAGGTCAGTGCGGATGTTGCAGTCGCCAAATCGTTCCCCGCTCAGCAAGAGCTTTTCGAATGTTTCGCATGCCAATCTGTTCAATGATTATTTTTCATACATGATAAAACAGGATTTTAATATTTTCACAGAATAAAAAAAATTATTTGAAATCAGTAACTCTAGTATTAAGGACTATTTACAAGCAATATTTCGAACTTGTGACCTGACAACCGGCGCAGGCACGGGGGGAGCGCCGTTCGTTGCCGGATCACAGAAATTAGTGCGTAGACTGAGAGTGGGAGGGCTGAAGTAGATGAAGTGGAAGTCCGTCTCTCCTGCTCTGGTCTCTGATGGCATTCGGCTGTATCTACAATCCATATCAATTTATCATTTTACTTAACAGTTACCATACGATGACCACCAACTTGTCTGCAATCACAGAAGCCAGCTTCGAGAGTTCGGTGCTGAGGAATCGGTCGAGGTCGCGCAGCAGTCGACGACTCACTTCTTCGTCGGTGAAGGCGCAGACCATCGCATTCAGACTACGGTAGGCAATCTCAAAAAGGGTCCAGTGAAATTCTATCATATCTTATAGTGTAAAGTTACATCGTGCACTATTCAAGGAAACCTGTTCTGGATTCACGAGTGAATTGATCTTATGGTAAACCGTTGCAATCAATCAAGCAAAGAAAATAAAGCATTGTCAGAATCAAGTGTGAATGAAAAAAAATAAGCAAGAAAGAAAACTTGAATATTGGCGAATTCCTTACGAAAGACAAACATATGATTTGTATATTATTATAAATAATAACGACCAAAGCACTTCCCTCTAACCAAATGATGTTTGGTGAGTCGAAAAGGTGGCTCGTCGTCATTAGCGAGGAAGAGAGTTGTGACGTCGCCAGGTGAGAGGGGCTCGTCCGTCACAATGTCCTCCGGGCCTAGCACGAACTTACCCGGAGCAGACGACGGCCTAGGGCAGGGAAACGGTCTGAGCTAATAACAACAACTGATTTAGAATAAATTCTTTAAAAAATTCTTAGCGTTCTGAACTATTTCTTCTCCCCGTTCATTCTTGAATGGACAAAAAATTTCTTTCATTGTGATGCGCATTTCTCTCCGAGATTCTTGGCATCTTGGGGAAGCTACTTACTCTATCATGGACCATAGAACTTTCAAATTTTACAGTACCTCGCGACGACTGTGCTTGGAACCAGCTCGGACTGAAGTGCTTGTGGAAGAACTCGCTGAGTCAGATAACGAAAGAGAAGTGGAAGATCTCGCTTGCTCACAGAGTAGTACAGCATCTTGTCTTGGTATAGAAACAATACCTAAACATTAATTAGTGATTTGCCTTTTCGAGTAAAAATATTAACAGTAAATAGAGTAGATAAAGCAAATTATCACTAAAATAATTATATATAAAACAAAGCACTAAATACTCCATAAAAAAAGCTGTAAAAGGACTCAATAAAACAAAACACTTATTTCGATGAATAAACCTTTTTGATGGTCGGGAATTCTTCGCGAAGCTCGCAGAGAAGAGAGTCGATGTCATTGAGAACTGGCAGCTTGAGAAAGTGGACGCCGCGGAAGAAGTCGAGAAGAGGCATCTGAGAGAGGAACACAACTTTGACAGGGAGGATATTATACTTTGCATAGTTCAATCCTCACTTCACATCCCCTTCAAACCATTCCATACTCTCCACCAACATGAGCAATGCTTAAAACTATACAATTAGTGGGTATGCAGAGGAACAAAACAAGAATATTGTAGAAGGTAGTTGCATGAATACAGCATGTGTTTCTATTCATGCTCCGATTCCAACTCCATTGCTACGAATTAAACCGTCTCTTTCTTTCTGTCGCTCTCTGTGTCTTACCTGGAATAGTCGATATCCGTCAAAGTATCTCTCGAAGAAGCAAGTGAGCGCCTTTCTGAGTTGGTCTGGACCTTCTCTCTGCAGAAGGGGTTGCAATTCACCAGAGAAGAGTCTCCACATCCGATAGGAGTCCCCTACGAATGCCCTGAGGGCCGGTTTGAACAGAGCGTAGTCCATGTCGAGGCAGGCCTTCCTCAACAAAATTTCATTTGTTTCTTTAAATTTCGTTTTAAGGCCAAAAGAAAGAAAACTATTACGTAAATAAAATAACATAAAGCATAGTTCAAAAAAAGATTGTGAACAATATGACCAACTTGTTGAGAGCAACTCCAAAGATGAAAGCGCCACCTTCGACTAGAATGTAGACATGAACAGACTTGGCTGTTACCACGTCTCGATAAGGAAAGACCTTAAAATGGAATACCAAAAATGTTTCATCCATTAATGCTGGAAATACGACGTCATATCCAGGATCAAAATAAAAGCCTTGCCTCTTCGGTTTGGACAGTCTCGTTGTGCTGAACAAAGTTCGCTGTGAAATTGACGATAGCTTCAGCGAATCCAGTAATTTCTGTCTGAAACTATTAGAGTTGAACACATTGGCTTAAGGCTAATTATTTAAACTATAATGCAAGAATAAACTGTGGGAAAAAATCTACAATCATGAATTAGCAAGATATATCGGAGAAAGAGAAAGTAAAACTCTCCTCCATCTATCTAAGCTAGCGACTCAATAAACATCATAAAAACACGATATAGGAAACAGAAACTTGCAAGAATTAACATAAGATACAAGAATGAAGATATAAGATAAGGATTACTGAAACAGTGAGAAGGAAATGGAGAAAGGAATGAAGAAGGACAAAAAGATGATTACAGATATGTTATAAGGGTCCAGAGATTTTCCTGGAGGAACTTGTATTATGTATGCGATAGCGATGGATAAGAAGTAGACAGGAAAAGGATGAGGCAGAAATTAGACTGTATTTATTAGATTTAGACATATTCGGTGACAAATAGACATGCGTTACCTCTCTTAAGAAAGGGAGAGAAATGAGCCGACCTGCTTGCCGATCTGCTCCTCCTTGGGATGGAAGAACATGACTCGCTGGCTCTCTCGGCCCTCCTTGGCGCCGGATGAGGGATGGGCGACGAAGAAGAAATCCATCACGTCGAGCAGACGGACGCCCGCGCCGCCGCTGCGGCCTGCAGAAAGATCTTTCAGTTTTGGTCAACTCATTGAATTCGAAAGAAGCATGGAAAGTTGACAAAGTAACAATTAAAAGATCTAAAATGAACAGATTTAAACTCAGAGCACGTTCAGTGGTGGCAATGCTTTTGGGTAAAAAATTCGCTCATGTTAAAACAGAAAGAAAGAAATAAAGAAAACAAGAAAGAAAGAGTATGAAAAAAGACTTCCTAACCACCAACGCCGCCGATGCTCGAGTTGCCGCTCGCACCGCCGCCCATGAAGTAGAGCGGAGTGCTGAACATGCCAGGCAGAAGCAGAGGAGCACGCCTGGGAACACGCATTTCAGAAGAGGGAGACAAACAATGAGTGATATCAAAAGAGGAGAGAGATGGCACGGATGATAACAACTCCGGAGAAGTCATAACGTAGGAAGAAAATACTGTGAAAGGAGAGAATGAAGGACGATGGCATTCAAACGACGTTTGATAAGGAAATTCTTCAAATCGGGAATCTTTGAATATGGCAAAAGAGCGGCCTCCAATACGGTTACAGAGTATAAACCAATGTTATTTCGTTAGGCTACTCGCGCTAAATTGTTCACATATTTTACTTTGTTTAGTAATTAAGAAGAAATAAATTCTAACGTTTACGGGAGATATAGAGCATTTTATTCTTCTTTTCAGTGCAAAAACAAACTGATTCCGTGATCCGTGATTTAGCAGTGTCTTACTGTAAGAAAATTATTACACCGTTAAGACGCCATCGAGAAAATTTCCGCCCAGATTTTCGTATGTTTTGCTTGCTGTTGTTGGTGTTCTCTTTCCGCTTTTCCACGTTGTGCTGTTTACATAATTTCATTGTCAGGGACACACACGTGAACAGGACTGTTAGCTAGCAGAGTCCACCCGCCACTCCTGAGATGGGCGAGAATATCAACTCCACTCTCCAGGAACAACAGCAGAATGGCACGTTGCAATTGATTGTGGCCAAGTCTGAATATTGTGCACTTTGTCTTACTTTTATTGTCTGAATATTAATTGTGTCTAATTTGAGGTGCTGCTGTCCCTGCCGTGCCAGTCCCAGTTGCTGCGGCGCCCACGCCATCCATGGCCTTCGAAATGGTCGCTATGCCACTGCTTCAGCAGACCGGCGAGGTCATTTTCTTATCCAATATGTTATATTTCTTCACCTAAGTTGTATCAAAAAAGGAAGAAAGTAATTATTCAACGCAAGTATTGTTTCCTTTTTACGTTTAAATTTCTTCGATGATATATCATTTGGATTTTTTTAAATAGAAGAAATGCAATTTAGGTGTTCGTTGGCCCTGGTGCCAAGAAGGAAGCGCAACTCCTCGGTCTCGGTCTCACCAAATTGCGGACGAGACAAAAGGTGCCGTTGCATCTCATTTTCTTCTAATTGCTTTTACTTTTTCGTTTGCATTATGTATTTATCTAAATCACGTATTGATATTTTAAACGAGAAAAGAAATAGAAATACTTATCTCAGGATGATCTGTCTGCTGCCAAGAGGTATTCACTTGATGTCTCGATCAAACAAATTATGCTACGACAACAACAAGCACATCAGCAAAATGTCAGAATTTTGCATTGGCAGAGTATAAGATGTAACTGGAAAACTCAGCGAAGGGAATGAGAAAAAGGTTGTTTTCAGCAACAAAAGCAAGCAATGTACTCGCAAGCGCTGTCTCTGATGGCCCGCGTGTACATTGGATCGATATCATTCGAGATCCGTGAGGATGCAATCAAGAAGGCCTTCGAGAACTTTGGCCCCGTCAAAGCCATCAACATGAGCTTCGACAACGCCACCGGAGTCCGCTCTTTCCGTTATATATTTGTTATTCTTAAATGAGAAAGCCTTTATTATAATTGAACCTGAAAAAAGAAGCTAACATTAAAATATGGACTTGTTAGTAGTTTACAAGCCGAGATTGTTCATAATAAATAGTTAGCTAAAAAAAAGCAATGATCTCTTCCAGAACCACAAGGGATTCGCCTTCCTGGAGTTCGAAGTCCCCGAAGCGGCGGTCCTCGCTCAGGAGGCCATGAATGGCCTCATGATGGGTGGACGCAATCTCAAGGTGGTGAGATATTTCAGCCACCACTTCCTTTTCTCTGCCCCCTCACCGTCTCTACCCTCCCTACACACACACACTCTCTCTCTCTCTCTCTCTTCCATTCCCTGTTCATTTCCTTAGAAACCCGCACATTCCTTCACCAAAAACACACTTGCATTTTATGAAAAAAAGAAATGAATACAGAAAATGCGGATTTCTAAGGAAATGCTCCTTCTTTCCAACTGAATGCTATCTTATGGTGTTCTGTCTTTACCTAGGCAAATCAGTCCACTTCCAACGAACGAACAACGTTTTCCCTCATTTAAGGTGTAAGCTGGCAGTGGTTGTGTCGATGGCCATCTGAGTCACTTCTTCCTTTCCCTTGCCCAGAATAAGAAGTGTCGGGGGTTGAAGCCCCAGAAAATGTGACCTTTAAAATAAGGGGAAATTTAAAGTTAATTATTATGAATACTCTGAAGCAGTTTGTTGCACTCTTTGCACACTGAATGAGTTGAACATGAATAATAATAATAATAATAATAATAATAATAGAGTGCCCCCCTGTGAGTGGAGAGCCTTCCCCGACCAGAACTTACCTCCCGTGTCCAGGTTGGCCGGCCTGCGAATATGCCGCAAGCGCAGCCGATCATCGACATGATCATGACGGAGGCCAGGAACTACCACCGAGTCTACGTCGCATCCGTCCATCCTGACCTCTCCGAGTCCGATCTCAAGAGTGTCTTCGAGGCATTCGGAGAAGTTGTCAAGTGCCAACTCGCAAGGCAGAGCGCCACGGGCAAGGGGTCACATCGGTAGGCTTTCCGAGTCATTCCCAGAAACAGTAGAGTTTCCAACATATCTCATTTTGCTTCGCTCGATTACTTGTTAAAAAAGGAGTTGAAGTAGTCGAGAGACTGTGGAATCGTGTAGATTGATTGTTTTACTTGTTGCAGAGGGTTTGGCTACCTCGAGTTCAAGACGGCCGGCGCTGCAGTCGAAGCCATTGCCGGCATGAATATGTTCGATCTCGGCGGACAGTTTCTTCGAGTTTGTAACTTTTCGTCTTTTTCCTCTTGCATCTGCACAATTTACTTCTTTTTATGGATGGAATATGTTATAGTAATTGGTTATTTGTGTATCTATTGGTTTTATCAGATGTTTTGTTTGCTCGTAAGTGTATAAATTAGCTTGTTTTTAACAAGTTTTACAAAATTTGCAGGTAGGCAAGTGCATCACTCCCCCCGAGGCTCTCAACTACCTCATCCCGCAGTCATCCTCTGCTCTTCCATCCGCCGCCGCAATGGCTGCTGCCTCGATTACCGCCAAGATCCAGGCTTCAGAAGTGCAACAGGTGAGAGTGGGATTACGGTAGTTCATGATGATCGTGTTGGGAACCGAAGGGGTTCGAGTTGTGGGAAGTGTTGGGATGGTCGGGAAGAGTAGAAACGGAGAGGGGCATGCCATCTCCGTTTGAGATGGCCACTTCATCTGCATCTTCCTCTCCACGCTCCTTCTTCTGATCCTCCAACCACGACCTCCGAGAGGTCCAACACTTCACGACAGAAATTGTCATTGAAGGACATTACACTGAAAAGACTATCGCTGTTTGAACTATCTGTTGTCTAAGCATTTGTATGCCTAACTCCTCTTTACTCTCTTTCTCTCTCTCTCTCTCTCGCTCTCTCTGTCTCTCGTTCTCACTGACAATTGAGTCTCTTCCATTGTTTTTGTTGCTCTTATTCTCTCTACGTGTATCTCCTGTTTTACCCGTTCAAATCTCCATCTTTCGTAAGCTCTTCGTACTTTCCGATATCCTTAGGAATCCCGATCCCTACAACTTTCTACACTTTCTCCTGTTCTTTCAGACCACAGACGTTCGCTTTGTCAAATTTCGCCCTTCAAGCCGTCGAATCTAAAATATTAGAAAAATAGGGAATTAACATTGTTGTTGGCTTTTTGTTCTCAGGATTTATGCTGCCTTGGCGAAGCTCGACGTCTTTGTTTTCTGTTAAGAGACGGCGTGTTCCCTTGGCTCGTTCTACTCTTTCTCCAAAGGAACCTTTTAGTGCTACAGTACCTTCTTACCTCTAAATCTTACTGGTTCATACCCTACTGTTCAAAAGGTCAAAGACATTACTGCCTTGGATTAATCTAAATCCGCCTACTTGTGAATGAAAATCCGCCTTCTTGTGAATGATCTGCAATTATAGGACATTATCAAATTCTGGCGCAGTTTTAACTTCTTTTCCATAAATATAATTATAAAAATGGAAGTGTTTCTTTCCTTTCTTCTCAGAGCAAGACACTCAGAGACTGAAAAAGCACTGTGAATGCGCGGAAGCGGTGCGGAGTGTTGGAGGCGAGGAGGTAAGCTGGGTGCCTGAAGAGACCCCCAAGGAATCAATGGTAAAGGGGTCTTGAAACGAATTGTCGTTATGAAAATGAGGTATACGGTAGGGGAGCAACGAGCAACCGACCCTTTGTTTCAGAGATCAACGGGAAGCAACTCTCCCGGTGGATCCGCTTCTCCCTCGCATTCGCCGTCCGTTCCCGCGCACCAGGCAATTGTCAGCGAAACCATGTCTACTTTATATTGTCACTGTAATTAGATTGTATGATATGGATAGTTTTAAGTTTTTAATTGAGTGGAAAAGAAGATGAATGTAATGATGTCAGGGAATCGATGCTGTTAACGGTTTGTATGTCAAGACTTCTCAAGGCCCGCCACCGTCTATTCATCTCCCGGGCAGACAAGCCGTTGAGGTGTGTTTCGTTAATACTCTAGTGGAAACAAGCAGTTTCTCGGACTGCTTCGATTAACCAAAAGTGGTTTTTGAACTCTGTTCACTTGCAGGTCGCAGCTGCTGCTCATCCGACCCTTCAAGCTCATCTCCCTCCGGGAACTGGCGCCGGCCTTCCGCCTCCTGCCTCCGTCGGGTTTGGCCAGCCACAACAGCAGCCTGCGGCGCAGCCGCTCTCCCAACCGCAGCCAAGCGGTTTTGCTGCGCCGCCCACTGCTGCCCTGACCCAGTCCCTCGTTGCTACCATTCTGGGCAAGCCGAAGCCACCACCGCCGCAGGCAATGCCTTTCATGCCGCCCCCTCCAGGACTCATGGGGATGGCTCCACCCCCTCCGCCCCCTCCACCGATGGCAGGTATTGCCATGCCACCTCCCCCTCCAGCCATGCCCCCCGTGGGTGTACCTCCACCCCCGCCTCCCATGCAGGCAGTCCCTCCACCCCCTTCTGTGGCTGCTCCTCCGCCCCCTCCCGCTCAGCCAGTCGCCCCTCCTCCACACTCTCACCAGCCAGTTATCATTCCGCTTGAACCGGTTCGATATTTTTTTATTTTTAGTCTTTTGGAAAGTTTTCCTTATTTTGTTCTCCTCTCACATTGTCACAGGTTCAATGAATATCTCATTCAGGTGTCCCAAACAGACCAGTCGATGCCGCCCCCGCCGCCTCCCTCAACAGGGTCCCGACGGAGTGGCTTTGGCGGCTTCGCCTCTGAAGCCCCGCCACCTGGGGTCTTCCTGCCCCCTGGCACTTCTGCCTCTGATCTTCCCCCTCCTGGCATCGTTGGAGGAGAGGAGAAGAAGCGGAAGGAGAACACGAAGAAGCAGAAGAGGAGCGAGATGAGTGTCATGGACAGGATCAAGGTTCGAGAGGCTCATCTCTTTTTTTTTTACTTTTATCGCAAGTTCCGCTCCATTTGAACATTGACTTTTTCCTTAGAACACATATATTTTGCATAGAACTGTGATTTGAGAAGAAATCAACGAATATGGGCGTGACTTATGACAACCATTTTCTGGGATACGCGAATAAAATTATCCGTTTCTTAATCTAAGATTACCTTTCTGCAGTTACCATTGGTTTCTGCAGATGTCCTACTGATTTCTTGAGGCAAATCCTTTTTCTCGGCTCTAAAGTTTCTCACTCTCACTCTTTCTCTCTTTTCCAGTTGCCAACTGCTAACTGTGCCGGTCCTGCTTCTTTTGCTCCCCTCGAAGACAAGTATAATTACAGGGACCAGAAAGCGGAAGACGAGGGCGAAGGTTCTTTTTCTCTTTTCCTTTTTTTTGTTATTCACAAAGCTGTTGAAATCGGTACAAAAAAATTATATATTATAAGTAATACTTGCCCACTATTATTTTAAAAAAACCAGCGATTCGTGTTGAGGAGGACCCCAACTGGCGATCACAGCGGGAAAAAGCGGAGACATCCAGTCAATGGCCCTTTCTCTCATTGGAAACAACGCTCTGGTCGCGGCGCAGAAAAGGAACGCGGCAGGCGCTGCGGAGGAGGAGACAACCAAGAAGAAGAAGAGGATCAGGGCACCCAAGGTCAAGGGGCCACAGGTTACACACATTTTTCTTTTTATATTTCATTTTAAGCTTGTTATTCCGCAGTCAGATTAACCTATTGTGAAAGGTTTTTTTGCTAATTGTTGTGTCGAATGCATTTTTAAAGCCCCATCGATAAATAGTTTAAAGTTAGTGATCAACGCTTTTTGTTAGAGAATTGAATAATTGAAAGCAAGATGATGTTACATTAAAGTAAATGTTGACGACATCAGAGAGATTGAATGCATTTCAGTTGCACTCAGAAGCTCAGCTGGCAGCGGCAGCGAAGGCAGGCGAGATGAGCGATGCTCTCCTGGCTGCGCAGACCAACTCGGAAGATGCCACTCTCTCCAGTCAAGAGGGCATCACTATTCGGTACTTGAGAGAGAGAGAGAGAGAGAGATGGGAAAACATGATAGGATTCTGATTGAAGCTTGACCTCGATTACAAATGAAAAGAAGCGTTGGTTGTTTGAGAGGAAACGACGCTCGCCATCTGCTGATGACCAAGTTGATGAGGACGAATCGGTCGAGTGTCCTTCTTCTCAAGAATATGGTGACTCCGGATGACATTGACGAGTTCCTCGAAGATGAGATCAAGGAGGAGTGCGGCAAGTATGGATCGGTCGATGAGGTGGGAGACCTTTCATGTCAATTCCCTCCGGCTAAGCACCTGACATGACTTATTTCATACATGAAATGCCGTTTTGGTGCGTATTATTAATAAGAATAGCAAGGCACAAATTGTTTGAGGTAGTGATTGCGTCTGACCCAGCAGCCGGGACGGCGAAAGTGTTTGTCCGCTTCTCGGACCCCCAACAGGCGGACACTGCCCGCCTCGGACTTGACAAGAGATTCTTTGCTGGCCGCTCCATTCAGGTTTGCAAGCTTTTGATGTTTTTTTTTTAATGAATAGGTTCATCATTGAAAACGGACATAGTGGTTGGAATAGGCTGATATTTTGTCGAAATTAATTAGTCGGGCATGTTAAAAAAGGATGAAGAGTATTGTTGTAAATCAGAGTTAAAAAGGTACAGACGTTTACAGGCCATCCTGATTTTGGGCCTCCCCGTAGCCCCGCCTTGATATTGATATCAACTTGGATATGTTACTATACTCACATTACTTTGTGGACTCAAAAACCTCTTCTCCACCCTGTTTCCATTTATTCCCTGATGTCAATTGCAGGCGACCATCTACGACCAGGTGCTTTTCGAGCACAATGATCTCTCTGGGTAGCCGACGATCTTCGGTGGCTATCCATCGACATGCAAACATTTCTTTTCCTCACCTATTCAGGCGTTCTTCTTATGTTGTCTATTTATAATCGTTAAATGTTGAATATTTTAATGGTTTTTGTACGGTACATAATGTTTTTCTTGTTATTGAAATTCTGCGAATTAAAAACTAAAAGTAGACTGGAGTAGTTAGTATTCACCCTTCTTTCTGTTTGTTGGCCTTTTCACATCCCGATGTTTAAAGAAGATTTAATCTTCCTGTTCCTGCCTGAATCAACATTGTTTCTTATTTTTCTTTCTGAAAAGCTTCCGCCGCATCCAGTTCGAATCATGAACTGGTCACCGCTTGGTTTCACTTTCTCTCTCTATTTCTCTCTCTCTCTCTCTGTCTCTCTCTCTCTATTTCTCTCCCCCTCTCTCTCTCTCTCTCTCTCTCTCTCTCTCTCTCTCTGTTTCTATCCTCACATTCATTCATATATGCTATCTTATCATTCATCTGCTTTGCCTGGCCATTACATTTTTGTTCTTTTTTTCTTCTTCAAAGTTTGTATTTGTCACGAATGGTGTAGAGGAAACTTTTATATTTTACAGCTCCTCTTCATTGATCGTGTAATGGTTGGTTATTCACTGATTTATGACATTCACCTAACGTGATAAAAAATAAACAATACAGAGTTTCTCTTGTTGTTCCGACTTCGTGAGCTAGGTATTTCATATTGTTCCATAGGATTACATTGAATACATGACGAATGGGTTGCTGAATAGGAGTGGGTTGGGGTGCTTTCGCTATAGCATCCGGCTTCCAAAAGCTTTGTTTGCTTTGACAATGTTTATATTTATGTCGCACTCATTGACCAAAGATCTGACCAGATATATACTTGAGACAATCTTGGCTTTGTGAGGAGGGCAACTGAGTGGGAGTGAGGAAGTCTTCCGCGTTGCTAGGCAAATTGGCCTGCTTCCCTTGTTCACCATTCTCATGGTCAGGCTGCATTGCATTGAGAATCTTGATAACAAAGAAGGAACACTTTCACGTCTCTTTTTCTCTTATTCGCTCTATCTCCTCTCTGCTTCCCTCCAGGGAAGATTTGGCCTGCTGACCACTCCCATGGCACCACTCGTGGCCACTCCGTCTCTCTCTCTCTCTCTCTCTCTCTCTCTCTCTCTCTTTCCTGTCTCCTCTCTTTGCTTTCTCTCTCCTGTCTCTGCTTTTTCTCTTTCTTCTCTAGTAGCAATCGATGAAGGGCACAACTTTCGAGTAATGCCAGAGCGGTCGGCCAAAACGTGAATAGGTGCAATAGAGACGAGAGATGGGGAGAGAGTGAGCGAGTGAAAAAAGAGGGAAAGGGAAAGAGAGATTGAGAAAAACAGAGAGAGAGAGAGAGAGAGAGAGAGCAGAAAAAACAATTGCTAACGATGCTATGAAGAGAAGTATAGATGGAGAGACAGACAGGGTGAGAAAAGAGTACAGGAAACAGAAGAGACGATGGTTTACTAATGGTAAGCTCCTTCCTTGCTACTCTCATTTTAATGCTATTAGAATAACATTTGGCGCGGAATCAGAAAAAAAAACTACAGGAACGATGAGCAAGGAAGAGCTACAAGAAAAATGAATTGAAAAATTGGTTGGTAGGAGCTGAGAGAGAGAGAGAGAAAGAGAGAGAGAGAGAGAAAGAGAGACAGAAAGAGAGAGAGAGAGAGAGAAAGAGAGAGAGAGAGAATGAGAAGAGCGGCAACGAGAGAATGAGAGCTAGTGAGAGGAGACCCATATTGTTTTGACGAAGAGCGTATGTCACTGACGCTGAGCGGACGCGTTGAGATGAATTGGCCCGTTCTATCTCTTTTTCTAGTCAAGTTCGCCTGTCCTCGACGTTCGCTTCATATTTTTCACGATATTACCTTTGCTGTCTCATCCTTACATTCTCCATCACATTCTCGCTCTCCCCCCCCCCCCTTGCCATTAATTCATCTTCCCTCTCTGCTGTTCTCACAGACCGGATCAGCCCTGTCGTTACGGATGTTATATATATTATTATTATTATTAACAAGTTCTTATACGGAACATTACGGCTTTCCAGCTGCTCTCCTCTCATAAATATTTGCTACTTTTTAAACATTTATGATCAGAGATATTATGTATGTGCATTCATATGTTACACCCGCCGCATCGCTTCTATACATATTTATGACTCCAACTTGTTCTTCAAATTCAGCTCGTTATTTTCCATGTTATAAGGGAACGACCATGTGAATATTTGTACTTTCAGGCTGTTCTCTCTCATTTGTTCATTCTCTGTCTTCCCCTATCTCTCGCCCTCTCCCTCACCCCACCCCTCTCTCTCTCTCTCTCTCTCTCTCTCTCTCTCTCTCTCTCTCCCTCTCTGTAACTCTCGTTCATATTGCTCATTGTTAGCTAGTTCTATTTGGTGTTTTTGTATACATTCGTAGTCCTGTGCCGAAGTGAGCTGAGGGATTTTGTCATTCATTCATATTTAATCCTCTTTACTTCTAACTAACGTGCTGTATCTTTCTCTCTCTCTCCCTCTCACAATCAGCACGTCTCCCTCCTTTTCTCTCTCCTCTTCCTTTTCATTTTATTCCTTTTCTGCATTCACATGCAACGATATGTAGCCGTCCTTTCATGGCTTTGGTGAAAGAATTGAAAGAAATTGTATTGTTCCCCCGTAATTTCGAAGAAAAAACCCAATTGAACGTGTACAATTTCCCATATTTTCAAGTTTAGGATTCCAAAATTGCGTTGTCTGTATTTCTCTTTATCCCTCTCTCTCTCTCTCTCTCCTGCTCTCCTTCGTTCTTCCTTCTCTCTATTTCTCTCTTCTCTTAATCTCTCTCCTCCATGATTGCCTTGTCCAGACAACAAATTCATCATGCTTGTCGCTTTCAATGAAGGGGTTCGTCCTTGTAGGACACAAGGGCTTCACTCTTTGCTCATCTCATTCCCGTCCATCCTCTTAAGCGGGGAGAGAGAGCGAGAGAAAGAGAGAGAGAGAGAGAGAGAGAGAGAGAGAGAGATGGAGGGAGGGAGGGAGCGAAGAAGAAAAGGGAAAGGATAAATCGCATCTCGTTGCATGTGACTAGAGCCTGACCATAAACATGAGAACGCGAACGATCGAAAGAGTGAGAAAGAGAGAGAGAAGAAGAAGAGAGAGGGAGAGAAGGAGAGAGAGAAGGAGAGAGAGTGAGAGAGAAAGAGAGAAGAAGAAGAGAGAGAGAGCTGCAATGTCAAGTCAAACCGAATCAGATGCTGTTCTGCTGCTTTCACTGGCGATGTCCGATCTGTCCTTTGGCCGTCCTTAAATAGCATCTTGCAGAAAGGGGAAAGAGAGTGGAATGTTAATGTGCTGATCCCTTATCTCACCTTCTATCACTATGCCATTTCCTCTCTTCACCGCCAAATGGTGGCCGGTATTCTGACACTTGCTTCGGAATATCGAAGATACTGCGATCGTTCGTCTATAATATTTCTTGTGTCGTTATTTCTCTCTCTCTCTCTCTCTCTCTCTCTCTCTCTCTCTCTCTGACTCCCTCTCACTGTATCTCTGTTCTGTTTAAGTCCCCTCGTTTTTTTTCTTTGATCTGGTGTAGATGAATGTTTTGTCCCTCTTGTTCACTATTTCTATGTCTCTCTCATTCTCCAACCTTCTCTCTTTCTCTCCATCTCTCTTTCTCTCATGACGTAGGCAGAGAAAGTGTTTGGTCTGCTTTGCATTCGCCCGGTAGCAGCAAACAACGGAAGGATGGTCTGCGCGGTCCTCTTCATTGGCTTCTTCATTCTAGGTGTTCGGGCGAGATTCAGCCTCTCCACCACTTTGCCTTTGTCATAACACGCACATTTTGTGTACGTTTTGTGATCACTATTTTTAATTTCTATCTATTTTTATCGCTCGCTTTCTCTCCTTCTTTCTATCGCTCTCTATTTCTCAGTTGCTCTTTCTCTCTCTCTTTCCTCTCTCTCTCTCGTTTTCAAACTGTCTACCCTTCTCCCTGTATCCAGCTTTCTCTTTGGACCGCCTTCATGTGTTTTCTTTCGGATAGTACTTCAAAATCGCTGTTCTTCGGGCTGTCTACTGATCATGACTCTTAATTTAGCCGTGTCTCACGGCTATCACTATTCCTCTTTTTTCTTTGATGTACATATAAGAATAGCCAAACGATGTGAATCACAATTTTATTTTTCTGTGATTATTTTTCTAACGATTATTTTATTTCCTTGAACCGTGAGTCATATGTGTGTAATCAAGAAATCTCTTCTATTGCCTCACCTAACAAAACAGCTTGAAATGCATTCTATCATTATTACAAACGTGTTGTGCATTTTACATCAGAATTTATCACATTTCCTTATCCGATTTCCCTCTGCATTATCATCCGCTGAAGTTCACTCGATCAAAACAACCATGATATCATTGCACTCTTCTTCTTTAGCCGTTTTGTCCATGTCATCCCTATTTCCAGTTCTTCATTCACACATGATTCACACCGCTCACTCACTTAATTCTTTTAATCTGATTGTGAGGATGGGAAAGGCGAGATTCATTGTCCGACAGAAAATTGTTAGATCATTATTCTCTCTCTCGCCCTCTCTTTCTCTCTCTCTCTCTCTCTCTCTTTCTCTCTCTCACTCTATTTCTCGATCTCTCTCCATTTGTTTCACTCTCGATGTATGTATCTCTCTTTGTCTCTCTCTAACCTTGCCCCAGGTCACCCCCGTCTGAGTTACACCCACCCGATCCGTGTCCGCTCTTCGAAGTGCGTCACTGGATGTTTCCTCTCTCTCTCTCTCACTCTCTCTCTCTCTCTTTCTCTCTCTCTCTCTTTCTCTCTCTCTTTCGCTTTATCTCTGCACTCTCTCGCCATGTGACACACTCTCGTGCCCTTGCCGGACTTCTCTTCTATTTTTCAAAGATTTTTTTTCATCAACTCCCGTCATGAAGAGATTGTCGTCTGTCCTCCGCCCTCTCTCGCCCTCTAATTTTTCCTCTCTCTCCATCATTTATCTTCTCGCCGTTCGCCCGAGGACATATTGCGAAATGCACGGTTAACACGCCCATCCCAGAGCGAGGCTTGGGAACACGGGCGTTCGTTTTTAAGAGAAGAAAAAGTGCTCCGAAGTCTATTATCGCCTGTTCCCTTGTCTGTGTCCTTTGTCGTTCTTATTTGATGCTTTTGAACATTTACTTTCAATGCGAACAACAATACTATTAAATAAACCGTTTAAACTGCCATCGGTATTGAGTGTCTCCGATCTCAAATGCTTTACAGAAGACACAAGACAATGGCAGACGGCGTTAGCGGCTGCAAATTCTGCGAGATTGTCCGACAGAATCCGGAGCTGCATCTCAGGACATCGGATCGGGTTGGTGCGATGTTTCTATCTCTCTCCCTCTAACTATCTCTCTATCTCTCTCTCTCTCTCTCTCTCTCTCTCTCTCTTTCTAATACCTCTATTTCTAGTGCGTGGTGATCAGTGACATCAAGCCGAAGGCCCCTCAACATTTGCTCGTCCTTCCACGTGCGCACATCGGAAAACCGACAGATCTCACTCCGACAGACATTGATCTGCTCAGGTAGGAGAGGAGAGAAAGAAAGAAAGAGAGAGAGAGAGAGAGAGATTGAGAGAGAGAGAGATTGAGAGAGAGAGAAAGAGGCAGAAGGAGCGGGAGAATGAGGGAGAGATAATTAGAACGAGCGGGACAGACAAAAAGAAGAGAAGGAATCAGGATGAAATAAGAAATACGTCGAAAGAGGTAAGGTATGAGCGAAAATATGCCTGTATTGAAAGTGAATAAACATCCTGTTGGAATATCACTTAGATCAGTGTTTCTCGATGAGCGAAATAGATATAATGAATGTGCACAGAGACATGGAGCGAGTGGGCCGAGAATATCTGCGGTTGCATCTCAAGGACATCGGAGAGGCGGACACTGTCGAGGTATGGAATTCCATTCCATCTTTGGCTCATACTTCGGAATCCTCTTTGTTATCAGCAGGGAGGGGCTCAACTGGCGGATGTTTCAAGTTAGAAACCACTGAATGTGAGCATCCGTTATCATAACATTCATTGATGTGCGCGTTTCTATTCATGTAAAAAGTACGACAGAAAATAATGGTAGTGTTAATTCGTGTAAGGACATGCTGCGAATCGGTTTCCACTGGCCTCCGATGGTACGAGTCAATCATCTCCATCTTCATCTCATCTATCCTGTCAAGGATGTTCGTTCTTAAACACATTTATGCGAAGTTAAAGAATTATTTTAATAACTAGAAAGCGTTAGAGAGATACTGTCATATGTAGAACGCGAGAAGGTGAAATTGTGTGTATGAATGGAACTTATTGAATTAATTTTTATCATGTTCAGCTCTCCTTCATGTCGAAGTTGTTGACCTTTCGGCCTGGCAAAGTGTTCCGGCCACTGACGCAGGTCATCGCGGATCTGGAGAAGAAGAAGAATGGAGAGGAGAAGAAGTGAGGGAGACAAGAAGAAGAGCATTCCTCTGAAGAATCAACGACTGCCTCCTTCACTGGGTCACTCTTTCTCTTCATTCTATCTTGTCTAGATTGAAACTTCTCGATGTCCTTATTTTCTTTCTCTTCCTACTGCTTATCCCTTTTTATACTCTGCAATACTTACTTCTTTTTTTGTTTAACGTGCTACACTGTTTTAATGTTTATCTTCTTTTGGATGATTTTTATACATCCGATCGATTTGTTGTAAATCGATTTAAAATAAATTCAATTTAATTTGGCATAAAAAGACTTGCTGATTTCAGAAATTTGTCTGCGAATTCGTCGACAGCCTGATTCACAAAATTGAATTTATATTTTTGTGAATCAGGCTGTCGACGAATTTATAAGTGTATAAATATAACCCTAGATCAAAATTAGATGATAGACATAATAATATGCCACGTTAGATTTCGCGTTAGTTGTACTTTATGCATACGCATGCTTCATTTTAACTACTGACATTCTCTTCTTTAAGAAACACACTCCAACAATGATGTTTTTTTTCTCTCTCAGTATTTCAGTTACTTCCTCCTCTCATAATCGTATTTCTTTTCAATTTAAACTTACATTCGGATGCTTCTTCAAGTGACTGGTATTCAATCGAGAGTCTTGCGAACCTCCCATTCTACATAATTTACGTAAATAAATTTTTTTTTCAATATAATGATAAATCATAATTAAACCCTAACTAACGGTGTCTATTAGTTCAGCCTAAAGCATAAAACAGAGCCTTCGGAAATCTGCAGTTTGTCATGCAAACAGACATATGTAGATATGTATATGATGAAGTTTCAGACATTTGAGGGCTTTTCAGTTATATGGATGTACATATATGTATACGTACTTTTTAGTGATAGCTCTTTAATTATGTCTTGCAATATTCCAAGAATAAGAACCTCTCGTAAATACAGATGAAATCTTTTAGACATAAAACATTTGTCATGAAGATGACACAAAATTCAACTTTCCGCAATCGGACATCTTCAATGTTTCGCTGGAGACCCTGTGAAATTTATCGTTCTCACGCCTCGGTTTTTTTTTGCTGCGAATAACTCAAATGTACAATTATTGTACACCTCCAGCATTTCTTGATTTATAAATGAGTGTTCACCACTAAAAATTGTTGATTATTTCTAGTTCTGTATCCAAGTGATCGATCGCGTAAAGCAGAAAACTATGTAGCTAACAATCACAATTCCTGGAATACACTCGTTGCAATTCGGATTTTTTTCGCAACGCTCAAAGCCCTTTCTCCAAACTTCAGATCCAAATCTGTCCCAGTGCCTCCCCCGTAATCGAGGAGAGAAGTGCTTTGAGTGAGCGTGGAAGATTACTCGTGTTTCACTCCTTTAGAGCACTTCCTTCTCTCTCAACTCTCCCTATGTCTCTCTCTCTATATCTCTCTTTCTCTCTCTCTCTCTTTCTCTCTCTCTCTCTCTCCCTCGCGTTTAGAAGAACATGGTTGAGCGTTGCACGATGCGTAGGGGGAATCGTTTGGTAAAGGAGCCGGAATGGCCGTTGTCTATCTGGAGAAGGAAGTAAGGAAGTGTCGTGCTGCAACGGTTCCACTATTCTCACACAAACAACGTGCTCTGAAATGCGCACCGATGACCGTCTGGCCCTGTGGGAGTTGTAAAAAAAATTACGTGAAAAAACCTGGCATCAAAATGGAACGCTCGGGTAGGCGTGCCCTGTAGGAGTTTCGCTCCGATGCACATTTATTTGTCTCACTTTCTCTCTTTCTCTTATTATCTCTTACTCACTCCTTCTCTCCCTCCCCCTCACGCTCTCCCTCTCTTTTTCTATAATACTTAATTTCTCTCTCCCTGTCTCCAAACTTCGCTCCTCCCCCGAGGGCATCCATTTATTAGAAATAGAGGAGCAACAGAAAGTGCTCATAAGCGGCTTGGAGAATGGGAATGGAGACAATGATGACGTTGGTCTCATTAGGAAGGTCCTTCGTTCTCCACTTCTTTTACTGATGGCAGCCCCTTCCACCTCTCTGGTTGTTCTTCTGACCATGACTCCGAGAAGTTTCAAATTTTCTGCGAGACCCAAATCGCATTTTCACATGTATAAAAGAAAACTCTCACCATAGGTATAAGCACATATTTCCACTTTGTTTTTGCCTTTCCCTCTATATTTTATTTGTCATCACAACAGTAAGTTATGAGTATACATATTTTGCAAATCACAACAACGCCTGTCCTTCCTGAAAGATACGCCTACTCTTTTTTCTCTCTGAGAGTGGCTCAATTACCCAACTCGGAACTTGCCATTTGCTTATGCTCTTCGCCTCCTCTACTGTTTTATTTATTTATTTTTTCTAGTCTAGCGCCTACTACTCAGTCTCCGTTCTTTTTGTCTTACCATTAGTTCCAAAATTTCCTTTAAAAAGGAACGTGAAATGGCTGGCGAGCAATGTTCTGGCAGCTGCTTGTCATGGCCACAGCTTATGAAGTAATGAGGCTAGTGGTGGGAACGAAAGAGAAGTCATTAGCATTATGAGGAAGTCTCTTCGTGGTTCCCTTCTTCAGACTGTCTTCTTGCTTTTCCTTTCCTCCTTTCTTTCTTTCATCCTCGCCATCTCCGTGGAAGATAAGAGCGTGAAATTTTTTCCTCATAAATTACCATCCTTATAGGTCGAACTCGTATAAAAACAGCACTATTCGAAAGTTACTTTAGCATAAATGAAGGCTTCTCTCTCATTGTTAGTTCTGCTATTTGTTATTGTTGCTTGTGGTTCACTTTTTTCTCCTATCAATAATTAAATTTCTTTTCGAATTCACCTACTTTTTTTACACATTCAGAACAGTATTTAGCTGCATACTTCAGTACAAACATTGTGCGTGGTTGTTATTCTCATGCACGAAAACAAAATATCCTACTCTCCTCCATAAGGTTGTGATGAAAAATACGAAGATACTATTTTTGGTATAATTAATATGTTTTCTCCTGCGCTGCATAATTGAGGGAATTGTAGCTGACAATGAGTTTCCTGAGAACTTGGGAAGTTGATGCTTGTTTTCATATGTATGTATGTATGTATCTATGTACATACATATAAGTGAAGTTGAATACTACATTGTTACAAATTGGCCTGACAATTGTTATCGTTCTCTTTCTCATCCTCTATAAAGCTACACGGCCGAAGAGCATTCAATTCTTTTCATTCCCATGTCGTGCAGATTAGAAGCGATGGCTGCCTTCTTCTCTTCTCGCCTCCTTCTTGCTGCCCTTTGCGCACTTACCGTAGTCGACGCTTTCCGATCTTCACGCAATTTCTTGTCAGGAGAGGGAAGGAGCGAGAGAGAGAGAGAGAGAGAGAGAGAGAGATTGCAAGATGGAAGGAGAGAGGGAATGGGAGCGAGGCGAATGATGAGAATATTATCTAGTGTTTGCCGTCATTAATTAGTTGATGAGACAGATGATTCGCTCGATGAGTGAAAGCAGATGAAATAACGATAACAAAGTCTCAAAGGCTTTAAAAAAGGGGTGAATGTTTGCACGTCTCACATTCGTTAATTTCTTGACAGCGGCCAGCAGCAACAAGCGCCAGTGGCCGCTGCGGTTCCGGAGGAGCCGGCAGCAACAAGGGCAGGTTAGCCTTAATCTTGAGACATAGTTATAAATGAATTGGCATTGTAAGCCTTTGTAAAAATAATTTATTTCTAGCTATTGCATTAAATATAGTAAAATAGCGTACAATTAATAACCATACTTTATCACTGCATTCTTGACGCATCACAATCGTTTTAGACCAAACTATGCCCCTGTTTTTACAAAATTACGATGGATGAAAATAGAAAGAATGCTTGTTCAAGCCAATAAAACAAAGTGGCTGTTTGTGACTTCTTCGCATACTTGAGAGGAGAGTGACTCAGATGGACAATTCATGTGGACAAGTGACGTAGGAATGAATTCTCTTTTGAAGATGTGGTCACTTTAGAGTAAAAGTTGAGAGTGACTCATGGAGCCATAAGGAGAAAATACTAAATTGCTACTATTTTGTTGAAGTCTCATAAGTTTTGAGCATTGCAATTGAATAGTTCGACGGTGAGTTCACGGACAGCACTCGTTATCTTAATTGATTTCTTCAAACGTCACGTCAGTGGTAGTGTTGCATGCCGACAGAATATTGTTAGGGTTTAGAGAGGCCAGAGAGGGAGAGAGAGAGAGAGAGCGAGAGACAGAGAGAGCGAGCGAGAGAATGAGACGGAGATAGAACGGGGGAGGAAGGAACTTTTGGACCTCTCTAGATCAACGATGCGTGAATGAAGAGATTGTCTCCTTCCTTGGAACAATGCACCCACTTTCAACTCTCAACGCATTCCATTAGAAGACAATGCGCAATTCATTCGAGACGCTCCAGATTCAACCCTCATTTTTATGCACCTAAATGCAAGCTTGCCGTAGCAACTTTTTACAAAGTAGAAATAATAAGTTTAAATTAATACTAAATTCCTACTTGATCTGTCTTCAAATCAAATGTTACAGAATATAGTAAATTTGTGTATTTCTACTACTTCTGGCGACACTTTGCAGCCTTCCGCGCCTCTCTCTACAACCCGTACGCCGCATTCGCACAGAGGGGATCAGGCATGCACGGGCTCATGCGGGCACGCAGGGATCTCATCATTGATGCACTCCACCAGCTGGATGACCAGGAGTATTAGAGAAAGGAGAGACAGAGAGAGAGAGACAGAGAGAGAGACAGAGAGAGAGAGACAGAGAGAGAGAGTGAGAGAGAGAGTGAGAGAGAGAGAGAAAGAGAGAGAATGAGACATGTTTAGAGTGAGATAGTTACGGAGAGAGAATGTGAAATTAAATGCATTCATTTTTTGCTGGATTATGGGCATTCAACGTTTTCTGAAATTTATACGGTTAGCGTAGCAACTGATTATATTGTTCATCCAGAATAGAAAATGCGGATATTCTTTAAATTTGAGCTGTATTTCCAAAACATGCGACAGCTTGTTTAACATTGTCATCGTGAAATGTTAGCATTTGCGGTTTTGGACAACTCCAATTTCAGACATCTCGGCGTTACATTCAGAATAAAGATGACTTGTGAGTTTCCCCTTTGCCGTGGAGTTCGCTTCAATGTGCAAGTCTTTGCTTTCGACAATTTTTTTTGGGACCACGAAGGGGGTAGGCGTGCTTGCTTTCGATTATTTTATCTTTTTCAATTTGCATATTAGCATACTGGGAATTTACATATTCCTGAGGGCAATGCCTCATTGTTTCATTACACTGTTATTGCAGAAGTCAAAAAGTACAATCGAGAACAACTTACTAACCTAATTTGAATATCGGAACATCAAGTGCTATTCTACTTTGACTGATGAGGATAATTCAAGAGTTGCTAGATTCGTTCTCAAGTGAGCACGAATGATTACTAATGCAACTTTGAAACTGTTGGGTGTCTGTAGGAGTGTTTGGAATTCGTGGGAGGATTGAATGTGTACGTACTACATTTAATTTCCTAATGCACAGAAGAAAATTTTCTGTGTTCTAGAGCATGAAACGTCTGCATATTTTTATGAACTGCGCCTGCTTGATGATTGAAGGATGAACTCTAGGAGGGAAGGGAATGAGTGATTCAGGGCGGGCGGGGTCAGGAGAGATGTCGTCATCGAAGATGAGGAATCCGGGATGAGCCTCGGGCAGTTTGAGGGCCAGCGAGGAGTAGACAGAGAAGGCCCGGCGGAGTTTCGCCGAAAGTAGGAGCCTCGCCATGTCAATCTCAAGGGATTTATTAATGATAATTATTGTAAGTTAATAATAGTCTTCATTTTTGTTATAATAATTTTTTTTATTATACAAATAAAAACATGGAAGACAACTTAACAATACTAAAAGTCGAAAACCCAACAGTTTCCTCCGAGCTAGAAGAGAAGACCGAGGCGTCCACGGAAAGTTGGCCAGGGAGGGTAAGAGAAGAGGAGGGACAACCGGCCGACGCCATAACACGGAAAGGAAGTGACAGTCCGAGACGAATTGACATCTTATCAACATTCAATCTTCCAGTATTCAGAAAGCACATTACTGTATTCCGGCTGCACCAATTTTTTTTTTACATGTTTTAGAATCTTAATTCAAGGTACACTTTGGGTTTATAGTCCAATTCGCCGATAAAATAAGTGCAACTGTTACGAAATTAAGAAGTTGTTTATATTTAACGTCGCGGGGATATATCTAATTTTAAAAAATAAGATTCAACCTTTCTATGTACGTGTTGCAGTCCAATTTGGTAACAACAGAAGTACACTTCCAGTAGTTCTCTGATTATAATTTTAATCTTTCTGAGTTGATCTGTAGAGAAATCTTCTCAAGACCTCATTACACTCTTCTGAGCTCTCAACAGCTGGCTGCTTTCTCTACTGCTCTCCCTGCTCTCTTCTCTCTCTCCCCTTCCAATCTTTTCCCTCTTCAATGGCCGCCGACCCTTTCTTAGCCGCCGCCAACGACAGCGGGTGGAACTTCTGGTCAAAAGTCTACGAGGACGCCAAGCTCAGAGAGGACATCGCGCAGCGCAGCGCTGTTAGTTTTCCTTCTTTCGCTTTCAAAAATGGAGAAATTAATTTTAGAAATATTAATTTAAAAATGGAATAAAATTGCAGGAGCACCCGTCGATGGCTCTCCTCCTTTCCTCGCAAACTCTCTGCCAGTTCGGAGTCGTCATCAGCAATGTCCCGAGGATCGGCACGACTCAGGCCTCTCTCGTCCGCCAGCTCATCTCCCACCACGTCCGCGCCTCGCTTCCCATCGGAGACATCACCATCTCCAATCGCAGATGGTCAGGCCCACCAGTCCACTTCTCTGCCAAGCGGATTCTATTACTGCAGGATCGTTAGGCTTTACAAGAAGGAAGACGCCGAAGAAGTGGCTGGGAAACTGGATGGATTCCGCATGCGGGGCAAGCCTCTTTTCGTGCGAATGACAGGAGATGAAGTCGGAGGATGCGAAGATGTCAGTGAAAGGAGAAGTGAAGTAGTAAGGGAGGGAGAGAGGATTTCCAGGAAAGGAGAAGTAAAGAATTTAAGAAAAAAATTCTGCAATTTGCATACCGAGATAGGACCCACAATTTAAATTAGAAAAAAATTTCAGTGCTAATTAATAATAATTTTTTAACTGACCGCAAAAGATCTCAACATGGTAATTTACAATATGCCTAATTTGATTGTTTTTAGGGTGGAGCTCCGGTGCCCGTGAACCAGCCGAGTCGCCCCGTGGGGCCGAAACAGGCTCCGCCCATCCAGAGTCGCAGCTTGGAGAGGATTGCCACGTTGCAGGGAATCATGAGCAAGGACGCCGTCTGGTCGGCCAGGGACTTGGCGGAGTTGGCGGCATTCAAGAAGTCTGCGTTTCCTCCCATTTCCGTCCCTTCTTTCTTTCTCCGCCTCTTCCTTTCCTCAATCTCTCCCTTCCTTTTCAGAGAACTCTCCTCAGCCCTGTCCGGTCTGCCTGGGGCGTGCTGCTTCCTGTCGGCTCTGTCCTCGATGGCTTGTCTCCGCTGGCCTGGCCTTGTCTCTGCCGCTCTCTCCCTCTGGCCCCTCGGTCTCGTTCGTCTCTTCCCCTATGATTTCCGTCTCATCGGCCGGCAGATTTCACTGATCGGAAAAGATGATCCGACCGCCCTTCACCGCATTGCCAACGACGATGTTCGTCTTCATTACATTTGCTACTATCACTTATATTATATTTAAAAAGAAGATTTGATCATTATCTCAATGGATTACATTCTACATCCTTGAGGGAGTTCCGGGAGTGTCGAAGGACGAATGGGAGGAAGTGGCCGCGACGAATCTGCGGAATGAGAACCAGCTCATCTCGTATGCCACTGCCTTTCTCTCCCACTTCGGACCGCAGCATACGAAGGTTTGCTCAAATTAATGAGCAACTCAATATTAATCAAAATTTGAGCTAACAAAAAATATTGAGCTATAATTTGCAGATTGACATGGCGTGGCGTCTGCTGGCGGCGATGCTCCGCCCGGTCTTCTCGGTCTCGCCCTCCTCGCTGGCTCTCACTCTCGCCGTGTCTCATCCCGCATTCCTCATCTACGATGACGTCATCTACCTCGCGAACTCCATTCAGCACCGTCGCCTTCTACTCGCCGTCCTCCAGCCACTTCAGTCCCCGCCCGTCCAGTCTCTCTTTGCCCCGCCCCTTCAGCCGAACATGGCCCCGCCCATCTAGCTCCTTCTAGTCCCGCCCATCCTGTCTCGAGCACTTCCATGAATCATCAAGCAGGCACAGTTCATAAAAAATATGCGTTTGGATGATTACGAGACATTGTAAATGTGTAATTGGAATGGGTTATCTAGGGGAGCGAGCGATAAGATACGATAGGATAAGTTGGCCCTCGATAAACTAAATGGAAATAAAGAAGCGTATCAATTCTATAAATACGTTTGACTTTATGATTGTAATAGGCTTAGGCCAACGGTAAGAGTCTTAGACTAATTCTAAGTTCACTGACCTACATACAGTACCGTCCAACATTGTTGGGTCCGCGATTAATAGGATTAATTAAATTAATTTAAATAATTCAAACTCAAATTTTGGAGCGGGGACGCATCGTCTTGTGGTTTTCTTTACAGGGAAGTGATTTTGCGGTATGGAATAAGTATTCATCAAGTTAAATTGCGAAAATGTCATAAAATGACAGAAATCTGAAAGGTTGGCTTTTCCACCCTGTTTAGCAGCAGTTTTGCATGAATTTCAACATTTAAGCCTCAAAAGTCGTGTAAAAGTAAATTGAATGCTATTATTAATTATGAAATCGTCCCACAAACACAACGAAAGCAAAATTGTAGCGGAATAATCACAAATAACAATACTCTAGTTTTTCGAGCATGCTTCTGGCATGGTCCGGCAGCGCATTGTGCTAAAGACCGGGCAAAACCACCCTTTCGGATTTCTGTCATTTTATGATATTTTCGCAATTTAACTTGATGAATACTTTTTCCATATCGCGAAATCACTTCTCTGTAAAGAAAACGACAAGAGAATGCGTCCCCGCTCCGCAATTTGAGTTTGAATTATTTAAATTAATTTAATCAATCCTATTAATCGCGGACCCAACAATGTTGGACGGTACTGTACTCTCTGGATGAAGACTCCGCGATCGTTTCGGTCATTCGGGTTCACAGATGGGAAGTTGCGACCGCCGTGCAGAGTCATGCCGAAAGGAGTGCGACATCGACTACCGTAATCTTCCTTTCGTGGTATGATCACTTCGCGGCAGGCGCCCAGATGTGGATTGTGTAGAACGCCGAAGCGAATGTGGCAACCCGCCGCCAGAATGGCCTGTGCAAGGATGTCAAGTAGCAATAGAAGGTGAGAGAGGGAGGAATCCTTCAGACGACTTACGAAATGAACCGTGTCTGCCGGAATACCTCGCGCAGAAACACCATTGATGCTGATGATTTGGTCTCCAAAGCGGAGTGGACTGGATGCTGCCGGTGAGTCGGGCTGCAACCCATGTTATTGAATTTTCTTCAATTTGGAATAATCAAAGGCGGACACTGTCACGACTTGCGTGTCATTATAGTGTCTTCATATATACGCGAAGAAAACTGGTAGGCTCTTCAAAAGGAGGCACGCGGACAGTGGCGCAGGAAGCAACCACGAAGCCGAAGAGTTCATCTTCTTCTCGTCTCAGTTCGACAATTTCCTTAGACCTCTCAAAATGTTTGAGGTAATAAGTTATATGAAGGAAGATAAAAATATTTTCACACCAGCGCAAGTTCGAAATCATGCTGCTGAGGCAGTACTGACGCCATTTAAACGGCTGCTGGATAAGAAACAACTAGATAACTGAAGAATATGTAAAGTTGTACAACCAATATTAATATACAACTCTAATTTATATTTAAAAGCTTTCGAAAGCTCATAGAGAAATGAATCTTTATTATTCCCTTTCAAGGAACATGAGTAAATGTTACAGAATAGACGAGAACAAAACATCCCTACAGTCTTCGGAAAGAAGTTCTGTATCGAGATCACAAGGACAATCGCCTATATACAACAAGAAGGAAGGGATAGCTCCCTGTCGAATATAAGTAACAAGGTTAAGGTTCACCTGGAACCAGCGAAGAACGAAATGTAACAACGAGAGTGAACTGTTACAGAAGAAAACCGGTAGATATTTAGATCGGTTAAGAGTAGCATGGGAAACAGCTGATTGTGAGGCGGCACAAATGACACAAAAAAATAACATTATAGCGGGGACGGGGAAAGGGCTTATTTAGCAGCAGCGGCGGCAGCTGCAGGCTTACCCTTGACCACGGCCTTCTTGGTAGCCGGCTTCTTCGCGGCCTTCTTTGGTGACTTGGCGGCGGCTTTCTTGGGAGTCTTGGCTGCGGCCTTCTTCGGCGACTTCACTGTCTTCTTGGCGGCGGCGGGCTTGGCAGCCTTCGGCTTTTCGGCCACCTTCGGTTTAGCTGCGCCCTTCTTCGCAGGCGACTTCGTCTTCTTCACGGCCTTGGGCTTGGCGGCAGCAGAATTGGTTTTGGCGATGACCGGCTTGGAGGGCGAAGCGACGGCGGCCTTCTTGGCGACGGGCTTCTTGACGACCTTCCTCGTGGCCTTCTTCTCCGTTGTCTTCTTTTCGCCGGCGAGACGGAAGGAGCCGGACGCTCCCGTGCCCTTCATTTGCTTCAGCAGACCGTTCGTCGTGCCGCTGTTCAGCGCCTTGCGGAGACGGGCGTTCACCTGAACAAGGTTTTCGCCGACTTTGTAGTTCTGCACGATGTACTTCAGGATGGCAGCGCGCGAAGATCCCTTGGAGTCCTTGAGCTCGGCGATGGCCGCCTTGACCATGTTGGCGTATGGAGGATGCGCTCCTGGCACGGCTTTAGGCCTAAGGCCAGCGGCGCACCACCAATACGCCTTCTTCGGCGTCGCTGCCTTCTTCGGTGCGGGAGAAGGCGCGGCGGCCACCACCGGAACATCAATGGTCGCTACTTCGGTCGACATGACGAGAGGAGAGAGCGAGGATGAGCAAACCCAAACTTGGGTAAATGAGCTTCGTTTGAGTAAAATGGATTGTGAGGAGCACCCGTACTCATTATGCTGCCAAAACTTTTCACACTCTTTTCATACTTCATGATTAGATTACATTTATGTCTTGACCACCGGTGGAGCGTCTAATTTACTGAGATGAATGCTAATCGCCCTGCTACATTCACTTCATTACAATGTACAGTATCAACGCATCTCTTCAAACAAATACATTTACTTTGTGATGTCAACGGAAGTAGGGAGAACAATATTGGTCTAGCGGCCGAGGTAAACGGAGGCAACGGCGCTGCGGAGCTCCTCCAGGTTGCCCTGAAATGCAATGGAATTCACAATATTCTCATATTCGAATTCACTTTAAAGTTATCAAATACAAGACCTCAGTAGCGTTGCCAATCTGGCGACGGACGACTTGGATCTCCTTGGCTTCGATTCCCGTGGCGAGATTAGACGAACGCGGTTCGTAGAAATATGCGCGATGGCCATCGTAGTAGAGGCCTGAAATGACAATAGAATATTCTGTTTGAATATGAGAACTATGAGAATAGAATATTCTGTTAGAACATTCAAATTATCAATATGCATATTAGAATTCCAGTTATTTTAGAATAAATTATTCCTACGCATATTCTAGACTGTTTTTCTGCCTACCACGGTCGGCATCGTAGAAAGCGGGGCGGCCGCGGTACTCCTTGGAGACGTGCTAAGGCGCCTCGTAGCGCGAGCCGTAGCCCATACCGAGAGGAGCAGGCGGGAGGTATCCGGACGGGGGAGCCTGCTGGTACTGCTGCTCGCGGGGTTGGAGGTGCATTCCGGAGCGGTGCTGGAGAGGAACGAGATTGCCGGGCGCGCTGTAGGAAGGAGCCTAAAATGAGTATTGTTCCAGAAAGTTTTCGATTATTTCAATTTCTTCACCTCAACCGCTGTCTTGACATTCGAATTCTCGGCGTAGTAATAGGCCTGCTGGCCATCATAGTGGATTCTTAAATGGTAATAAAATGATAATGGCATAGGCAAGCATTTCCACTGGAAGTGCAATTGATGCCTGGTGGTTTCCTTCGCAATCACCACTGCTATCGACTGGAAGGTCAGCCTTAGTCAGTACCTCATTCCACCTCTTGTTCTGGCCCTCTCGCCTAACCCTTGACGGCGTCGTAGAAGGGCGGGCGGCCTAGGTACTGCTGAGTGAGCTGAGGCGGCGCGAGCTGGCGGCTGCATAGCTGTCCCCGTAGAGCTCCTTGTGCAGCGCGGGAACCGCGTGCGAGGGAGCCTAAGCAGACTTTTCACTCATTGCTATCAATATTCAAATTACAGAATATCTAAATCATTTTCGCTTGTTATTCGCGTGGAAGTTGGCTCTCCAGCATTTCGTTTTTGCCATTTCTCACTGCGTTCTTTCTCTCTCGCTCGCTTGTTTTCGTCCCACCTTCTCAATCGCCGTTGCGACATTGGTAGCGTTGTCTCGGTAGTAGTATGCACGTTGGCCGTCAAAGAAGAGTCCTGAAGAGATTCTGTCTTAGATCGACAGCAGAGTCAGAAGAATCTCTCAATCCCTCACCGAGGTCGGAGTCGTAAAACGCGGGCAGCTTAGCATCCACGAGAGGCTGGGAGACGTGCATCGGCGCCTCCACACGGTTTCCGTATCCCTGGACGTGGTAGTCGAGGGGAGGGGGAGCTGTAAGAAATCTCGAATTTGCCCACAAGAAATGAACGAAAGCTATGTATGTAGATAGGGAAGGTGGAAGAAGTAGGAAGAAATGGATAGAGAATGAAGGAAGGCAGAGAAACTGACAGCAGACAGCCATTTTCGCAGCGAGAAGAGCCTTCGTTGTCCACAGGAAGTGATGAGAAGTACCTAATCTGATTGCTTTTATACACTCCAAATCGTCTAAAAATTTGCTTTTTCATAATAAAGTGCAGAGTGCTTGTAAATATCCTTTTGACGTTTCGTTAGTGCTTTCAGAATGGGTATCGAATGACTCTCAATATATTTGCATGCTGCAAAAAAAGTGAAATTAGAATATTGAAAATAGTGAAAAAAAATTAGAATAATTTATTCATTATTTTTTATACGCATGGTAAGAAATTACAGTTTTGAAATATTTATAAGAACTGAGCACAATTTGAATATGCAAAAAATTGGAGCATTCGAATATTCAATTTAATTTTTTAACGAAACTAGGTCGCTTATTGTTGGTATATTCGAGCTTTTTACCGAGTTGGTTTGTTCTTGTTAGTAAACTTGAATTTTTTTACAAACTCGGTAATAATCATCAGGAATTAGAATACCGATAGAATAAGCAGGAAACTATAAAAGATTGTCAGTGGTGAAAATAGCGAAGTATTGGTGATTTAGAGAAGGTGAAAGGAGTGGGAGTTCTTTTATTCCGATTCGCCCGAACCTTTAGAGCAACTCTCGAAAGCACATCAGTTAGACTTACATCGTACTGACCTTTCTGAAGATTACTGACTTTTCGGCAAGTTCGTGACATCTTCAAGGTACATTTCAAGTACAAATATATGTAACAAAAACATAACAATATCGAATGCACTTAAGAACAATATTCAAATGATTTTCGCTCCAGCAAGTATAAATACAGAAAATTTGAGATGTAGCATCAGTCCTCAATTCAACGCTCCACAAACAACATCCGCATCATCCGCGTTCCCAGGTCGTCTGGCATCCCTCGCTCATCCCTGCCCTCTTTGTCTCTAGCCTCTCTTCTCCATGGAGAAGGAACTCGTCAATGTGCCCTATTACCACGGGCTTCTGCCTCGTGAGGACGTCAAGGTAATTCATTTAAATCGAAGAAATGTTTTTAAGACTTTTGAGTGCTAAATAAATAATGTCTCCCAATTTTCCTAAAATATTTTTTTTCCAGCAATTCCTCGAGAATGCTGGAGACTTTCTCGTGCGAATGACGGAGCCCTCTGAGCCGGGAAAGCGAGAATTTGTTCTCTCTGTTCTCGTACAGGTAACATTTATTTATGTATTAAATATAAATATATTTATGTATAATGTATATAAAAATCAGGGCTAAATACCATTTGATAATTGTTAAATTGAAACGAACAATGACTTTCTTTGCAGATCGACGGTTCCGGCCGGAACACCAAGACGAAGATCGAGAATCTGGCGGAGGTTAAGGACGAAAGCCCGGGAGGAACGAAGAAGGGAGCGAGTGGTAGCAAAGTGGTCAGAAAGCCATCGAGAAATATCGTCAACTATGAGTGGAGACAATTGAAGGACAATGCAAGTGGGAAATGAAGTCGCAAAGCGACCGGAATTTAAGAAAAGATCTAAAAGAAAAAGAAGAGAAATGTTTTATAGAAAAGTTGAAATCATAATAGTAGTGCAAAGGACAAAATAAGTGGTGTTTGGAAAATTTGCAAAACAAATTGTATAGGCGCATATAAATGCTATTATGAAATGACATTGAATGGTTTGAGAATGAGCTTTGCAGCCGAAGCACTACGTCATCAACCGGACGGAGGACGGGAAGTTCCACATCAGGAAGGAGGTATTCGACTCCGTCACCAACCTGATCGACCACTACGTCAAGAGCAAGACCAGCCTCAACGCCGTCAGTTGGAAGGGGGACCAGCATTCTAGAGAGAATATGGCAAGAGGCTTGCAGAAGTTCGAGGTGCACCTGACAAAGCCGGTGGCCCGTCGTCACTGGCAGCTCAGCCACGACGCCATCGACCTCACCCAGAAGCTCGGCGAGGGCGCCTTTGGAGAGGTAGAGAAGAGGATTACGATGGATTAATGATGTTGCTTCTTCTCTCTCCTTGTAATTGTTTCCTCTCTCCATTCAGGTCTACAAGGGAGTGCTCACGAAGACGGCAGGCGGCAAGAGCGAGAAGGTTGACGTGGCAATCAAACTCGCCAAGCTCGACAACATGACCAAGGACCAGGTCAAGGAGTTCATGCGAGAGGTAAGAATTCATCCGTTCTCTCTGCGTCTCTCTTCATCCCCTTCTCTCTCCATCCCTCTGCCCTCTTCATCCATCTTCTCTCTCTCTCTCTTTCACTTTCTCTCTCTGCAGGCTCGCACGATGCGTCACTTCAAGCACCCTCACGTGGTCTTCCTCTACGGCGTGGCGGCCACGCAAGTGCCGCTGATGCTCGTCATGGAGCTGGTCGGCGGTTCTTCATTCTTATCCTCTTTGTCTCCCTCTCACCTATTCAATACTTTGTAGGCCAAGGACGGCGCGCTGGATTCTTACCTGGAGAAGCACAAGGAATTGACCTACGAGAAGCGGGTCGAGATGTGTGCGCAGGTCCATCATCTCAGTTCCTTTAAAATGAGTCACTTAAATAGTGAATAGGAAGCCGAAGAACCTTTCAATTTCAGGCGGCGTGGGGGATGGAGTACCTGCACGAGAAGAACTGCCTTCATCGTGATCTCGCCGCTCGAAATTGCCTCTACGGAGACGATAAGGTAAAGCGTCCCTTTAACAAATACAGTTTTATCTTAAACTAAAACAGAATAATCAATAATTTTTTTTTATTTCATATGAATAAAAATGCGCAATTGCAGGTGAAGATCTCGGACTTTGGCCTCTCGCGCGCCGGCCCGAGCTACCAGATGGACCCGCGGAATCGCGTTCCGATTCGCTGGCTCGCGCCCGAGACCATGACGACTTCGAAGTACTCCTTCAAGACGGACGTCTGGAGCTTTGGTCGGTCGTCTACAGTATCTCGATCGTTTCCACTGGGGACCCAAGCCCCATTTCACTACCACTGATGATTGAGTGTTTTCCCTAATTCAGGCATCCTTATCTGGGAAATCATGAACTTTGGAGAGGAGCCGTATCATGGGAAGAACGTCAGGGAGGTGCTTGCATTCGTCCGTGGTGGCGGAAGGGTGGGCACGGAGAACATGCAGGTCGATCTCTCCGAGCTTGTCACGGTCAGCTCAATTTTATACTAGAAAATACTGTATAAAGAAATTATATTGTGAAAAAACTGTCTTATTTCTTTAATGTTTGTTCCATTCCAGGAGCATATCCTGGCGGTGAAGCCAGAGGAGCGCTTTTCGATGTGCCAGATCGCGCGCGAGCTGGAGAAGATCTCCGAGGCGGCGAAGCCCGCCGCGCCCTCCATCATTTCCAGCGGCCCCACTATCCGCAACACGGTCGGTTCTCCTTTCTTCCCTCCCTTCACCAAAGTCATGCCTCCCATTTTCTATCTCTTCTACCCGTTTTCTTTGAGAAACTTGGCAACAGCGATCAGCAGGAGAAGACTGTTCAGTCGGTTAGTTCCTTCGCTTCCTCTCAGTCTACCCTTTATCGTGTCCTTCTTCCTCTTCTTCCTACAGTATACTCTCCTATTCAGGCGGTTTCCGTGGTCTCCCCCGACCCCGTCGTGTCTTCCGCCGTGATCGTCGGCAACACCAAGTCGCGCCGTCGCGGACGCCGCCACAATCGCCATGCTGCTTAGGCCACGCCCAGTCAAGCCACGCCCACTCCGCAAGCCACTCCCACCCCGTCTCCTTGTCCGACTGACTTCCATCAGCTCCCCTCTAGTATCCTATCCATAAAAAGATGGCTTCAGCAAGTTCGTGCATCACAGATTTGAATCAACTTCCTTTCGATAAGAAATAGGAAAAAGACTCCTCGACCTTGTGTTTTCTTTACTTTTCGCCAAATTGTAATGAAATACATATACTGTTCCTTTTTCTTTACATTTAAATGTCTGAACGAAGAACAGTTTGTCAATTTCAAGAGAACTGTCTAGGAAAAGTGGCTTGTTGGAATGAATTCTTATTGGACGAATGAAACTCTTACCTTTGTTAGTGCAGAACAGGGAAATGGAAGTATGAGTGGAGAGCAAAATTGAAAAGAAAAATCTTCCATCAATTGTGATTGAAATTGAAACTAGACGAAACATCGTCGTTTCAAGTCTGTAAACCGTACAAATTCTCATAAGGCGAAGACTACCGTTTGTTAGGGGAAAAGAAATAACAACATCATTTGGCTGTCAATTTACTTTTTATTTATTCTCCTCTTTCTTTTTTATTTCACAATGTCGCTCTCTCCTTCTCAGTCTCTCTCTCTCTCTCTCTCTCTCTCTCTCTCTCTTCTCTCCCTCTTTATCTCTCACTCTCTCTCTCTCTCTTCTCTCCCTCTTTATCTCTCACTCTCTCTCTCCCTCTCTCTCTGTCTCTCCATCTGTCTCGCTCTCTGCATTTTCCTTTCCCGCAGTATCTCTCTCTCTCCGTCATTTCATTTTTCAGTATTACGGTTTCATAAATTTCTAACCTCATTGGTGATCTTGTCATGTCCTCTTACAATTAATGAGCTGGCTTTTAAAATGCATGTTCTTTAATAACCAAATTACTAACACAGCTTAAGAACAAATTAAGATAAAAAGTGAGAGTGGGTAGTGCAGTTTTCCTCGAATGAGATGTCATAATGTAAAAGAAAAGTATTCATTTTTGAGCAGGAGTATTGGCAAGATGGAAGAAGACGATGCGATATCGCCGCTGCAGAGTGAATCGCTGATTGCCGTGAATATGTTTGCCAGTCTGAAACTGTTCAATGATCAAGATGAATAGTAGGCTAGGCTGACTAGATAGATTGTTTACCGCCTCAAGGGGTTCTTTATGCACTCTGGCAATGTTCCCTCGCCTTCGACAATGTCACCTTTGGGTTCCTAATAAAATTATTTTAATACTGACAATGTGTTCTTCAGAGATTAAAAAATTTATTTTAAAAATGAAATAACGAAACGATTTTTAAGCTTTGGAATATTCCAAATGATCTAAAAGACCGTTGTGAATTCCTCGGGTTGGTAGCCGTCGCAGACTCGAATGCGCACATCTCCGGGATGTCTGCGAATGAGCGCGGTCACTGCCAGTGGTTGTGCAGCAACACATTCACGCGGCCAACCTAACGAGAACATCGTTTTATAGGCTTTGTTGGTCTGTATCAAAATATCTCTTTCTTTTTTCTTTCACTCCCAATTGCTGTCAGTTCTCTCGCCACGGTGGTTAAGATTTATCTTTGTCCCACCCCTCCCCCCCCCCCTTACTCTTGCTAACCTTAATGATCCACGTTCCAGGTAAGAGACCCGCTGACTCGGCAACTCCACCCGGAGTCACCTAAAGGGAATATTTCAATATTTGTTTTTGAATTATTAATTCACAGGAATCATGTTTATATGGAACACACAAAATGAAGCATGACATACATATGTAAGCATGAGAAAATTCCGCAAATACCGAGATTGTATCTTTACAGTTGTAAGAATGTACATCGGTGTTAAATACATACATAAGTATGCCTCGTCGCTACGACTTAAAAGTGACTGCTGATGGCCTAATATATTAAAATTCATTTCACATACAAGAAACAATAAACCTAATTTTAAATCATGACTGAAGACATTTCTCTCGCCTCCTCTTGTCTATCACTTTGTTGTTGTGTGTCAGCTTTCCTGTCCTAACATTTGATTTCCCGTTTCCTTTTGCTGTTCGCGGGGCGTCGTGGCGGGCGCCTGTGAGCCAGTGTCTAGGCCGCAGAGCGGATGGAGTGAGTGAGAGGAGGAGTCCTGTCGGTGGTGCGGCAAGCGGAGACCGGGCGTCCGCGCCAAGCGGGGCGTCACTAGGCGCCGCCGGTCGGAGGACGGGCGGGGCCGGGTGGCCAAGGAGAAGCGGACGGCTCAGGTCCGAAAGGAAGCAGGCAAAAGGTTCCGCGCCTTGACAGTGGCCGGGTCGCGCACGCGAGTTCGCCCCCGCCGATCAGCCTCCTCGATACCTCACGACTCCCGCTCATTTTTTTTTACCGTTTTTGCCTGAATTTAAATTTTATGCGCAAACACAATTTATTTATAATTCCAGTTATTTTTTGAGATTTCTCTTTATACAACAAAAACTAATGAACATAGATATTGTCTTCAACTACAGCGGAGTAGATCACCAGGATATTGATTGTATTGATTAAATATACATATAGAGCCAGTGTTTTGTGACAGAAATATGCACATTCCGATGCATCTCAGTGGAAAACGAAAGAGCTAAAGAATGAGTACTAGGGAGAACGACATTCTGTTTGAGTTGCCATTCTCTTCTCAGAGCACGAATTATTTGTAAAAGCAGCTTGGGAGAGAACAGACTAAGTCTGAAGGCGAGTATATTTAACCTGCCAGTTCCCGCTCGAATTACGGCTAAAAGAAGTACATCATTGCTGCTTCGTCTGTTTAGGCAGGGAGCGAGAGAGTGTTAAAGAAAGGAGAAACAGAGGAGCAGGAGAGACAAGCAGACAGAAGAAAGAAGCGAAGAATACAAAGTAATGGAGCAAAAAAAAAATCCTTCAACTCGCCGGTATATAAGACGGTCTGTCAAACTCTGGAAGCACATCAATTCCTGATCTCTTATGTTGTATAGCCAGTAATTTGTCAATTCCATATCCATGTCTAGAATGTCGTCTTCCCTCTCTCTCCTCCTCGCTGTCATCGTCGTCCTCTGTGCCTTTTCTGCTGTTTCTGACGCGTGGCCCGGCTACGGATACGGATATGCCTATGTAAGTTCTACAAGAGAATGTTTAAAATAAGTTGTTTTTAATGTCCCAAGAAGGTCAACGAGACAATGAAGGACCACGCCCCAGTCAAAACTATGTTGATGTTTTCGCAATTAATGAGAGCGCCGAAGGTAAATGTTTTGGTACTATTCAGGGCTACCCATACTACGGTCGCTACTTCGTAGCGGCCGGCAAGCGAGAGGCTGGCTTCGGACCGGCCATGCACGAGCAGGCTTGACGAGGAAACTGACATCCACTCTCATGCTTTGCCTTTTCCTACTCATCAATAAAACAATTCCAATTCATTTGATTTGTACAAATAAATATCTAACAATAAGGACCCTAGCACCATTCGCTATATATTGCGGTGCTTCCCAATTTACAATGGATCAGGTTTATCAGTATGAGAAGAGGACCATACACGCGTAGACAAACAAAGAGGGGAACAGAAGCGGAAGATAACAGGAGGGAGAGAGAGAGAGAGAGAGAGAGAGAGAGAGAGAGAGAGAGAGAAAGACGGGACGTGGATAGACGGGAACGGGGATCTGGGAAAGGACGAAAGGAACCAAGGGGCTCAGAAAAAAAACTCCGGATACCTGATGGTAATTACCACTTACCATGTGTATACATGAGAGAGGGGAGGGACAACATGGAGTGGATACAAACTATACGAGAACAAGAGCCAGACATATTATGCATAACATATATGTATGTACATACAGACATCGAAATATGCTTCTTTTACTCTCAATGCAATGGAATGCCCTATGTGGCAATGATACTTTGAAGTTCTGAAAATAAATGTTATCTTATAACGAAGAAGACATACACATCCTTCCTTCGTTACAGATAATTTACTTGATATTTGCATTAGGAATCTCAGCCTATCATATAATATTTAGTGCGTTACGAACAGTACGGATTTTTATAGTACAAAAATAACACAGTACATGTTAAACTTCGCAATTCAAGGCACACCGAAAATCCTTCAGGAATTTCCTAAAGTTTACTTTTGCTCGTCTCCTATTCTGTTGGTTGGTTTTGTATCGTTCCGCATTTTGGGGGTATCGTACCGGTTACTAGCTAGTATTCGCATCATTACGCTTTTTGTTGGTGGGCACATGCCTCTTCCTCCTTGACTGATATCGATTGCCTAGTCTTTGCATACCTATGCTTTTCTACATTCTGTTATTTCTGGGAAAATATGCCGTTCTTTTCTTTTAAACTGTTTCCTAACAATAAGAGCCAAAAGGAAGACTTGCGATTGAGGTTGCAGTCATGTTCCGCCGCTTCTCCACCTCGCTTGGCCGCCTCGCCACCGCGGGCGCCGGCGTCCAGCTTGGCGCTGCTGCTGCTGTCGCTCTCACCGACAAGGAACTCTCCAAGAAGCCTGAGTGGTTCGACTTCCTCATTCCAAACCTATTACTTGTTTTTTTTTAAATTCCAATCAGTGTTTTGATCAAACTTGGTTAATTACCACTCATCTTGGTCATGCTAGGGTCCATGAGCAAAATGAGTGGTAACTAACCTCGCGAGTGAGTGGAAGGTCGTGATGGTTTCACAACTCTCAAAGCTCCATCATCATCCTGCCCAAACAATGGAAAATAATGATATAGCGTACATTTTATTGTGGATCCTTACAATTGCAATCATTCTTGTTCATAAAGGGCAGCTAGCATCTTCCGTCTGATATTGTGCTCCTTCCTGCAGGTACCAGAACAGCGTCCGCTCCCTGGAAGAGGTTCTGAAGCGGCTATCTCGCTATGGCTTCATCGAGAGCCCCTCCACTCTCGACGAGGCACACGCCGCGCTCAAGGAGTGCGTGTTTATCTTATCCATTTTCACACTTAAAGTGCTGGTCATTGGAAGGCAACTAAAGAGTATCTTATCATGGACTTCATTTTATTAACCGTTTGCTATCAGAGCTGAAATAGGTCTGACCCATGACAGGGTTGTTACCTCCGGGCCGTAGGCCTCCGGCACTTTGTAACCCCCGGGAAGGCCATTTTCCACTTATAACCCCTCGGGTTTATCAATTTTTCTCATTGTAATCCCCCGGCCCAAACTCAGAGACAGGCAATATTTCAGCACTGTTTGATATACTCAAATCTCCAAACCTTCGTGGCTCCAACACGATGCACCATTTTAGTCGAATGGAACTGCTTTCAGACACGCGGACCTGCACAACACTGAGCTGCAGTGGCGAATTGCTCGCGTCCTCACCGAGAAGGCCGACCTCACCAAGGACACCCAGGAGCAGCTCCATCTTCTCCATGAGGTCAACTCTTGCTGGCTCGTTTGGTAAAACTACGTTTGCGGCCGCCATATTGATCGTTTTGATATGAAAGCCTTAGAAAATTATTTTGCACGAAGGAGGATCACGAAGTGACGTCATCAAGAATTCTTTCAGGCCAAGGAGGCCGCGAAGAAGGCTCTGGCCGTCGAGCCCGCCAAGGGATCCGCCGGAGCTCACAAATGGTGTGTCTTTCATTTTGAAGACGCAGAACTGGAGACGAAAGATTAATTCCTTGAAAATTGAAGTGTTAATGCAATTCGTGGAAAGGATGTGTTTTCTTTAATGTTTCACCAGCAATGAATGTCCTTTTCCCCAGGTACGGCATCATCCTGTTCAAGCTGGCGAAGCTGGAGAAGAAGGCAAACTTGGAGGAGGAGGCGGAGCAGCACTTCGGCAAGGCCGCAGCCCTCGACCCCAAGGACCCTTACACCCTCCACTTCCTCGGTGAGTGGAGAATGGCTCTTCTTTCTTATTTCAAATTTGTAATGCGGGATATACTGCAATGTCATATAGTTAAAAAGAACAAGTCTATCGTCAATTGTAAGCGTCTTTAAGTGAATTGTTGATTCCCCATTTTGATTCGTAACTTTTGAGGTGTGATCCAGTACGGCAACAAGAAGTACGCGGACGCCATTACGACGCTGAACAAGGCTGAGGCCATCCGGGTAGGGATGCAGATCTTGCTTATTCAATACCCTGTACAAGTAGAGTAATTACAATGATGAAAGACGCTCATGGCCAGGTCTCTTCCTACTATTTTTCATCTTGCAGATTACAAAGAATGAAAAAGTCTGATTTGAGTTTTTGTAATCTGATTTTAATGCTATTTATTCGCTTTTATGGTGTAATTCCACAATGGAGATTATAAAGAAATATAAATAAAGGAACGTGTTGTAGGCTGGCTTCTCGCCGTCGAACCTCTACTACCTCGGAGCAGCCCAGAAGGGGGCCGGCAACAAGGCAGCTGCCATCGAGTCTCTCAAGAAGGCCTACAACGCGCATCCCAGGAACAAGTGCGACTCCAAGGTACGGTACTTGTAAAAGATACTGTAGTGGTACTGTCAGGGTGCTAATCTATTTACCTTATTTTCTTTTTTATTTGCCAATATCAGCCATGTTAAATAATTTTTATTTATTATTAAGGCGAAGTCTTCCGCGAAGGGTCTGTTGACCTCGCTGGGAGTGAAGCCGGAGGAGTACGTTGAGGACGAGCTGTAAGTGGTCAGGGCAGGCACGGGCCGATTGGTAGATTTGGTAGACACCACCTTGGTTGCAATGCATCCGAGCTCTGTGTTTTATTCTTAGTTTTTTTTTCAAACAAATGCTTATCAAATACTGAGACATCTATTTTTTCATAGTTTATTTCTCAACTGGTTTCTTATAGTGCACAGTTTGTTGTAGAATATTCTCAGAGGAATAAAATTGTCCGCCCAGGAAGTTCGTACGTTACTACACCTTTGTGACAATTTCACTAATTTATTTAACATAAGAGAAAATGGGAAAAAGAGACATGCAGTAAAATAAATGGTGTGAAAACTAATATTCCAAGCAATTGGAAAATAGGGAGCGTACTCGTAGCATTTTGTAATTTTTGATCTCGGCTTCTATCAATTAAAACCAATCAATAGCCGGGTTGTGCTGCCGACAACCAGAAGAAGAAAATGGCACCTATAATTTAAAACGAAATGAAGGACGAACAAAGAAGTGAAGTCAGTTCACATAGGCAGTCAATTTCATTGGGAAAAGAGACCGTAGAGGGCAGAAATGGAGAACCGAGAACAATTGGTGACTGGTCTCGAAGATGCATTGGTTCATAAAGACAACTCTGTTGACTGATACATATTCATAATACATGACGAGAAAGGAGTATAATGCAATGAAACCTGCCAGGAAACCAAGCAGAAGCTAGCGAAGAATGCCTTGGGAACTTTGACCGGAAACAATGGAGAGCAAAGTGACTACTGTAGGAGCAAATCGGATGACTGTGGATGGTACCCTCATGTGGCATGGGCAGAAACGAGGAGTGAAAGAGCGACTACAGTTTTGGTGCAGGAAATACGTGAAACATATATAATTATGAGCAATTAAATATGAAATTACTTGCATTTCCATATCGCTTTATCTACTAATAGATAGATAATGTTAGTGTTCTGTGGTAGATTGTACGACACAACTGTTCAAGTTGTGGATGCAGCGAACCCGTTCCCACTCTGAGCGGGTCTGCGAAGATAAAAACGACAGCATCGGCATTCTTCGTTATCTGATGGAAGGGAAGAGCTTGAAGGCGTCGAACCATTCGCCGTGCAACACGTTGAAGAGATGCGGATGCGACTTGATCAGCAACACCAGCACGGTCTGAGGGGAAAGAATGTATTTATAAATGAAACCTTAAAAATATTATTTTAAATAAAACAGCTAAAAGTTCAAATAATGATAATAAAAGACTTTTAATATGAATATGATGTGAAGAGAACCTGATCATCGTCGACGCGGTCCTGGTTGATGAGCTCGATGACCTTGCGATGAACGAGAGAGAAGAGTTGACCGATGGAGTGACGGTCACCTTCGAGAGAACCAAATCATCTATTCACTTCACCTCTCTCTTAACAACTTCTCTCGTTCTATCTGACTTCCTCTCTCTCTCTCTCGCACTCTCTTCCTTTCTCTACCTGCGAGGAAGCCTCCCGAGATGACGGACCAGTTCTGCCGATAGAGCCGTTCCAATGTGTATCCGCTAACTGCATCGTGTTCAGGCGTAACCTGAGAAAAGTCATGGATCTCAGAAAAGAGAGGTTTTTTATATATAAATAATTTATGATGTCCTTTTAAATTATACTTTATTAATGAAATATAAACGCTCTCAACCTTGATAACGGATATCTTGTGCCTCGGGAACTTTGGCCTCCAGACGTGGTCGATTGGGAAGGGCGTCTGGTCTCCGTGGCCATAGCCAGCATCCAACCACACAAACCAATCCGAGTGGAAGGGATCTTCCAACTGTGACAGAAGGAGCGTGAGAGGAAGCGAGTGAAAAGTTAGACAAAAAGAGAGTGAAAAGGAGCGAGAGAAACATGCGAGAAGAAGAAAAGGGAGAGAGCAAGAGAATGAGAGAGGGCGAGAGAAAAGGGAGAAAGGAGAAGTGGCGCGAGAAAACCCGTTACATAGAGAGATAAAAAAAACATGTTATTAAAAGGAGAATAATTAAAAGACGCACGGTAGCATTGTAGAGGAAGTATGTCTTGGAGTTGACAAGAATGTCGTATTCCGGACTCTTCGCCTCGGGATGCTTCTGCATCTGCGGATCCCAGGCCTGTAAAGCGGCGTTAAAAAAATATTTTTCAGCATTTCTTTGCAGTAAATACTTCAAGTAATCTTGAGAAAAAAATATGAGAAAACAATCTTGGATCGTACATACCTTCCAGAGATCAGGATTCTTTAGCTCGTCCTCGATGATCTTCTGGGCAGGGAAGAGATAACGGTGCAGAGGCAGAGCCTCCAGGGTGATGTTGTAGATCTTAATCATTTCAGTACCGGCATGAGAAATTGATGTGGGATGTTAGAAATATCCTATTTCGTTATAGAACACATGCAGACAAAAGATGGGAAGTTATTTTTAAACTAATTTATTAATTCGAGACATAATTTCTATGTAGCTGACAGACCTTGGTCCGGTTGGCGTGGCCATATTTGTTGCGATATGCTGTGATAAAGTCGACGCTCGACGCATCCGTGAAGATCACCATGTTCACCTGATTGGCAAGGATTTAAACGGATCTACATATTCGAACGATTATCTTGACTAAAAATAGAAAATGGATGCTTTATTTTTATGGATATGGCATAAATAGCGTTTATATATGTAAACGTGTGATAGGAGTTACAAAACCATGCACATATATAAAGTCAAGAAATATAACCTTGAGCGAGAGTACATTCTCCATAAATGAGTGATACTTCTCTAGAGGTCGCCGGTACTCAAACCACTCGCCTCGTCCAATATCCATCAACGCGGTCACAAGGGTCATGCCACTGGAAGGAAGGGAAAAACATAATTATTAAGTTAATAAACCTTATTAGTTTACAAATAAAGATATGAGGACTGCTAGACAACTCCTATGAAATTCTCTAACCCGTCCTCCGGCTCGGGTGGCTGCGTCGGTCCGATCCACTCTGACTTGCCGTCTTCCTCCACGCGGATCTGTGGCTCGGTCGTCGGAGGCACGGGCTGCTGCTCGCGTGTCACTGTGATGGGCGCGATTGCAGAGGTAGTCTGAAAAAGGAAGAGAGGGAAAGAGGGAAAGAGAGGATGAGAGAGAGACTAAGAGAGAAGATACTCTACTACCCACCTGGCTGGTGGTGTGTTGTTGAGTGGAAGGAAGCGTCACGATAACCTGTGATAATATGAGCATAAATACATGGCCTTTCCACAACATTTTTTTTTACAAAGGATAAAAATAAAATGAAATATACATAAAGCAAGTTGAACCTGCCGCGGCGCAGCCGTCGCGGGTGGTGGCGAGGTGGGCGCAGACGAGAAGAAGGTCATCTCCTGAGAGTCGCCCCCCTCCATCTCCCCATGCTCCTCATCCTCCCTCTCATGATGCTCTTTCTCCTCCTTTTCCCTCCGCTCCCTCTCCTCCTCTTCCCTCCGCTCTGTCTCCTCCCTCTCCCTCTGCTCTTTCTCCTCCCTCTCCCTCTGCTTGTCTTCCTCCTCCCTCTGTTCTCTCTCCTCCTCTTCTCCCTCCCCTGTGAGGACATCGACATGCACGCCGTCGTCATCTTCTGCGTATTCGGCCGTGGTAGACTCTTCCTCTTCTTCTCTTCGTGGTGGCAGCTGCCGAGGCGGCGGCGGCGGAGAGTCGCTGGCCGGTCGATGCGGTCGGGTCACTATTGTGGTTATCGTCTGAAAGGATGCTTATTAATATACAAGTCCAAATTTTGAAATTTTCTGATGGGGATAGCTTTTATAATAATAAAACTAATAGTAATCTAGCGTGCAAGGGAAATGAATAACAAGTGAATGGTATCTTCTCTCGTTCTCTCCCCTCCTTCACAGCCAACGAAAGAGTTCCCTGATCGAACCTGCTGCGGTGGTGGTGGCGCGCCACTCGTGACGGCGCTCACCCACTGCACGATGACCGGCCGTGGAGGAACGGGCTGCTCTGTCTGGGGTACGGTAGTTGTCGTGATGGGAGGCCGCGTGGTCGGCGGAAGATGGACGGCAGTTGTTGTTGTCGAGTGATGGTGGTGATGGAGGTGGACGTGCTGGTGATGGTGATGTTGGTTGTGGTGCTGCTGATGCTGGTGAGCGAGATCGGCGCGGTGCGTTGTGATGCGCTCGGGAGTCGCAGCGGTCGGAGGATGGTAGTTGTTCGGGGTACGGTAGGCGACGCTTGCTGGTCTTGTGACGTGAATCGAAGTGCTGGGTACTGTAGATGAGGGGTCACTCTTTGTATCTGGACGCCCTACAACGTGATGTGTCCTGTCAGGATGTGTTGTATGGCGAATATCGATTGGATAGCGAGTGTCGGTTGGATAGCGAATATCGATGGGATAGCGAGTATCGATTGGCTGCCGAATATCGATCGGATTTCTATTATCAGTTGGATATCGCGTATCTACGACATGTTGGTTATGTGTCGGATGCCGACTATCGACCGGTCGCTGAACGTGGATTGATCCATGGCGCTCAAGGGATGGCCTAACATCCGCTGGATTCTCTGGCCGATTGTGACCCGTTCGATGGTGGTGGGCACTGGCTGGATCTCTGGCATCTGCCGGAATGGCAATCTCTAGACGCGGTCGATACGCGCCAGGACGACGGTGGTCCGCCGTGTCATTGTGATCTCGCCTGTGCTCGGGATGTTGATGGTGACTGTGGACGGTGGGATTCCGGACATCGGAGGGATGGCGGCCGTGACTCTGATGATGTTGAAGATCCGTTCGGTGTTGATGGTGAATGCCTGGCAGATGTCGTTGCTGATCATGTGGAGTGAGTGTCGACGGATGTCTTCCGCTGAAGAGATGCCGATTCTCTGCTGGATCTCGTGTTGGATGAGGCTGATGGACTGGGCGGCGCTCGTCGTTGGGATGCCGTGAATCTGATCGATTGCGTTGATGATCAGTGGAATGGCGCGGCTCGCTCGGCCGTCCTCCATCCGTGGAATATCTCCTGTCGTGCTCAGTCCTTCTGGTGTCCGGGTGTGTTCTGTGGTGTTGGTGGTGCTGGTGATGATGCTGCGGGCGTGGATGAGTCGTCCAGTGTGGTGCACTCTAGAAAACAGGACGTCTAATGTAAATGCTCTATTGTAATTCGATTCCATTAATGGCTACCGATAATCGTCATCAGCACTCCAAATTTTGACAGGGTGAAGAAAAGTTCTGTATCTATGGTTTTTCGAACAAAAGTTATGCTTATTTTTATATGCGTGTATTTTTTCGAGAAATATTGTCTATAAACAAACCATAGTGGTGGTGTCTTCTGTGGTTGGCGTGTTTGTCGTGGTTGTCCGCCTTCTGTGCTCATCTCCATAGACAAAGTACCAGTTGGTGCTGCTCGACTCGGCCGGTGGCGGTCGGCGGTGCACGGGCCGCCGTGTCACTGGGCGGTGCGTCGTCTGACGATCCATCGGCACCTTTAGGAAACTTAAATCTTGGAACAGGCAGATGTTTTCTCCAAGCCTAGCAACCGCTACTTTCCAGTTGTTTTATGTGCAGCCAGAATTTTTTTTAAATCAAAACTTAATTATTTGTTTTTGGGCAGAAGAAATTAATGCATACATACATACATATGTACATGTTAACTCTCTGAGAAATTTGAACAGAAAATATTTTTCAAACCAGCTTTTTTGTCCAGACACCAGTCGTGCGGTCGAATTGGTATTTGAGACGATAACGAGGAGTTGTAAGTGTTGAAGTGACGTCATCTTCTGATAAGGGAGGGGAAGTGGTTGAGAGGGAGGAGGGAGAGGGCGACTTCTGTGAGGTAGTCGACCAGTGCCGGGAAGAACCACGTTTTGGCTGACCTGCAGTTTCAATAGAAGGCTTGCATAGGGATAGGGAATATATTATATATATATCAAAGAGAGAGAGAGAAAAAGCGCTATCGAACACCAGAAGCAGAATTTGATAATGAAGAAGAACAAAAAAAAAGTCTCGACAGAACGAACCTGTTGGCGCTTGAACAAATATCTTCTCCCCTCGCGAATCCGCCTCCATTTGGTATCGTGTATAGAGTTTGAACATCTGAAAGAAAGATCTCTATTTTGTCATTTTTTTCACAACATAAATATGAAAAAAACATAAAATAATAATAAATAAACAGTAACTCTGATAATAATTCAAATTTCCCGCCATGACCTCATAGATCCCGTAGAGATTGAGCACCATGAGAAGCAGCGCAGTGCCTGCGAGCACTGCGATGTGCCAGCTGCGCATCTTGACTGCCTGGGTGGAGGAAAATCAGACTCATTCTTTTTATTCTCTTTATTCTCTAATCTCTTTATTGTATCGTTTTCCTAAGTAATCTTGGGAAATATTTAATATTATTTCAAAATGTCTATTGATTAATAAAGAAATGCGCTCTTTGTGCTTCAGGTTGTGACCAAAAAGCTGCAATATCAGGCGTGAAGTAATTACGGCCAATCACCACGAAGCAGCCACCAATTCAGCAGTGGATCGTAATGAAATTACGACCCGAGCAATGAAAGTGTGAATATTACGACAGTCAGATAAGAAAAGATATCATTGCAGATGAATAGGGACAAGATGCTTATTCATTTTCTGTTATCGCTCATCACGTACAGTTTGATGTATTTATGTAACATAAACAATTTAGTATTCTTCCAGTTTAAAATACCAACATTTACAGTAATCCGTAAATGCCCCACCGTAGTCTTTGCCGCCGGCAGGAGCACGGAGCTCGCACAGTGAAGTGTTGGATCTCTCCGCCGGCTCCGTGCTGCCCGTCTGTCGGATACCCGTTCTATGTCATCTTCAATTTGTCTTATTAACATAGTTTACACTTCATAGAGTAGCCAATTTCAATTAAATTAATTATTTTACATCGCCAATCAAAGTGTCAAAAGAAAGACGAATTAAAATATATTTACGTTAGAAGATGCGAAAGGATGCCCAAGTGAATGAAAGGGTGTTTACGAGGTTGTTTATCAGTGCACCTGTAATCGTGAATGCACCTCACAAAGGTCAAAGAGTAGAATGCAAGGTACTACTTCTGAGATGGAAGAGGGCGGTGGGAGGGAGGGCCCCCCGGTCAATGAGGCAGAAGGGGAGGAGTGAAAAGAATTCTCAGAAGGTAAAAGCATGCGAGAAGCGGAAGAAACGCGAGCCCTCACACGAAATACGCCCCCCGAGGTTGCGGTCAGTGGAAGGGGTTTCGGGAAGTCAAAAGAGCGACTGGGGATGAGAAGGCATGCAATTTAGAGAGATCAATTCGAAGCAGAGAAAGAGAAAGAGAGAGAGAGAGAGAGAGAGAGAGAGAGAGAGAAAAGAAAGAGAGAGAGAGAGAGAGAGAGAGAGGAAAAGGGAGAGAGAGACTTCGTGAGAGAAGCCGAAAAAGGATATGGAAGTAGCTGAATGAGATCGTCGGAATCTTAGATCTTCCCACGACAGTTGAATAGAATGAAAGAGAGCCGAGTGAAGAAGACGGAAGAGATTTGAGTACGGCTGACGATCACCGGCCCGGCTATAGCCTCCGGGCAATGAGCGCGCGAGTGGAGGATGAGAAAGGCAAACACTTACGAGGGCGGGAAGAGAGGATGAAGCTGAGAAGTGCACTTCCACGGACCTCTATCGGGGACAGAGGGAGAGAGAGAGAGAGAGAGAGAGAGAGAGATGACAAGAGAGGAACTGTAGAGAGGAAAGGCAGGGAGAGAGAGTAGCCTACCGATAAACTGACAGTCCACTAAATGTCAGGAGAAGATCACGATGTAGAGTGATTGAGAGCAAATAAATGAATTGCCACAGCAATTGGACAGCTGGTGACATGAGTAGTGCTGACACAATAATGCTGACATTTTGGTAGTGATCGTAGAATAGTTTCTACCAATGTACTTTTACGGGCAATGTTCTAAGGTTCCAAGCTGCAGAGTGCTGAGCTGGCAGCTGACAATGAGAGAGTTCTCCCCATCAGAGATAACACACAATCTCTAATAGACTTGTTGACTGCGCCATGCAACCCTCACGCTTCCGGCTGCTCAGCCATCTCAGATTATCACTCGCAATTTATTGCTATGCATATGTATGCGTATGTATCTCTAACCCTCTCTTTCGCTCCCCTTCTCTCCTGTTCTTTCTCTTCTCTGCCACTCTGTGTCCTTCTTTCTATTTCCTAACACTGCCCTCTAACCATAAGCTTCCGTTTAGGACATTTCGAATTAAGCTTATTAGGACTAGCCAAAACACACTTCAAAGCACAACGATTTTGTCCAATGTAGAGTCTTCTTGGTAGACAAAATCTGGGGTCAAAAAATAAGCAAGACTGAGGTGGAGAACAGGAAGGAAACGTTTGTCGATCTTCTCGAGAATAGAGCCAAAATGAGCAAAAACAGTGACGTCTAAAAACGCTCCGGGACGCCAAGCTGTGAACAGGACAGGAAAAGCCTCGGAGAGGGATGCGAGGGAGAGAGAGAGAGAGAGAGAGAGAGAGAGAGAGTGACAGAGACTGGAGAGAGAGAGTGAAGTGGAAGAAAGAGGAAGAGCCAAACCATCTCTGTTATCTTTCAACGACCGGCCAGCCTTTTTCATTTCTCTCTCCTCCTGTGCAAAGTCGCTTAGAAAATGCCTGGCTGAGAGGGGGGAATGCCAGCGTGGGAAAACGGAGGACAGTGAGGGGGACGAACGGCAAAATTGGGAAGAAACTGATACAGAGGAGGGCAACGGGAGAAGTAGAAAGAGAGATCAGAGAGCGAATTAGAGACAAAAGAGAGAAGAGAATCTGCAAAAATGCACTGATTCCACAAAGTGCACAGTTTTAACATCCGCGGATGAGATGGGAAGGTGACCGTTTCTTCCGAGAAGAAGGACATCTGTCTACAGTGGTGGCGGGTGGTTCCTCATCAAATACACGTTGCTGTGCGAGAAGCTGCTCTTCATCTGACATCTTTCTCGCGCTCTCTCTCTCTCTCTCCTTACCTTATCTTTATCGAGCTCTCTCCCTCTAACACTCTCTCGCTCGCCTACTCACCAATTCTGTTCCCTCATTTTCAACCGTGTGGAGAGGTAAAACAAGAAGTGCAATTCAAAATGAAATATACGGAGGGTGGGCCAGGATGCAAGAGGCATCGGAGAAAGAATGTGTAGACTGGTGAGAGGAGAAAAAGAAAGCGAGAGCGAGAGAGAGAGAGAGAGCGAGAGAGAGAGAGAAAGAGGGAGGGAGAGAGAGAGAGAGAGAGAGGGAGAGAGAGAGGGGGAGAGAGAGAGAAAGCAAGGGAGAGACTCACAATCTCGGATAGTTTGAGGAACAGAGAGGGGAAAGCGGTCGGAAGCGGCGAGAGTACAGTTAGGTGAAGTCCAAAGGGTCAGATCATAATTGTATTTCGGGAAGAGGGTAAATGAAACTGATCTCGGAAAGGAAAAGTTCATAAAGCAGCAGCAAGTGAACTGAGAGGCCGTAAAGAGAGCGAGAGAGAGAGTGAAAGAGAGAGAGAGAGAGAGAGAGAGAGAGAGAGAGAGAGAGCGAGAGATAGAGAGAGAGAGGAAAAGAGAAAGAGGAATAGAGAGATGGAGGAGAGAGAATGAGAGAAATTGTATAACGATTGCTCGTGATATATGCATGCCTATCATGACGATATCCGAACAGCACTCATAAAGCGGTATAAAGGACCACCGACCGCGCATGCAACCTATTTAAGCAGAGCAGACGCACTCTTTATGAGAGGGAGAGGTGATGACGGCAAATGGAACGGCGGTGGAAGATAGCAAATGAAGCAGAAAGAGAGAGCAACACATTGAGAGAGAGAGCGAGAGAGAGAGAGAGAGAGAGAGGTAGAGAGAGATGGAGATAGTGAGGGAGAGAGAGAAAGTGATACATTTAGAGATGGGCATAGATAGAGAAGCCAAAAAAGAACAGTAAACCGAACAAGCAAAGGGCGGAACAATGAGAGGCGTAGAAGTTGAGTACTTTGTTTACTAAAAGAGCACGCCACTGTAATACCATTTTTTGCAGATTGAAGAGAAGGAGACTTTCTTTCGCTGTCATCCTCCTTTCATTCTTCCGTTTCTATCTTTTACTGCAAACGGTCTCCTATTTCCATCATTTTTATTCCACTTGTGGAATTGATTCTCTCTCTCTCTCTCTATCTCTCTCTCTCTCTCTCTCTCTCTCTCTCTCTCTTGTCAGAGATGTTTCATTTGATTCTTCCTTATACTTTTTGCAGTATTCTTTCTCTCATGTTTTACATTGCTTTTCGGTAAAACCGATATCTCCTAAAGAGCGTGGTTCCAAGAGGCTGCAACCACTGCAGAACCGTTCTTGAGCAAAGGCGATAAAGTGACGGTAGTATGACCGCGAAAAACAAACTTACTACTTGATGCCATCCAAAGGATGCACAGATGAGCAAAACATTAACCAGCATTTGATTATCCTAACAGTAAGAATCAAAGAGAGATGAATACGAAGCTATGTATATGAGGAAGGGTCAAATATGAGGGAATGATTGAAAGAGTTTCTGATCACCTTATCACTTGACGTCGAAAAAAGCTGATCATGAAGAAGCCATGACAGAACTGTTTAGCTCTCTAGCACGCCAATCATATAACTTTTTATCAGTAGAATAACAACTTTTCTGGAGCATGAAGCTTCTGCGTCTGCCATCTCTCTCTCTCTCTCTCTCTCTCTCCTTCTGCTTCTCTTCCTCTGCCTATCTCCTCGCTCTCCCACTCTCTGCCTCTATTTTATTTCGTACACTTACATTTCTCTCATTACTAATTTTTTCTTTGCTTGAAAAGCTTTCCAACTTCTGCGTACTATGGCGACAACATTCCTGAGAATGAGACAATCGTCTAGACTATTTCAGAGCTGCTGAGAATTGAACGGAAGGAAATATAGTAAGTGAACGATGAAAAAAGAGCTTGTGAGATAGCCGAGGCAGCTGCTGAGTGAGAATGATGATCGCCTTGATAAATGAGCTCAGTTTCTCTCTCTCTCTCTCTCTCTCTCTCTCTCTCTCTCCTTCTCTCTCTCTCTCATTCTCTCTGCCTCTATATAATACTCACTAGCTATTTCTCTCCATCTCTTCATTCCTCAAGCTTTTCTTCACTTTTTATGGAATTTTCTTCTCTCTTTCTTCTCTCCCTTCACCTCTCAAACCCTCTTCTTTTTCATTCTCTCCGCTAACTCTCGGCTATGACGAGGGCATAATAATGGCGTTTATGATGATTACGAGAAAGAGAGTGGAAAGAGAGAGTGTGTGGAAATAGACGGATAGAGAGATAGAATAAAAGAGAGAGGGAAGTGAAGTCATCCAGATCAAGAAAAGGGCCATTGGAGAGAGTGAACATAGCCGCTATCCCAGCTGAACAAGGTGAGAGTACAATCACTGCGTTCTGCTATCGACACGATATCACTTCAGGTTTCTTCGAAGCGGTTGAGCAAAGGAGAGACGAGTGAGACGAGCAGAGAAAGAGAGAGAGAGAGAGAGACATAGAAAGAAAACGAAGGATGCAGATGGATAGAGAATGACGGCTGATCATACAGTGAGCGTGAGATGTCATCAGGATATTGGAAATGCCATTGATGACAGCCGCTGGCGCTGGACTGTCCGAATGAGGGGATACGTCACAGTGACGGAGATTTGACAGAGAGGGAAGAAGAGTAAAAGGATAAGAGGTTGATAGAGAGAGAGGGAGGAGAGAGAGGGAGAGAGAGAGAATGTGTATGAGAGAGAGAGTGAGCAATTGATACGAGCTCAGTAAATCAGGAAAGAAGCTGAAACTCGGGAGTTGCGTCAGTTATGTTGATGGTGCGAGAGGGTGTGGGAGGAGGAGAGAGCGAGAGATGCAGAGAACATGAGGACACAGACTTCTGAGCGTGTGTGCAGACTGTCAAACAGAGAAAGGGCAGGGCGAGGGCAGACCGAGGAGGCTTCTGCCAGGCTTCTGATCGTATGAAGGAAAAGGTAGGTACAGAAAGAGGGAGAGAGAAAGAGAAGAGGGAGAAGGAGAAGCAGAGGAAGAGAGAAAGAGAGGGTGAAAGAGAAAGAGAGAGAATCCGAGTAAAGAAAGACAGAGTTGCAACAGAGACGGAAACAGCGAAATAGATTCGCTGCTGTCTGTTTGTACTCGGGAGAGGAGAAAGGATGAGAAAATGAAAAGGAATAAATATGATAGCGGAGAATGAGAAAGGCGAGAAATGGAAGATGAAACGATGAAGTGCAAAGATGAGAGTGGGAGAGAGAAAGGAAGGGATAGGAGAGAGAGATAGAGATAGAGAGAGAGAGAGCGAGTAGGAGAGTGTGAGAAGGAGAAAAGAGAGAGAGGAGAGACGGAGAGAGCGGCATGGATAGAGAAGGGAAGAGACAGAAGGAGACAGAAGAGTAGCGGGAACTAGGGGCATTTCTATCTATAATCGGAGTGAAATAATTTAGGGCCCTAAGAAGAGTCGGAGAGCACTTTTTTCTTGACGGATCAAATGCATGACATTTCACATTTACGATTTAAAAAAAATATACCAATTACCGGGATTATATTTTTTGCTATTGCTCGGATGTGCATTCTCTCATGCTCCTTCTGGCTCATACTTGTTTTTATCTTATCTCTCAGTTCTTTGGCACTCTGAGATGACCTTGATGGATATCCGCAGCTGCTAGAGCCAAGAGAGAGAGAGAGAGAGAGAGAGAGAGAGAGAGAGAGAGAGAGAGGGGGGGGAGAGAGAGGAACCGAGAATGAAAGAGAGCGAGAAGAATTAGAGGCAGAAGGAGATAGAGGAAATGAGGTAGGGTAGAGAATTGAAACGGTGAAGAGAGAACAGAAAAGAATGAAAGCAGAATAGAAAGAAAAAAAGCCAGACGAGAGGGGAGAAAATTGGGCAAGTCGAGAAGGTGTTGTTATAGCTTTTTTGGTTTTTTTTACTCATTTCTTAATCGCATCCTTGCTGACTTGTGCTCTTGATATTGGTCCTTTTTTTACTTTCAAGGGCGGAATGAAGGACATCCAACAAACAAAAAGCCTTTCATTCTCCATTTTGTACAGTGTTGAACCTTATCTTCTTCGCTTATCATTTTCATACTTTTTTCCATCTTATTTTTTCTTCAGTTATACATTAATCTATATTTGCTCTCCATCCTTCTGTCTCTTCCTTTTTATTGGCGTTCTTTCACTTCCCTCTTGTATCCTCTCTCTCTCTGTCTCTTTCTCTCTTTCTCTCTTTCTCTCCCCCTCTCTCTCTCTCTCTTTCACTCTCCTTCTCCCCCTCCCTCTCTCCCTCTATCTCTCCCTCCAGCATGAGTAGTCCTGCCAGAAAGCGTGTCATTCGATCCGCCCATTGAATGGCCGAGCCTTTCGTGGTGTGTTACCAGACGAAGGCTCCCCTCATGCACCGGGTTTTTTTTTCGCTTTCTGACTCGCACAAGGAATACGAGACGGAGGAGAGCAGAGAGAAAGAGAGAAAGACGAGAAAGAGATGAGTGAGAAGTATAGAAAATGAGAAAAACATAGAGAGATACAGCGGAGAGAGAGTAGAAAAAGAGAAACGGAGAGGAGTACACATGCTAATTTCAGAAACACTGTCTGGGTCTATGCTATTATTTTATAGCCATGGCAAAATAAAACAACAAATCATCTGTCTCTTTCTTCTAGGCCAAGGGTGAAGCGGAAAGAGGCGGGAGATCGAGAAGAGATAAGATAAGAGATCTTCCGTTTGAGCAATGGGCAGAGAGAAGATAATAGCGAATCGGGCGGCAGAGATAACAGCAGAGAACTATTTGGTATTTCGAAATGCCAACAATGCAGAGTCGTTCGGATTGACAGATCAAGATAGAGATGGACAGAGAGTAAGACATGTGGAGAGAGGAAGAGAGAGAGAAAGAGGTCACTTTTTGAGTCATCGAGAGATATGCAGAAGGAAGGAAGGAGGAAGGGAGACAGACAGACAGAGAGAGAGAGAGAGAGAGAGAGAGAGAAGGTGAAAGGAAGAAAGGGAGAGGGGCGATTTAAGACACACGATCATGAAACATTGCAAAAGATAAACTTTGGAAGATAAAACAATTTGGAGATAGTGATCATGAAATTGGAAGAGCTCACCGATTAAAAATAAATAACACCGCATAGATATATGAAATTTAAACGCTTAAATAACCGTGAAAGCATAGAGAGACTTGTAAGGAGCCCATAAATGTACGACGAATTTCAGTGTTAATTGTCGTAAAGAGGAGCCGCCCAGAGGATAAAACAAAATACGAAGCAAGATATCGAGATGGAGGGGAGTGATCGTGAGAGATCATGGAAGAAGCAGCAGAGAAAGAGAGAAAAGAAAGGTTGCCCTGCCTCCGCCGCTTCTTCAGCTCTTCCTCTGTGGTGACCACTGCTTTTTTGCTGTCTCCTCCCCTCTCTCTGCCTCCTCCCCCTCTCGCTACTTTTTCTCTCTCTCCTTCATTCTTCACTCTGCCCGATAGCCGACGAGTACAACAAGCTTGCCAACAGAGGGCATGCTCAGGGTAGGAGTAATGAGAGAAGAGAAGGAGAGGGGAGGGGAAGGAGGGAGATACAGGGGGAGGAGAGAGAGAACAGGTACCTAGACGCACCTCTCTCTCTCTATCCCCCCCTTTCAATCTCTCTCTCTCTCTCTCTCTCTCTCTCTGAGGGAAAGAATGAGTAAGAAATGATGACCAGGTTGAGGGAAGTCGTGTGCTTCTCCTCTCCTGCTGTTTACTACGTGGATGTCATCATGCATAAAGCAGAGCTGGGAGAGAAGAATAGGTGGAGGGCCGTCCAACATCAAGAGTAGCCGGTGGATTTGACCGGAAGAAAGAGGGAGCGAGAGAGAAGAGAGAGAGAGAGAAAGCTGATCGGAAACAAAGATTAGCTTCTTCTGCCATTCCGCCTCACTGCCAGTTCCTCATCCGATTCTTTCCTTGAATCCTTCTTTGCGCACGGCCATATCATCGTATTTTCCTCTCTGTGGTACCTTCAAAGAAATGTCCTCTCCATATCTCTCACTCTCTCCCTTCTATTTTCAACTCTCTCTCTCTCCCTGTTTTATGATCACCGCGACATCTCCTTATTACTGAAAAGAAGGCGGACTTTTTCGGAGAACAAAAAAAGGGGCGCTGCAGCTGTGCGGTTCTTCGTAGGAGAAGATAACAGGAAAGAGGAGGCAGCGAGTGAGTGAGCAAGACTTTCACGGAACACTATTCTTATCTGTTTAAATTTAATTTGCAAGGTTGCACATATGGATATTCTACTTTCTTTCATTCCAAGCTTTCCCTTCATCTCTCGCTCAATCATTCACAATCTCGCTCTCTCTCTCTCTCTCTCTCTCTCTCTCTCTCTGTCTCTTTCTTTCTTTGTTTCTTTCTTTCTCTCTCTATCTCTCCTTTCTCTTTTTCTCTCTATATTTTCATTCTCTTTTTATATATACCTTGCTCTCACCGCACAGCCGTGGTTAGCAAACCGAGGATCGCATGATGGTAAAAAAGAGGAAATAAAAAACTGCCACATGCCTTGAAGGTGCAATGGTATTGTATTTCATGGGCTAGCCGGGATCAACGAGTGCTTCGGAGAGAGAGAGAGAGAGAGAGAGAGAGAGAGAGAGAGAGCAGAGATTAATAGAGAGTCAGACATCGATGGAGAAGAGAGCAAAATAAAATGAGAGCGAGAGAGAGAGAGAGAGATAGAGAGAAAGGAAGGAATTTAGCAGTATCAGAAATGTGTTTTCGTGATATCTTCTTTGTCTTGAGGCTCAACGGGCAACAAATATCAGCAGGCTTCATCCAGAAATTCAGTAAAGAACCTGGATGTGGTGGAGGAAACCCTCTCATAGATTCCTCTAGTTTCCTCGATCATTGCATTGTTTATTCTGTTTTATTATATTTAATTAGTCTTTTTGTATCACAACTCTCTATGATGGAAAAGTGCCAAGGTGTTGCACATGAGGAGTGGATTTCCAGGGAAGAGGGATATTGCAATTCTTGCCTGGCCGAGCGACGTTCATATGTATTGTTCATTCAGGATATTGCTGGTACACACGTACCATATACATGCCTTCATTAATATTTCGTTTTATTGTATTCCATCTTCAAAAATTTTTTTATTAACTCAATAATCTTAAAAATAATTATATTAGTCGTAAAATCAGCACGAGTTGTTTTGTATGTAGAATCTGTAAAAGAAATCGAAATAAACGCTCTTGAAAGCTCTATCAAACAAGGAAGTCGCTGAACATAATAAGAAGCTAGATCAAATAATGAAATTTCTTTTTTTATTTAGTTATTCTTACATGGTTGCAAGATGTGAAAACTTTATCAAATGAAATTGTGAAAAAGTAGGAGGGCGATCGAGAGAGAGAGAGAGAGAGAGAGAGAGAGAGAGAGAGAATGAGGGAGAGGGAATGGTGGTTGGAAGATTTTGCAAAACATTAACCATAAGGCTTTTTTTCGATTCTCTTGCTGTCCCCTCTTTCTATCCCTCTATATTTCTTTTCAGATATCACCAACTTTTCTCTTAAATTTCGCCTTTGCAACGGATATCAACGGACACATGGTGTGATGCTGTAAAAAAAGAGGGCAATGTGTTGGAATAAGAGTTACGAGAAAAGATCGAATGATAGAGAGGAGAACGAAATGTGGGAAGACGCTGACAATGTTAGAGAGCGAGAGGACGAGAGCAAGAGAGTGTAGGATATAGAAAGAGTCAGACCGAGAGAGAAAGAGAGAGAGAGAGAGAGAGAGAGAGAGAGAGATAGGTCGGTGTGGGGACATAGATATGAAAAAATGATAACTTTACTGATAAAAGTCAATTCGAATACATTCACCAAAAGAGTATCTGATTTTTGGACACGTTTTCTTGAAACAGTGAAGAATAAGAGACGAATTCGAAGTATTGTCTGAGGTTTACACTGCATGCACACCGAAAGTGCTTCCTCAAAGCGGAAATATCAATGCACGCCTCGCGTAAATCGTTTCTTCCATGAACTCGTTTTCATCTCTGATCGGTGTACTATTACGTTCCGTCTGTACCGATGCTTGCTATTTCGGAGGATTTTGCTATCTCTTACCAGAATGACGCGCAATTAAATTGCTTTGCGGAACACTTTAACATATTTTCGTAGTTTCAAAATTTCCCGCGGCGCTTTGTTGTTGTTTATCTGGTTTTTGGCTGTTTCTTGTGTACTTTCGATGTGTTTTAGTTGCTGAGAACGGGCAGATTGGTGTCGGCAGTCGAGTTCTTTCTTTCTTCCCTTGCTGCCTCTTCGATGGCGGCGCGGGCCGGGGTCGTAAGCGAGCCCGGTCCCTCAGCCGAAGTCTCGGCTGGCGCTGGCGCCTTCACTTCTTTTCCGCCGCCAATTCCGAATCACTTCGTGACTCCGACGACTTCTCGCGCCGATGAAGGCGATGAGGAGGATGGTCAGATATCATTTTAGCCAGAAACTTTTGCTTCAAGCTGCGCACGTGCATTTTAACAAGGCTTTATAATAAGTGAATTTGTCGTATGTAAGTCGATCTAATGTTGTTAAATGTGTAAAATGAGCTGAATTGGGTGATTGCAGTGGACGAAAGCGACTCGGAGACAGAAATAGAAGCGGCGGAGTACGAGCGAAGACGAGATGCCATTCTGCGCCGTCTCATCCTTTGCGAAGTGCAAATAGCACGGATTAAGGCCACCGCCAAAGCTTCCAAGCTCAGAGCGGTCAGCTATTCTTCTTTTCTGACATGTACCTTGGTTATATTGTTCTCGCCGTAGAAAATGGAGCTTTTCGTGATTTAGTCTGCAAACTCGCTCTATTTCGAGGTTAATGGCCATGATTTTTTTTATGTTCGTCTAAGAAAATCTACTTTTATCTTTATAGTGTCTTCTTATTTTGCTTTGTAATTTTTTTCCAAGTTTAGTATTTAGCATATATCTTGGAGAAAAGTATTTTAATTTAAATAATAGTTCGTACGTTTTCCTTGCATGCGCTATCGATCCTTCGCGATCAAGCGGACGCTGTTTGACATTTAGTGCCTCTTGTATAGAAAGGTGAAGAATCTTGTAGGGTACCTTAACTTATCGCTTCCTTAGAGTGTAACTGGATGATTGTAGCTGGAAAGACAACGGGCCGATGTGATAGAAGGGGGCGACAGCGAGTACGTGGAGAAGAGCGCTGCTCTCGACCAAGAATATGACGCCAAAGTCGAGGTTCCCCTTTTCACTTTTTATTTTACTTGTTACAAATTATGCATATTTTTATTTGTTTTATTATTTATTTTTTTTTGCTTTAAAAGCAGCTTTTGTTGTTCTTCTATTCCTGGTTATAATACCAAATTTCTTAGGTAAACGAAAAGCACTCATCCCTGGCGGTTGATGCCCTCGCGCGGAAGGTTAATTCAATTTTCTTGTTTGTTGAATACACCTTGAATTATTATTTGTTTTGCATTTGCATTGAATTGCTTTATTCTGATCTATTCGCAATACACTATGACTATAAGATTAGAATATTTGTATTGTAGAAATATAATTTACTTGAACCTTTCTCCTCTAGGTGGCGGGCCAGATTGACTTTTCCGAACGTTCACTTCTCGACCACGAGCGAACTCGACAACAACAGATGCTCGAGCGACTTCATGAGAGGAGAGACCAGATCATTCTGAGAATACGAGGTGCTCATTTTGGATCGTTGTTTAAAGTTGCATCTCTATTTTCAATTATTCCTTCTTAAAAGTGTAACAAGGCTAAATATAAAGGCGTCCCTCGCAATCAGAACTCCGTCGGCGGCGGCGGAAGTTGCGGTGGAGTGCGTTGAACGAGGAAGAAGGCGAAGAGGAGTGGCTGAAAGATACGGACACCATCAAAGAGCTGAACAGGCTGAGATATGCTTACGGAAGGGTCGAGACAGCACCAGAAGGTAGTAGCAATAATTCAGTCTGGCAAAGCTTCCTTTATCCGCGATATCATATCATGTCATGTAAATTTGATGAAACTACATTGTTTTTCTTCTGTATATAGAGCTACATGGGGCGCTTTTGTGCAGGTGCATTTAAACGAGTAGTAGGGCTTGCGCAGAATATTCTGGCGTAACTCCACGTAGGAGATTTGTAAGATTTGCCAATTGACGAATAATTGTATGAGTGCTGTTCCAGCAGAGGATCTACCTCCGCCATTGCAAGCACTGAATGGAGTCGGGCCAAGCACTCTCGGGCCAGACGAGTACCCTGAATGGATGTATGAAGACTCTGCTGAGGTGGTCGTTTGCTTCACTTATATTTACTTCTAATTATGTATTTCCAGTTATGAAGCAATTAGTTTCGATTCGATTTGTACCGCTTTTTCCCGCAATTTTCACTTGTAACTGTTTAATAAAATACTGGTTTTTTTAAGCGAAGATATTTACAGAATATAAATAGCGGCTGATAATTAAAAGTGTTCAGGTCGCTGGTTCTCCCGCTATGGGCTCGAGAGGCGAGAGAGCCGATGAGGATGAAGAGGCTGAAGACTCCGGCCCAACTCGTATCATCCGAGTTCACTTGGGAGCCACCGAGGAACAGATCATGGAGGATCTTCTCTGCTGCCAAGTGGTACGTGCTAATCAATCATTATTGATTTTTAAAGCATGTTACTGTATTAAAATAGATATTAAAGTTTTCTAATTCTGTGATTCTGTTAAGAATCGCGAAGACTCGACAAGCAGCAGTGACAGCAGAGGATCATCTTCTGACTGGTCAGCATCTGAAGATGAGTACGAAGAAGTGGAAGAGAAGGGGGAAAACACTCGGGAAGGAGCTGCGGACATTCGCGTATGGAACACGCATGATCAAGTTGGTTCATTAAAGGTTACTGTAATCTGTACTTCTAATTAGTTTTGTGGTACATACCATTTTTCTATCCGACGCAAGTTCTATCTATCTCTTTTTTATTTAATGATTTCATGGCTTCGTAGTGCTGCTAACACACTTTATGGCTAAATTAAAGGTGTCGTTTTGAAGATCACAGAAGCGGTGGAAGATGCAGTCGCTTCCGTGACTCTCGAAGACGGAGAAGTTGAGTTGAAGGTGGAAGAAGAAGAAAACGAGGAGGGCAAGGAGAAAGAGAAGAAGGGAAGAGATGAAGAAGACGTGAAGAAGAGAGGATCCCCTGCTGCTGAGACGGCCACATTGAATGGAAAGAAGAGAAAGGCAGTTGGAGGAGGAGGGACAAGGAAGGCCAAGAGGAGGGAGGATGACGAGAAAGAGAAACGAGTAGAGGCGGCTGTGGAGGGTAAGATTAGTTGCTTACCTTTTTATTAAGTGGTTTTAAAAGGTATCAGTACCGAAAGCAGCAACTGTAATTTGACGTGATGAAATGATTATGGAACTCTTAGATGACCAAACACCGAGCACTTCGCGCGCTTCAATGAACTCCTTGCTCGACACAACTTCAACGACTGCAATTGCTGGAAAAGGTAAATTCCCGGCTTCTTTTTATTCTTTTTAAACACTAAATTAGTACTTGAGGAGTAGCATCTTCTGAATAGTCCATCATGGTCTTGTAATGTCTTTAATTTAGCGATTTTTTGTTGTTGTAAGTAATGTCCTTTATGAAGACCATACTACCATACTCTAGGACTAGCTGGTGAGTCTCCTCCACCAAAGCGAGTGAAGGGCGGAGGTGCGAGTGGAAAGCGGATTCCACTGGTGCCGCTTGTGGGTGCGATGGCCAAGGCTGCGGCTGCTGGCGCCGCGCCAAAGAGGCCTCCTTCGCGGCGGAAACGAAATTCGACCTCCACGGAAGCGAAGACTCCGCCAGCTACGACCAGTGAAGGGATCAAGGTACGAGGATTCGGAAGATAATGAATAGCGATAATCTTCGTGTTGGATAAGCAAGACTTCTTTTGATGCACTCGCAATGTGTGCGATAACATGTTTTCCGAAATGTCATGGTACTATTTATAACTTGATTGTAGCTAGCAAACGGGCACGGGCCAACTCCGCCCCCTTCCTCAGCTACGCCTGCTCAGTCTGCTGTAAGAAGACGTTCGCCACGCGCTGCCGTCAGTGCTCAATAGTGAATGGAGTGGGTGGAGCCTCTTCTTTCTGTGCTCCGCCTTAGCCACGCCCACTTCGGAGCTGCCACGCCCACTATCCATCGTACTCCTCCAAACCCCGGCTAGCCGATGCATAGCAACCGATGCTTCTTTGCTTCCTCTTATAGCGAAAGAGAAATTGTGTAGATGCATACCGTATCCTAGCACCCTCGAATACTGTACTCCATTCTTGACCCGCAGGAAACGCGAGATTTAAATACGCGCGCGAGACAGGATCTCATTGAAGCCGCTGCCACATGATATTCCAGAACTATATCCAGGAAAGTTGCTTGACTCAGTAATTGATGCATACTCTCTGTAATTTCCTCCTTCTACTTGGTCTGCTCCTATCTCACTCATCATTTATCCATCTTCCGAACTTCCAGTCATCTGCCTCTCCGTTGTGTGCACGCTTTGACCAACAATCATCCCAGAAAAGAAATGCTCTATATTCCTCAAGTTTGCAGCAAATATTTGTAATTACAATAATTGGATCTGCCTCGATTCGCTCGAATTGCTGAAACTCTTAACAATATGGCTTATTCCCGTCTTCGCATTTTCGCGTTCTGTGATAAATCTCAGGCCTTGTACAACTAATAATAACCCTAGTTTTTATACGCCTTTTCTTGAATAATTGGGCCCTAGATGGCCTAACTAATAGGTTGCTGCCTTCTTAGAATTTCTTTGCTACTTACCGAAAATATTTGGCATTAAGAGTTTATATTTTAGGAGATATAATTTGATATCTGAGGATCTATGCGAATGCTTGTGTTCTCTTTTGGATTTCTCACATTATTCTTGCTATTCCATGCGCTATCTCAAGAGAGCACTCGCGGAATGGTGCCATTTATTCAGGATCAAAAGTAGAAGTCGCTGAAGCAGTAGTCATTTCTTCCATCTCTCTTTCTCTCTCTATCTCTCTCCCTCTCTCTCTCTCAATTGTGATGGCTATCTCGGATTTTTCTAGTGAAAGTGTTTAGACAATCCAATCATCCCCTCGAATCAATCGATAAGAAGGGGACTCATTTGGCTTACCTCTTCTATTCTCTTGCTCGTTTTACGGGTTCGTTTGGTGGTACCCTTATCGATAAGGTTTTTTTCTTCCAGACCCGGATATTAGTGAATGAAGAGAAATCTTTTCCAAGCCTTCTCGCATTTCTTGATGTATGTTGATACTTTGTCAGTCCTTGAGTGCAGTCGTTCCCTTGATTCATTGATTTTGTGAAGCTGGACATTTCAAAAAGTGCATTTATAAATAAATAAACATCTATTTCATGTCATGTGTAATTTTCAATTAAATACAGTTGCTCCCGCATCTGTTGAACTCTTGTGGGGTTCATATTTTGATTACTTCTTTTTTTTCTTTTAAATAATCATTACTTTTAAAAAACTTTTCCATCCTTCAGTAAGCTTACTTTGATAATGGACAAGAAGCAGAAGCGACGGAGGAGAAAAGGCGGAGAGGGAGCGAAGAACTCGGCTGGAAACACGCAGGAGGAAAGAGACGAGGCCAAGCACGAGAAAGAGTCAGCTTTTGATATCGTTTCACCCCTGGCAAGCCAAATACTAAATCAAGTTCTCCATCCTTTTTTCATTGGTGTTACGCAAGGTAACTTCCTTGCAGATGATCGCTATAATTCAAACATTTATTGTACTTCCTGGAACTTTTTCCCCGAAATACAAAAAAAAAACCCAGCTCTTTTTGTATCCCTGTCAGATTGTCAGATGAAATTGTGAAATCTCATTGGCGCACTCTAACAATAGAACATGGAAAAACACTAACAGGGTGTCAATTTTAGGCTGGAACGATGGCTTGCCGATGTTGACATCCGAGATGGAGTTCCTGAATCAACGGAGAGTGGTGCGAACTCGAGAGAGCGGCTACACAACGATGCAGAACACTTAAATGGTGATTAAAGTCTCCTTTGCTGTAAAGTATAAATAAGAAATTGTATTGGGCTATCATTATTATGCGTATTTGCCAGATGATTCACTTTTTTTTGTTGCACACAGCCCACCTTAATTTCTCTTTTACCGCTTTCAGTAGTTACTGTTATTTCTTTGAAGATGTGAAAAGCAACGACGTGGAAGTCGGCTGTTCGCCCTCTCCTCCCCCTGAGATGGTTATCGTCGTGGAAGAAGAGGAAATCACCCAGCCGTTCCTCGATGCGTGCAGCAGTCAGTTTTCCACTTTCTTTAATGGAGGTAAATAAATATATTTATTTTTTAAATATTCACCTTATTCATGAGATTACCTCGCCTTGTTAAGTGCCATTGTCTCTCTGTCCATCTAATTCCTTGTTTCCAGAGCTTGGAATGGGTGAGCTGGCTCGTCTGGAGTCCTTTCATCTGATGGAAGCAATGTCAGCGATTGAGTTGATGGATCCGAAGATGGACAGTGGAATGGTGGTGGTGGAGGCGCCTCCCACCATCGAGGATGCTGTTGCGGATGTGCGATTGTTTTCTCTATCCTTCATTTGGTGTCTTTTGGCAGTGACAACGGCAATACATTAGAGCAGGGCTGGAAATGCCGTAGAATTCTGTCTGTACGGTCAAGACAAAAGAAGGCTTACACTGTCACTCTAAGGGTTTCAAAACAGTGCATGAACACACCCTTTTCAGCACTACTTTAGAGAAAGAAGGAAAAAAGAAGTACGTTTTATTCTTAGGGTTGGCTGGAGATGGACGCGTCCGACCTGCTAGCGATGATTGATGCAACGCTTTCCTGTCTGGTGACTTGGCTCGAGGGCGGAATGCTCACGCAAACGGTTTCTTGAGAACTTTGCAATTTGTTGTCAAATTGTTTTCTAGAGCAACCGTAAAGAAGCTAGATTTTTGAGTATAGCTTTAAGCGAAGCCGTCTGCATGAAATCCTTAAGATTAGATATGTCAATGAGTATCTTTATTCTTTTTAATCAGAAACGATATTTGAAGGTGCTGACGAATTTGCTAATCACTGACCCAGACACGTTGAGTGCAGCAGCGGCCGCTATGGTGCATGGTCCTTCTATGTCTTTCGAAGTTAGTTACGTTATTTATAGTGCGGTATGAGAGGGAGAAATGAGAAAATGAAGAAAAGTAAAAAGTTCTGTTTTGTAGGTGATGACTGCGCTGGCGCACGCCTTTGCCCATCTCGTTCTTCTCGTCAGACACACTGTGCAGACAGCAAGCGTCTTCGAGGAGGTACCAAGAAGATAGGTTTATTGATCAGAATAAGAAAACCTACGGTTTATATGCTTCATTTTGACTTTCTAAGTAGTAGCAATTTGTTTGGTTCCAGAATTTAAGTAGACTCCCGCATCTTGTCAATTCTTGATAATAGTGTGATTGTGTGATGAGTAAGCTGTTGCGTGTTGCAGGAAGACTTCAATCCGCACCAGCCCTTCATCATCACCTCCTCCTTCAAGCGAGAGGATGTCTCTGCTCTGCTCAGCGTGGCCGAGAAGCGAGTTCTTGCCACCGCTGATGTCCGTTTGCCATTTGGCTGCTAACATATGCTTACGAATGAAAGATGTTATTCTGTCATTCGTTCGGTCACTTCTTTATCGTTCTCATCCAAGGAAAACTTTTTTTCAATTCTAGTCTGTAATTATCCGGAACTACCGAGTAAAATGAGTAATTTAAAGAAGGCCGAGAAGATCGAGCGTGAGGCGAACGCATCCGCGCCGCCTCTGCACGCGTTGCGGTTGCGAGCTGTCGCGTCGCGGCTGAGCTGGCTTCGTCTCCTGCTCAGCGCACTCTGCCATGTCGTGCTGCCACGGGTGGATGACAGCATCACTCCTGGTGGAAGCCCCGCTGCGGTTGCGGCTGCCCAAGCTGGCATGGAGAAGGCTGCTGCATTCAAGTAGATGGAGAGCAGAGCGAGAGAGAACTGAGAAGGAGAATGAAAAGGGAGAACGAAAGCAAGAGAAATGCTTCATTTCCAGACCGAAGCTAAAGGCGGCGGTGGAGACGCTGTCAATGGCTCGTGACTGTGCTCGTCGCTTCGCAGAGACTTCTGAGATGGGAACCATGGCGCCTAGCGGCCAAGATGGTTTATTTTTCGTTTTCTGATTTGTTGTAAGATAGTCTCTAATTTTCATTGTGGGAGACTTCTTGCTACACCAGGGTCATACGATTTTAGTAAATGGAGGGAGGACCCTTTCAGTTTCCCTGTCCCAGAGACCCCTGCATAAGTATGTCTTGCTTGAACTCTCTGTTCTCATTCTCTCTGACCAGGCAACTATGACTGGCTGCGTGGCTTCGTCCCTGATCTCAATCGTCGCTTCATGCCGGCCACCTTCCCGAGAAAGTCAGCCGATTATCCAGCTCTCTCTTAAAATAAATATTTTATTAAGAATACTGAATAATATCCCCTAAGCGCTGCCCATTCAGAACGGAGATGCACTCTCGCCGTCTGGCGCTCTCTTACTTAGACAGGCTGACTTGCCGTCTTCTGGAGATCGCTGTTCGTGTGCCTGCGATTGTCACTGACATCCATCTCATGTTGGTCAGTGAAAACTTTGGAGTTGTTTATTATATATTTTTGTTTCTTGTGTATTTTTCATTACTATTTTTATTACAGCATACCTTTAAAGGAGGATAAACATAGATCTAAATAATGTTGAGCTTCCTAGAATTACCTTCGCTCCTTCTGTGAAATCGAGAGCTGCGTCCTGTCTCGTTCGGTGTTGCAGGTTTTGCACTTTTACTGGTTCATTCTACTAATTGGTTATAAGGAGAAGGGAGCCGGAGACGGTTTACTGGGCAAACAATTTAATAATTTCCCATGCATAATTATAAAAATCGTCCTGCATTCTTTCTTCCTTCCTGCTTTTTATCAGATTGTCACATCCTTGTTTATTCCTGGCTGGTACTCTTCGTCTGATACGATGATTTCAGCTGGTCCTCCTTCCAAATGACGAGCGTGTCTTGGGCGAAGTTCCATTGGGCGAGATTCTAACTGAGACCATTCGTTCTTCCGTCGCTCCCTCCTTCCTCTTCAAAGAGTTAGTGCTGTATAGAATGCTGATTTAACATCGGAAGTGTTTTGGGTGAAGTTGATTGTGATACGATCTTAAAAGATTCTTAACCAGCAACATTAATTGTAGTAGCCCCTCCGCTCGCTCCAGTACGTGCGTGGGACTCTGGGCTGAATTCCAGAATGACACCGTCAAGGTCATCCTGCAGACAATACAAGTACTTGGTCAGTTTTTTGAAGGCTCTTTTTCCCATTTTTGGTATTCTCTTCTAAGTGCATTATAATGTTATCCTTTTAGGCAACAACCTTGCTCGCCAGTGGGAGAAACTCACACAGATCTTTGAAGATTTGTCAACACTTCAGACGGAATCCGAAAGACTGGATTCTGAGGCGAGATCTGTCTGAATCATGAGCTAACCATTGGATCCTTCAGCAGATCATAGAATATCCCTCTATATTCTAGGTAACCCACTGCACAACATCGTTTGCAAACGCCCACGACGGAGCATACAAAGGTTTGTTTGAGATGCATCTTTAAGTCTGTTCAACTGATATCATCTCGCTGTCTCACCCTCTCTCTCTCTCTCTCTCTCTCTCTCTCTCTAACTTTTCTCCCATTCCGTCTTTCTTCTACCAGGTCCTCCTCCCGGACCGTCCGTGTCTACCTGGGTGCTACAGTTCTCGCTTCGTTTGGTCCAGTGGCACTTCGAAATCGGATTTCGCCTCAACCTCTTTGTCCCCTACGAGTTTCCCTATATCTACTGGTTCGGATTTTTCTCTCGAATAACTTCTGAATCTCTTTTAGTAGTAAGCGAATCACTTTATAGATTTTTTAAGCTAAAATAAAGTAAAGAGCTAAAATTCTCTTTACTTTGTTTATACATAAATGTTGCACTGATTCAGGTATATGCGAGACGTGTTGTGCAAGTGGATGATGAATACAGTAGAGAAGAGTTCGGGCATGATTCTGACGGAGCATCGGCTTGGTCAGAGTGCTTACAAATGCCGCCATTTATTTTACATTGTATAGACTTAAATTCTCCCTGTTTCAGCTATGCAATCCGTGGTAAAGAAGACCGAGAAGACAATGCCAGCACGGGCCGTGAAGTTGGAGGAGAAGCTCAAGAAGAGGTATTTTTTGTCTATATTTATATTTGAGACGAATAGTAAAGCATTCTCAATATGGATACTTAGTTTATAAATTTCCAGAATGAATGCTTGCCGATCACTGTACATGTTCGGAGAAGAACGCATCTTCAACGCCTACTTGACACTCACTCTCGGGCTCATTTCGGATGGAAAGATCAAGGTTAACTTAATCGTTTTGCAAGTAAATCTTTTTTTAACAGTAGTTTTTGTTTAAGGTGCCAGAATGGTTCCCGGGACTCTCGGAGACTCGGCGTTTTGAACATCGGTTATTAGTTTTTTTTTTGTATTTTCTTAAGCTGTTAATAATAATAATGAATTCTTTTATTAAAAATAAAAAAAGGTAAATTCTAATTTCTCTAGGATGGCGCCGTACGTGGTTTTCGGAGTCCCGATTTGGGTGAACTACGACTTCTATGAACGCGTGAGCGGGTACGGACGGGTCTTCTCATTCATTGACATTTCAATTTCTTGTTTTTTTTATACTTGAGTGCTATACTTTACGTTCAGAGTTCGTCAGTTTCTTGAATACGGTACTCCGTACTGTTACGAATCTGCGGCTCAACTATTCGAGGTGAATCTTTAATATGCCATTATGTAAAATGAATTTAGAAGAGAAAAAAGCTATTGTCGATTTTACAGACCCACCCTGAATTTTGACCTTCTCCAAAGCCCTTTCCCATCACGGTTCAGAAACATTTTGGTAGAAACTCTGAGTTCAGCCAACCCACCCTGGTTTCCTCCTTCCCCGTCTTGTTCTTCTGGGTACTCGACAGTGGCTTTTGTTCCCTGAGATATAGGCACATTTTTCCCAAAAGTAATGTAGTTTAGCTCAGAATTTTTTTTTCTGAAATAACAGTGCGGCATAATCTTTTATAAACTTTTAACCTTATTGCTTTGAGAAATCCCGCGAGATTTTGGAACAAACACCAGAACCTAGTCAACTGGCAATTGCAAGAGTCTGCAAGCAGAACGCTGTTGTCTGCAAGATTCTCGCTTCGGGTAAGCAGTTCTTTCATTCTCTCCAAGATATCTCATTTTTCGCATCCTTCAAAATTAGGTTTTTCATTAAAACGGTTATCTGGAAGGTATTCGTCCTTTTTGGTTCGGAAACCTTGAGTTTTTTTTGTTGGATTTCTTCAGGCAGACGACCGGAGGCGAAGATTGTCTTCGACTTCTCTGACCTGGCCTTTCCTCTTTATCCACTACTCAAGTTTGCCTAAGTCGCAGCTCTCCCTTACTCCTCATTAGGTTACGGTACTTTCACGCTGTTATTGTAGAGAAAGAGGATTACGGTAGACGACAATCCGTTCTCGCCTCTTCGTCCGGTGATCTCACCTTGCCTTTTAGTCTGTTTCTTCTGTTATTTCATTTATTCTTGGTTACCTTCTTATGTCTCTAGCTGTTTTATCGTCGTCTTCGCTTTCTTGTGAATTGCCTCGCAGCATGACATCTCCGTTTAGTGTGCGGTACATTTAAGTACGGTTTCGATGTTTTGCTCAGAGAAGTTTTGGAGCAGTAGTTAATTTCCTTTTCTCTTTACTCACATTTTGAACTTACTCTCCATTCATTTCCTTTTTTCTTCTTCGCGAAATAATTGTGTAAAGTGTTCTTCTGCTTTTTTCATCGTAAGCTTCCTTTTTCAGCGTTTCAAGCATTGCGGTTCTTCCTTGCGGTCGTGTTTTTTCCCCTTTACCACATATTATTCGTCTTTTTGCCAAATTATCTTATATCGAGCGTAATTGATATCCGGTTTATTCCAGAGTTGGGCGGTCTAGAAAATGGAGGATATGTTACTCCAGTGCCTTATGCTTGTCATGTTGGTAGGTTTAGCGCGACATGTGTTCACTTATTTAATTAGCAATTAAAATAGTGAATCTTTTTAAGCTGTAGAGTAAAAAAAACTCGTTAGAAAACTCTGTCAATGACTGCTGTTTTCTGCTTCAAACACTCTCATTCACCTGCACTCTAGAACCAGCTCTCTCACCTTTGCATACTGCCTACGCTGTTGTATGAGCAGATAGCGCAACATGTTTAAGGATTTAGAGATATTTGTTTAGGTTGTCTTATTATTATTTTTGCCGTTCTAGATCTTATTTGACGTCCGTCGTTTAATAGGATTACTAAATGACTAGGCATTTGATTAGGAGAAAGTTAAATTGATTTGGCAATTGTTGCGTTGCAATATCCTCGCAAGCACTGGCAGTTATGGCACTCTTCCGTTGTTTTGGCACTCAGTCACCTTTCCCGTTGCCTTTGCCCCGTTCTCTTTGTTACTCCGGCGTTGGCTTTTCTGCTTTTCTCAATTTCGCCATCTCGTAGAATTACTTTCTACTTCTCCTTTGAGACACGAGTAAAGTTGCAACGATTTAAAGATCTCCTTTCTGCTCCCGTGTTTTCATCGCTTATGTACTTTTAACTAAAATGTATAACTTCATCAGTAATCAGAAGTCGGTTAGATGAAGTCGATGTCTCTTCTACGCATTTGCGGTCGGGTCGCGGCTTCAGCGAGATCTGCTTCCACTTCGCTGCCCCATGGAGCTTCTGCGGCACTCGGCCAGTCGGAAAATGGAAATGAGGTGCGTTAATTATATGGGACTAGAATTTTTTTAAAGCTCTAAGTTGCTTCAGATCTTTCTTTTTCGAGGGTTTCGAAGTATCTAATTCAGCTTTTTTTTATTCGAATACTTCGTAATGACCTCTTTCTTTTAGCCCACCCGGAATCTGATTAACGAAGTTCCTAGCGCAGAGACACTAAAGACAGCTACTGTAGAGCCGTCACTGCTTAAGTTTGTTTTTATTTTCTTTATTATTTTTTTATAACTTTGTTCACTCTAATCGCTCTTTTATATTTTGTTATCCCAAAGCGACCAACTTAACATCTCTCCTTCAATTCTAGACATTTTACTGAATTCTATGAATCATTTTGTAAGAGCTTGATAATTTAAATGTCTGCTATGAAATAATGTAATATGCTTAAGTCGTGGTTGCATGGAGAATATATTGTAGGGTGGTGATAAACTGAGTCGTAGATTCTTGATTACTTAAGGATGATCGTCATGATTTTAGGCCATACATCCAGAGCCGACTGCATGAACCAGACCACTTTGGACTGGAGGAACTCGTTCGTCTGGATGAGATGTTCGATGCCAGACTCCATTTTGGCCACAAGGTACTGTCTGGCTGAACGGGTTGAGCAAGGACAGATATAATACTAATCATTTATATTATTTGCTTGCCGAAGACGAGAGCATTTAGCTTTCAAACTTTTGATACCACACATTAACTTGGTCTTGATGTTGTCGTCAGATGGGTACCCTGCATCCGAATATGAAGTGGGCGCTCTATGGTGAGCGACTCGGTGTCTGTGTCTTCGATCTCGACATTACTCGGAAATTCCTCATCAGGTTAATCGTTTATTTTACTTGTACATAAGCTAACCCTAAACATGAAGTGATTCTCTCACTCTCAGTTCAATTATTCTCTTATTATTGTCCTTTACTTTTCTAATTGTCTTTTTATCATTTAGGGCTTTAAATTTCGTTGCTCACGTTGCTTCACGTGGGGGCATTCTTCTCTTTGTCACTTCGCACCGAGAGAGCATGCTGGAAGTGGAGAGCATGGCAGAGCAGGTAGACTAGTTCCTATTCTGGAAGAGAGAGTATGCTGGAAGTGGAGAGCATGGCAGAGCATGTAGTCTAGTTCCTATTCTTAAAACGCTGGAATTAGAGAGAAATATGAACGGGAAGTGGAGCAAAAGAGGTACTGAGCGAAAATTTATAATTTCTATGCATTCCCAAATCCTCACCTAGAAGGTTACTGGTTCATCAATATAGAATACTTTGTTTCCGACAGATGGAAACTTGGCTAATTAAGTAATTTTTTGTATGAAACTGATATGAATGTTATTTGGATATACAAGAGACATCCTTGTGCAGATCGGCCAGTACTCGCACGTTCGACGGTGGCAGGAAGGAACGCTCACTAATACGCGTCAACTTCTTGGTCAGTGGTCTTGACACGAAATCGAAAGAGCAAAATACGTTACCCTTGTACGTGAAAGGAATGATCTCATGGTCGCCAGATAATGGGTTGTATTAGTTTTAGACGAATTAAAATGTTTGTAATTCTAAGACTTCTTTGCAGGAACAAGCGTCCGCTTGCCCGACACTATGATCTTCCTTTCTGCGCTTTCCAGCATTGGCGAGCAGCATCCTGCAATCATCGAGGCAGCCAAGATGGCCATTCCTACTATTGGTCAGAGAAGCAGAGGAGGATAGAGAGAGAGATCATACATCTGAAATGATCAGTGCAGGGCCCGATAAAAAAGGGACTACGAGAAAAGCATATAGAATAAAGAAAGCGGCTGTACCTTATATTATCTTCAAGACCAGTTTATATGTATCGTAATGAGTTAATTGCCAGGAGTGGTTGACTCAAATGCGGATCCGGCCTACCTGACCTACCTGATTCCTGCCAACGATGACTCGCCTCCCTCAGTCGCCTACCTTCTTCGTCTCTTCAAAGAGGCCGTTCTGCGAGGTCAAACAGTAGCCAAGAAGGAGGCAATTTAGTCAGATTAGACTGAAATTCAGTCTCTTCTGCTCAATTTGTCACTTCTAGAGGTGCAGATGACATCTTTAAGTAGGCTAGAATATCACTTTGGATCTGTACACATCAATAATTTTCAGATTGTTTTTACTGTTACTTTGATGGTTGATTTTTTTTTGCAAGATGATTTGATAAACGGTATATTTTGCAGCTTGGGTCTTTGATTTTGGAAAAATGTACTGGACGTTCATTGCGTTGTTGATATCTTTCGATTCTTTGTTTGTCTTTCGTCTGCACATTTCGTAATGGTTCTTTTGTTCTTGTCTTTTCTGTTCAGTAACTACTGTTATCTAGAATGAATAATCCCTTTCATGGCTGCCAACTGCCTTGCAGGGAACAGCTGACTCCGGATGCTGCCGCCTTCACTGTCCCGAGTGGCGGCTGCCCTGAGGCCCCTCTCCAACGCCAGCATTGGCCAGGCTGAGTCGGTCTCTTCCTCGCACCCTTCTCCTTCTTCATCTTCATCTCAACCTGCTAAATCTGCTGAAGAGCAGACTTCAAAGCGTCCAGAAGACTATCAGAGGTAGGACTTTTTACCCGTTTGCGAAGCAAATGTGTTAAGAAGTTTTAAAATGCCCCTAGCTTTAGAGATTTGCAAAAGCTATTATGGCTGCTTTGCAGATCCCTATGGCGACTCCCACGAAGTCCGTTTACCGTGATTCCTCAGGCATGGCTGAGCACCCTCCATTCCATTGAGGTACCAGAAGTGGTTCTTGTTGTATTTGCTTTCTGCAGAAAGTTCTTTTGCTGATAAGTAGATCTTCCTTCCTTCCTGAGTGAGGATTGAGGAGAATTCGATGGCTTTGTTTGTAGGATGAGAAGTTATCGATCATCGATCTTCATCCGAGCATCTTTCGAGTTACTCCGAGGTGGGTTCATATCTAAATGAAACTTTTAACTCAGAAAAAAAAGTTTTTTTTTTTTTTTTTTTACAAATTCTGCGCAGACATTGAACGAATAGACAGAAGAATTGATGTCATTCGGAAGAAAATAGCAGAATGAATGCGCTGGAAGGAATTGTTGTTTAGAACACAGAGAAAATGCTTGGAATTGTCAGGATGGATCTGCTGCATCGCAACATCACATGGCAGTCAATGTATCGGAACGTGCAACTCACTAAGCAACTCTCCAAGGCGGAAATGCCCGGCGGAGGTGTGCTTGTGCATGTCAAATCACTAATCATGATCCCTCTTTGATTGCAGGTGCGAAGCCATGGCCGCAGAAGAAGACGGGTCGCCACCACGCGGGTAGCATCCGCGCGCCCCACTTCCACAGGGGAGGATTCGCCAATGGGGTCAGGGGACCGCGCACTTGGTTCTACATGCTGCCTGATGCCATCCGAATCCAGGGTATTCTTCTTCTTATTCACATTCTTTCTCGCAATAAATATCGTTGCTGATTAAGAATGTGAAGGATTTGGGATATGGAAGTGAGAAGCTACTGCTGGTCTATATTGCTTTCTCTCTCTCATTTCCTCGCTCTATCACCTCTCTCTTTCTCTCTCTCTCTCTCATTTCCTCGCTCTATCACCTCTCTCTTTCTCTCTCTCTCTCATTTCCTCGCTCTATCACCTCTCTCTTTCTCTCTCTCTCTCTCATTTCCTCGCTCTTTCTCTCTCTCCCTCATTTCCTCGCTCTATCACCTCTTTCTTTCTCTCTCTCTCATTTCCTCGCTCTATCACCTCTCTCATTCTCTTTCTCTCTTTCTCATTTCCTCGCTCTATCACCTCTCTCATTCCCTCTCACTTCGTCTTCTCTTGCAGGTCTCTGCGTGGCTCTAACAGTGAAGCACGCTCAATCGGATCTCGTCGTGGTTGACAGCCTTTCGTCTGTTCCTGAGAGTAAGTTAATCCATAACGATTGGAGATTTTCCCAATTTTCGTCTTTAAAATATAAAAACTACATGAATATTATATTCTTGTTTTCTTGTGAGAAAAAAAAGCTTGTATGAAAGCGAGTTCCTTAAGCTGCGGACGCCTCCTTCTTCCAAGACATGGCCGAGCAACGGAACTGGGGCTACTCTGTGCTTTTTGTAGATTCGGACGCTGAGGCTGTCAGTGTGACTTTCATCACCCATTATACACGCTTTCAAATTATTTTGTCATTTCAGTTTAGCAGCTGCTAATTGAAAATAAGTTTAAATTCAACACAGTCTCTTGGATTTCCTTGAACAGATGAATCTTGCAGGTACACGGTGGCATTCTTGAGGCAACAGCAACGCTCCCCTCGTTCAATGTTATGCCGCTGTTTGGTCTCAACTGCTTCTCTTTGCTCAAGTTTGTTTCTGTTTAAAGAGATGCGACTAGTGCTGAACAAGGTCGGTGCATGCGCCTTATTTAATAAGATGCAGTTATTCTTTTGAAATAATTTGATTTAAGTTGAAAAGCCGATCTCCATAGTTTTCTAAACAAGAGATTAGTATTGAGATGAGGCTCAAATGACCTTTGTAGATACGATACGATTGTGATGTCGCTGCCGGCAGTTGAACTGCTCGAGAAACGCCTCCTTCGGCAGATGCACCGGGCGGAGACGCTCAACAAGAAGTACCGCTACTTGGACTTCAAGGACAAGCTGCTCGAGCCGATGGAGGAAGACAAGAAGACGGAGCATCCTGTCTACCCTCCATTCATTTGAGTGGAAGAGACACTTTAGTGATCCTAGTCTTCAAAGAGAAATCACTCCACTCTCGAGAACTAGAGATAGTATTGTAATCATGGCAATGAGAAATGGTAGACGTGTTTATGCCCTCTGAGATTATTCCATTTCCAAAAGATCTTGTTTTGTCTCTCTCATAATTCTTCAAGTTCGAACATGTTGAGTTTGTTAAAGATTGTTGTCTGTTCTGGTGTTGTATAAAGAGAATCGAATTACGACCAATTGGACATGTATTTTTACTCGTTTTGTGCGAAATGCATATTTATTGCCTCTGTGGATGTTTATTATTTTTCTCTTCATAATCTCTTCTTCGATCAATATTTCACCTTCATTCTACTTTGTATCTTGTTTTGTATCAGTCACTACGATATGGCAACACCCGACCAAATTCTTTTTTCAGAGTCGGTGATCTCCAAAGGGATGGCTGGGAGGGAACCGGCGGTAAGTTGTGCTTTGTTGCTCTTATATGCTCTAACTAGCTTATGAATTTAAGGGTTTCCAATTTGGTGCGACAGATTGTTTTATTTTAAATAGCATTATTATCAGGCGGCCCCGGTGGCTATGACAACCATGCAGCGACTGCAGCGTCTAAGGAGACAAAATGCACGAGAGAAAGCGGAACTCGAAAGGAAGAAAGCAACCGCGGAGGGCAGTGGCTCATCCCGCGGAATACTCCGTCAGTCGGGGAGAAAGGAACATGGGAGAGGGCGTCTTATTTATATGCTTGCATATGTTTTCTTGCTCTTTATTCATTCTTATTGAGCCAGCTAATCGTGAAAAAAGAATTCAGATTCGTTGGACGATAAGGAGAATCTCAGCTTGTTGTCAATGTCCACAGCGAATAGGACAGCCCCAGCTGGTTCAATTTTTAGATATACTTTTTTAATTGTATTGTATTTAAAAAATAAATTTAAATGACAGAAAAGTCAAGTAAAACTCACATAAACTAAAATTGCTTCAGGAAAAGAGCACAACATATCGAACAACTCCTTGCTGACTTCTGCTTCGCTGCCCGCTCCAAGGAATGGGACAGGTATGGTAGAATTTTCGCAAGTTGCTTACTTTCTCTCTCTCTCTCTCGCTCTCTCTCTCTCGCTCTCTCTCTCTCTCTCTCTTTCTCTCTTTCTCTCTCTCTCTCTCTCTCTCTCTCTCTCTCTCTTTCCAGGCCTTCATTCTCGTGATCGCCACGAGATGTCGTCGATGATGTCGATCGACGAGCATCCGCGAGAGAATCTTCTTCCAGACAACAGCGTCCTCGCCAGCCGCAGTGGAGAAGGAAGTGGAATGCAGCTGGAGTCATTTGACAGCGCAGACAAGCTTTCTCTCCCTCCACCAAAGCATATGGTGAGCTATTGAGCAAATTGATTAGGACTTTTATTGAGGATATTGTAGTGAATTATAAACGGATACTATAATGGGACTATAAAAAAAACACGTCACAAGTAATTTAGGGAAATTCTATAAAAAATATTTCAGACAAATGCAGTTGCATTGACTGCAACAGGATCTCCACTTCCAGTTGAGAAACGCCGCACCAAGAGCAGCACCGATCTCGCAGCGGTGTGTACTTTGATATTTATCAATTTAAAGTCAAGAATTAATTGTGTGTTTGTACAGAATGTCCAGCGCCCCTCTTACGCCGTTCCCATCACTCCGATTGGAATTGTGGCAAAAGTGGAGAAGACTCGAGAGAGAGTGGAGAAGGGCGCAGAAGGGAAAGGAGGATTGATGATTGCGGAGGGTCTCCGAGCAGCAGGCAACTCGTATGCAGCAACTCCAGCGGCTGCTCTCTCCCTGTCGCAGCGCCAACTCAAGAAGAACGGTCTTCAGGTTGGAAACAATCTCAAAAAATATAACTCTCCTTTAGACGTTTATATTGCATATTGTTTAGATTTTTTCAAAGTTGTGGATGTCCTGCTCGAAAACACCATTCAAATTGTCTCGCAATCAGTTATCACTAGCATTGTACTTTTGCCTCCCTTTCACAGTCAAACTCGTCTTCGTCTTGGAGAACTCCTGGAAGGTCAATGTCCATGCAGCAGCTTCACAGTATTGTTGTCAACGGAAAGCAGTACTCGGTGGTCGGCCAGATTGGAAAGGGTGGAAGTTCCAAGGTGAGAGAGAGAGAGAGACAGAGAGAGAGCGAGAGGAGAGAGAGAGAGGGGGGGGAGGGAGATTACTACTAATGTGGGCGCCTTTTCAGGTCTTCCATGCTTTCGACGATGAGGACGGGAAGCATTACGCGATCAAGGTATAGTTTTATATATATATATATAAATTGATTACTTGTTAACTATTTCATTAATATATATTGACAATTAATCAAGGAGACATTTCCTGTTCAGGTAGTTGAGCTTGTGGACGAAGAGATAACCCGAGCGGCATTCACGAATGAGATCCGTCTACTGCAGAGACTTCAGGGATCCCGGCATGTCATCCGGATGTTTGACTTGTGAGTTACAAATGAAATGATTGCATTACTGAATATGTGAAAGAGTGTCGTTGGTGATGGATCTTATATTCTCCCGCATTTTGACTTGCATTTAGAAATTTGAAAAGTGTCAGCTATACATTTTCAGCTTTTTAAAGCTTTATTCGTAAGTAAGATAGAATTTTTTTGAGTGAGTTGCGCGAAGAAGAGAATCTTCTGCTCGTTGTGATGGAGAAGGGCGAAGTTGATCTGGCGACTTATCTGAAGACGCGGAGAAAGTCAGCAGCTTCTTGTTATCATTCTCGAGATTAGAAATGTCGCTTGAACTTGCATTTTGCAGCGAGATCACGCCTCATTTGATTCGCTTCCACTGGGATGAGATTCTCAAGTGCGTCAAAGTCATCCATGATGCAAGTTAGTAGCATTTCGGTTATCATTTTAATATTTTATCAGCATTTTATGATGCATGAAAAATAAATTGCAAACGTTGTGTTTAAGAATTCTCTAGCTTTGCTTATTCACTGCTCTTGATATTTTTCTCTCTGTTTTTTTTAATGACGTTTTCATGCAGAGATCGTGCACTCGGACCTAAAGCCGGCCAATTTTCTACTCGTCGAAGGAACACTCAAACTGATTGATTTCGGCATCGCTTCCTCAATTCCATCCAACAAGACGAGCATTGTCAAGGTTCGCCTTCATTCTTTCTTTTTTCCGAGTCACTATTCCCGCAGTTGTTAACATCTCACTAATTGATGAGAAGAAGTTGAAGATCTCACTGATATGATTTATAGAGCTTTCCGTTATCTGTTAACTTCACAATGTTGGCTTTGCTTGCATTTCTCAAAAGTGTTTGCTCTTGTTGTTGTTTAAAAGGTTAAAAAAAATGACAGGAGTGCCAGATGGGAACTCTGTCGTACATGTCTCCAGAATCGCTGGCCGCCATGGAAGATGACAACGATTACGGCAATCATGGATACAAGGTTAGCAGTGGGCATCATACGGTTATCAGGTACTGTAAGAATAATATGGTGTTTTGTTGGAAAATAATACTGTTGATTCCAAGGGATAGTGAAATATATAGTCCATGTAATGTTGCTGCAGGTTCCGCTGAAATCGGATGTCTGGTCTCTCGGATGCATTCTCTATAACATGGTTTATGGAAGGACGCCGTTTGAACACCTCAGGGTTACTGTACTTTTCCTTTCCATAGATAATAGGAGTGTCGCTCTTCTTTCCTCTCTTGCAACGTTTCTTTTGCTGCCTCCCTATTTCTGAATCTGTCTGTCTGTTCCTAGCCTTCTTTCATAATGATCTCTTCCTATTTCCTGTTCTCTCTTCGCTTTCCAGTAGCAGTAATGTCCTTCCCATAAAGTATTGTCAACCTTCAGAGCACCCATGCCAAGATGCGCGCGATTTGTGACGAGAACACGGAGATTGTCTTCGACAAAATCGACGACTGCCAGCTTCTTGACGTCATGAAGGTTCCATTCAAGGAATTCCAGTCTGCCCATTTCAACCAGCTGGTTCTTTTATTCAAAGTGTATTTGTAGTGTTGCCTGGAGCGAGATGTGAAGAAGCGCTGGAGTGTCAATGAACTCCTCAAGCACCCCTATCTCAGTTAGTATTCCAATTGTTCTCTCTCTCTCTCTCTCTCTCTCTCTCTCTCTCTCTCTTTCTCTCTTTCTTTCTCTCTCTCTCTCTCTCTCTCTCTTTCTCTCTCTCTCTCTTTCTCTCTCTCTCTCTCTCTCTTTCTCTCTCTCTTTCTCTCTCTCTTTCTCTCTCTCTCTCTTTCTCTCTCCCTCTCTCTCTCTCTCTCTCTCTCTCTTTCTCTTTCTGACCCTCTCCCTCTCCTTTTCCCTTCTCTTTCCAGCCTCCTTGTCGGACTCTACGAAGGATCCGAGTCCCACGTCCAAAGTGAACGCGGCCCTCGCCTGCCTGGCTCAGAATCTGAATTTGGAGACAGCATCTCCGACGACGGCGAGAGTTGCTGAAGCGACGCTGCGAAAGATACTTGGGGGAAAGGCCAGGATTTTTTTTTTATTCATTAATATATCCTGGCAGCGTTTCTGTGTTTTTGCTGATTTTTCTATTTTAAATGAGCATTTTTTTTCGACATAAAACAATGATTTACTGATTTATTGTGTGTGTTTCATTTTTGTAGTCGCTTCCAAAGATGCCTCCCTTCGAGTCTCCAGAGGCAACGCAATAACTCGGATTCGCCTTCTCCCACCCGACACGCTACAAATGCATGCACAATGTATTCCAGTTGTAAATAGTGCTGCTATTCCATGTCATTCACTAGGCTACTACACTCATTACTCTCCTCCTTCTTGGCTTTCACTCTCACGTAAATGTTTTTATCTTCAGTTTTAAGAGGAGGTTCTTGGTAAAGTTCTCCCCGTCACAAGTAAATATATTCACGGCTGATTCATTTATATAAACTTTCTTTATTTATTCGACCTTCCATACAGCAATCATCCCAAAATTTCTTTTACCATTCCTGCCTTTCAAAGTTTCCTCATTGTCAGTACACAATTCTTCGTGGTCACTTTGGATTCATTTACTCAATCTCTTCCAATGCAAATGTGCATTCTGTCACTACTGGATTCTCTCGCTCACTATTCGAAGATCTTGTGTAATAAAAGGAAGAACAGGCGAGAGAGTGCGAAATGCAAATTGCAATCGATTGCTTGAATTATCGAGATCTGCTTTCCTATTTATATGTACCACAAACGGTTTTTCCAAAAGCAAAATTATTGCGGTGTGGAACACGGTTTGAAAATACGAATCCTTTATGGCATAAATTAATAATTTTAAGTTCTTACGATTACAAGGCTTCCAATTAAAAGAATGTAAAGCCAAATTTTGGATGTTATCGTTAGTTGCCTAGAACATAGGTATTAGTTGAGATATTTCATATCCTATTTCAAAATTAGGTAACGAAATTACATTTTGAGAATTTGATTCAGGACTGTTGTTAGCCCCGAATATGTCCTCGGTGGAGGGCTCCTCAGCGTCAGCTTCTTCAGCTGAGAATAGTCTTCTCTCCGAAGATGACTCAGCCAGGGGAGGAGGGGAGGGAGGAGGAGATGTTCCGACTGGGAACGCACTCTATGCCAGACTCGCTCAGCTGCTCGTCAGCAAGGAGGCCAATGCTCTTGACGAACTCAAGGCTCTCTCTGCCAAGGTGGGGACTCTCTCTCGCTCTCTCTCTCTCTCTCTCTCTATCTCTCTCTCTCTCCTCATTCTCTCTCTTTCTCTTTTACTCACTGACGCTCACTTCTCGGAATTCCTCAAGTTCTTCTGGAATGAATAGGTCGCCTCATCGAAGCCGACCCCGACCTCGCAGCTCTGGGATGAGGGCGATGAGATGCTGGAAGCGGGAGTTCCCGGAGGGAGACCCTCTCTGGGAACGGCCAAGAAGTTCCCTGCAGGCATCGGTGAGTCCTTCTTAACTCACTCTCTTACAGCCATCGCATCTGGTGGCAATATGAATTATGATCAAAAGATTTCTAGTGAATCTTACTATTAAAAGAAAGTTCCATCTTGAATTTTTGAGTTTTTTTTTTTGCTTGACATAAGGACGACAGAGCACGAGCATTAAAGAGATGCGACTGCATTATTCAGGAAAATGCTAATAGATTACGGTTGAGATTCGTTCTCCTTTAACAGTCCATACATCCAAGCTCATGATTTTAATCCTGAACCTTGAGGTGCCCCGCGAGTCGTGAAGATTGAGGCGCAGCCTCTAGAGAAACGGAAAGAACGAATGCACGTCGCAGCACCCGCTTCCAAGAAGGTCTTTCCTTTTATGCTCTCGAGGCTGGTTCTGAGAAATGATTTTAAATTTTTTTTTGTTATTGATTTTTTTGGCACTTTTCTTTATCATAAGGCCAGGTTTTGTAGTAGAAATGTACAAACATATTTATGATAATTCATCATGACTCTTCAGTCATTGACTTCATGGATATAATTGCTGATGTAGGCGACAACTTGGCAAAAAAAATTTTTCTAGAGCTCCTTATTGCACTAATGTGTACTTTAACTAAAAAAAGGTATAGTGTCGAGATATGAATTTGTCTATTTAGCACGCGCCATCCAAGGACAACTCGCCAGCAGCAACGCCCAAGATTGTCATCGAACTCTCGGAGGACGACGATGAGGAGAGCGACAAGAAGGAACGACCGACCGGCAGCAGTGCTTCTATCAAGGTACTAGGAAGGGAGAGAGGAGAACAAACGAAGAAAAAGGTAATTGAAAGTTAGAGAGGTAATGAGGGATTTTGCATATTAATGTAATAGATATTAAAGTTAGAAGAATATTGGTTGAATTCGTCCTCGTAAATGTATGCAACATACTGTAGCAGGGCTCCGGAGTGTGCAGCCGCTGCCAGGAAATAGTCGAGGCGCCCCGGCTGAATCCCATGCTGACCTGCGAGTCATGCGGCAGTGCATTCCATGCCAAGTGCCATCGGCCTGAGGCATGTCACCTCTTCATTTCTTGTGTGCTGTTCTTTCACTCTTCTCTCACTCTCTCTCTCTCTCTCTCTCTCTTTCTCTCCTTATATCTTTTCCTCTCGTTCTGTTACTCCTGTTTAACATCAGCGTTGCGCCTGCTACTTCATAATTTATGGAAACGGTGCACCTTCCAGGTTTTACTTATATTCTATTTCATTTCTTTCAAGGTGAGTAAGGACGACTTCAGTGACCAGCGCTATCTCTTCATATGCTCGACTTGCACAAACGTCAAGGTAGGCATTCTTGGCTTTGTGATGTTGCAGAAACAATTACAGAGATTCAAGAACTTGTGTTATGCTATTTTAAGAGGTTTTGTCGATATACTTGGGATCCACATTGATAAACTGATAGATTAGACCTGTTTCGTTCTCGAGCGTTTCCGCCCCGAGGGCAGCGCGAGTCCCCGACCAACTTCAACTGCCTCTTCATCCCCTGCCTCCTCATCTCCAGCTCCACCCAAGAAGAAGAAGGAGGTCGGGTTCTCATTATCGCTCCACACTTTCTCTTTCCTCTCTGTATCTCTCTCTCTTCCTCTTTCGCTCGTTCTCTCTCTCTCTCTCCCTTCCTCTTTCGCTTGTTCTCTCTCTCTCTCTCTCTCTCTCTCTCTCTCTCTCCCTCCCTCCCTCCCTCTCTCCCTCCCTCCCTCCCTCCCTCCCTCTTTTGCTCCGGGAACAAATTCCACGGTCGATGGAAATAACGTGGGAGAGCGATGTGAGGAGTGTAAAAATAGAATTTGTAAGTCAAATCGCTGTGGACGACTCGTGGAAGGCCCAAAGTCAGGGTGGGTAAGTAAAATAGACGGTACCGTTTTAACCGTGCTCTGGTCCCCTTCTCTCATTTATGCAATGGTTGGATAAGTAAAATAGACGGTACCGTTTTAACCGTGCTCTGGTCCTCTTCTCTCATTTATGCAATGGTTGGATGTTCGAATCCTTGAGGCTCTCGCATCTCAACAGGCCGCGATCACTGCGCAGTTCGAGGCCTTCAAGAAGAAAAGTCAGTGTTCGGAGATCGTTACATTATGTATTATGCATAAATAATTATTAAACAATTATTATGTATCAATATATGTGTGCAAAGAACGTTCCAATTCTTGACCTATTTCTGGCAAAAAAATTTCCTAGTCGGAAGGCCATCGTTCCTTGTTATAATATTCCCCTATGTACAGTACCGTCAGAAAGTCTATGAACTTTTGGTTTTTCATTCATAATTTCCTTCAAAGTGTATGAAAGTTTATGAAATTTTCAGGGTTGCTTTTTTGTAATAATAAAGCTTCATTAGCAGAATTCATTGATCCACTACAGAGCGAAATAAAAATCAATAACTCAAATTACAAAGTTGCATATTTAAACGTGCTGGACAAAATGGTTTATTTCCTTGGTATTCGGTAAGTTTTTATCGGACAAATGGTTTAGCTGTATGATAGAAGATCTCTGCGATAACTTTTTGGTCTAGTCGCTATTTAATAACATGTTTTTACATGCGGCCAGCCTCCAGTGCCAGATCCAAGCAGTCGGCCTGAGATGCAGAAGGTTCAGGAGGACAAAATCGATCATTTACTACAATATCTATAATAATCATGATGTCCACATATTCGGAGGTGATAATTGAACTAATTCAGGCGCTTATTGACCTGTGGAAATTAGATGCTAACTATTTATGCACACTTTGAACACCGCGGTCAACTTTCGTCCGCAGTGCAAACTTGCTAAAAGTGATCTTGTGCAGGAGTCCGTATTTCAAAAACTCTTTTGCCTATCTATAACGATAGTTAATAGGTTTTTCCACGTCCAGAATCTTTATTTATTCACTGTCTTCATGTGACCACCAGGACAGTAGATCGTTTGACGTCACCCTTGCATAGGGTCGTACGATATATTTGACAGCTGTGTGTTTTTAAACAATCACAACATTAAACTGGCTAATTGAGATTAAAACAATTGCAGAACACTCTAATGTGTAGATTATAGTGATTTTCGACTCGATCTAAAAAAGTTAGGGTTTAGTTTCCTGCCTTTAAAGACACCGAACTACACTATGCCAGGAGTGCATTCAAACGATCTACTTTATCTGGTGGTCTCTTAAAGCCAGGAAAGAACTAAGGCTATCGATCAGGAAGAAGGCTATTGACTATGATTTGAGACAGGCGAACCCGTTTTAGAAAATCAGACTCTCGCATAGCATCACTTTTAGTTGGTCCTGCGGACGAAAGTTGTCCACAGTGGTTATAGCGTGCGTAAACAGTCAACATGTAATTTCTACTGCTATAATAACGATGTGAATATGTTCAATGATCACCTCCGAATAAATGGACATCATGATTATTATAGATAATGTAGTAAATGATCGATTTTGTCCTAATGAACCTTCTGCATCTCAGGCCGGCTGCATGGATCTGGCGCACTGGAGGATGGCCTCATGTAAAAACATGCGATTAAATAGCGACTAGACCAAAAAGTTATCGCAGAGATCTTCTATCATACAGCTAAACCATTTGTCCGATAAAAACTTACCGAATACCAAGGAAATAAACCATGTTGTCCAGCACGTTTAAATATTCAACCTTTGTAATTTGAGTTATTGATTTTTATTTCGCTCTGTAGTGGATCAATGAAACCAATATTCTGCTACTGAAAATCTATTATTACAAAAAAGCAACCCTGAAAATTTCATAAACTTTCATACACTTTGAAGAAAATTATGAATGAAAAACCAAAAGTTCATAGACTCTGACGGTACTGTAACTCCTTGTGGCCATCTTCCCTTCTTCAAGTGAACACTTCCTTTTGCATGATTCCACTTGAAAAAGAAAGAAAACTAACTTGACCACTCTTGAGATGCCAGAGAATTGTGATATAAGGAGTGTGTAATTCAGGAGAGAAGCAATTGAGCATGGAGCAGATTCGAAGGAAGTGAAGGAATTCTCAATTGGCTACTCTTCCTTATTCTTCCTCGTCCACTTCTCGTGACACTTCATCTTCCCAGTTGTATTGGACACTGTGATTTATCTATGCGAATGTAACTACTACTTGTAAGCACATTCCTTTAATGTTTCTTTTTTTTTTACAGAGTAGGCCATGAAACCATGTATCGTTAGAATACGTGTTGATGTCTATAATATATTTTACTCTCTCTCTCCTCTCTCTCTCTCTCTCTCTCTTCGCTCTATACTCTTATGGGCGCTTTATTTTTATTCACCTGCTTAAGTTATTAAGTGGTAAGTAAAATTATTCTTTAAATCTGGCGGGTGGGAGAGAGTCTATTGTGGGACTGAAATTCGAGTTAGAACATCCATGTTTGCTCTCTCTTATTGTTTTTACCAGCATTTAACGATAGATGTATACATTTCTTGTATTCTTAATTGGCATTTGGACGCCTTCTCACATGATTCATAAACAGGAACAATGCTAGACAATCGTGACGTTGTCAAATGCCAATAATTGGAAAATCCGAAACGGAACTGACAAATTAATGGAGAATGAAAAGGGTGTTCAGATAGTCGAGCAAGTCAGAAGCGTAACTGGCGTCAAGATACCACAGTTTCAATATTTTTAAATAGGTTTTAGATTTACTACTAATAGGATTTCCAAATAACTATTCTGATCGTGAGAACAATTCAGGGAAACGGCATACGTCTAACAGTACCTTTCAAGGCTACATCAGTGCTTATCACAGCTATATAGACCTCTCAACTCACAAAAAACTTGCATATTCTTAAAATAAGATTAGAGAACATCAATTGACTACAAAGAAAAAATATCTGTGAAGGCATGTTGATGTGGCTAGCTAAAAGTAAGAGTAAGTCATATTTGCCATCGCAGATAATATGGGGTGAGCGAAACGGATTGTTTATAATTAGGCAAATTAATAAGGTTGTGTTGACAACATCTGATTGGCATTGAGAAGCATCATGGGGATGTATCATTGCTTAATTATTTATTACCGTTACACATGAAGAAACCAAATATCCATAAGGAGAGGAAGGATGGATGATCTGAATGAATGAGGGAGAAACGGAGAGGTAGGAGGAGAGGATCACCTGGAGGGCGAAAAGATAGAGAGAGGGAGAGAGAGAGAGAGAGACGGAGGCAAAGCAGAGCGAAAGTAAATAGGAGTACCGCAAAAAGAGAAGTGTAGTATCTCGGGGGAGAGACGGAGGGACATAGAGAAATAGAGAGTAAAAGAGAGAGGGGCGGAAAGAGAGAGGGAGAGAGAGAGAGAGAGAGAGTCGAAGGGCGCCGCAACATCAGCATGATAATCTCAGACGGACGAAGTGTATGCGTCTGGTCTCAGATCGGACGCCTCGGGCGCACACTCCTTACCGGGCGAGATTAGCACGCGAGTGAGCGCGGACGCGGAAGGAAGGGAAGGGTTACGGTAGGGCATTCGGCAGGGGATTCCGTGCGAGACCGTTCAAGAATCTCAGTTTAGTAAGTCGGGCAGATGAATTGAGGAATGGGAAAAGGTGGGTTGAGGAGGTGACTAATCAGGGCGGAAAAGAGAGAGAGTGAGAGAGAGAGGGAGAGCGGTAAAGAGAGAGAGGAAGAGAGAGACCGGTAAAGAGAGAGGGAGAGAGAGAGAGAGAGAGAGCGGTAAAGAGAGAGAGAGAGAGAGAGAGAGAGGGAGAGAGATCGGTAAAGAGAGAGACGGTGAGAGCGAGAGAGGAACGTTAGCGCTGCTTCAGAGTGACGCATGGCAGCGCTTCCGTAAGGGTTTCCTTATCGGGTAGGCGGAGGGGAGACTGCAGGGAATGAGAGTGATAATATACGAGAGAATTAGACGAGTGGGAACTAAAGATCGAGATTGAAAAGAGGAGAGAGTGGTAAAGGACGAGAGAGAGAGAGAGAGAGAGAGAGAGGGAGAGAGAGAGAGAGAGAGAGAGAGAGAGAGAGAGAGAGATAAAGGTGAGGGAGAGAAAGAGTGACAAGAAAGTCGATGGTCTTTAGTTGACGATTAGAGATTAGGAATTTGGGCCGTTTTGGAGCGGGTTCAAGAGCTTGTAGAGCAACGCGAATGAAAAGGTGGAGGTGCAGCAAACATCGTAAGTCCTGTAATCTGCAGCGTCATTATCACTCCATTGGGTTTTCTCCCTTGCACGTCTCACTCCCCCTTAAGGGGCTGTTGCGGGACTGGACGAGGAGGCGTTTCCTGAATAGTATGCCAGTCCTAAGGTGTGTCTAGCTGGGAGAGCAGAGAGAGGCAGATGGAGATAGAGAAAGATAGAAAGAGAGAGAGAGAGAGAGACAGAGAGAGAGAGAGATGGGGCGTGGAGGGGAGCATAACCTTTTTGTATATTAGGAGAAAGCGTGTGATTGATAAATATGAGGGAGAGAGAGCGAGAGAGAAAGAGACATTGTGGGAAAAGAGGAGAGAGTGAAAAGTGAGGAAGGAAATAAGGAAACATCTGGCAAGAAACTGTTCGCGTCTTCCACTCTTCTCCAAAGACGGTGAGTCCGCCATCAAAAGAGAGAGGAAAGTCTGTGTGTGATAGCATAGGAATGGCATCCCCGTTTGTTGAAGAGAGAGAGAGAGAGCGAGCGAGAGAGCGAGAGAGATGGAGAGGGAGAGAGAGAGAGGAAAATCAGAAAGAGGAGGAGAGAAAGCAAGAGAAACAGAAAGGAAAAATGGCGAAGACGATGGTGATTCAGATTGTTGAAGAAGGCGGTCTTCCCAGGTCGGGCTTTCTTATACTTCTATGGGGCTTGCATTGGGAGAGATGGAGCAGGACGAAAGAGAGAGAGAGAGAGAGAGAGAGAGAGAGAGAGAGAGAAAGAGAGAGGGAGAGAGAGAAGGAGAGAGAGAAGAAGAAGAAGAGTGAGAGAGCATGGGTTTCATAGAAATAGATAGACAGCATAAACTGAAGCGGAAGAGTTAGCAACAAAAGGAGACCTAGAGTGAACCAGAAAAGGAAAATTATCAAGCAATGAAAACAATGACAAATGGGAGAAGAAGAGAACAATATGCTGGTGTGCGCCAAATAAAATTGGAAGAATAGGAAAAAAGCGATTGGAAAGGTACTTCTAATGATGTAAAATGTTCGTAGAATTCCAGTGAAACAATCACAATGCCTGCGGAAATTCTTGTATTAGTTGGATACGCAGACATGAATATGTGCGAGTATATTTGGAACATCAGTGTCGTTTGATTGCATTCATATTTAGCAGTTGGTTGAAGAAGTCAGAAATAAACGATGAGATAGCGAGCCATCGGGAAAGGAAGAATGTGAATGAGTGGTGTGAAAAAGGCTCGATTCAGCTAGAGGGAGCGAAAGTTGATGGATATTGAGAACTAAAAGAGAGCGACCGAAATGGGAGAGACAGACAGAAAAGGTAGAGAGAGATAAAGGAACTGGAGAGCACGTTAGGCTAATTGTAAGCAAGAATAGGCACACAGTATGAGAGTGAGAAGTTTCAGGGGAGCGAGAAAGAGAGAGAAAGTAGACAGTCGTTGGATGGTGGTAAAGAGGCATGAAGGTGACAAAGTGATAGTGGGAGAGCCAGGGGGAGAGATTCAAAAGAGAGAGAGAGAGGGAGAGAGAGAGAGAGAGAAAAGAGAGAGAGAAGAGAAGTGAGAAAGAGAGAGCGAGAAGAGAGAGAGATAAGAGAGAGGAAAGAGAGAGAGAGAGAGAGAGAGAGAGAGAGAGAGAGAGAGAGGGAAAGAATGGAAGTGTGAAGAATGAGGGGATTGGCGGGCGTCGTCTGTTTGGATAGACTTATCTGTACACATGGAGGGCCAGCCAGGATCCAGCACAGGGAGGGGCTGGCCATCACTGCTTTCTGTACTTTCCTCACGCATTCCTACAGCTTGTTCCATGGCACTTTTAGGCTGGCAGCTATCGCAGTTAACAATAGAAGGCGCCCTTTTCGGGGTTTGTATTCAAAACAGTGACGTTTTAGAAGTAGTAAGAGGTTTGTTCACATGTTGCGCAAAGGGTAAGGAATAATCTGTAAATTGACAAGCTTGCAAACCTCACTTCCGTGCGCAATCTAAACATCTCAATGATCAACCTCGTCAACTAGAAAAGCCCCGCGAAATGGAAGTTCCAGAATCTTTCATTCTTGTTCATCTTAACTTGGCAACAATTTTGTAGAAGTTGCAGTCGCTTTATTGCGAAGTGAAAAATATACAGCGGAACAGCGTAACATTTCGCACGAGAGCATGGAAATTATTAACGGAAAACAATAGTTGGATTTGACGTAACAATTGATCACTTTCACTTGAACACTTTCCGCAGGCACTTATCCTCCGGTCCCTGAGTGATGACAAAGCCGTAGATCATCAGAAAGATCAGAAAGGACACCGGGTACATCACCTGGGCAGACGAATGATTTTGATATTATTTTCATGACTAAAAAGAAGTGCGTTATCTAAATTATGGGACAACAGCGCGGCACCTTGCAGAGGGAGTCGAGGTTGCGTGCCCACCGATGATGCTGTCTGCTCTTGAGCAGAAGCAGAATGGACAAATATCGACTCTGCTCCATCTCCGCTTCCGCCTTTTTCTTCTGTTCAGTAATACTTCTATTTTATTTTTATTTACTCAAGATGGCAACATGTTTTCTTTGGTTTAAGTTGAAGAGTTAAACATTGCATAGTAGTGACATTTCTTCTGCTGCTATGCTCGAGATAGATGACCACGAGTGCCTGCAGCATCGTCAAGAAGACAAATGTAGAAGTGAAACCGAACCAGTAGTCGATCGCCTGAAATGACAATTAATGCGTATTTTAACATAATACGTTGTGTCATAAATAATATATACATACATAGTAGTGCTTGCAATAAAAAAGGGAGATCATAGATGTATCCATTTTTGCCTTGATATAGGAGACTTTAGGAAGCGCTTCCTTTGCCGAGTTGTTCTCAGCGGAGAGCGTGAGGAAGACAGTCAAGGCGACAAAGATACGGCCTGAGACCATATTTAGTTAGCGTTTTAATGCTCAAGGCAAGAGCCATACTCTCCAGTCTCCTCAATGCATACTTCGATGCCCTAACCTTCCACGAACTCTTCAGGAAGCCAGACAGAGATCATCGAGAAAAGCACACAGATTGTCGTGGGCACGTACCTAATCATTGATGATTACCATCATCACCAAGTGGACCGTGAAATAGGCAGGGTGTGGGAGTAGTGAACATGGTTTTGAATGTTGATGTGCAAGTTGGCCGGGTACGGTAGCAGTTGAGCAAAGGGTTGTAGAGGAGGGAGAAGACATTTCTACGATCGCTGGTCGTAGAGTGTTGGGTATTGAGTGTACTGTTTCATTTTCCAGGTTGTGTCGGGATTCGAGGCGGTGGAGAGAGTGGCTACGACGTGGAGGTTCATCGCCGGCTCTATCATGTCGTCCCCTCACGCCCTCTCCCTCCTCCCATCTACCTTCTCTCTCTCTCTCTCCTCTCTCTCTCTCTCTCTCTCTCTTTCTCGAGGATTGGGCGGCTTCAGGTTTCTAGGGGTTGGACGTCCAACCTCCCCCCTTTTCCCCCTCATCCTCTTCTCTCTCTCTCCCCCCCCCCCTCTCTTTCTCTCTCCCCCACTCCTCACATCGGCCCCTATCACAAAGCCCCTCAACGCCGCGAGGCCACGCGGATCGGACATCCTCAACTCCTCCCACATGCCCCTATCCACTCCCCATTGCTACTCGCTCATGTGCTTTTTGTATTTTGCTCTGCCATGCATTGCAAGTTTGTTGTCACCGCGCTCTACCGGACCAGGTCGTGTCCTATTCGATAAAGTTCTTTATATTATGGTAGTTTGAACGGGACACTGGTGAGGGGGTAGTCTGGGTTATATGGGAGGGACGGCCATATAACTTTTATTCTCTTCTCTATCATCGATCTGTTTCGAAAATGGAATGAAGCCTGAATGAGTTGGCTCTGATCAGAATGGGCTCAGTCAATGAGAAACCGACGTTTGTGCGAGATGAAAGCGAACGTGACGTTGCATGCCGAAGAGCACCTCGATGCACGAGTGGTTGCCTGAGGCATAAGTCCGCTCATTCTAGGGTGCGGGATGGCTGGGGCCATTCACAAACCAGACTTGCGCGCCCCATTGCATTCGCGAAGCTCAATTCCTGATAATACGAGCTCTGGGAGCTGCAGGTTCGAGTTGAGCCTGAAGGAGTTCGAAGGATTATGGCGTTCGTTAGCCTGTCTTAAGCTAGATTCAATTTAGGTATGTCTCCGCTTTGTTTTCTCGAAATTTGGTTAAGAAAGTGTAGTAAATTTTTCTAACCTCACGGCATCCTGCTTTCGCGAAAACCATTCAAACACCATTTCATTGGAAGTTGTTCCGACTGCAAATATCGCATATTGAATGTAGGGGAATGGAAAAGAAAGTTGTAATTTCTTTTAGTCATGAATAATTTAACTAAAAAGACAAAACACGAAATGACTTGACAATAAAGAAATGTACTTGAACTGATGGAAAGGCCGCACTTCTGCGCGTCGTGCGGATACTTGCAGAGAACGACCAATTGTCACTGTTACTGCTACCGTACTCTCGGCCACTAACCTCCATGAGAATATCGCCCGAGGGGAGGATGACAACGTAGAAGTTGTCGTAGGTCACTCGGTGAAAGACGGCTTCGCGAGCATTGGCAAAGAACGGATCCGGACGCCAGATCTTCCTGCAAATCAATTTTATTTCATATTATACCGCTTTACATATAAGTTGAAGAAATACTAGCGTTATGAATGGATCAAGGTGATTCTTGTACAGAAGAAACAAAAGCATATAAATATCGACGGCGCTATTTAGTTTTTTGATGCCTTTGGTTAATTTTAATATATGCTAACAAATAATGATCGATTGAACTGCTTGCTTCATAAAATTGTAATCATTGACGAGAATGGGCTTGCTTAGTCCGTGGGCGAGTCGAACGTAAATGGACTGGACGTGAATGCCAGTCTTCACGAGCACTTTCTCTTTCGTGTAGAAGCTCGGTGGGCTCCTTTAAATGTTTTCATGTGAGAGAAAGGGGGAGGAAGAGATGTCTGATACCTCGAATCATAGTTGACCCTTGTGAGGAAGGGCAGAAGAGTGGTGGCTGGAAATGGCCGTTGCTCTGACATTCGCCCGTCGGCGAAGAGCAGAAGCATGTCGTCGAGGTTGCCGCCGCCCTCGATCATTTAGCAAATCTTTATTCTTTATCTTTATTTTATTATCTCTGTCTAGTGAGACAGTTCTTAAAATTTTCTTGTATAGATATATTTCCAGCCACCACTATACTATTTTGTTACTGAAAAAAATAATAAAGAGAAGTTGCCTGCCGTATCTCGGACGGCTCGTACCCGAAAGCGGCCAGCTCCTCGCCGAACTTTCCGTATTTATCTGCAGAATTGTTGATAACAAAAAGATAAAAAAATTTTATTTAAGCGGGCCAATTGGTCAAATTTTCAATATTACAACATGATTACTTTTGTGATTAGTCCAAAAAGGAGGTTCCCTGACTGAAATTGCTCGGCCCGGCCACTCGGCCGACGTTCTCGCAGACGTGGTGCGGACGAATTCCGATGGAACGGTGGATGTGAAAGTATTTTGGAGAGATGCCGAGATCCAACTCGTCCACATCTCGCGGCGAATTGAGCAGAATTGTATCTGGGATCTCTCCCTCCTCCTAACACGAAGAATGATAATGGTTTCAATATGTATCCGTTTGCCCCGTTGCGGTTATCCTCTCACCAAATATTTCTCGAGTGGATTGTTCTCAGTTTCTTCCGCTTGCGATGCCGCCAGCAACTTCATCGTCTCCACAAGAGTAGTGCTCAACAATGCAACGTCTAGAGGGACATTCAAAATATAAAAAAAGAGTTTGATAATTTTTCCGTGAATATAAAAACTTTTTATATTCTAACTTGTCGGCACTCTCGATGACTATTTCTTCGCTTGCTATGCCGATCTCTGCTGCCGTTGTGTTTCCAGTGAACGGTGAAGATGTCGTGTTCGAGAGTATCCTTTTATATTCATTCTTTACTTTCAACAACTTTTTGGCTCGACTTTAATTGGTTTACGATGATATGTTATTATTTAATTTGGAAACCTTTCCAATGCGTCGCACAGGCTGTCCGTTCTCATGTTGATTGCGGCTACCTGAAGTACACTAGCAATTCTCACTCATTAGAAGAAGAAAACATTTTTATCTGTGTTAATAATGCGTATTTGGGGTAAAAATAAGCTCTAACTAACAAAAATATTGACTATAGAGAATGTAATTAGAAAGGCAAAAACCTGCGCCGTCGAATTCAGCCAGAGAACGCGTGGCTGCAGCTGGCAGATGCTCTCAAAGTCCACGTGAATAACCTGGATAATTTTGTTATTGATAAAAGAAGAAAAAATTGAAATGCATGACAAGCACAAAATGATGTAATTCACTTCTCAAATGAAACGTTGTAAACCGTATATTGTTGCAGCAAAGCTAGCGGTATACGGTAGCGTTCAGCATCCGGTTGATTGTAGATCGAGACTAAGGAGCGTCGTGCGGAGAGGAGATCAATGTCGCGCGAGGAGAAGCTCACACGGCGACCCTCCTGAAAACTTCTGGGTGTTTCCATTTAAATGGACTGAAACACGTAAATAAGAAAAAGAGAGAACAGAAACCTGAGTGAGCCTCCACAGCCGCCAAGCAATGCATTGTGGATGCGAGGCGGGGGCCAAGCCGGCGTCCTCGGCCCCCCATGTCGTGCTTAGCGACAACTCGCGCACGCTCACCGGCACAGGCTGCTATTCTATTATTCTATTCTTCTGTTCTTTTCTTGTCTTGGCTTTAATAACTATCAAGAATTTAAGTAACATAATAAAATATTCGGTCACCATACTACTTTTCTTCAATAAACGTTCTCATGAATAAATGCTACTTTAGCAGACACAAGAGGCACCTCGTGATTACAGAGCATGCATGCTTTACCAAAATCTTATCGAAATGGCAGAATGCTAAATCAGCCTTGTTTCTAATCGGATTAGAACCAAAGCAGGTCGAAGCTGATGGTGAGTGTCATTTTCAATTGTAAAATAGCGACAAATGTTATTGATGCTACCAGTGGCATACCTGTGCTTGTGTTGAGAAGAAGAATGTGAAAAAGACAGCCAAGGCATTGCCACGGCGCATGCCAAGGATGCAGACTTATCGCTCGCTGTCTCCTTAATTTTGGTAAACTTGTTATTCAAAACAGATTGTAATCCGTACAAAAAAGAACCATATAATGGGATACGTACATATTATGTAAAAAAAAACACCAAATGGAGAAATAAACATTTACATGCAGCAGTTATCTGTCAAGCTCTCACGCTGGTTAACAACCTCAAAGGCCGGTCGATTTGGCCTTTCTCATTGCATGCACCGATAGCAGCCATTAATTGTGCCGTCTGCGTCTCTCGATTACGTCCGCTCTCTCTCTCTCTCCTTCTAATCGCGTAACTCTGAAGACATTAACTAATCGTTTCTTGCTCCTCTTTCTCTCTCACTGTTCTCATTAATTCCCTCTTCCTTCTTCATTATCAGGCGGTGTTACTGATTTTAGGGCAGACAACCACTGCAATCATTTCACGCCAAATGACCCCGTGTTCCTTTGCTCCTGCGGCTCTTTTTCGAATCTTCATTCCTTTATTAGCAAACATTTTAATATTTATTTAGCAAGGTTTTAAAAATTCTTCCCCAAAATTTGGCAAACTTGTTCTAACTTATCAAGCAACAGGTCTTCCTCAGAAGACATGGTCAACCGTTCCTCCGCACAAGACCAGATCTGACTGATGTCATTCTTGACAATGCAAGGCGCGGACCAAACCGAAATGTCGCATTTCTCTCTGTCTCGTTTTCCCTTCAAAAATCTGGTGAACTCTCACTCTCTCGCCCTCTCTGCCCTCTCTCTCTCTTTCTCTCTCTCTCTCTCTCGCTCCTCCTCTCCCTTCCTCACCATCTTTGTGTCTCATACATATATCTGCTTGAGCAGATTGACACGTTGCCTGGGGGTGGCATTAATTCGGACCGCAGCCGGAACCAGTAGCCATTCACTATCTGTATGGCTTGGGCTCGGATCGGACCGGAGACCGGACCACTGCTGGTGGGAAAGAGGGAGAGTGGGAGAGAGTGAGAGAGTGAGAGAGAGGGAGGGAGAGTGAGTGATCGAAAGGGGGAACGAGAGAGAGAGAGAGAGAGCGAGAGAGATAGAGATAGAGAGATAGAGATAGAGAGAGAGAGAGAGTGCGAGGTAGACACGCATACGGAGGCTATCACATTGCACATTGACGGGATTGCATGGAGTATGGCTAGCTGTGATTTTTACATTTCACAAGACCAGCTTAGAATTGAATGTGATAGAGTGAAGGAAGAAAAAGATAAAGGAAGGAAAAATTTTGATAAAAAATATTTTTATGATGAAAAGAGATATTATTACGAGATCCAATATAGTAAAGTAATAGTAAAGAAATGTTTGAGATAGTCTTATGTGTGAAAAGACAAAAATGATCTGACTCTCATCTTTCTCCCTCTTTCTTTGTATCCGACACACTTTCCATTCCTCCCTTTCGCTCTTTCATTTACTTTCTTCTCTTTTCTTTCACTTTCTCTTTCATTCCTCGCTGTCCCTCGCTCTCTTTCATATGCGAAACTTTTGCTTTTGTCAGATCGTTCTCCGCTCATCTCCTTTTGCTCATGGAGATCTTCTCATTCTCATACTACTCTCCCCTGTCTCTTTCTTTATCTCTTCATATCTACCTCTCCGTTATCTCTCTCGCTCTCTTTCTCTCTCTCTCACTCCCTCTCTCTCTCTCTCTTTCTCTCTCTCCGTCCCTCCTTGCTAGACTAATCATTCTGAGCCTGGCTGACTGGCTGCGCTCTTCCCTTCTCAGATCTGATCTTCCCTGGGGGGAAAGGGTATCCGTGTGGGAGTGACCCGCTTCTTATTGATCCTCTCTCAAATCCTGCTAATCAATCTCAAGGAATGTGAGAGATTTATGGAATTCGTGATGTTCTCCACTTTTATTGCCAACTGAAACTCAAGGAAGTAGTTTTAGGAGTGCTACATTCGCTTGCCTTACAAGAATCTCCTTTCCTTCTCCCAGTCTCTTAATGACCTTTTAATGACTCCCTTTTCCTTAATCGTCCACGCTCATGGCAATGTGACTTCTTTCCTTAGCCTGCATGTATCCTTGTTCTTCTTCTCTCTGGCGATTTCTGCTCCGAGCCTGCTTGCCATATCGGCCGGTTTAGACTTCAGGCCATGCGGTTGGATGGAATACAATACTAACAGCTCTTTCACCCTCTCTCTCTCTCTCTCTCTCTCTCTTCTTCTTCTTCTTTTAATGCGCTCTCTTTCTCCCACTCTGTCTTCCTCTAGCAACAATCTTTCTCTCTCTGCCTTCTCTCTTTCTCTCTCCGCCATACTCTCTCGCTCCAATGAATCACTTCTCTGCACTCGATCGGCTCAAGGCGACCAGCCATAGTTGGTGAGCCTGCCCACGGGCATTGTAAGCCGTTCCCTCCCTTGGCAAATTTCTCTAAGCCGACGATGCGGCAGAGGAAGATTCTCTGTTTCTCGTTTATCGTCTCTCTCCATCGTTTTCCCTCATGACAGGGAAATCCGCCTTCAATATTTATATGCCTCTTTATCTTGCACTATTTCATGTCATTTTCCTTGTTTGACAATTCACTAGTACAACATTAAATTTTTGTCAACTTTTACTTTCTATTATTTAAATTGATTTTTATTTACGTGCGCTTGACCATTTGCATCCCTTGCAGCAGCCTGTCAATTTCTCACTCGCGTGTTCAAATTCTTGGATTTGGTTACTAAGACATATTATTGAAAGCAAGGCATTGATTAAGTGTCGTCTGATGCTTCCTCGACCCGCCTGAATGCCATTCTGCCGAAGATTCTTCTTGCTCCGCCAACCGACGATCCAGCAAGACTTCCTTCTTCTTCTTTCGTTCTTCCCTTCTGAATTGCCTGGGGCATAGCTGAGAGGAGTCTCTTCTTCCCGCGCGATGACTGCCCGCTTTTCATGCATTTTACTCACCTTTCTCGTCTTTCTTTCGAATTTGCATCGCACGACAGCGAATAATGATGATGATCTCTATATTCTAATCGATGAAGTTAGCGTCTTCAGTTGCCGGGGAGGTTAGAGAATTTTACCTCCATTTTTATCGTTTCTGGGTTGAATTTGCTTTTTTTGGTCCCTAATTTAATGATATTTTGATTTAAAAGTGCTTTCAGTTCGTAATGAGATTCGGATAACTGAAGATGACATTGATATTATCGATGAGAGCGGCGAAAAGGTTCTATGATCATTATATCCTTTTATCTTACGTTTTCTTTAATTGTATTTGCAAGGCTATAGAAGTTCCTTTCAAAATAGAAAATCCTTGCAGGTGTACTTCATCCATGCGCCCGGCAACTACACGCTGAGCTTCTCTCGCATCAACGTCAAGGAGAACTTTGGTCATCTGGCGGGCGAGATCAGCCTGACTCTGCAAGTGCCAATCATCGAAGGGCCGGCTGGTCAGGCAGACCCTCTTTATCAGAACTTCTTTCCTATAGTTTCATGCTTATTTTTTGCTGATATCTACGCTTTCTCTATCAGATTTGTTCTTATCATTAGCGTTGGGGCAATGTATGATATTTTTTGCCATTGTTCCTTTTCTATGTTTGCCGAAGTTGGTATTTCTTCTTCATCTTATCCTGTTAGCAGCGCAAATACGAGCTTGTACCTTGAGGGATCCGCTTCGATGTCCCTTACCAAATGATCCCCGAGACCACTCTTCTGTCCGCACGCTGTGATGCTCACTCGGGCATCGTCGAGAGGAATGGGAAGCAGTATTGGTCAGTGGGAGGAAGTGAGCGGAAGATGGAGACGGAGAGTGAGGGAAAGAGAGAGAGAGAGGGAGACGAGGAAGAGAGAGTGAGAGAGAGAGGTAGAGGGCGTGAGCGAGGTTGTAAAGAGGGAGGCTGTGATTTGGTGAGAAAATTAGGAAGGAGATATTCAATAAAAAAAGGTTTCAATTATCTTAAAATATGTATATTTCTCGATAGTCCTCTTGCCTCAGCCGCTACTGCGCCCTGTGCTCGGTGTCGGGAGCAGTGGAGTCGGAGCTGAACGCTGGTGGCCATCAATTTCTGCCAGCCGTGAGAGTCGGAGCAGAGAAGCCATTCGCACCCGCTTGCGATTCCATCACGAGGAACAGCTACCAATTCAAGGTGAGTGGTCAGAGAAGAGAGAGAGCGAGATAGAGAGAAAGACAAAGAGAGATACAAAGGTAGAGAAAGTCAAGAAAAATTGAGGGAAAGGTTTAAATATTATTTTAGAAAAAACATTGCTTTACTTTTCTGTATACATATTAATCTATGTTTGAATGGAAAGACTGCACAGAAAGTTACTTCTGATACAAATGAAACTTCTATATAATATTACTATATGGCCGTGTTTGCTATTTATTCCGCGATAGAACGAAAACAGGATTTTGAGGACTCATTAGCCCTTTGCTCAGAGAACGATCAGCCTGCCCAGCCGGGCCGTGCTGGAGGACATGATCAAGGAGAAGATCAGCGGCGTGGACGGCGAGGTCAAGAAGAGACTCAACAAGGGGGTCAGCATCGAGTAGTTTCTGGCTCCTTTGGCCCATACTGTCATTTCATTCTCCTTCACTACAACTGTGAACAAAATGTATTCTTGCCTCACTATTGCTAATTTTACAAGGTGAGATTGAAAAGAAATGAGAATGAAATCGAGAGAAAATGCATAGGGGGGGGGCGAGTTCATAAGTATAATTGCAAGGTTTTAATATGTCCAATATCCTGCGTGGTCACATCACCTTACTCAATGATGCAATTCAATATTAAAATGATAAAAAAAAACGTTGTTGAGCGTGGCCGTTTCCACGCGTCGCTGACTCTGATCTCCGCCGAGAAGCCGTCGCTCACTCAGCAGCAGTGGTTCGCCGCTTCGCCTGACGTCAGACCATTTACTTTCCTTCTTAATTCACTTCTCTTCAAGCACTCTATTTCAAACTTGAGAAGTTAATTACTGTCTTATTCTTTTTTGTCATCTCCATCACTGTGTATTTCCTCTCTGGCCTCCGCTTCTCTGCCAGTCTCTCCCTCACTCTTTTCTCTACTTCTCCCTTGCAGTGCAAATGCTGCCTGAACCCCTCGGATGCCTCGTGTCTCTCCTCTCTTCCCTTCTTCTACTGCAGTCTCGAGGAGTGCAAGAGTGCCTGGGCTCAGAAGTGTCTGCACAAGACCGCACGAATCGCCGCGTGCTATACGGTATCTGTTCACTAACACTCTTTCGGAATGCTCTTCCTTTCACGGTCTATCAGTCAATGAAAAAGAAGAGATCGAAGGGAATTCAAACGATCGATATGAGAACATGAATAGAATTGAATCTGTCCTGGTCTCGAGGTGCAATTCAACTACCGTATGACGACGTCGCGTGCAGAAGTGCAGCAATTCCTGGAGGAGAAGCAGCAGCTGGCAGCAGAGCAGCTCCGACTGCGGCAGCGCTTCCCCACCGCCAGCCATCAGAGCTTGTCAGATTATAATTATTACTTATTCATTTAAATTTGTTTACTTGAACTTTCTATGAAATTCTTGGATTTTAATAGTAATTTTTAAGATCTTCTAAAAATATTTTTATCTTAATTGCTCATTTTTACAGTAGGCAATTCGTCCGTCCGTCGGCGACGGTCCCACAGCGGCCTGCTCTTCCGCCGTCTCCTCCACCCACTGCTCCGCCCCCTCCGGCGCAGTCGGCATTCATCGTAGAGTCGCCCTCAGAACCCGAGAGGAACGACGAAGGTTCACTCTTTACCTCTCTCAGCTCGTGTATCAAAATATGTTACCTGGAGCTTGTCTAATCATTCTTTCTCTACTCTCTCTCTCTCTCTCTCTGTCTCTCTCTCTTCTTCTTCTTCTTCATTCTCTCATTGGATGAGTTTTCAGACGTTGCACCTTCGACTTCACTAAAGCCGTTATCTGAGCGATGTGTCGAGAAGATTCCGAGCTGGAAACGAAACATAATAAGGCTAGCTATTTTTCATAACCACATAATTATCCATCATAGAATTCTTAATGAGTTCACATGTATGCTGTTAAATAAAGGACAATTTTTTATCACGAAACAAATTAATAAAAATTAATGAGATAATGCGAAAAGCATTCAGATTCTGCTCGATCTTCTGGAATCCTAACGTTTGCTGCTCCCACTGCGAGGGTGTCTGTTAGCATCTATTTGTTTTCTTTCTCTATTTCTCTTCTCTCTTCTCTTTTTTCGATTCCTCCACGCTATTTGTACATTGTGATCGCCCGCCAGAATTGTATTTATATCATGTTAATAATTTTGTTTCATTTGTGTATCGTAGTAGTATTTAGCAAGATTGTGCACTAGGAATAAAGACAAAGACCAGCACAGTGTCTACTGGTTAGATAAGTTCACGGAAGTAAATAGACCTTCATCACAATTTTGTCGCTATGTACTTTATGCAGTCGGAGTTATTTTTGTCTAACACATGAAAGTGACCTAGACGAGTCTTTGCATATTCGAATGTTTCTAACTTGTAGGTGAATTGAATTTAGACTAGCAGCCTTAAACTGCGGCAGGAGAGGGGAAGACAGAAAGGACACATACATGGAATAAGAATTATTGTGCTGCTATGCTTCATAATTTTTAGTGTTACAATTCAGTACAGTGATTGTGGGTAGATGAGAAGAGGATTCCTAAACAGAAGCGGCCGCGAACCAGGCGAACGTCGAAAAGAATTCTTCCTCATCTCAGCATATTTGCTCCCTCTTTGAAGTCATGTAATAACGAACTAGAAGCTAGCCGAGTATTACAGAAAATAGAGACAGGGAATGTTCGGATGCGGCTTAATAAGCGTTTATCTACACAGTTGGTGGATTACTGTTAGGATGAATTGCTATACGAGTGTAGTAGGTCACAATGGGGAGTACGAATATATTGATGCTTAACAAGGAAGAAGAGTATCTCAAGAAAGACAACTAAGGGAATTTATATCTGAAGTAAGAAAGTAAGGATGTACTAATGAAAGAGACGAGTGGAAGTTTCAATCTTCTTATCTTTTGTCTATTGGGGCGGGAGGCGGAGTGGGAGGGGAGCATTCTGTCACTTCTTGATAAGGTTGAAGAACTCCTCTCGCGTCTTGTGGTTGTCTCTGAACTCGCCGAGCATGCAAGAAGTAGTCGTGGTTGCATTGATCTTCTGCACGCCACGCATCACCATGCACATATGGCTGAACAGTTTGTCTTCTCTCTCATATCAATAATCTTTCCTCTCCCTCTCTTTCTCTCTCTTTCTCTTTCTTTAATTCTCTATTTCCCTCTCTCTCTATCTCTCTGTCTCTCTCTCTCTCTCTTTCTCTTTCTGTCTTCCCACCTCGCTTCGATGACTACGGCCACTCCGGCAGGCTGCACGGCCTGCACCATAGCAGATGCGATTTGCTTCGTCAAACGTTCTTGCACTAGAAAGTGGGCAAATTGCCATAAATGTGATATAACTAGCACATGATGTCATTTGTATTCACGCCATTTTGATATTTAATGAACACGAACCCTGCATGCGTCGACTGAACATCTCGACAATACGCGCCAGCTTGCTCAACCCCAGCACTTTCTTGTTAGGCAGGTAGCCAATGTGAACCTGAACATGCAATTACTATTTCTGTAGTCGATAGAACCATCAGCTATCTAACTGGTCAGAAAGTTGTATATTATTTTAATTACAATAATTAGTTTTAAAGAAGGGCGATCACCGAAACTACAGTAATGTGCGTTCAAACGTACAAATATTTCGAACGGAAGTCCGTTTAATTGCTCAAAAATGTACGGTAGACTAGGAATGTGCGTGTGTTTTTTGAAGCGGGTTGTTATTGCTGTTATACCTATTTGATAATGTTTTGCGTAATAAGAATTTATAAAAAAATTTTCTAAAACAAATGAACCAAAAGGTGATAAAGCATTCACCATAACAATTTCTTCAAATCCTTGTAATTTTATTTTCCCGCGATGGGTACGTGACCGTGAACTTGGGATTCTACCTATGGGTTCTGCTTTTTCCCTGGCACACCAATCACAAATTCATTCAAAATTTATATTTTAAAGTTCATTATACTTGAATATGGAACTTTCTTGTACATTTTCATATACATATTCTTTTTCTGCATGCCCCAGACTATTCGAAAATAACTAAGATGGTTCATTTATCGTCAATGACTTTTCGGTGATCGCCCTCCTTTAAGCACCTTTCCGACGAAAGGAACGAGATGATGCTCGCAGAGTGAGAACATGTCAATGTCCTTCACAATCACCATCTCATCGTGGTCCTCGTCGAAGACTGCGCCGTTCAGGATGTCTATTACACCAGACAATGCTCACATTGGGATACTCTCTATCTCTCTCTCTCTCTCTCTCTCTCTCTCTCTCTATCACTCATCTCACCACGTCCCCTCAACCCCTTTCACTGACCGCTAAGCTTGTCTTCGTATCCCTTCGTGAAGAACATCATCGCCTTGGCCGCTCGTTCCGGAGTCTTCAGGAGACCCTGAATAGTTGCTAATGGTTAAAGAAGTGAATAGAAAGTGTCCAGTACCTGTCTGTTCGGGTCTTCTCCAATGCTCTCAAGGATGCTCCCGTATTTCTCCGCCATGGCTGCGACCGAATCAGCCTTCATTGGCGATGAAAGCTGAATCAGAATTCGATCAATTTTTTTTCTATATTGAAATTCAGATTTGCTGTGATGAGATATACAGTACAGTTTGAATCTATTAAATCTTCTGAAGGCAGAAGAGCCAAAATGACATTACGCCGCTTTTGATATTATAACAGCAAAATGCCACAATCACGACTAACTTCACGAAAGACATTGGGCGAAAAGGAGCCAGGATGGAGGACTCCGTTGGTCGCTCCGATCTGAAAGGACACCAAACACCTTCTATTCCAAATTAACACATCACAAAATGGCTGCATTTGACTACTGTGAGATTGATTACAAGTATGTAGGCAATGCTGCACGGAGTGCATATTACCGTAATCTATACTACGACACCTTTATGTTGGCGAGCGCTGCGGGAGACGACGAGCGACCGTTGGCGGCGGCGTCAACCAGAAGAGTCTTGCCTTGTTCACTCATTATCTCTCTATCTAAAAGATGGCTAGGCGAATAAAGAAGATTATCATTACAAACGTTTCAACAATTTCTCGTTTATATTGCGCCTCTCACTCTCCATCACTCTCTCTACACATACCTTTTGTTTAATTTTTCTCTGCATAAATAGTATGTCTCTCTCTCTCTCTCCGAGAATATCATCTTAAATGAGCGTTTTATGAAAGCAGTCATTGATGCCGTTGACTTAACATTAATACTCTGAGTAACAGATCCACTCTCTCGAGATCATCTGTCAAGATTCAGTTAAGAAAAGTATTGAAATCAAAAATGGAGTCCGAGCGCTGACTCATACACTCTTTTATAATGTAAAATTAATAGGAATGTAAAGAATGAGTGGGTTAAGAATAATCGCCTTCTTATAATTTTTTATACAGTCCTTGCAGACACATGAATCTTGTTAGCTGCGTAAAAGGATTCTGAAAATTTCAGATGAAATACGAAATATTTTAAGAAGAAGAAAATTCTAAATTGAATTGCTACAGTAGGAGCATTAATAAGTTTCCAAATAAATTTTGATGATACATGGAGCGCCCTCAAAGAAATAGATGCTAACCCAACTTTCAGGTCTTTCTGACATCGTTTGGCAGCATTACGATCGCCTTTTATTTGCCCTAAACGTGCCAAGAGATCGAGGAGAGGGCAAAGTGGATAACCGGTATGCCAGCATGGCCGATTAATATATGTTACTACTTTATGACAAGATGATGGACATAAAAAGGGGAACCATGTATAATTTGTGGCATCAAAGGAAAGATTTTGTGCGATCAAGGTTCAGTGTGACAAAAGTAGAACTAACATACTACACTTAAGTACATGGATGGCAAGAGAGAGTGAAGAAAATGTGCAAAAAGTAGACATTTTACTGTTACGAGCACTTACCAAACTATATGTAACTCTCTCTCTCTCTCTCTCTCTCTCTCTTTCTCTCTATCTTTTCATTTCTCTCCCCTTCTCGCCCTCTTTCTCTCTTCAGCGTTCGTTTAACTAGTCGCTTAACGAATTTCTCAACCAGAATTATTTTTTATGATTTTGGAATTAAATATGCATATGTTTAGCTTGCATAATTTTTCCTATGGTTTCAGAAGTTGTTATTTCTTTTCATCTTATAATGTAAGCAGCGAGAAGATGGAATTATCCCTTGAGTGACTTCGCTGTCCCCTAACAGATGATCCTCGCCACTATTCTCATCGCACGCTGTGATGCTCAATCCGGCATCACAGTATTCGTCAGTAGGATGGGATCAGAAGGAAGGAGCGAGGGATAGGGAACGGAGAGAGAGAGAGAGGGAGACCAGAAAGAGAGGGAGCTAGTGAGAGAGAGAGAGGTTGAGGCCGAGAACGAGGTTATAAAGAGTGAGAAAATACAGAAGGGCTATTCACTAAAAAAAACTTTGAATTATCTTTAAACATGTATGTATATTTGTCGATAGATGTCTTCTTGCCTCAGACGGTATTGCGACCTGTCCTTGGTGTTGGGACCACCGCCAGCCATCCGAGCATGTTAGATTCTAATTATTACCTATTCATTAAAAATTTGTCTACTTGAGTTTTCTATTAAAATTTTATTATTTTAAAAGTGATTGTTTTTAAAGATCTTCCACTAATATTTTTAATGAATGCTAATCTCAAGTGCTCATTTTACAGTAGGCAATTCGTCCGTCCGTCGGCGCCGGTCCCACAGCGGCCGGCCCCCTCCGCCTTCCCCTCCACCCACTGCTCCGCCCCCTCTGGCGCAGTCGGCATTCATTGTCGAGTCGCCCTCATAACCAGAGAGGAACGACGAAGGTTCACTCTTTCTTACTCTCTCTCTCTCTCTCTCAATCTCTCTCTCTCTCTCAATCTCTCTCTCTCTTTCTCTCTCTCTCCTTCTCTCTATCTCTTTCTCTCTCTCTCTCCGTCTCAGCTCGTCTATCTCCTTCTTTCTCTCCTCATTCTCTCTCTCCCGTATCTCTTTTTGAGTCCTCCACGCTATTTGTACATTGTGATCGCTCGCCATTACTGTATTTATATCATGTTAATAATTTTGTTTCATTTATGTATCGTAGTAGTATTTAGCAAGATTGTGCACTAGGAATAAAGACACAGACCAGCACAGTGTGCACTTGTTAAATCCACGGAAGTAATTTAAAATGTTGTCATATAAAAGCCCTTGATCAGTTTTTTTATCGCATATATACTTTATACAGCCGGAGTAATTTTTGTCTAATATATAAAATGAGCTAGCTGACTCTTTGTATACTGGGATTCTTCTTACTTGTTGGTGCATTCAATTGATAGCAGACGTACACAGAGGCAGGAGAGGGGAAGACGGAAAGGCAGATCAGACATGGAATGGGGAAAAGATGCTGATGTGCTTCATCATTCTTAGTGTTACAATTCAGAAAAAGTAGGTCGGGTTAGGGCAGATTGGAATAGTATTCCTATAAGGAAGTGGCCACCAAACGGGCAAACGTCGAGGGAGAAATCTCCCTTGACACAATCCCTATTTGAAGACATTAGCAAGAAATGTAATAGCGACGTAGAGACTAGCCGAATATTACAGAAAAGAGACAGGGAATGTTCGGATCCGGTATAAAACGCGTTTGTATACCAGTGGTGGATTACTGTAAGGAGGGATTACTGTAGGGGTGTAGATCATCAAGGGAGTATGATTAGACTGATGATTAGCAAGGAGTCGATGGAAGGAAAGTATGTGAAGTAAGACAAATAAATTAATTTATATTTGAACTAAGGTAGTAAAGCACTATGAGATGAGAGAAAGTTTGAACTAGACAAGGATGATTAAGGTTGACCTGATCGAAGCCTTTTTATTTTTTTGGTGGAGGGGCCTTTCTGTCACTTCTTGATAAGATTGAGGAATTCCTCGCGCGTCTTGGGGTCGTCTCTGAACACGCCGAGCATGCAAGAAGTGGTTGTGGTCGCGTTAATCTTCTGCACGCCACGCATCACCATGCACATGTGGCTGAACAGTTTGTCTTCTCTCTTATAACCATCTTATTTCCTCTCTTTCACTTTCTCTCTTTCTCTCTCTCTCTCTCTCTCTCTCTGTCTCTTTCTCTTTCTGTCTTCCCACCTCGCTTCGATGACTACGGCCACTCCGGCAGGCTGCACGGCCTGCACCATGGCAGATGCGATTTGCTTCGTCAAACGTTCTTGCACTAGAAAGTGGGCAAATTGCCATAAATGTAATATAACTAGCACATGATGTCATTTGTATTCACGTCATTTTGATATCTGATGAACACGAACCCTGCATGCGTCGACTGAACATCTCGACAATACGCGCCAGCTTGCTCAACCCCAGTACTTTCTTGTTCGGCAAGTAGCCAATGTGAACCTGAACATGCAATTACTATCTTCGTATTTTAAACTCCCATTCTTGCATCTTCACTAGCTATGTATGTTCGTATCTAATTACTAAGAACGTAACTTAATATTTGTTTATTGAATACTAATTGGGTTGAGGAACCTTTCCGACGAAAGGAACGAGATGGTGTTCGCAGAGCGAGAACATCTCGATATCCCTCACAATCACCATCTCATCGTGGTCCTCGTCGAAGACTGCGCCGTTCAGAATGTCTGCGCATTTATACAGGCGATGCACAACTTGGGCAATCTCTTTCTCGCTTTCTCTCTTTCTCTCTCTCTCTCTTTCTTTCTTTCTCATTCTCTCGTTCTCCCTAATCCCTCTTTCTGTCTGCCGTCAACCCCTTTCACTGACCGCTAAGCTTGTCTTCGTATCCCTTCGTGAAGAACATCATCGCCTTGGCCGCTCGTTCCGGAGTCTTCAGGAGACCCTGAATAGTTGCTAATGGTTAAAGAAGTGAATAGAAAGTGCCCAGTACCTGTCTGTTCGGGTCTTCTCCGACGGTCTCAATGATGTTCGCGTAATTCTCTGCCATGGCTGCGACTGAATCAGCGGTCATCGCTGACGAACGCTGAATCAGAATTCCATGTGTATTTTTTTTTCATATTTGAATGCAGATTCATTTCAATTTCTGCTGTGACGAAGTACATAGTATGCGTTAGAGTTTATATTTTTATAATCTTCTAAAGACAGGATAGCCAAAATGAGGTTACCCTGTTTATGATATTGGCTTGTATAACAGCAAAACGACCACCACCACGACTAACATCACGAAAGACATTGGGTGAAGAGGAAGACGGATGGAGGACTCCGTTCGTCGATCCGTTCTAAAAGGACACCAAACACTTTCTACTCCTACTGAACACATCACAACACGGCTGCTTTATGTGTCTCTTGGAGCTACCTCAATACTTCGGAGTGCATAGCACCGCAGTCTTCATAACGGTCCTGAACCGTACCTTAATCTAGAATACGGTATCTAATCGTGCACAGTACCTTGGTGTTGGCGAGCGCTGCGGGAGACGGCGTGCGAGCGTGGCCGTTGACGGCGTCGCCATTCAGAAGAGTCTTGTCGATCTCACTCATTTTCTAGCTATCTAGAAAGTCCCTCGCCAATAAAGAAGATTTTTTTTTCGACCCGAGAACATTTCATTAAATTTCAAGAAGTATGATTCGGATTGGTGAAGTATATAATAGAATATGCAACAATTTCTCGCCAAGATTGCGCCTCTCTCTGTCTCCATGAATTTCTCTTCTCTGCGCATCACTTGTTCAAGTTCTCTCTTTGTTTCTCTTTCTTTCAAATCGCTTAGGTGAACAGATCAACTTTCTCGAAATCATATGATAAGACTCCGCTGGAAAAGGTACTGACCATGAGATCAAAGTGGAATCCGAGAGCTGACAATAACATATATGTACATATAAGGTAAAATTAGGAGAAAGAATGTAGAGAATACATGAGTAGCTGCTTCCTTGTAAATTTCTTTTATACGGAATATTGTTGACAAGAAAAATCTAAATAGATTTGCTATAAGCAGAGTTTGTATACATATGTATGTATATACATACATATGTATATTGGCAATAATATAAAAACTTGCCGATAAATTGATCAGAGAGGTAATTCTTGATAAAACCTTCACGCTTTCGAACAGTGTTTGGGCACGGTCTCCGTCTTTTATTTGCACGAAAACGTTCCGCGAGATTGAGGAGAGGGCGAAGAGAATAACCGGTGTGATCGACTAATCTACTATGTATCTACTTTGTGACAAGGCGATTGGAATTAAAAGGGCAACCATGAATAGTCTGTCTGTAACAGCGAGCAGAACTTATGTGCGACGAGTTTGCGACAAAAGAAGAACTTTTGTATGTCTATAGTAAAGTTAGAGGGAAAGAGATAGTGAAGATACATAATGCGCAAAAAAAGTTTAAATTATTACTGTCACAAGAACTCATACGTTCTTCTCTCTCTCTCTACATTCTCTCTCTTTCTCACCCTCGTTCTCCCTCTCTCTCTCCCTTTCTCACCCTAGTTCTCTCTTTCTCCACTCTCTCTCTCTTTCTCTCCCTCGTTCACTCTCTCTCTCTCTCTCTCTCTCTCTCTCTTTCATATCCCGATTAATCTGTCGCGAAACTCGACCAAATCATATAGCGAATGTGACCGTAGATTCCCACTTACACGAGGACCGATAAGATATCGGGCGAGAATAAGATTTTGCTGAATGGCATAAGGAGAGTCCAATAGAGGAGTTCCGCAAATTCAAGAAATAAATGTTGCCTTGTATTTTCGCTTTATCGTCAATCTTTCTCGTTCTCTCTCTCTCTCTCGCTTACATATTTTTTAATCTATTCTTAAGACAGCGTGGGAGAGCGAAATGTGGGAGAGGCAACCAAGAATGGGACATTCTAAAGCCGTGGGAAATTAATTCTCTAAAATACAAAAATTACAAGGTTGCAAACGGTTGAGAAGCGATTTGGCGCACATTGTTATACGTACTTTGTGACTAGTTTGTTACGCATAGGAATAATGGCACGCATCATTTCGACCATCATCTGTTAACTTCCACGTCCTTCTTCTTCTTCTCTCTCACACACACTTTCTATAGCTCTCTCTTTCTCTCTCTTTTTTCTTTCTCTCTCTCTCTTTCTCACTCTCTCTCTCACTCTTCTCATGAACCGAAAAGAGCGAACATGTGAGAAGAATGAGCTGGTCACTTGCCTCACCTGAATGGTGTCTTAGGAATGGCGGAGGAAGAAAGGAGACAGGTTAGAAGATTCACGTCAGAAAGAGTCGGAGGAGATGAGAAAACACATTCGATTGAGAGGATAAGAACAACAAAAAAGAGAGAAGGGGGAAAGGGAGAGAAGAAGGAAAGGAATACAACGAGGGAAAGAAGGATAAAACAAGAGAGCGGCAGAATGTGAGAATTAGAGAGGAAAAGGAGCGCTGGTTAACAATGGGGTTGTGGAGGGCGCAGACATATTTAAATCAAGATTCGGCCAACACGGTGGGTCCGGCAAGACGGCAGAGCCGGAACTACGAATTGCTTTCTCTCTTTTTCTTTTTATCTGCTCTCTTTCTCTCTCTACCTCTCTCTCATGCTATATGTATATCTCTTACTCTCTTTCATCTCCATTATTCCTTCCATTATCCATTACTCATGTTTCTTTACTCTTCTTCATTTCGCGTTTAATCATTCACCTTTCAGACCACCTACATATGTATGTACATACATACATACCTATGTGTACTATGTCCTGCAGAGATTGAAATCATTCGTCTCTCCACAGTTTTCATGCAGAAGTGCATGGTTAATACTACTATTATGAAATGTTCGATATTTTCTGTCTTCATTTATCCTTTTTCTCTTCGTATCTCTCTCATCTTTTTGTTGTTATCACTGTCTTTGTTCATATAACGGACACCTTGTGACAAATGAGGACATGCATAGCAATTGCTCGGAACTTGTGTCAGTTTGCTGAACTATAGGCAGTTCCACTCTAAGTTTCACAAAGAATAACTTGAAAAACCATACATATATCTGCCCTGCTACTATTTCCTCTCATGTTGAGAAACTTAACAGATCTATCTTACTGTGAAATGTGAATGACCATTAGAGTTTTCATTCACTTTCCATTTCTTTAAAGTGTCGCGCATCAGCCACAAAAAGATTTATTTACCGAAATCATGCCACCTCCACCAAACGACGGCAGTTAATAGAGGGTGACCGTTCTTGAGAATGAGTGAGAGAGAAGAGAGAGAGAGAGAGAGAGAGAGAGAGAGAGAGACGAGAGAGAGAGAGGGAAGAGAAAGTGAGAGGAGAAAGAGAGAGTAGATAGCGCGGAAAAGGAAATTGTTCCGCAAAATCACACAGCATAATGAATGGTTTAGGTCACATCTTTAAGGACTAACGTTTGCAAAGGAAAATTGAGAATGGTTTTTCGATTTCTTGGATCAATTTCAAAAAAGGAGAGAACATTCGTGGCCATCTAAGATCTGCCGACTCTTCCTGCAACTGTCGGAGGAAGGAGTTCCCGTACGCCTTTTAACCTCCCTCCTTCACTCTCATATTCTTCCTCACTTCCAAGTTGTTCTCCACTTTCAAACGCCTACCTCAAAGGCTTCCCCATTCTTGGCATACGCAATGAGGGAATGGCATGACGCCAGTCTTCTTGCAAGGGCAGTGCAGGAGAAATGAGAAGGGAAACGAGATTTGGAAAGACAACAATGACTGATAAATAATCTTGAGAGAAAGATTCGATACTGGAAACGAGCGGAATATATGATGAGGGAGAACAAAAGAGAGAAAGAGAGAGAGAGAGAGAGAGAGAGAGAGAGAGAGGAGAGAGAGATGGAAAAGAAAGAAGAGAGGAGAGAGGCATTGGGAGGAATATGCATGTATGATATATGCAGAAGCTTGTCTAGAACACCATAAGAAGAAAAGGTAGAGAAAAAATGGAGCCAAACGAGAATAATCGCCGGAAGAGGTGGGTGTGTGCCGGTAGCCGTGTCTACGTGGGAACGGCGGTGGAAGAGGAAAGAGAAAGAGAGGCAGAGAGAAAAAGAGAGGGAAGAGCGAGAGACAAAGAGAGGGAAGAGAGAGAGAAAAAGAGAGGGAAGAGAGAGAGACAAAGAGAGGGAAGAGAGAGAGAAAAAGAGAGGGAAGAGGGAGAGAGAGAGACAAAGAGAGGGAAGAGAGATTGAAAGGGAGTGGGAACGAGATGAGAGAACTGGATCGAGAAACAGAGGGAATGGAGGGAGATCTAGCGGAAGAAAGATGATAGAGATTGCTTAGGAAAGCACAACGCCGGAAGCGCATATCAAATGGATATGAGAACAAGGTAAAGTAATGAGTATTCAGAGAAAAAAGGATTGGGAAAGATGGATAAAGTTAGAAGGACAAAGAGAGGTAAAAGAATGAGAAAGAGGAGAAAGAAGGAGAGAGGAGGAAAAGAATGAGAGCGAGAGAAAGAGATGTCGTACGGATATATTTAGGATGTCTATCCAATATCTGTCGTCATGGCCGCAAAGATTTTGGGAATTCTTTGCATAAATCCAGTTTGCAGAGATTGTGCAGAGCGAATGAAAGGGTTTCCCTACTGAAGATTTCACAGATCAAACAGGAACAGCCCACGGTCATTGGTCTTCAAAGAACAACTAATTTTCTAAATTAGACACTCAAAGAAAGAAACTTATTTTTGACAATGCCTAATTAATTGTTGGGCGATAAGATCTTGGGAAAGGTGGGGGGGGGGGAGCTCCATTTAGAAGCCACAACATAGAAGCTAATCTCACGGCCAAAAAGAGACCGCTTAGTGAGATTTTATATCAACGCATCATGATCAGAAAGAAACCAAAAGGAGTGAATAGCCACCGAGGTTCTTCCCTTCGTCGTACCAATTCATAACAAGAATGATGTGCCTTATTACAACTCGAGCACTCTTTGGTATTTCAGAGAGAATGTCGTGCTTTGTCGCATAATATTCTTCCCTCTTATTATCTTTCAGTTCAAAGGTTCAAAAATTTTACTAAATTTGCATGTATATATATTCAAAAGCTTCTTAGTTGTGTGAGAGTGACTCTGGACAAGTTCTTAATGTCTTTGCTTAGGCAATGGTGCCTCGAACGGGCTCTGCCGCGTGAGACTTGGGAAGGAAGGCGGCGGGAATGACGGACTTGGTGCGGAGTCGCGTGCCTCCCTTGTCTCTTGAGGGAGGCGGCTGCGGCATGAGCATATGAGAGCGGAGTTGCTGCAGCTGCCGCTCCGCCGATTCCACCGCCGCGTCCACGCGAGACAACTCGCGCAGCTTCTCTCAATTATTCATTTCTTTTTATTAGGAATTTAAATGGTTTTGGAGAAATAATGTGGATGATTGCTGTACGAACCAAGCGCCGCTGCAGGCAGTCGCTTCCCGAGCAGATCGTCGGCCATTTCGAGCTTCTCGTTTATCGTCTCCATCCGGCGAACAACCTCAAGAAATTTTAATTAAGAAAAAAACTTCTTCGAAGCAGTTGAGAAGTGGTGGAAAACATGCTTCTGCATTTCCAGAGATATTTTTTGTGCCACTTTCTGTTTACCTCTCCCACTCTCCTACTCCCTCTCTCTTTCTCTCTCTTTCTCTCTCTCTCTCTTTCTCTTTCTCTCTTTCTCTCTCTAACCTTGAACCGAACGACACAGAAGTTGCGGACGGCGAGAACGAGGGCGGCGGTGGAGAGGATAAATGAGAGTATGCAGCTGAAGACGCTCGTCAGCCCATGCATCTGAAGCGCGCTTGCGAAAGACGCATCGGACACCGGCTGCAATCATTTTTCTTGTGAATATAAAACATTTTAGCAAAAGTCCCTATCTGTTCGTATAAGACAGTTAAAGTTCTATAATTGTATATCTTCTTTTAGTTGGTTAATGTCTACAACAAATAATATTATGGAAGGTTATAAGTAAGAGTTGAAACAAACTGACTGCATCTTTGGAGAAAGCACCAAGCAAGGCAGCCAGTCCCATTTCGTGTGACGAATAGAAATGACGACGAAAATGGAAGTGTTGGCTAGTCTCAATCCTGCACTTTCCATTATATTTCCTTTCGAATGTACTCATTATTAGTGCATGCAGTAACTATTTTTCCGAAAGTACACTTTCAAAATTCGAATAATCAAGTTTAAGCAGATGTGCAAGCGGATATCATGCTTCCAATTTCTGTTGAATTGCAATGTGATCAAGAATAAATTAGATAAGGTCTTTTATTGTTGAAAGCTCATTGTCAGCAAGGGAGTTCGTGATTGAGTAAAATCGGAAGTGAAAAGACGATGGAATAATCAGCTTGTCCATTCTTCGCGTACTCCTCCGTTCTCCTCTCTATGCCTGGTGGACGGGCATGGGGCCAGGGCCGAAGCCAGCCTCGCGCTTGCCGTAGTAGCCGTAGTACGGGTAGCCGTAGCCCTCAAAGTACAATTATCTTTGCCAGTTCTCATATATGACAAATGATTCGGTTATATTGAAAAAAGTGGTGCAAGTAATTTTCGAATAGGTAAAGTAGATAACTTACGTATCCGTATCCACCGTATCCTCCCCAGTACTGGGCGTCTCCGGTGGCGACGAAGGCGCAGAGGACAACGACGAGAGCGAGGAGGAGAGAGAGGAGGGAAGACATCTTCGAGACCGTGGAAGTACCAGGATGCAGTCAGCTGTTCTTCGCTGTCTTTTATACTGCTTCTGCAGACTCTTGCTGCTTCACTCTTCATGCAGTATCAAGGAGAGGGCATGTTCAAGCAAGTAGTACATGTTTACTTTTCGTTCCTCCGCATTTCTCTGCAGCCTGTGTCTCTTTTCTCTCTTGCTCTCTCCTTTGCTTCTAACCCTCTCCCCCCTCTCTCTCCCATCCCTTGACACCTCGTTACAGCTCTCGCATGCCAACGGTCTAATCTCTTCACTCTTTGCAATTTGTTTGCTTGTCAACACGCACATACAATTTCCAGCTCGTGTCAACTGGGAAGCAGGTCAAAAATACTCGTTGATTTTGTCTTTCTGCCTTTCGTACTCTCTCCCGCCCCCTGATCTGAAGTCAACCGTTTTTCTCGTTTGCAGACTCCAACTTTGTTCCGTTTACCTCTTCATAGTATGTATTTGACAATGCTTTTCCACAGCTCACAGAAACGTATGAACTCGCGTGGCAAGAAAAGAAAAATTTGTTTGCTTTGTCTCACGATGTCGCCCGTATATAAGCCGTAGCATTTCCTCGGTTTCCATCATCCTCACTCCTCTCGAAGATGTCTTCCCTCCTCTCTCTCCTCCTCGCTCTCGTCGTTGTCCTCTGCGCCTTCGTCGCCACCGGAGACGCCCAGTACTGGGGATACGGCGGATACGGATATGTGAGTACATTTTCAAGCCTTTAACTTTCCCATTAAACATAAAATTAAATGTATTTATTTTAAACACTATAATATATGTATGTATGTACATACATATCATTTGAATTAAAACCCACTTAATTGCGATGAAAATTGATTTCACTCAAATTACTTCCTGATTTAAATCTTACATTCAGCAACATTTGTGCCAGTGTTTGTATGGATACAGGAGTTTAGAAGAACCTGTTTTATATACAGACGAATAATAGAAGAACCTTTTTTATATACAGACGAATAACTTGTCATGGATGAGAGCCATCAAGACATAATTGTACTTTGAGGGCTACGGCTACCCGTACTACGGCTACTACGGCAAGCGCGAGGCTGGCTTCGGCCCTGGCCCCATGCCCGTCCACCAGGCATAGAGAGGAGAACGGAGAATGGACAATCTGATTGCGACTTCCGAACTCATTCAATTCTCTCGACTTTCGCCAATAAACATATTTTCCATTTCTCTGTCACAAGAATACATTGCGCTCTTCACAAACGTGTTTATAACACTTTCCTCTGCCACAGATTGTACACTCTTCATGGAGAGTGTCATCGATGACGTCATAATGACAAGTATGACTCATGATGATTACGATAAGCGATCGCCTTGATCGTCATGATGTCATTCATGTTCCTTTATTTCTCTATCATTCTACATAATCTGCAGTACGTACATACATATGTATCTAAACCGCACGTGACTACTGAAAAATAGACGCAAAACACACAAGAGATATGAGACGAAGACGTGAAGCGAGTACAATGAAGTATGACTCTCACACAGGCTGCGCTCCTTATCAGGAGGGAAGAGATAGAGATGCCTTCGACTTAGTCACCACTCTCATAAAATTGAACCTGAGCACATTTATTGACATCGTGCAAGCGCGATGGCATTGTTAAATTGTCTATATCACTCACTTGTGTTCCTATACAGTGTATTATCTGATTTGTCAGAAGGTGGTGGCCGTGCAAGATGTCCAATGCTGCTTCGGCCAATGCGTACGCAAATCAGGTGCTCTTTTCTCTTACATTCCCTGTCTCTCGTTTTGTTGTCTCTTTCTCAGATTTCTTTTCCTATGAGCCGAATATAGAAATGAATTGATGTCTTCATAATCAATATTATCCGGAAATATTAATTTTGTTAGCCTCCTTCTTACGGCGCGCACCAAGACTTTCCAACAGCTGTCAGCAATCCCTATTATATGCAGGTTGGCTCTCGGCTTCAATCGTTTATAATTTCACCACCATCAGTAGATCGAATTAAAAGTCTTTGTAATTAACTCAACTCAAGAAAACGGCTGTATGCGTAGAAAAAAATACTTGGCAGCCTGCACATAACCCCGGCTTCTCGGGTGGGGCTCAGTCGCCTCCTCACACTGATTTTCAACCAAACGCTCCTCCACAAGCAGGTTTGTGCACTGTAATGTTTGTGAGTATCAATCGATTTATTGATCCTAAAACCAAAAAAAAAATCGAGTAATTTATGTAAACCATAGCCAACTGCGATATGGAAGCGGGGAGACAACTGCCGCCGGGCCAGGCGCCACCTCCTGAAGGGAATGCCGGGAAGTACACTCTGGCCTTCTCAGAGGCGTCCATCCGTGCAGCCTTCATCCGAAAGGTGTTCGCGCTCGTCGTCCTCATGGTGCGTGCACTCCATATTCAAGCACTTTACATTATTGTACGATTTTGAAAATTGGTTTAAAATTAATAATTATTTGTAACTCAGCTAGCGATAGTCGGCGTGATTGTTGCACTGCCGTTCATGTCGCCAGCCATCTACAAAGCAGTCAACACCACTATTTGGGCACCCATCACTGCCGGGTTCGTTTCCTTTTTCCTTTTCTCGTGAGAGTAATAAATTGTTGTTATTCATTGTCCATTACCGTGGACAAGATTGTCATAAATTCCCGAACATGTTCAGTGTCATCTTTCTCGTCCTCTACATTGCAATAATCTGCGTAGATCGGCTGCGCTATTGGTTCCCCATCAATCTCATCTCCTGCTTGGCATTGGTTCATTTATTTGTGCCTGTTTCCTCGATAAACCATGCTGAAGAGATCAGAGCACCAACTTCTTAAACATAGCTAGTCCTTAAACCCTAACTCTCTTAATCCGAGTTATCATTTTCCAGGCTGTCTCCCTCGGCTACCCTTCTCGTTTCTTTGCACCAACTTCACTGCGGACTCCGTCCTGCTCTGCTTCTGTCTTCTCGTCGTCTCTTGCGGCACCATTATCATCTTCTCGCTACAAGTCAAATTTGACATCACTTGGTTAGATCTCAATCTCCGCTTTTCTCACTCACTTTCTCCTCTCTCTCTCTCTTTCTTTTTGACTTTCTCTCTTCAATATTCCTTGCCTCTCTCTCTCTCTCGTTATGTGCCAAATTAATTTTTTATAATTTTTCTTTAATTGTTCGCTTGTCTTTCTTTCATCGAACAAAAAAGAAAAGAATGGAATGCCTTCATTCCAGCTGTGCTGGCATAGCCATTTTGCTATCGCTCTACCTCTTCTGGTGCGCAATCTTCTCGTGCGGCTTTATATTTTGGTAAGTAGCTACATTCTGATCATTTGTTTTCCTATACTCTATGGCTCCCGCTGCCCTTCAATCCGTTGCCCTCGGGTTGCACACTACAGTTTCTCATATCCTAATCTCATTCTGCAGGTACGGTAGCTACTGGGCATATCAAGTGTACGGTTGTATTGCGGGTATTCTCTTCATGATCTACCTCGCCATCGATATCCAGGTTTGATATCCATGATTTCAATTGTAATCTTTGATCACTTCTCTCCATCCACGAACCCACCTTTCTCCAGCTTCTGATGGGTGGTCATCGGATGTCTCTCTCGCCAGAAGAGTACATCTTCGCATCTGTCCAGATCTTTATCGACATCATGTACATCTTCCTCATTCTGCTCCGTCTGTTCGCCCGAGCAAAATAAGCATTCCATTTTTGTCTTGGCGGTCCCTACGTTATTAAAGCCACCCAATGGAATCCTATGAATTCCGTTCTTATAACCATCTGAAAGAAAAATTTCTAAAGCATCGATGAAAAATCTGCACCTCGCAAGTGCATGCTTTCCATTCAACATTTGGCCGCATCTCGATCCTTTCTTCCTTGCTCCATGCTACTTCACTCACAATCAAACTTTCTTTCCTCAAAACAAGAATGCATATTACCCGCTTTACTTCTCATTATGTTTCCTCTGTGACACTCTATATGGTGGTACACCGCCAACATCTTTTATAAAAACAACAGACATTTAGCATATCACCAAGCCCCGCCGTCCCTCCGGATACTCTCATCAACAGTCTTCTCTGCCTACCTTCAAAATATAAATAGAAAAACAACCGATATCCATGTTACGTCAAAACTGACATAGCATCCGATAGAAAACAGGTCAAGGCGACTTGCCAAATGAGTGCCAAAATCAACAATTGGATCTTTTCAATCGCCAGCAATAACACTAAAACATGGGCAGGAACCAGGCGGACAAGAGGAGATGGAAGAGGTGTTCATTTGAAGATCTTGCCCTGGTTGAAGGGCTTCTGGCCCTCGAAGCCCTCCCATGTGAAGTACGCATGGACGAGTTTCTTCGTCTCGTCGCTGGCGGGGTCCAGCTTCTTCCAGGAATACGACTCGTAGTCAACCTCAAATCAAATACCATTAGTCCTGAACTATCAGAAGTCTGTATCATAACAGATATGAAAAAAGAAAGTAATGCAGCGTCAGCGCTGTTCGGAGAAATCTCTCACCTGCCAGTCGGGGCTGAGGGTGAATGCGAGATCCTGTCCCTTCCAGATCCAGAGTCCCGAGATGGTCGAATCGTTGTTCGTGCCAAAGATGCACACAGACGCGAAGGCGTTTTTCTTCAGCTTCTCCAAACGCTGGAACATCCCTGAAATGCGAGATCTTTACGGTCTGATAATAGTGTGCCTTCCGTGACATGGACTAATTTCGCAAGAAAAAATAGCTGACCGCTGACGAGGTTGGCAGTCATGAATGTCTGCGTGAGCTCGGTTGGGTAGAGATACTCCGAGTACCAGATGCTCCAGTTCGCAGAGTCAAAGTTCTCCCAGAAGTGGGGGATCGCCTTCGTGACCGTGTCTTCGTTCGAGTACGAACGCTAAGAGATCAATTGGTAAGTGATTGCAGAAGACAACTGCACCACTCTCTCACCCTCCAAAGGGTATCAAGACTGACCTTGAAGGCATCAAGGACGAAGGTTCCGGCGGGCATCACGGCGAAGGGGTCGGTCTGCTTCGGCTCGGCCGCAACGGCAGCGTCAGCCTCGTCCAGCTCTTCTTCCTGAGGATAAATACAATTATACCATCAATTAAACTCAAACAGTTTCCCCACTTGGCAAGAAATACTCCAAACAGCGTACCTTCTTTGCCTCCTTCTTCTTTGGCTCTTCCTTCTTCTTGGGCTCCTCCTTCTTCTTCTTGTCTACAACCAAAGAGTTTTGAAAAGAACACCAGATCAGTGAATATTAACCAATCTAACAACAGATTTCACTAGTTCACATCACAGTAGCCACAAGCACAACATCCTAAACTCACTCTTCTTTTTGCCCTTGCTATCTGCCCCATTACTCTCAGCAGTTTCTGAACGTTCAACCCTTGCAGCTGTTGAGCTTGGGTTTGCGTTGCCTAAAGGTTATTCCGCACAGAATACCCATAATCGTTTCAATTTGCATTATACACTGAATACTAACCGTCCTTCTTGGCCGAGGGCGCGGAGGCGGCGACCTTGGCCGCGTTCTTGGCGAACTCAGCCTCTGTAAATTGTCATTGTAATACAAGGTAATAAACTAATCGATTAATGCAACACTAAAATGGAATGTTTGAGATAGGCACTAAGAGCATAGTTGTGGTCACATCCAAGCAGCGGCGGCAGTCACTCTGCTCAACTCTCAGCATCTCTTGCACGCCTGAGATGCCGACTGGACACAATGTCCGAGCACAAGAACTGCGCCCGGACAACGATCCAATCAGCGGCGGCGCGCTTTTCTCTCCCATCAATGTAACACCTTCCGGCCGTGGAGATTGGACACGGACTGCTGACTAGATGATGGTATCGGGAACACACTATTCTTGTCAAGATGACATATTCCAAGAGAACAGGATGTTGCATGTCGGTGAGTTCCCCACTTGAGTTTGATAGGTAAACGATTTGAATTCAACTGACGATTGAACTGGGCGACCTTGTCTGCGAGCTTAATCTCTCCGAGGACTTCCTTGGCCGCGGGCTGGTTCACGATGGTCAGGAACCAACGGGTGAGGTTGGCGTGCGACTTGCGGAAGTCACCATCCAGGACGTGCTGGAATGTTGTCAGAACCATTAGCTGATTGATATAAAATATAAAACAGCAATAAGGTTCTCCGACCTGGAAAGCAGGAAGAAGGTCGAGGGCGACCGAAATGTCAGCCAGGCTGAGGCGCTCACCGGCGAGGAAGGTCTTGGTAAGAAGAGCCTTGTCTAGGGCGGTCAGCTGGGCAAATAGTTCAGCCTTGTAGGAAGCGATGATCTATAAGAAAAACAAATTGATAATCACGGTACACCAAATCAGAAAAAAAAGATAATGAACCTTATTGTCAAGGCTGGCGGCTGAAAGGGAGGGGAGCACGTATCCGAGGACATTCGGAAGAAGAGAACCCTCTGCGAACTGGAGCCACTGGGCGACTTCAGGGCACTGAAGGATTCAATTTCTACGACGAACAAAATGTTTAGCCTAAAGACTACAATATGACAAACTAGCGTAATAACTATGCAAATAAGAGTTTGTTAACCAAGCTTGAACAGGAAGACAGGGGACTAACCACGGTGAGAGAACCGACGTGGGCAGCGATGGCATCGGCTCCGAAGAGCGTTTTCTCGCCTTCTTCATACGCGGGAGTCTATACAAATTTGCAACTTTAAAACAAATTTTAAAAAAAATCAAGCTATTCCTCTTACGTAATGATGAGGCAACAGACCTGACCGAAGGGGAACTTGTGCTCCGGGGGATGGTCGCCGGCGAGCTGAACGTCGGCCTTGGCGAGCTTGGCCGCGATCAGCACCTTCTGCGTCCGGAACGACGACTTCGAGCCGTAGAGCTTCTGCAAGAATGAATATAGGAGTCAAAGTAACGAATTTTTAGGATAAATGTAAAATCTCTTCTACGAATTTACGCCGTGAAAAGAAGCCAAAACCCATTCGGAGCTAACAAAATGATGACAAGAACAACTGAACGAACTCCTTTCGTCATGGCCGACTCTGAAGTGTTGAAGCGGGGACGTCAACGACGCGCGAGCTTCAAAGAATAAGGCTGCAGCGCATGCAGAGGGACGTTGTTGTCAGTTGAACTGCGTAGCAGCCCAGCTACTTCATAAAAAGAACAGGAATGTGGGCTGCTACGAAAAAATTTAGAATTACCTTACCGTAAACTAGAAAAATTTTAAATGTACGAACGGTGGGAAATTTTATTTGGAATGTTGCCAAGAGGTGTTCAGTCCCGCGGGAAAATTGTACCATGCTTGAGATTTTCTGACATTGAGATGAAAAGGTTCACCGTTGCTCCGAAGATTGTGTTTTGAAATGTAGATATTGAGTTTATTTAAGATGAATGCGATCGGCTTCTCGAACAAGAAGAATGCACACTCCAAGGGCACCGTTCAGATCGCCTTCGACAAATCGGGCTACTCTAAAAATGTTAGTCAATTCTTGTTTTGGCAGCAAGCTTCTTAGATAGTAGACATTCCGACTTTTTTTATGCAATGGGAAAGAATCAACTTGGAAAATTTCTTCGTGGGAAAGTTTCTTCGTGGGAAAGTTTTTGCTTGAAGACGAGAAAGTAATAGTTGTGAGACGTTCAGCACTGTTCTATGATTGCCTTGCAGTTGCTGACATGCGGCACGGATGGGTCGGTGATCGCGTGGGATGAGGAGAGTTTGCTAGGCTCGCGCGATCCGGAGAAGCACGACAACCTGGCATATGCCACCCACGCTTCTATCGCATGGACAGTTAGTAATCCCTCCGCTCTCTTCTCGGTCCTTTTTTTCTAATAGGTGATTATAAGATTTCCAAATTCGGAAAGTTATTTTGGATATAAAAAAGGATCCTTGGCACTTCCCGCTAACAATTAGCATTTTAAAGCTGGCTGTTTCCAGGGCGATAATCTCTTTCTTGGCGTCACTCGCACCGCTGCTCTTACTAGTATTGACGAACAAGTTAGCCTTTTCATATTATTTATTTTTATTATATCGATATATATAAATTGTATTCTTGTAACTTTTGATTTCAGGTTCTATCTCACTTTGACATGAACAAACTCAAGGGGCCTCCTCTTGCCTCTCCTCTAACTTTTACGCTTGAAATCAGTGCGATTGATGCTTCTGAGAACTTCCTTGTAGTCGGGGAGAGGTTTCTTAACTTTATTTGTTCGCATGTGCATAAATTAATTTATTGTCTTGCTAAGAAAACCATAGTCTGTGACTGTTTAATAGTTACGATATTCCCAGGGATTTCACAGTCAAGCGAATTCGCTGGCATGCGGAAGATTCAGACTATGAACGATACGAATGCGCAGCACCAGTTCTGTCAATTGCAATCGATCCGAAAGAGGAGGTTTTCGTTATAACCTGTTGAGTAAAAGAGTTAATTATTCTACAGTCTATGAAAAAAGATGATGAACTTGTACCTGCTCCGTTATAGTACTTTGCCGTGTCAAGTTGTGATGGCGTGGTCGCCTTCTACAACTTTGAAGCCGAAGAACCTCTCAAGAAGCTCAAGGAATGCTTTCCTTATTTTAACGACCTTGAGTTAGTTTTATTTTTTTTACTTTTTTCCATCTTTGTCTACGATTTAGTTAATGTCGTTTACAGTATGTATTATATCGCTATAATGTTCTATGAAATATTGCATATTATCATATTATATTCCCATGAATATCCTATTTAGTGAGAGCCATCCTCGTGTGTCTCTCTGCTGGTCTCCCGATGGGCTGGATCTCTTTGTTCCTGCCCTTGGATCAGTCAAAATCGTCAAGCGGACTACATGGTCCTATGCCCAGCCTCTCACTTGCGATGAAACCATGAATGTGGGACCTGCATTTTTTTGTTGTCTTAATAAGTAATCGTGTACATTTGTTTCATACTTCACTTTTATTATATCTAATTCCATTTCAGGATTCCTTCAGCGTCTGCACGGTCTCTCCTTGCGGGCAGTATCTTGCCGCTTCTACAGTGTCCTCGAAGATTGTTGTTTGGAGACTAAAGGATCGCAAGGTTCTCACGAAGAAGGATTATCGAAAACTAAGGTTTGATTAAAAGTAAGAACGTGTTGAGCCAATATTCTGTTTGGGTAGTAACTGGTATTGACTATGGAAACCGTATTCGTTCAGAAACGCTACAATAACTTCTATCTGCTTCTTGCCAGAGAATTCTCATCATCTCGTTGTTGCTGATTATCAGGTTTTGGTCCTTAAGAACTCCATTTCTTGTGTTAATTCTGAAGTATACAGAGGGGAAGTTATGCTGTTAAGGAAGGAATCTGCGTTCTGTCAAACGCCATTCCTGCGGAAGACAAGGAAGAAGACCGACCTCGCCCGGCTTCTTCGAGATTCATTGATGACGAAGCAGGAGAATCAGACCGAGATGATGAAAGAGAAGAAGAAGAAGTGAGAGACGAAGGAGAAGAGAGAAACGACAGAGATGCAGACAATGAAGAGATCGTGAAAAGCAAGACAAAGAGACGCACTGCAATGTTCGACGATGACGACGAGAACACTAACAGTTAGATGCTCTAGCATCTATCAAACATTTGATTTGTAAAACTATTGTGAGATCACTACATCATTTGTTTGGTTTCAGAGAGTTTTATTTATATTCAGCCCTGTGTCCAAATTACAAAGAGGTCTTGCTCATAAAAGATGGCAAAAGAAATTCATTCTATTTTAGTGTCAACAAGCATTGGGGCGATAAAAAGAACCTACGGTTATGACGACGAAGGAAATCAGGCTGGTTCTCTTGGCTATTTTAAATCATATTTACGACTGTCTTCATGTTCACATCATGATTGAATAGTTATATTAAAAGAAGTTTTAGAGAGGAAAATATGATTGCAGGAAATTTTGTTTCCGAGTTGTTTCTTGAAACGTTGTGCCTAATTTAAAAAAAAATTTAATCGAAGTTAATATCTCTTTTGCTGCTGGCTGGTGCAAACGTCTTGTTTTGTGCTTATCAATTACTAATTTTCGATTTGAACCCTAAGGTTCTCTTTTTTTTGCAGATTGAGCCGGAAAGGGACTTCATGGACGACATTGACAACCGGGATCCCTCAAGACCGCGTCCGCCTACCGATTTTAGCAGGTTTTTTTTTATGTTGCGGATCTTGTTCAGCACTTGAGAGAGATAGACCTGTCTTGTGCCAGTTTCGCCCGCCACCCAAAAAATCCTTCTTGAATTTGCAGTACTGTGCATTATCCACCACTACACTGATTTTTAAACGCAAGTCTAAAGCGGTCTAAATTTTAGACGCAAGCATACACCAGAATACAAAAAAAAACATGATCTTTTGAGCACAATAGAAGAAAGAAATACAACTTTGTGTAATTTCAGGTTGGATGTCGGTCTGCCATCCACTACGACTTACGTTGATTACAAACCACCGAAGCTGCCCGAGTACTTTGTCTCTGCCGCCTCTCCTGCTTATCTGAGCGAGAGATATCTGGTGGGTATTCTGGGGGTTGCCATCAATATACTGGCCAGTCATCAAGAGTTCTTTTCAATTACAGTACTTATAGAAGTGGAATGGCTTCGGTACCGTACGCAGCTACGACTCCGAGAGTGAAACCAGCGTTGAGGTATGTCTATGTTTACAACGAAAAAGAAATTAGCTTCAAAGACCATGATTATAGAAAATTTCATACTGAACTCCTATGATTTTATAACCCAATAAAATGGATTTTCCGAGAATATGAAGATTGTTTTGATTGACTACCTGGAATGTTCATTAAAGTTTTAACTTGTAATTGGTACTAACAATAAGTTATATAGATGATTATGTGAATACGAATATTTTGAGGTGCACTTCCACGACTCTTCAATCCACGCGGACATTCTTCTCCCGAATGGAGAGACTGAATTTTGCCTGGCCGATTTGAATGCTTTCGTTGTTGCTCTTGCGAATCGGAAGAAGTCGGAGAGCAGGTCAGCAAGAAGAGAGAGAGGATTCATTCCTCTTCAGCCATTCAATACAACGCTAGAAAACTAAGAAATTGTCTACCATGACCTCTCTTTTATCTTTCGCATTGGTTATATTTATTGGTCTTTGTTAAACTGATATTTCAGTCAACTTCACGTTCTTCATATCGCGTCCTGGGAATCGAACGGTGCAAAGTGGACTGTCGATCTGCCAGCGGGTTGACAATTCTTAGTTTGTTGTATAAAATAATTTAGTTGTTTTCCTCTATTTGGAAAAAATTTTTGGTGGGAGTTGAATATTCTTGTAGAATTAAAAGATATTATAGTGATTATTATAACATTAAATGCAAGTATTAGTGTAAATATTGATCCTCAATTTGGCGCTTGAATTAATATGTGCCAGTGCAGGAGACCTTCCATTGGATGTGGCCGTCTCTTCCGAGCTGATAGTCCTGGCAACTTCTCAGCGAACTCTTCGTGTCTTCACTCACGCGGGCACTCAGAGATACGTTGTCACTCATCCGTGTATGCTCTTTTATTATATATAAAATGTTTTTTTTTTTAATTATTAATTGAAAATAAATGTATGAATGTTTGCGGAAAGTAGGTTATTAAATTATGGTAGTAAATTATGAAAGACGAAAGTAAATTATGAGCTGGGCATGCTTAAAAGTACAGATCCTCTTCTGACGATGGCCGCCTTCGAATCTCGCATCGCAGTTGCTTCGTACACTGGCAGTGCAATGTTTCTAGTCGATGGAGAGGAACCCGAGTTTCCGGTCCGAACATTTAGGATTATTTTTCTCTTGTTTTTTCCCACACTATAACCACAGCTCTATGAATTGGAAAAAAATTTCTAGCCGTAAAGATAAATTATGTGGTCTTTAAGCTCGCTATCTACGAGTACTCGCTACCTCCAGCATCTTGGTGGAAAAGCCGTCGTTCGTCTGCTTCTCTGGACTCTCCACTCCCAGTTGCTCTCTCGCCCTCATCTAGACTTCTGTGGCTGTCCTATTCCAATGGTGGCCATCTGGTCACGCTGGATTCAACTTGTTAGTGTTACCAGCGAATAAAAGCCCGTGTCAAAAGGACCTGGAACGTAGGGTGGGTTACGTGTTGCAGGGGGTGGGCTATTCAACTATTTTTAAGTTTTAACAAAACAAAATAATCAATGTATTTGGAGGATTGGGCTCCAGGGCGGCTCAAAATCGGGATAGGTTTGTTAAACCGAGAGTTACTTTTCTTCCTAGAGTGTCTTATCTTCAAACATGATTTCTGATCCAAATCCTTTGCCTATTATGCTGCCTCTTGATGGCTGTCCTCTCACTCCATATTCACTTCTCTGCCCTCTATTATATCTCTCCCTCTATCCAAGCCATTCCTCATCTGCAGACACGGTCCGTTTCCTGGTCACCTCTCCCTCCTTGCCCCCTTTCTGGACTCCAATCTTCTCTGGCAGCACTGCAGTCACTTCTCCCTCTGATGCTGTCTGGCCTCTCGCAGTCATGGATTCTCCGCAGAAGCAGATCAGGTCAAAGCTTACTAGTTAACATATTATTGTGCAATTAATTTTCATCACCAGGATCATTGCACATTTTGTCGGTTCAAAATGAAACTATGAATTTACTGTTCCTTAAGACTTGCCTTATGATGTGGAGAAGGAGACCATGTTTGATGTGTGATTAACTAGACTTGTTCAATTGCAGATATGTGTACTGCAAGGGTGCCAAGTACCCGATGGTCACGCTCAAGCTTCATCCGGTCGTGTCGCCTTGGACTCTCTCACTCTGCAATCAGGTTCATTCAAACTACTCAGATGAGCGTATCTAATCGTGTAGTCGTCTATTCAAACAATCATCACTGAGCTTCTTCTTGGGTAGTCATCGAGAGAGCAGTCGCATGTAGGCTGCGATTTTGATTCGCATGATACCGCCGTGCTAAAAAAAGATGAACTCAAGAATTCTGTCGGGGATTTTTTTCCTCGAATGTTCAACAACAACAAAAACATAGTTTTTTAAAAGGATATTGAGTACACAAATTTCAAAGAAAAGTTTCCGAAAAGTTCGTCTTAATTTATTTCAGGAAGCGGATAAGACGAAGCTTGAAGCAGAATTAATGCTCAACGAATTCGCGATTGCACTTTCCAGTGGGGGAGAGAACAAGGTTAATTCGCCATCAAATTTGACAACTATGCTATCATTTCTGCCTTCGTAATGATAAAAGATTGAAGCATTTCAGGCTGATTGGTGCTTCATATATTTTCTGTTTAGGAACTGACGTCATCACATCTCGTTAACCTTGTGAAGCTGTTCTCCCTCGCATGCAAGGTTATAATGACAACTTAATAAGAATAAAAACGGCAAAAATATGAGGGAGCACCCGGATTTGAACCGGGGACCTCTCGATCTGCAGTCGAATGCTCTACCACTGAGCTATACCCCCATTGGTTAGGAGAAACTAGGATCTGCATATACGGTGATGTTTGGAGCGCAGTTTCGAGTATTATTTGCATAAGGTAAACAATACCATCTTTTGTTGGGTGTTCAGGCAGAAAGAGAAACTCGCGCAGCAGAACTCGCGATGCTCGCAACGACAAGCAAGGCCGTTCAGCCTTTGGCCAACTATGCTGCCAAGCTGACGAGACAGAAACTGGCTGACAAGGTCAGAGATAGAGAGAATGTGTGGTAAACGAGAGGATGAGAGGTTTGAGAATACTCAGCTAACTGTTTAGGTTGGCGAAATTGGTCGTGCACTCGCGGAGCTGGAAGAAGCGGAGGCAGAAGCAGCAGACACCATGAGAATGGTTTGCAATCTATGAAGTTTGTTTCGATTTATAAGTTTTGCTTCTCGGATAGAAGAGAAGTTACTGAAAAACTGCCCTTTTTTTCCTCTATGATAATTTGTTTATACTATATATCCACATTTGACTTTCCATTTTGAATGGAAAAAGTAAAAATAGCAATTGTAGGCGGCCCCCGCCTATTACCGACCCGCTTCCAGCATGTCCATCTTGGAATCTTCATTCCAACAGCCAACCAGTGAACGAGTCGTTGCGAAGAAGGTACCGTTTAGTGTTATTATAAGCAGATCTTTAATTGATCATTTTCCATCTTTTCCTCTTTTAAAATTCGGGATGATAAATTCTTAAAGAAATTGTATGCCTTTTTTGTTCATTGAATCTACTTCAGCTAGTCTGTGGAAAACAGTGCTGAACAAGGCCCGGTGCACAACTCCAGAATGGGGGGGGGAGTGCAAAACGAAAAAAAAAATATTTGTCGGCTCGACACTGGTGAGAAGATGAAAGATGGCCAATATTAGAATAAAATAGTATTTCGTTTGTAGGTTGCTCTCCGACGTTCATCGACGCTGGTTGGAAGAGGCCTGCGGGCAAGCGAGGTGATCCTGTTTACTTTACTTGGCTCTTTGAGATGAATTGATTTTGGAATTTTGTAAGGAAATTGATATCGTATTTAAATTACTGTAGGCATCCTACAGTCGAGAGTTTTCCGAAGAGAATGCAGTGGGACCATCTTCATCGGCTCTCTCGCAAACAACTACTCATGGTCAGTTTTTCCTTCTTGAAGAAGTCTATTTCTGGTCTATGGATTACTGAGTTCTTAGTATGTGAAAGAGAAACATCTTTAGTCTTGAGAACGCACATCTCACGTTAAAAATAGTGTAGAGATATACATTATTACTGGCGGTAATAAAATAAAATATTTCAAAGATACATAAAAAAAATTTAATGACATGACATCAAGCCATTATGCTTACAATGACTTTTCCTTTTTGTAGATGAATACGAAGAAGAGGAGCCATCCTCGATGGCGAGTTCCATTGTTCATGGCCTTCCCATGGCAGCCACTCCACTTGTTACTCGGAGGAATCCATTCAAGGTATGTTTTGATCCAACTATTTTTCCATTTCCTTCTTTTTTCAGAATTTTCTATGCCACCCGTTCCTTTGTACGTAAAATTGACAGCTTTTGACTAATTGTCGCTTAATTCCCATTGTTAAATTACTTCCCATTGTTAGCATTTCCTTACAGAGAGGAGCGCCGGACGAGAATGACTCAGCTGAATCTCAGGAGAGTGCTGCCGACACCTCCTCCGTCTCTCTTTTTGACGAACTCGACCGCTCTGCGGTCCCCCAGCGAAAACGCATGAAGGAAACACAGAATACGGTATTAGTTTCTTACTCGTTACATCAAAACATCATGACTTGGTGAGACTTCTGCCTATCAGAGTAAGGGATTCAGTGACGTGAGAATGAGGTTATACAACTTATTTTTACAGACGATCCCTCAGGCGCGAAAGCAGCTGACGCTGAACTTTGGGTCTGCGGCGGGCAAGACTTCTGATACTTCGACTTCTGCTTCCACATCCAAAAGGTTAGGAGCACAATTTTTGTGGTGTCTCTTATAATGTAACAGTGCAAGTATTTGTTTTTTTTTCCTATATTTTTTGACAACTCGCGCAACAATCTGATAAATCCGTTCTCTGCAAAGTTAAATTTGTTCTCTGCAAAGTTGTTGAAATACAGCTGCATGAAATCCTTTTTTTCTTTTCTTTTTTTTCTTCTTTGTTTTCTTTGTGTCAGCGCGTTCGATATGTGGAAGGAAGAGAATGACGGAGACCTCCGAAGTCAATTCTCTGGTGAAGACGAGGACTTCGCCAAGTTCTGCATTCAGCAGTTCAGAATGATTCCTGCAGCGAAAAGACAGGTCAGAAAGACGTTATGGCATCGTGACATGTATTTAGTAAAATATGAGATAAGACAATACAACGCAAAGCCGGCAGCTTCTCTATAGGTGACAACAAAGATAAAAAAAATGTCGGATTATATCATAGTTCTCACTATCCGCAAAGTTAAAAATGTAGCTTCATTTGTTTAGGAGTACAAGGAGAGAGCGAAAATCGCAGTCGCCGAAGCCTGAAGTTCAGATTTCTCGATTAGATTTAAAGCAATTCAAAATTCCCCTCTTTCGTATTCATAAAAACTGTTTGTTTAAGCACTTTTGTTGTGTGGAGTGTTTATATTGTTACTATTACTACTTTGTCATTGTCTGAGTCATCTGAAGTTTTGAAGTAACTTTCTGTAACATGCAGAAAAGAAATCCCATACACATTATTGTGTACTCTGTTCTAGTTTTGACATTTTCATCAGGATTTTCATTGCCATCTAAGAACCCAGCGAGTTATTGTTGATGAAATGTCAGGCCAGCGGATGTCGTTTTTCCCCTTTGTTTGGCCGCCTGTATCTTGCCCTTCAAAGTTCGTCAACATCGCAGGTTCAGTATGCACTCTCAATCAAATTGGCCTATCCCTTCCGGTTCCCTGAGTTCGACCTCCTTTTTCGAACCAAACCGACCATTCTTTACATCCATGGCGCTCTGCCGAGATGACACCGAGAGAGCAAGGGTAATGAAGAGAGTTGGGTGGATTCAGACGGACAGAAAAGATAAGAGAAACCGATGAGAACACACGTTCTCATCACTCAGAATGTGGTGGAAGCTTCTCTGCTATTAATGATTGCCTCGGGAAGACAGAGACAGTGGAATGACTCGAGGGGAGGGCCAATTCAAAATTCTGCACATTTCCTGACTGAGACGCGCGCTGTTGGGATAACGAAGAAGACAAAGAACAGAAGATGTAGAAATGGATGGCAGCGCATAAAAAAAGCCGAGCCAGAATTACTCGCACGCCATGCCGGCCTCTTTTTATAGTTGTTTCATATGTTGTTGCCAATTGTTTGTAGCTGTCCCGCTTAATATTCTTTCTTCACATGGGCTGCCCAGTGTGTGTTTTGCTTGTTCAAAACTGTTGAAGCGTCAATGACTTCCAAATAAAACTGGCCATAACTGTACTGTTTTGATGCGGAGAAGTCAACTACTTCACTCGAGAGTCGGATCAGCCATGCGTATGTAAAAGGTGGGGAAGGTCAAAGAATATTTGACGAGGGATTTGGAGAACGTCTCTTGTTGTTCTGTGTTTCTCCCTTTCGCTTTCCCTTTCTTCCTCATTTTTTCTCTTTCTCTCACTCTCTCATACTGACTTTCCTTTTCTCTTTTGCCCGTCTCCTTTTTCTCTTTCTCTTTGCAAAAAACTTTCCCATTGTGCTTGAGATAATTTACGCTCTTCACTTGGGCATAGGTAGACTCAACTATTATTGTAGCTGCCGAAATCCTTTTTGGGAGATTTTATTCAGGCTTATTCTTATAAATATATCAGGAACATAGAATTGGTCGATATTTACTTGCCTCATTGCTTTTATGTGAGAAGCTGGACTCAACTGAGTCTCTTTTCGTTTTGTTGCCTGCGGTAACTAAGCGTTCCTCATCGAAATCATTGCTGTGGTCGTACATTTTCTTCTTGCTGCTCTGCTATTTTATTACTCTTTGGGGAGGACTATCATGGAAGTGACAGAGGGAAGTCACATTATAAACTGAGAGAGCGAGAAAGAGAGGGCGAGAATGAGAAAGTGATCGAGGGGAGAGTGAGAAAAGGCAGAGAGAGCGAGAAAGAAAGCGAGAGAGAGTGAGAGAGAGAGAGAGATAGCGATGCCCGTCAAGGAATCGCACATGGCATGCCTAGAGGCAATTCTGGAAGACACGTTTTGACGCCTTGGGTTGGCCAGGTCCCCCGGGGCAGGCCTGGCAGAGGGGCTTCCGCCCAAACATGCACCAGTATAACATAACTTTGGGGACCAAGAACGACACTGAGAGAGAGAGAGAGTGATAAAGGGAGACAGACCGTTAGAGAGAGAGAGAGAGTGATAAAGAGGAAGAGAGGTAACAAAGAGAAAGGGAGGGAGAGATGCATAGCTGTACTCGGGAGAGTAGATGGATGCTCCCTTTGCTTTCTGTTGAGCATATCCGAATATTGATCCTCTGCTGTTTTGGTCGGATGTCCAACTTTTATTTCCTTTTATGGAATGCAGCTTCCTTTCTCTTGCCTGAAAAGAAATTATAGGCTAGACGCAAAAGAGAGTGTGTAAGAATGTAAGCAAGAGGGAGCGAGTGAGAGAGAGAGAGAGAGGGGAGAGAAAGAGAGAGAGAGAGAGAAAATAAAGGATATTGGTGCATATCGGTTCATCTTCTCCGATGACCTCTTTCCCCGTTCGTTCTTCTTGCTCGTTGCTCTATTCGATCTTCTTGCAAAATCTCTGGCTAGACTCGGAAACATAAACATGCGCACACTCCGCTGGTTTCTTTGCACTCCGGAGAAATAAGTTGTGAAACACATGTAAACTCGCTTATTTCATTTCCATTCGCTTTCCGCCTTTTTGAATCAAAGTATAAAAGTATTCATACAGATCGATGGTTTGCCGAATATCTCTTTTGTTCCTATCAGCATTCCTTGGTGTTCAAGGTTGGAGAAGTCTTCTTTCTTCATTATTGAAATGTTCATTTTCATAACCTTAAGCCTATTTAAATTCTTTATCCAAATGTCTTTTTTTTATGAACTGCTAAATATTCTTTTTCTGTACTCTCTTGGAAAAACGTTCCTTTCTTCTAACCAGGCCACGGCTGTTATTTGTGTGCTACGCCTGAGAGTGAACTCGACCCCAAGGCACGGCTCGCTCTTGCCGCGCAGTCTGACGTCTTCTTCCATCCGGTCTCATTACTCACTCTTTTTCTCTTTCAAAATTTCCAGCTAGATGTAATTTTTTTTTCTTTGCTCAATCTAATAAGCTCCTCATGATTACCAAGCCAAAATACCAAGCCAAAAAAAGATTTTTAATTAAAGGAATTTCCTTTTCAATACAACTTCTGATTTCTTCATCTCCAAGCTCTATTAATTAAATATGTTTTTATTTACTGTGCTGAAACAAAAATCGCGATAGGTCTTCCCTAACGAGCACAGATTTGCACGAAATTCGGTGCCATGGGAAACCTTATTTGGCGCTTGCACTGTTTGCAAAGCGGCCAAAATCATATACATACATATGTATGTACATGCATACACATATCCATACATACAAATAAATGAAATGCATTCATGAAGGAATTAAAACTAGATTAAAAAACAGTTTTGATGATAATTATATTCCAGCTGCAGTCTCGCTCGGCCGCGTGCTCAGCCGACCTCTCCGAGGCGTTGCCCGCAGCTCTGAACGACGTGCGAGTGGACATCTGCGGCAGTGGAGGAGGGTTCAGCGGCAGGGAGCTATGCGTCACTCTCCAGCCTAATCTTGACAGTCAGCTACATAATTTTCTTTTTAATTTTAGTGGCGTCAGTGGTTGAGTGTTTGCATGTAATTTCTGTGCACAACGGAGATCTACGGGATTTTAAATTATGCCTTATCTCAGCATATGAGTATGTACATATGTATGTACATATGTATGTCCCCTTATTGCTGGCATCTTCATTGCAGAGTTTGTACATATTTATACTGATTAGCTCAACAGCACGTTTCGTCCCTTGATTCGCATTACGATTTTCCGCATGCCATGAATGATGTTTCGTTACTCTATTTCTATGGCATTTTCACTCTCTCCCTCTTTCTTTAAAGTTTTTTTTCTTATTCTGTATTTCTTATACGTCTTTCATCCATCTCCTCCTACAATGCATCCTTTTCCGGCCTGAATGCAGCGTAATATTTCGCGTTGCTATTTTCATAAGACTTTTTTTTGTTTTCTCCTCCTGTGAAAAATGATAATTAAATCATGAACTCCTTTTTGAATGTTTCTCTCGCACACTTCCTCATCTTGATCAACACGACCGTTTTTTGTCTCTAATTTGTTGTTCCCTCCTATCACAGTTCTTATCTTTTTTCTTCTCTTCATCTCTTTCTCTCATTTTTCTCATTAAATATCCTTCATTCTCCAAATTCTATTTCTCCCTCGCTCTAACTTTATCTTTCTCTGTCTGTCTCTTCCTCTCTCCACTCTCTCCTCTTTCTGTTTTGCAACGTGTCTCGAGCACACATGACACCACGTGCCCTTTCTAATCCCCTTCTGGGGACTCTCCGGAAGAGCGGGAAACCAGGAATGTTATTGGGATATACTGGATCCTGTTTGTGACACGAAGAGATAAGCTGATCCCCCTTCTGTTTGTCTGAATAATCAACAAGTGGAATCACATGCACAAGGGAAGCTCCCCTGTAAACAACTGCGGAGGCGAACGGCAAGAAGTGGTCATGAAATAATACAGAGTTACCAAAAAATTTGGCTGCAAATCGTTGGAATAAGGACAATGATTTGCAAGCAAATATTCAAAAAGAGACAGGTCTCGTATTCCTAAACCCAAAATTTTATCTTATTTAACCTTTCCGTGGTAGCACAAATTCTGCACTGCCCACGGTCATCAGGTTTACCTCTCGTTGCCAGATCCAGATAAATGACATGAAATAGATATCACTGATTTTTTGTTGCAATGAGGAAAATGAACACACAACTTGTCTTTAATGAGTTAAATGTGAATAGAATTATGACGATTTTCTCGTGCTCCCAATTCTGGTCACCCTGTATATTGGGATTGCTGCTGTAGTACAGCCAAACTTTTTTCTTCAATTCCTATTTATCTCTACTTGGTATTTTTAGCCGGGATTCTAATACGTAGAGAGTGTTAGTTTGCCCACAAATCCTTATGAAATGAGATGAACTGAACTCTGAAATATCTCACTGATCCCTGAAGCTTATTCGTTGGCAGATTGACACGCGCTGCAGATAAAAAAATTAAGAAATTTCTATGCACGAAAATCCATCCGCAAATCCCAAGAAGGTTGAAAATGCCATCACTCCGCTTCTCTAGAATTCATATTCTTTGCTGACGTCTAGTTGTGTAAAAAGTAAGAAGAAAGGAAGTGAAAGAAAGGATGTACTAGTTGATGTTTCACCGGATGCCTTCAATGTTTATGAAGCTTCTTCAAAGTAGGAATGCCAGCAATTATAACAACAACATAGTATGTATGTACATATGTACATACATACATACGTGCCTTTATAATGAAGGACACTATACTCTTTTCGACTCCACCAATTTTTTTATTCAATATTTTAAATGAACAAAATAGACCAAATCTTCATTATTCTCAAAAAGAAATCAAACTCTCAAGAAGTGATTCAGATTGCCAGTAAAGGCTGATCTCTTTGACCTTTAATGCATTTTTTTAATCCACTTATGGTTAGAACTGAGAACTGCTAAAGCCGTTCCTAAAATGGTATTTAGAAGAGTATTTCTACTCTTAGGATTATAGAGGCACAAAGCTATGAACACCTATGTATGTATGTATGTATCTACGTGTATGATGTCGATAGATTAGATGACCATTGAATGTCACGCGTAGACAGACACTGAAACACTGTATCTTTAATAGATTCCAGAAGAAAGTTCGATTGAGAATTCCCGGAAAAGCAATAGCAACTTGAATTTTCATTTTGCTTTATAATATTTGTTGAGGCTAGCTGACATTGGGATTTCCGTTCTTCCTTACTTTTGAAGATGACGTTCAGCTTATTGGGCACGATATCACAACAAGTAAGAGTTCGCCTCCTCCATTTTGGCAATGATGTAGAGTGAGGTTCCTGTTTCCCAATCTCTATCTATCTGTGCACATATTATATCAACTATTCGGAGCAGAGCTTTCGAGATTGGAATGTCGCCCTAAAAACCGCTAAGATTATTGCTTTTTCTCGATGCAATTGAATGATAAAAATAGCTTGTTCCGAAAGCACCGGATTACAACAAAATGCCATGGAAACCTCCCCTTTAATGACACCCTTCCCATCCTCATTTTTCAAACAGTTTGTGAATGGGATTGACGTTCTTGAAGTAAATGTGCTCTGATATCACTTGCAAGAGTTTATTCCAAGAAGTTTATCCTGGTGAAGTGTATTAGCCTCCTTGCTAAACATCCCGGCTAGAAGGGGAATCACAAAAACCTTGCACACATTTACTCTATTTGCAGACGGAACGTTCGTGGTGCGTGGTTGTCTCGAGACGGTTCTGCGTCATCACTACAGGGAGGACGCTTTCCTCCATCAACCAGGGTATCCTCATTTTGAATTCGTAATTACATATTTATTATTTATTATTGAATTATTTAACCTGTAAATTATTCGTCTCTATTTGTTGGGTTTCTAGATGCTACGCGATTCGTTCGACTCCTCTTTTCATTGACCAGCCTCCTCTCGACTATGTTCTCTGTGTCTGCCGAGGCAACTTTTGCAATACGCGCGGCGCACTCCAGAAACGAGCGGCGTTCGCGGATGACGTGTCGCGTGACGCGTTGCGGCTGCTGGACAAGCGAAGGGTTAGATCGAGATAAGACGGAACAGAGTCTCAGCTTGTTTATCCACATCAAGGTCGCACTGCTGCACTGGAACGCCCGCGATGAAAGCTTCCAACTCGATTATCCGGATCCGGAAGAAGGCAACTCAAGTGCGCGCGGGTTCACCTTCTTCCTCCACGTATTCATCGTCTTTAGCCTGCTGACCAGATTGAAGGCATGACAAATGAGCGCCTTCATAACCGCAGATTTAGCTAGAACGAAGAAACCCCGCAAACGTATTAAAAACTCGATTATGTATACTTCCTGATAATTCATAACTTTTGGACGCAGATAATGGTCTTTTGTTTTTGAACACGGTGCTTGTTTCTAGTGAATGTATCCTTATGGGTAAACTATAATAATAACTATTTTGTAAAGTTGCTCTGCTCGTTGCTTACAGACGCTCGTTTCCACTGTTTCAGAACTTTTGAGCTATTGACATGTACTTTAAAATAGTAATTTAGTGCCACAAATGTGTAGAACATGCTTGTATTAACTTTCAAAAAGCAGATTTTTGAATGTTTGATCTTAAATGTCCTTTATTAACCCGCAAAAAAGTGAGTTTTGTGAATTCGTCTGCAAACTTGTGATATGTACTTTATAAATTGTAGAATATTACAAGGTGTGGAGCATGCCATCTGTAGAACAACTATCAAAAAGGTTAATCATTTTCACGAGTATTGCACTACCGTTACAATCCCATGACTTTCTCTGAATAAAAGCTGTTTTATTCAATGGAAATTTGAGCGCAAACATCCATCCATAAAACAAAGAGAAATAGAAGACTTTATTTCAATAGCAGCTCGACTAGGACGAGTTGTCAACATCTTTTTTCCGCTCCACACTGAGAGGGAAAAATGAAACAAGGATTATACTAATATGAATGGACAAGAAGTGATAAAGAGAATAGGAACAAGATAAAGCACCAAAAAATGTTGGCAATTTGTGAGAGGATTCGCTGGCCGGAAGCCTGATTTCTATATCACAGTTTTAAGTGAAATCAAGGAAACGTCTGAATGTCAAGCCTACAAGGATACAGTGAAGAGAAAATCGCAAATTCAAAGAGCTTTGAGCTATTTTGTTTTGCACGGTAATTGTAGAGTATTAAGTATGTTAATTTTCTATCCCATCTGTTAATTTTCTCTCCCATCTGAAGGTTGAAGTTTGTATTTCAAAATCTCTAAAATCATGCATCCGTTTATTTGAAACTGCGCGACTTCACGCGCGTGGCAACGAATGTAATTCCACCTCGGAATGCGAACATCGCAAAACTGATTTAGTTCCGCAGCTGGAAGTTACGCAAATGGAAAGGAATATAACTGAGGAGGGGCCATGAGTGACGATTATGTCTACCTCTTCCTATGCGTTCCCACCCTTTCCCGTCTCACATCATCACAGAACTCTTCCGATATTTTTACGTAGGTGTTGCTAAAGTTATAGTATTGTAATCTTGTTAAAAAAAGTTCGTACAAGTGAAACAACATCTGTAATTGCAATCGCGTTCTATTTTCTCACTCTGCCAACGCAAATTCTCTTATTCAGTTATCCTTCGGTACAATATGATGATGAGGGTGTGCGAAATTTCTTTCAGCTGGTATAAAACGCGTCTGCGAGTGAGATTCAGAGCAGACTCTTTTGCATAGCACGTGTTTTCAGCTGCTTTTCTCTATTCTTGGGAAGATATGTAGCTTATTCGGGAGCCGTCACAGGAAACGGAAATGCACCGGGCCGGCGGCGTTAAAATAACACCGTGAAGGTCAGCAGCTCCCGCGTTGTCGCCTCTTCTTTCAGGTGCTGATCTTATTTGCTGCACAAATTGTTCAGACATTCATATGTTTTATTTTCTTCCTGTTCTCGTTATTCTCTTGCTATCGCATGAGTCTGCCTGTACTTCTAAGAGAGGAACTTTTTTATTTGCGTGGGCGGAATAATTGTTAAGTAATATTTGTCCATTATCAGGAAGGCTTCATTGTATTCTAACCCGAATAAGTGCAAATGCCACGAGCCTTCATTACAAAAGAAAAGTTCCAGGAATTATTTGCCCTATTCTCATCATTCATTATTCCCTAGAACATAAGCTTCCGTTTATCTTGATAGGATATAACAAAAAAAAAGACTTCTTGATCTTTTCTTCGTTGTCTGATTCCCTCTTTCCTGGCATACTCGCTCTCTCTCTCTCTATCTCTTTCTCTCTCTCTCTCTTTCTCTCTTCATCCCTCCCATTCGCAACACTTCTGCTCGAGGCGTTAAATTCGATGATAAATCAGTGAGTGATTCTTGAGATAGGGAAAAGATCAGATTTTGAAGTGTGTTCATACAAATCTATTTCTTCTAACCCGCCTTATGGAACTTAATCGGCAGAGACAGAGAAAAAAGGAAATTAAGGAAAACTTTAGAAGTTGTCTGTCTACTTCGATTCTGCAATCATGATTAATAGTTTGAGACACCATTAAAAGAGAGACTGAGATAGGAGAGAGGACAGATGAATGCTGGGAAATTGAGGGGGAAAACATAATCTTTTAAAATCACAAATTTAGTTGAAAAAACAAACTTATGTTAGCATTAGAATCACTTAACTAACTTAGTTGTCGTAGTGTTAAAGTTGACGAATTGCTGAGTTGTTGACTAGTGCTTTCAATTTCTTTCAGATCGTTATTTTCATTTCTTGTTCATAGTAACAACGAATAACATTTGAAGTAGTGTTCATGTTTATTCGTAGCACTACAAGTGGTGGTTTTGATTTAGCTGTCCGGCAAAAAATTTTTTGAGTCCCACAATTAAAGATTCATTTTACATATCAGTTACATCGTGTTTTTTAGTTGTTTTTGTGGGCGGATTTAAATGTTAGTCGTTTTTGTTCGTTGTTTGTCTTCTAATCTTCACCGAAATCCCGTTATAACAACAACCCGCTTGATAGTCTGTAGGGATTCCTAACGGCCAGAGAGTACACTCAGTCGGCCCGAGAGTACACTCAGTCGAATCGCTCCACCACACGCGGGAAAATAAGAAGATTCACGCTTTTTTCTCTCTTGACGCTAACTCTGTCTGATGCCAATGCACCTGATTCTATTGGTGTTCTCTCTCCTTTTCCGCTGCTCTAATCCTGAAGCTAACCACCGGTTCAGCAGATAAGATATCGGCCAATCAGATTATCCGATTGAGGGGGACAAGCAGATAGCCAGAGTTGTCATAATTTGGAACCAATTACGAATCAGCGGGGGGGGGGGGTTGGTAGTTAGCCCGGATCACGCTAAGCGCCGCCTACAAATTGAACATCCTCCTAGCCACTCATTCCCGGTCAGTTATCAGAAGGCGGACTCTCCCTTCTGCCCACTCCGTAATTCTCCAAAGTGAATGTCATTCCTCGAAGATTCGTTTTCTCTCATTAGGCTGCCTCTCTCTCTCTCTCTCTCTCTCTCTCTCTATCACTCTCACTCTCCCTCTCTCTGCTTCAGAGCCTAGAACCGTATAGGGAGAGACCTGCGCTCATCCAGGCAATCCGCCCCTATCCCCGCTTCCGACTCGTATCCGCCCTCCTCCCTTTCCCTATCAGTCAGTGTGAATGGAGAGCAGAGTGCGCCTGGAGCAGGGGCTGAGAGGTCGCCTCTCAAGTCAAAGCCATTGACAACTCCTTTTACTTCTTCTTCTTCGTTTTACCCCTCCCATTGTTCTCTTTCTCTAGGGGGGGGGGGGACTAGGACTACCGTAGTCCTTCATTTCACCTATTCAACATTTTTACATTTCTAGCATTACTTATCACGCGCCATGTACGTACATATGTATGTATGTACTTCTTAACGATATACAAAGATTCTCCTACGTCAGAATCTCATTTGCAACATACTTTCGCGCTTGTCCTTGTGCGTTATTTGCTATGACCATACTTGTATATATCTTGTTTCTTGTTCCAGTCAATTCTCCGAGTATTCGTCAAGCTTGCTGCTGAAAGTATCCGCACTCTCAAGTATCTACCAGAAGATGATCTTCGAGATGCCCCTCGACCAGTTCCCTTCTATGGGCCGCGTTGGCAATCTCGCCGGCACGTTCAGCGGCGGCCAACGCTGCGATCGCTTCCCCGAGAGGCGTAAGCAGTCGCTGAACACGGCGAGTCTCGGGCGGCTGCCTTTCATGCCGCGACAGGGCGACTGCGGCTTCATGGACATGCCCTCGGGCCGAGCCGGTAAGCATACTCCTCTCAGTTTTTGATAAGTGTCTATATTAACTCAATTTCAATATTCTAAATGAGAAGGGTTCATAAGATCTGTGAAACGTGTGATTAAATTAATGATAAGCACTGCTAAGCTATTTATCCGCTTACGTACATACATAGACAGTTAACCGCCACGGACTCTGCGAGTAAGACAGTCCATGAGACAGCAGCTGCTTTCTCTTGCTTGCGCAATTCTTCTTTCTGTCGCTGACAATTCTGACGCCGTTCCTCTCTCTTCTTTTCAATGACTCCGACACATTCACGTGTTCGCTCCCTTTTTGGCATCTTGCCAGCAGTCCACAATTAGATCCTCGCGGAAAAAGCCCATCTCATTTCCGCCCTCGCCGTACTTTCCGGTGTCAGTCGCAGACATTCTCTTTTCTCTCTTTTTTCCTTCTTCGTCTGTCTCGCCGCTCCAATCTGATTCTTACATAATATTGAGAAAAAGTAGCATTCATTAAAAGGGACTACTGGGTTCGGGATGAAACAGAAGCTCTCTGCTATATCCGATTCAACGAGAAAAAAGCTTGGCATGCGTCATTGGCGTGTTAATTTTTGGCGCGCCGAGTGACAAAACGTGCGATGCGAAGCCATGTGGTGCATTATGATAAAAGGAGAGAGGGAGAGGGAGAAAGAGAGGGAAAGAGAGGAAAGAGAGAGATAAGCAGAGAGATCAAGAGAAGTATAGAAATAAGATATGCATCTCTTCTTGCGTATCTCATCCCAAAGTTCGCAGCTTGTCTACTATCTCCACTCTTTTTGCTTCTTTTATCCGGAAACGTCACTAGTCTCACGCACAATTTCTTTTACTCTTCGTATCTCTAATGTCTAACGCTTTCACTCTCTCTCTCTCCTTCTCTCTCTCTCTCTGGCTAACACCGATCTTTCTCTATCTCTCTATCTCCTTTTAGCGACATTATCCTCCAAGCCGAAAGATGAGAAAGATGTTGTTCAACGAGAGGCATTAAATCAGCCTTGCGGTTGACTTGTCGAAGAAGGAAATAGTGAGGTGAGAGAAAGAGAGTAAAGGCTGAAATGAGCTGCAAAGAAGTAGTAAACTGAAGACACTGGAACTCTCGATTGCCTGCCATCAACCCTTTTACGCATTCAACGTGTCATGTTGCAGAACAAAAGACATTTCCCATCTCCGGCAAGCGAAAAGCTATCTCAATGGATATTTATAGAGTTCGCAAGCATCAGACATTGGCGAGATAAGCCGCCAAATGCGCGAAATCCAATAAGGTGAAGATTAAAAGGTGACATTAAAAGACGTGACCGCGTCAGAGAGCCATGATTGTCCTTCTTGTCTTTCGCTCTTTATTTCCAGTTTCATTCCAGAGAATCCATAAAGGCCAATTCAATGGAACTAACCAAAAAATCATGCCAGGAAAGTAAAAAGTTGAATTAATTAGAAGAAACGATGAAAATTGATATTAGATTAATAAACTTTGATTCGTGATCTTGTGAGTGGGTTGGAGAAGCCTTGCAATCTTTCTGTTGAGAGTCCCTTAACTGCTAATTATCTTGCTTGCAGGTCCTCTGAGTGCCTCTTCCATCGTGCGCACTCCCTCCGTGGATGATGCGTCGAAGATCGTCGGTGGCTCATCTGTCGGTGCCCCCAAGAGAATCGGTCGCTTCGCTGGCGGCGTCCCCCCTCCCTTCCGCCGTCTCTACTCTTGCCCTGATCTTCTCTCCGGAAGACGTCTTGGCTCCACCGTGACCTCGTCAGCCCAGACCACCCAGCCAGGCACTCCGAACAATGGCGCGGCTTGCGCCTCCTCCTGCTCCGCCACCAACTCCCCTGCCCTTGGCGGAGCACGCGGAGGTGCTGGTTCGATCCCCCGCGCCCTTCAGTCCAGACTCAAGCAACTCGCAGAGTCCGACTGCGAGTCCTTCACTTCTTCCATTGAAAACCTTTCTTTCAAGCAAGCATCTCTGGATGGAGTGCTCAGCTGAAGAGACTCCGAGAAAGTCGAAAGAAGACTGGCTGAAATTTGACCAATAAAAAAAAGAAGAAAAATATTTTTCATTCTGAAAATAAAGTGTTTCCCATAATTAACGAAAAGGATTATGATTACAGATTCCTTTGAAATTTTTCCTTTGTCCAACTCTCTGTCCATATTGTAACCTTTGATCACTATCTAGAAAGTGTGCCGAATTTGACATATTTTATCCTACATAATTATTGTTCACTGACCCGGAATTTCCAGTTGTTTTTCCCTATATTTACATTTTCCAATCACGGGAATAGTAGATTCCAATTTATTTACTTCCTACATTTTTTTTTACCAGAAATGTTGTAGCCAAAGCGAGAGCGGTAGAATATGTGAAAGTATTAGAGAGTGAGAGAGACAAATGAGAAAGAGATAAGGGAACTGTTGCCATCTTTAGTATCAAACAGCAGCTTTTCATTGTTCTTCCCCTTTTTTTCTAGCGGTGTTGATGTATGGCTTTAGTTTCGTATGTCATACTTCTCTTCTGTAACTTTTTTGTTCTTCATTAAACAACTGATAAATAAGCGTTTCTCATCTCCATTATCAGATTTAGTGCTAAAGTGTATGTAGCATTGACAATTTTCATTGTTCTTGCTGAAGACCTTTTTCGTGAAATGCATGAATACACTTTAAACCTTTTGTCTTGAATGTGTTTCTTCAGAAATGTTTGTCTTCTCCTTAGGTGAATGCAGAGCAGGAGGTGAAAGTTTCATTTGTTCCATGAAGTAACTGTTGAAACGGCACAAACAATGAATAAATGATAATATGAATTCGATCTGGCAATTTCGCAAGATATGGAAATGTACATTTTATAGAAGTGAATATGTCAAGGAGAGGGTGGAGAACACGAAGTCTGACTATTCGAAAGAATTGAAGTGAAGGTGGTTAGATGCCATGGAATAAGTGAGGAAGGAAGAAGCCATTTATCAAGTTGTCGCATTCAAGGAAAACAAGGAAATGTAGAAGGAACGAGCGCGATCTTCGGTCGAGCGAAGAAACTACAGAGAGAGTTTTCTCATGAGCGTGTAAGAGAACTCACTCGTTTTTTGTAAATATATTTTAAGACGGAATAAAAAAAATTAATTCTTACATTTATCACAGAGAATTTAACTTTGTATCAAGGAAAAATGAGCAAAGAGAACTTTTTTGTGCATGCACTTTGAACTTGTTAACAGCACGCGCCTGGTACCCACAGTGTATCCAGAACGAAATTAACATGAACACTTTCCATATTTTTTTTACGGGAAGTAAACCCGATTGAGCTTCAGATGCTCTACATTTTTCACACTTGGATATTCATTCAATTTCCGCTGTGGTACAATATATATCTTCGTCTACGAACTCACATTTCGAACACATGTACATTCCGATTACTTTAACCAACTACATAGACGCCCATTCCACTTGAAGCATTCCAAAAGAACCATTAATTTGCGAGTTATGTAATTGGTAGTCGGGGGTGGATACATCAGGAATAATTAAATAATTAAACGATGAAAGACTAACATTCCTCGACCATTAAAAAATACTTGCTGCTCGCCCACCTCAGCTTCTTCTTCATCTCTGCCTCTTTACTTCTCTTTCTCTCTCTTTTCATATGCACATCTCTCTCTCTCTCTCTGTCTCTCTCATCGTCTTCTACTCCTCTCTATGCCAGGGAGGGAGCTCTAAAACCTTCCCTCTAACCCCTTGATGGAAGTGTTCGTTATGCATTTTATCTCGAATTTTTCACTTCATTTCTCTCCCTCTATCACTCTTTCTCTCTCTCTCTCTTCCTCTCTCTCGCTTTCTCTCTTTCTCTCTTTAAACTCTCTCTTCTCCACATCGTCGAGATACATTAGCCTGATTGGACGTGAGACGACAGATCGGGCCGAGTCATCAAAGGTGTCGGAGAGGATTCCTAATCGTCGTCTAAGAAAGAAGCACTAAAGGATTTCTGTGAGCGGAGAGGAGAGAAAGAGAGAATCTGGACTAAAAAGAAAATGAGAAATCGTTAGAAAAAACCGAAGGAAGTAATAAGAAATGACGAGAACAACGAAAAATTCACAAGAACTTTACGATAACGTCATGTTCAACGATTACCTTGCGTTGGCACTCTTTTATTCCAAGGAACATCACGAGAGTGCTCTCTCTCCAATTCTCGAACATCCGGTTTCCTCAACTTTGCATTTATTTCCTATTTTTCATTCGGTCTCATCTAGATCAATCACAAGTTCTATAATGAATATTCCTGCACTTCCAAGCAGCAACATTCATGACCGGATCTGATTTTGTGTGGAATATTCAAAGAACACTTACCATTTAGTGATGTGATCATTGTCCTGAGCAAAGTGTGTCATATCGTGTTTTCGTTCAAGATTGCTGAGGATAAGCTTATTTATCATTTAGTGTAAAAATAATACGTATGTACATGACAAAGTTAACCAGAAATTTGAGCCAGCACGAATTACTGGATCAAGAATAAGCTCGTTCCACTAATTCAAGAAAATATAATCAGTAAGGAAAGACAAGATTTGCCTAGGATTTTAGAAGAGTAGACTAGTCATTCATTTCGTCACATTTCCTGAAAGAGCTTGAAATAATGCAGACATGAAATATATGTGTGAAGATGTTGTTTCCAATATTCTAGTTCCTCGTTTTAAATACCAATAAGGAGATTGCGGAGGAGTGCAATCCACGAAAGTCACACATTCCTACTAGTCAGATAAATAATGATCATTTGAGAAATTGCTTCTACACATCTGAATGCTGCTAAGTATCTTTCATATTAAGATGAATGAGATTGCACGTTTAGTCATTTTCAGTCGTGCAAAATAACGGAAAGAAAAATTGCTTTGCATTTTTACAGCTCGGTCGAGTGAAAATATTCAGCCCCAAAAATTTTCTAAACAACTAAGCACTTTAGCATTCAACTCAAAAGTGATAATTGACGTAACTGAATGAATAATTAATGTGAATTAATTAGCTTTTATTCAATTTGACTTCTTGCTTTATGAATTCATGCTTGCACCTTGTGCTAATTATCATTATTTTCAGTATTTGAGCTCAGCGCCTCCTCTAAATTTGCCGATGGGGTGGTGTAATTGGTGAATATCAAATGAGGCCTCGGCGAACGAGGAACTTCAGATCCTAAATGAACTCGCTAATGTCTACGTGTGATAACTTGGTAACATGGGACATCCACTCCTTACTTTATCAATACGTTGACAAGCATTGACAACCTTAAGGATGGCTGGCAGGTGAGCCTGAGAGATAATCTCGTTTGGCAATCAGATCGAATACCCTCTGCTGAAGACAGCTTGATGCAGAGTTTACGGGGAAATCGGAGACTCGATAAGCAGAGAAGAGTGAGAGAAACAAGAAGAGAGAGAGAGAGAGAGAGAGAGAGGAGAGAGAGAGATAGTGAAATAGTGTGAGAGGGAAAAGATAAAGAGAGAGAGAGAGAGAGAGAGTGGGAAAGAAGCGAAAGAGAAGGGAGATGAGAACGGCCATGCGGACGTATCCACCAGGGGGATTTCTATTAGCCGGTAGTCGGATGAACCCCCGCAGGAGTCGTGAGTGGATCTTCTGCTACGTCGCCTGCCTTGCTCATTACTCCTCATGCTGGAAAATGAGAGCGAATCCGCATGGAAGGCGGCTGCTTTGAAACGCATTAGCCATGCTAATCAAGCTTGGCTCTCCTAATCTCCCTATCCTCATATTTGTTTCTTCCTCCTCTCTCTCTCTATCTCTCTCTGTCTCTCTCTATCTTGTCACTTTTCTGCGTATCGAAAAGGAATTTGATGAGTCTTGGAACCGCTCTTGTGTATAGTGAGAGAGCGAGAGAGAGTGAGAGAGCGAGAGAGAAAGAGAGCAAAAAAGAGAGTGGGTGAAGTGAGGATCTCCATTGATCGATCAAGTGATGAGTCGGAAAAGTTATTTCCCTGAAGTTCAGTGAGATCAGACTGGCCAATGTTTTGCCCTTGATTTTTTTTTATCATCTCTGCTGCCCTGCTCACATCTCTGCTGCCCTGCTCTTGCCGTGCGGCGGCTCCCCTCCACCGCTCCGCACGAGTACTGCAGCACCTCTCAAAGCTTCAACCCGTGTGCCTCGGGCGTTTAACTGTTCTCTAAAGGCACCCCTCCAGGTTATGCCATCCCGAATTGTGTCTCTCTCTGGCTACTCTCTCTGCTAGTTCCCTAGGGCCGGGGAATATTTGATCTACAAGGCCCCTCGAAAGTTATGTCTGCCGATGAAATTGAATCTTCTCCTGCTCCCCCTAAGCCGGTCTCTCCTCTTGTCTCGTTCGCCGATGAATTCCAGAATCGACGTAAGCGGGGTCGTCCAGTCAAACAAGAACCTTCCGACGCTCTCAGTGAGGACGAGGTCGTCTACCGCATGGCACAGAAGATCGACGCACTGGTTGTCGCAGTTGCGGCCAAGGACACCGAAAACGCCGCACTCTCTGCCCTCATCACCCAAAAGGAGGAACGCTTGGCCAAGTTGGAGGCAGCCCATTTTGATCTTGTGGCGCGCTTTGATGCTCTTGTTTCCTCTCGTGTTTTGCTACCCCCCAATTCTGACAATGTTGATGCCGAAATGTCTTCCCCTTCCCCTCCCAACCCTCGGGCTGTCTCCGTCCCCACGGCCAACTCCGCTCCACCTCCCAACTTTGACCACTCTATTGAGACGGAGGAGGAAAAACAGGATCGCACCGAGCGCCGCCGATCAGTGGTTGTCTCAGGAGTAGACTATGGCGTTGGCTCCGCCGCCGACAACATTCGTTTCTATTTTGACGTTGTTCAACGAATGCTCTCCTACCTGAACATCTGTGCCCTTCCCGTCACTGTCCACCCTCTCCCTTCCCGCGGTTCGCGCACCGCACTCCTCAAAGTCGTCCTCCCCAATTCCTCCATCCAACACCAATTTATTAAATCCGCCCATCGCCTTGCGCATTCTATTGATTTCTATCATTGTTCTGTTCGCCCCTCTCTCACTCTCGCCCAAAGAGGAATCAAGCCATCCTCTCCCCGTCCTCCCCCCGACTACTCCAAGTTCTTCCGTCCTCCACGCACGTACCACCGAACCCCTCCCCATCTCCCTTCGCACCTTCCATCCTCCAGTCACATTCAGGCCAATCAATCCCATTCTCTCTCACACCCTCGCTCTCGCCGTCTCTCATCTGTCTCTAACATCCCTCGTCTCTCCTCTTTGCCATTGCCCCCACCATCTCACCCTCCTCAATATGGCAACCGCAATGCCATCCCTTATTCTCCGGCCCCCTTCCAACCTCAACCCTTCCAATATTGGCCGCCTCCTAATCAAAAATCGTCTTCTTTCCACCAATGGCCTCCCCTCAATCATCACTACTGAACATGTCTCGAAGGCCAGCTCAAGCCGATCACAAGCAATTGTACCCGTGTTGCTCAGCCATACTCTTTAATGCTAGATCCGAGATAAATTTGTTAAGTATGTCTTACGGATTTATCGGTATTGTAGAAACATGGCTCTCCCCTAAGATTCCTGATTCATTTCTTTTAAATGGCAACTCCAATTACTCTGTATACCGTAATGACCGCCTCCGTCGCAAAGGGGGTGGCGTAGCACTGCTTGTCCACTCGGCGCTTTCTGCTAAAGTTGTATGCTCTCAATCCCATGCTGGCTCCTTTGAATTTCTAGCTTTAGATATTTCATTCAACGGTGATCTCGTACGCGTCCTCACTGTCTATCGTGCTCCCTCCACATCTGCAGAAGGCAATTCTATTCTTGTAAAATCACTCAGAGATCTCAGTACTTGCCCGCATCCATCGATATTATTAGGCGACTTTAACTATCCGGATCTTTACTGGTCTCTCCCCAACCCTCCCCAGGTCGGCAGTCCTTCCCCTCATTCCAAACTTTTTCTTGATCTTATCACCTCCTCTTTCTTTGCACAACTTACTCCCCTACTTGCAACAACCACATTTTAGACCTTGTCCTATGCAATACTCAGAATCTTTTATCTTGTGTCAAGGTCGGTCCCCCATTTGCTTCATCTGATCACAATACTGTAACTTTTTCTCTCTCCTTAACATTTTCAGCCCCCTCATTCACTTATGTAAAAGATTACTCGAAATGCGACTTTGCAACTGCTAATTCGTTTCTTCTTTCTTATGGTTTCCCTTCATCGTTTTCCTCTGTTTCTGACATAGATTCTATGTACTCTCAGCTGGTAACCGCACTCCACACTGTCGATTCTCTTTTTGTCCCCTATAAGAGAGTTAGCTTAAACGGTGATCGCCTTCCAGATCATATTCTTCGTTTGCAGAAGAAACGCTATAGACTTTGGCTTATTTCCCTCTCTAATGGTTCCGTTTCTACAGACTCCGATTTTAGAATTATTAATGACCGATATAACAAGGCAGTAGAAAAATATGCCCGAAATATAGAAAAACATATCATTCGTTCCAAGAATAATTCATTGTTTTTCCGATATATTCGAAATAGGACATCCTCTAGACCCCGTGGTGTTGATACACTTTCTAGTGCTTCTAGCAACGATTATTACTCTGATATTGATAAGGCCGAACTTCTTGCAGAAACTTTTAGCAATAGTTTCACTTTAGAAAATGGTATATTACCCACGCTCCCCGCTCCCTCTTCCCGGTCTCCGTTCGAGTTTACCTTTGCAAGACACGATATTTGTCTTGCCATTGAAATTTGGCCAAATAGCTCATGCATTACCCCAGACCATTTTAACATTAGGTTCATTAAGAATTTAGCCATCCCTATTAGTGAAGCTCTGGAATATATTTTTAATTTCTCCCTCAACTCTGGTACCGTCCCTTCTATCTGGAAGCATTCCATCGTAGTACCTATTAAGAAGAAGCCTCCCTATTCAGATCCAACCAATTATCGCCCCGTCTCCATAACTTGTTTCTTTTCTAGACTATTCGAAAGCTTTTATGTCGTAGGCTGTCCAAATGGTGCAATGAAAACTCCATCTTACCTAACGAACAATTTTGTTTCCGAGCTAAACATTCAATAGAATTTCAACTACTTGATTGTCTTGAACATTGGACCCACACTCTGCATATCGGACGCTCCGTTGACATTGTTTATTTTGACCATGCTAAAGCCTTTGATAGCGTAAGTCACACAAAGCTAATTCATAAGCTCGAGTATTTCTCCCTTCCTAATATTATTATTAGGTGGTTAACTAATTTCTTATCAAATAGAACATTTTCTGTCCGAGTAGGCAAGTCCCTCTCATCCCCTCGAGCTGTCATTAGTGGAATCCCTCAAGGTACCGTCATTGGCCCCCTCCTCTTTATCCTTTATACTGCCGACCTTCCTCCCCTTGTTTCTGCCCACGGCGCCAGCGCCCGATGCTTCGCTGATGACCTAAAAATTTTCTACTCTTTTGCACCTTCCCATTCTAATGCCGTTCTTCAGGAATCTGTTAATGTTGTCTCATCTTGGACTGACTCCTGGCAGCTCCCTCTTGCCATTGATAAGTGCTCTGTACTACATCTTGGTAGATCGAATCCGCGCAGAACCTACTTGCTCAATGGTCAACCGCTCTCCTCTGTTGATTATATCCGCGATTTAGGCATTACCATAGGTTCTAAGTTATCCTTTTCCCTTCATTGTTCTAAATTGGCCTCTTCGGCAATGTCTAAGGCTTATATAATTCTCCGTTCCCTTCGCACTAGGAATAAAGATGTTCTACTTTCTGCATATACAATCTATGTTAGGTCAATTTTAGAAAACTGCACCACTGTTTACTCCCCCTCTCTTTTAAAGGATATCCGTATCTTAGAAAAAGTTCAGAACTATTTTTCGCGTATTATATTTCGCCGTTGTCTTGGTTATTCCGCTGATTCTCTCCCTTCTAGTGAAGATCGTAATCGCATTCTTTTTTTACCATCTCTTAAATCTCGTCGCGATGATAATGATTTTACATTTGCGCGTCGTTTTATATTTGGTCATAGAAAACTATGTGGTACTTACCCTCATCATTTCCATTTCCGTAATTCCCGAACGCGTGGTTTGTCATTTCAACTAGGCTGCCCAACCAGTCGCATAAGGGCACGATCTCACTCCTTCTTTATCCGCGACGCGAAGATGTTTAATGCCATTGCTAAATCGATGTCCTTCCCCCCATCCGTTATCTCTTCCAACCGAGTCCTCACGGCGACCTCATGATACAATCTGTACTATTCCATCTGTTCTGTTTGTTACTTTGCTTTTACATATTTTTATTGCTAATTATTCTACCACGTGTCACTCCGGTGCCGTAAATAAAGTAAAAGTAAGTAAGTAAGTAAAGATTAATTCCCAATCATCAAACGGATTTCTTGTTTAGTCCAGAAACCTGTTATTAGAAAAAGGTTTCTTTTTAAATCTGTAATTGTATTAAAGCGCCGTATTTCTCTTTGAGAACTCGAGTGTCTCCTAATAGGGGAAACTTTGAAAAAGTTAGAAATAATTTCCTCTTGATCTCAGCCCACTCGGCAAATGGTCGTGGGTGTCGGGAGAAGGCGGTGGCATAAGTTTGGACAGTGTAATATCAAACTCTGTCCCTTTACCAAAAAAAGGCCGGAAGAAAATGGAGGAATCAACCAAAGTCATGTTGTTCTATTCAATGTATCCACATGCACAACTAAAATACTGTTGCTTTTGCGTACTGATGAAGGCTAAAATGTGTGCCCAATTGATTTGAGTTCATTTATGGGATACCGCTTCGTTAGTCCAAGAAAGAGGTTCTGTGAGCTTTCTTCAAATGATTTTTCTTCAAATATTGAAATGATTTTTCTTCAAATGAATTTTCTTCGAATGATTTTTCTTCGAATGAATATTCTTCGAATGATTTTTCTTCGAATGGTTTTTCTTCGAATAATTTATTAAAATGGTAATAGAGCTCGGCTAATTGCCTTACAGATGAAGAGAGAGTGCAAAGAGCTGATGAGCGCTTCTTGCAAGAGGACTTGGGTGAGCATATCGATGTACATACATAATAGAGTGAAACTGTTGTAGTCATGAGATGTGGTGCTAACTTCCCGGACCGGGTTGTATTCGCTGTTTCGTGATTGATGCTGAAGGAGGCAACGTTTCCTTCCGGGGTTGAGGTTATGCTATGCCTGGCAACCGCTCAAGACCCTTGCACGCCGTGTATGAAGGAGGCAGAAATCGCGCGTCGAACAAGCGATGTCGCTGATGCAGTAGATCTAGCAAGGTGGATCGTAATCTGCGCGAGGAGCCAGCATTCCAGATGGGAAAATCGTCAATTCCCACCGCAAGTCCAGGTAACGCTTTTTCAGCACGGTAATCCGCCCGGTTCGCTGCAAGCAAGCACGGTAAAAAGTCCGGTTCGCGGCTGAAGAGGTATTACGTGATGGCAGAAGTCCTGTTGAAGAACGCGCGTGGTATCCCGTAGGAACCGACTGTTGTCACGACATGGTTCATGAAGAGAATTCATCAACGATGAATTCAGGGAGGAGATAGGCCCGAGTGCCGGCCGTATGCCATGAACAGCAATCAAGGCAAGACCTTGAAGGACTAACGTAGAAGACTACTCCTGCTGACCTAGAAATTCAACGAGCCAAGTCGTAAAGTTAAACGTTTTTTTTCAGTCATATGTATGTATGTATGTACATAGTATTCGCAAACTCCTTAACCCTTCATGTTTATCACAACGATTTGTTGATCAAATCAAGCAAGTTCTATGGAAGCCACCACTAAGGAAAACGAAATTAGAAAGTTTGGCTAATTTATGGTGTTGCAATTTTTCACATCGTTATTTGGAATGTGTCATGTAAAAAAAAAAGTGTTGGTAGCTTCGTGTACGCTTTCAACGCCCTCTAAGTTGCACCCTTTGGTCTCTTTAGTCATACGGTGTACTTACCTTAGTTTGCGAAGGGCGGTTCTGAAGAGATCTACTTAAGAACTAAACATCATATTTAATAGCCCATTCCTTGCCACTCTTGTCCAATTCACCTTTGATCATCGAAGCAAACATTCAGACACTATTCGCTTGCCTCCACTCCTCTTTGCTTCCGAAAATATAAATTTGCCTACGATTTCTCCACACTTTCACGACACAATGCGATAAACAAATTGAAATTGAACTTTTCTCATGAGAATTACAATTGTCGACCGTACACTTATTCGTTATGTTTCACACGATCTATAAGAAGTGCTGCTCCCTTGTGTAAAAGTGTCGCAGCCACCATTTCAATGTTAGCTGAATACTACGCTTTAGAGTTCTGTGAATAGTACTGAATTCATGGTTAGAATTAACACCTGCCTCGTGATTCAAAGTAGTTTTGCTGGCATGCTCCTTGAGCATTCTGAATGTATGATCAACGTTTCGTTAAAAGGGAAAAAGCTTTAGTACCCAAATGCTTGAATGACATTTTATTGCTGTCTTTATATCCTTGTTGTTGAAAACAAAAAGCTCCTTCTTTCGTATTGGTTTTGGTATCCACTTTGTTTCCATTAGTCTGAATAATTGAGTCATCTGAACAGTTTTTTTTTAAATTTACTATAAGTTTTATTGTTATGCATGCATCAATACTCAAACACGTGCACTTTTTCAAAATAGGAGAATTATTTTTTCTCAAATATATTAGAAGTGAACAATTCCTGTGACTATTAATTTAACGTGGGCACACGGTGCGCCCAGTACGGATAATTAGTTTGTGGCATGTGAAAATCTTATAATCTCTAGCTTTCTCTCTGTCTCTCTCGCAGTTGCTCTCACTTTCTCTGGAAGTTGCTCTCTCTCTCTCTCTTGATCGCTCTCCCTATCTCTCTTTCTCTCTCTCTCTTGATCTTTCGGTTTCTTCTTTCGTCACACCAGAGGCTTCTTGTTCACAGAAGGAATTCTTATTCGCCTAAACCGGTAATTATGAACTACTACTATATCCATAATCCCTTTCAAGAATACCTAATTTTATCTCCGAGGAAGTGATGGAGGAATCCATTCGTATTTTCGTTCATCTAAACAGCACCATCATCGCCTGTTATCCTAAGTTCTTCTACGCCGTCTTCGCAGTCGAGGTTAGACTGGGCCAAGTATTCTCATTGAAGATGAACACATCTTCAACACAATCTCCTTGACATTGTCAATCTATGGTCATGTCTATATCATTCATCACACAAACGCGTCACTTCTTTCCATGCATTTTTGCGTTTCACAGGCGGAATAAATTTTCCTTGCGGATTCTACAAGCTTATGAAATATTCTACAGATGTTGGGATCTCGAAAAAAATTATTTTAGTGACAAAAGTAAAATGTGAATATGAAGGACGTATTCACAGGGATTGTGCTGTGGCCTTCTTCTGCTGGCTCTGCCTCTCCTCACTTTGTCCATTTGGCGCGTGAAGCTTTACCATCGAAATATCCGGCTAATCATCGTCATCTCTGTTGGTTGCATTCGTTCTTTATGAAAAGCCGGGATTAACTTTGAAGTGATCAAGAATTGGGGAATCACCATATGGAACTTAATAATTTTAAGTCTGATAATGATTCCTCTTTCTCGTTTTTACTTTTCTCGCGTTATTTTCTTTTCTTTTCCTTTCCTTCGTTTTGCATCTATATAAAAGGCAATGTATTTACAGTTTTTTCGTCTTGTTACGATTTGTGCTGCTCGTGTTCCAATTCTCTACTCGCTTGTCTTCGGAAATTCGACTAATGGTAATTTATTAGTGCTTTCTTTAAATATCTTTAATATTTTTTATGAGAGAAGTTACTTTGCTCTATGTCAGGAATGGCCCTTCTACTGCAATTGTGTACGCTCGTCCGCCTGGGCGGCTGCGGCTTCGTCACGGGAGTGTAAGCTATTTGATTATGACTGGAAATGGAATTAGGCGTATGATCAAATGTAGATGAAGAGTTCAGACCAACAAGTCACTCAGCGGCAAACTGCATACATTAACTCTCATCAACTACAAAAAGAGAATCACGAACATTTTTTTATACATCGAGTATACCTAAGTTTTTATGGGAAACACCATAAAACGGGGGGAGATAAATTCGTGAAAATTAAATTTGAAATGTATGTGTTTATCGCAGAGGCTTCAGCAGACATAATATAGCGCATGACTTTGAAAAACTGAAAACGCTGGCGTTTCCGATGACGAGACAGGCTGACTAGAGCTAAAGATTCCCCAACATCTTGTAAGGAGTCTCTTACAGCTCTTACATGTGTTCTCAAGTTCCCCCTCGCTTTGTATTGAAATCCTGGTGCGGATGCATTAATCTTGCTCTCCCTTCATTGTATCTCCTTGCACACTCTCTCGCCCGTTCAGCCTTGGCCTCATGGTGGTGGACCGTGCAGTGGCCTCTCTGGAGTGGCCGCATCATGAGCGCGAGTCTGCCCGGGCGGCCTTCGCCGTCGTTCTCCCGCCCGTGCTCCTCCTCGAAATTACTGTGAATTTAATAACCACCGCGTGGATGTTTCGTCAGTTTTTACATACTAATTTTGCTCAACAAATGAAAACATTTGAAATAATAAATAGGCAAGATAAATGTCTAGATTATATGGATATTCTGGAACTAGTGATCATCTTCTTTCTACTCTTCGCAGCCGGTGCAATAGTGAGTCAATCGAGTTTTTAAACTTATTTCTATACATACTACGTATGTACATACATATATGCATACATACATACATATATTCTACATACATATGTTCTTTTCTTACAAAAAGTTTAACAACGTATAAAAAATTAAATTTAGGCTTTCATGTTATTGTACCGAATTAATAAGCGTCTGCTCCGTTTCTGCCAAGAGAGAATCGGCGACGGCGGAGTGGGCGACTTCTACACTCTCGCACGTTCTTTTCGCATTCGAGAGAACGTGCGCGTTTGCCGGGTAAATTAAATATAAAAATAGTAATGTAAGAGAAACTTAAAAATCTTTAGATAACCTTTAAAATGCTTATTCGATCGATAAAAAATTCAAATCCCTGATTAAACAAGGTACTGCTGGTCCCCAAAATTCCAAACGCACCAACATTCTGATGGTAACAAATGGTTAGTCTTCTCCAGCTTCTGGTGTCGATTGCCTTGCCGTCAGTCGCCGTGGGGTTTCCGTGTTTCCTCGAGTACGGTGCTTTCCTTTGGATTTCTGCCGACGTCTTCATTCGCTATGTCGTCATTTCACTCTTCGATCTCAATTTGACCTTGTTCGTTCCAATTAAGGGAGCCTCCCAAGGAACAACTAAAAGTGAATAAATAAATATTTGTATGAAACTTAGTTCCTGAAAGATTGAGTGAACAAAATATATATAGCCTCTATCACAAATTTTTGCGGTTGTTGTTGGTCCATTAACACATGAACTTATTCATACGGGCTGTTGTCGAAATCTCCTATTCAAAATTATTCGGCTTTTTAAAAATATATATAGATTGAATTTATTCATTATGACTAAATTTTTATTAACAGAACAATTTTTGAACACTGATTGAAAATTTCGGTTCAAATTATCATATTTCTGCAGTTTTATTATTGCCGCGATGATATCGATGCTGTACTTCGAACAGCGCTGGCTCTCATCCCTTTATTCGTTGTTGTCTCTTCGAAGGGTTCGTTAATCAATTACAATTTGCATGCAATATTATTGTTGTTCCCTGCTCGATAATTAAACAAACTAAAGAATAGCTATCTTTAATTATGTATCACACCATCTATTCCGCTAACATCCCTTCACCTTTTTCCCCATTATTAGCCGACAGTAAAAGTGCATCCCGTATTATTCATCTGCAACATGCACTTGGCCTAGAAGCTTATGGGTACTGTAGGCGTACCTGCTTATTGTTCTTTTCATTTTCCCCGCTGTGAGTTTAGAAACCAAACGATATTCATGCATATGTATTTTAGTGTTCTGGAAGAGTTCTGCCTGTTGCGAAGAAGTCGAGCGGAGAAAGTGTTGATGAGACGGCATTCCGCTTCCAGCAACTCTCTGATCAATGGAATAGTGAAGAGAAGAAGAAAAGTCACTGACGTCTTCCCTGGCGGCCCTTTATAATTTATTTGATTTTTCTTGCAATAAATATGATGCCTTAGCATCATATAAAAGTGCCGTCTTGAGATTGATTGATTCATGTGCATTCCGCTCTTCAATTTGTTGCAGATGTATCCATAACTTCAAAATGCTTTATCAGAAGATAAGCGAAATAAATCTATGACCTAAATGGGATGTTTTATTCTTTCATTCATACAACTCCGCAAACTGAAACAGTGAGACTTATTTTTTCTGCCGTTTGGTGTTGGCGGTTCTATTGTGAAGCGGTCGCTGATCACCTCTGAACAAAGGTCTCATTGAATACCCTATGGACGCTTGTAACTTTCCATACAACTAATATGTATGTACAAACATATGTATGCATTTTGCCGTGTAAAACCAATGTTGCTTTCCCGGTTTGATACCAACCGAGCAATTTTCTTCGCGAGCCAAAGCCTACTCTTATTTTCCATCGCCCCCTTTGTCTGCCTCTTCTTTCCTTGGATAAATGCTCAGCTCTCACTAATTGGCGCATTTCCGCCGCAAGTTCTGCACGTCATTCGGAGAGAGAACGTCTTCTCTACTGTTGACCTTTCGGATTTCTTCTGCTCTTACACTCACTCAATGCCCAATTTGCTTTACTTTCTCATGATACTTTGTGATTTGAAGTTTGACGGTGAAAGAAAGAAAGGAGCATTTAAGTCTCCCTGATTACAATGTGGGTGTTTCCTTATGCCTGAAGGCTGAGGAGAGATCGAGGCCAAGCCTTCTCGTGTTTGAGATGGCCTTTAGCCTTATCCAAGATCTCGAATACGGTCAATTAGCCGCGACCACGCAAGTTCAATGCACGCAAATTTCCTAGTTTCGCCGTGCAAATGGAATAAATACATAAGACGCTTGTTGGCTGCACAGTTTATGGTTGCATTTAGTCTTTGTGCCGCACTCTTCTTCCAATGAATAAAAACCCCCAACTAGTGCATCATTTCTATGAAGAACTGTTTTTGCCAGTAACTATTTTTTCCTGTTGTTTGGACAAATGATATTAAAGATCAACTGTCAGTGTCTCGAGAATTGCTAAGAACGGTAAGAATGTTGCGTACGTTCCTTAATTTTTCGTGACAAAAAGATGAATATATCTAACTAAACAGTTGCATCGGTGAAGGAGAAGATGACCTCTCCTCAACTTATCATCGTCTTGAACAGCACGATTACTGCGCCCTATTCGTTTGTCTTCTACGCGATGTATGCTATCGAGGTTTGTTAGCTTATCATTTTGTTTAGAATTTAAAATGGAAACTTATTTCTGCATGGAATTTTCAACAGTAACTGTAGCATTTTGAAGAATTAAATTAGTTGAAAAGTTATTGAATGATTCTATAAAAATAGCATAAATGTGCAACATAAAGCGGTTGAACTCCTTCGTAGTTCGTGTTCGTGACGGCGACTCTGGGGCTGGCTCCTCTGCTGGCCTTCAGCGTGTGGCAGACGCGTGTCTTGCATCGCAACATTCGCTGTCTCTTCACTCTCCTCCCCATGCGTACTCTCTGCTTCACTCTCTCACGAATCATTCTCGTCGTGTACCAACTTGGCGAACTGCCAAAGGAAGGCAAGAAATCTTTTATTTTGATTCCTTATGTATATATATTGAACTCTCATGTTTTTTTGAAAGAGTGAGATCAGATTTTGACCGTTAAATAATAGTTTGTCCGTCTAATGAAACTTCTAAAAGTTGATATGTAAAATAATATTGTTAATGAGTTTAGACGACGACATCTTGCTGCAGATTGCCAATGTTAACCGTGCGAGTGTTTGGGGAGTTTATGCCGGCCTGTTAGTCAACCTTGATTAATTTCACTTTTCTCTGTCTACTTTTTAACGTACACACACTTGGTTGTCCGCAAATATGATTAATCACAAATGTCCGTTAATATAATTTATAAAATCATCTGGGTACGATACGAGGGAGGTGATCTCTGTGGGATTTATAATTAGATAAAACGGAGGTGATCTCTGTGGGATTTATAATTAGATAAAACAAGTCCTGGACATGAAGTGATTTAAAAAAGAAGGCTTTTCACAGAAACAAGTAATGCTGAAAAGAATTGTCATCTTCGTATTAAATATTTTTCTTCTGATTATATTGCAGTGCCGGCTGCCTTGCCCTCGATCGACGAATCGCGATTATTGGATGGAAGGCGCATGAGAAAGTGAGCCAGCTGTACCAAGGATGAGATAATGAATAGTTGTATCTTGCCACTATTGATTATCCGATCAGGGGCCTACAATACATCATGTAAAACATAAAGTCATAGTCCGCAATTTCAACAAACTATTTTAGAATAGATTATGTTAATTTTTTGTATGTTTGAATTGCAATTGAGGAACGCCTACTGGCGCTTATTCCCGCTATTATGTCACTTCTAGCCTGCGAAGTCTTCGGCACTTGGAATGGTTACGCCTGGGCATACAGTGTGTTCATTCATGTACTCATCTTGATTCAGAGACAATTATGGCTTTCAAACACTATGAAAATCGCATTTTTACAAATACGCATTGAACCCGATGTATTTTTTTAAATATACATACATGCATGTACATTTAAGAAACTTGAAATTTTAGAAGTTTACTCAACAGCTGTAAACCTCATACTCTGGAGCGTTCTTCTTGCTCTCAGCGTTGCGGTTTGCAATTTTTAAAAGATAAGAAAACTGGAGGGCGAATCTGTCTCTTCCAGGCCCTGATAAGTGTCTACTCCCATAACCTGAAGGCCTTCGAAAGACTGCAGCGGGCAGCAGGCTGCGCAAGCAAGTACACTCTGCGGAAGAGCTTCATTGTTCGAGAGAATCTCCGGGTTTGCAAAGTGGGATTCATTTTAATTTCAATGATTAATCATTTGCCAATGCTTAATTAAATGCTTCAAAAAGTCGATAATCAAAGTAAAATGAGTTTCCATTGAGATCTGCATCTCCCTTATGCGTCCTCTCGTCATTTGCGGCAGTCCTTCTGTCTTCTTCTACAGTCTCTACTATTACATGCCGCCCGAGTTCTACTTTCGCAATTTCGCCGCTGCTCTCTACGATGTTTACTGGGCAATGTAAGCATGACTTTGTATGTATGTTAATAAATTCTTCGAAAAGATAAACACCCTTCCTAATTAAAGTGGATGTTTTGCAGCCTTGTCTCAAGCATGACGTTCGTTCTGATCTACCAAGAACGTTCTTGGAGAGCTACAGCAAAAAGAGTTCGCGTTGTAGCGTGGCTAATGAGGAAACTGCAGCTCAACGAAGGTATTTAGCACGCTTCTTGTTTACTTCTTTCTTTCTGCGTTGCTAAAATTGCTTTGCGGAAGTAGTCATGTGGCTGGCAGATTAAATTGATTACCAGTTACGCGTTAGAGTAATGACATTGTATGAGAGGCGAATCTGTTTGTTGCAACATCAGCCATACTTCTCAGACATAATGCATGCATAAAACTACCCAATATACCGACTACTTCCTTTTGACTACTACGCAACTCATAAACTGCCAAAATAAGTGTCTCTAACAGGCCACCAATTCACGGTTATCTGATGGAGTGTAATAGTACGGTAGCCTGTAACAGTGACGAATTATATGCTAGCGTTCATTTAAGAGAGAAAAATGGCCAGTGTCGTAGGCTGGAATTGTGATTTTAGATTCACCCCGACTGATTACTTCTTCATCGACCGAACAGACGGCCTCGAGCTACTTTGAGCAGTATTCCAGGCAGTGGAGTGGACCGCCGGGCTGTGAAAGACAACCGACAGCCACGAGGTTGCGCATGGCGACTGTCAAAAAATTACCTTCCAAAGGAGTCATTTTCTAGAAATTAGAAAAACCCGGTCGGCGATGCATACATCTACGCATTCTTATTCGTTGAGCAGAAAGCCAAATAATGTTGAATCCCATGCATAGACCTGTTTTGCTTAGAAATCTGTGTTGGTGTTTCCTGGATAAATTCCTTCATGTTTCACCATGACTTAGAACAAAGAGCAATAGGAAAAAGTGGTCTCTGCCATCAAAGGATTACGAGGTCAAAGAAGAATGAAGAATATAGAGGGCAGAAATGAAGTCGAGGTTCTCGGTATGATCTTGAAAATAATTTACACATATTGTTACATGCAGATTGAACAGTTCTCCCATGGATGTCAGCAGAGAGAGAGAGAGAGAGAGAGAGAGAGAGAGAGAAAGAGCGCGAAGGCAAGTGAAGGGTGAGAACAGGTGAATGGTATCCACTTACTAGAAAGTGGAATGGAACGGGGCAAAATATCCTTTGCACGGGCTAGACTCTTCGCAATGTACAAAGTCATGTCGACTCGCAAACAGGCCATCAATTTAAACCTGCTGGCCGAATCCCTCGCTCTCTAAAATGCTTATGGAGAGTATTTCTCCTGAAAATTAATTGGCATTTTCTCGTGCGAAGATGGCAGAGAAGAATGTTCTTCCGATCTTTCTAAACGGCTCAATCGTAGCGAACTGCCCAATTGTCTTCTACACATTCAACGCTGTCGAGGTACACAGTAGAAGTACATAAATATGCTTGTACATTTACATGTGGCCAAGATTGGATTTTTCGAACGATTTGACCGAGCAGAATTTATGTAAATATGATTCTATTAACATATGGAAAAAGGAGCGAGACGACAGTTTCGTCTATTTCTTAATTGTGAAGTTTATCACTTAAATCAGCCGTTTTGCAAGTATGTACATAAGTATATATGTACATACATAAAACTGTGCCAAACTACTAGATTTGCAAATGTCGTACATACAAAGGTTCATCTTAAGAGTGAAAAACTAGAACCAAAATTCTTTCTAGCTGCAAGAGTGTGGAATACGAAGAAAATATCTAGAAAGGGACTAGGTAAGAGAAAGTACTTGCTGATTGTGAGGTGGTGTTCATCTCCTTTCACTTGGTGCTCGGCCCGCTGGCCATCCTTGCCATGTGGCGTACTCTTCTCATGCATCTCAACACTCGCGTCGCCTTCTGTGCTGTCATGGCAAGAAGTGTCACTTTCGCCATTGCGAGATTCTTTCTTCTCGCCTACCAAATACTCGATCTGCCTAGAGAAGGTTTCATTCTTTTTTTATTATTTCACTGTTCTTACAGTTGCAAAATTCCTAGTGCAACCATCTTTCACGATTGAAATAAATTTTGATGGTGTGCTTTTATTCTTCCCGATGATATCTAGAAATGTCTTGTGGGGTTACTTTCGTGAAATCTAATAACTATTCTTTACTAATCAACTTATCAAGTTCGTACATCTTAGCAACAAACAATTAAGCTTTGAACATTGCAGATGATGACTTTCTCCTCCAGTTTTGCAGTCTTCATCGCGACAGTGCCTACGGCATTTTCCTCATCTTGTACGTTTCACGATCTGCCGCAGTCAATTAGAACACATGCATTCGTTTCGTCAGAGTCACTGCAATAAAAAATATTTTTGTTGGAGCGTTTTTTCAAGATTCCAAAGGAGAATCGCTTTTAATTCGACTACTTGAGTCAACTTATCCATTTTTCAACGTCTACAAAGGAGCTCATCCACTGTTTTTCAACGGAGAATCAATTAGATGACACCTTTTTTGTAAAGGAGAATCAATTAGAAAAAGTTTTTATGTTCTCTTTTGATTATGTGATAAAACCGACCAAAATATGACCTATGAATAGAACAAGATTGCTGTCCTTTCTCTGTTGACTAGTGTCACACGCTCTTTAGTCTTCAATCATTTATTACCTTTACTTCATTTAGCCCAGGTGCAGTAGGAGTGGATCGACGACTTGCAATTACAGGATGGCGGTCATATGAAGAGGTTGGTAGTCAGAACTTGTAGTCATTTAATCGTTCTTTTATTTTTATTATTTTCCATTTCCTAACAGTATTAGTGTGGAGCTAATGGATAAATAAAATTCTGCACTTGATAAATTTCCAGGAAAAACTTCCTGCGCTCCTCATTATGATTTGCATGTTGTTGCTTGGCGAAATGGTCGGAATTGCAAATACCTACGCATGGAAGAAACGTTAGTTAGAACCATTCGTTTGTTGCCTAGCAGCTTTTAACCTAACTTCTTAAAGTTGGATTTTCTTTTCGATAGGAAAACTGTATTTGCAGGTGTATATGACCTAAGCGGTCATATGATTGTTCTGGGCAGCCAGGCGATTGTTAGCCTTGCGGTGAGAACAAAATAGTTTGGAATTATTAGTAACAGTTTTTTGAAAAAATTTTTTTCCAGTTTCATAATTTAAACGTCTATTGCATTGACTAAAATAATAGATATTCGTGTACGTGTTGCACTACAACGTCAAGGTTTTCGAGAAGCTTCAGCAGTCGTCCGGCCGTGTCAAGGATTACACACTTTCGAAGAGTTTCGTCGTCCGAGAGAGTCTTCGCGTTTGCATGGTTCGAATCATTGTTAATCTCAAATTGCAACTTTATTTTTTTAAACTTTCACATACTACATCTCATTGTGGTGATAGCAATAATAAATAAAGATTAAACAATCGCAAAAATTAACAAAGATTAAAGTCCAGATTCTGCTATCCGTGGTGCGGCCGGTAGTCTACTTTGGAGTGCCTACTTTCGCCTTGTATGGCGTGTACTATTACATGCCGGAGCACTTCTTCTTTCGCCATCTTTCCATCGGATTCTACGACACTTACTTTGCCGTGTGAGAGCTTGTGAAGGAAAAAGCTCATTTTCGGTGTGCGTTCTGTAGTTTCATATTCGTCGCCATCACTAATGTGTTGCGATCGGAGCGTGCGTGGTGGAAGACACTGAAAAGGATTGGCGTCGTCGTCTTCTTCCGGCGGCTTCTTAACGGCGAGTCGGATCAAGGTTAGAGAGCCTAACCATAGGAGAGAATTGTTAACTGAAATTCATTCTTAATAACCTTATAAATTTAATATGAGTGCCACAATTCAACAACTCAGAGCAGTCATCACGGCGAAAGCAATCGTCGGCTGCGGAGGTGGCTCAGCGAGAGGCGACCAGCTACTTCTCGCAGTACGCCAAACACTGGGACGGTCCGCCCGTCCCCGTCGCCAATCTGCCCTTGCCGAACTCGAAGGCTGGCTTGCTCGCCTTGTGGTTCACGTGAGTCGGCAGCATCGACATCTTTCGCAAGGCCAAGAACAACATGGCGCAAGCCGTCGGCACTGAATTCGTGCATTGATAACATCACTGAAATAACTCCAAAACCTATTTATCGGCAAGAAGAAATTAACGCAAAAGGAACCGAGAATATTTCCCATTATCGATGACGGATCAAGGAAGTGAGAGCACATTCTCACGTTGTTTCTGGGAACTTAGGGTGTCAAAATGTGTTCAAATATAGTTTATATTGACAGAGAACGGTATCATTTACCATAAGATGGAAGCTCTAACGATAAGAGTCTTCAACGAGAAAAATTACTTTAGTCGTTTATGTCGAATAGCTAAATTGTGAACTAAAGCTCATCTAAAAGTGCACGACTTAATATTCTTCGAATGCCCTCTCTAAGTGAGAGCAAGTTTTCATGCTCCTGGTCGTCTGCTAAAAAGTCTTTTTGATATAGTCCTCTACATGTGTATGCATTTACCATATGTGGTAATGACAATTGTACAGTACGCCTAAATATTCTTGACTTATTAATGAGATTAAAAGCTGTACAATTAAACAATTTCTCCCGAACATGCATATTTTTACTTCCGCTGAATATTTACTACCTCTGAACTAGTCAAGAAGAGGAAGTGAAATTCAAATATGAATTCAAGGCATTGTCTGAAAAGCCATTGTAACCGTTACAATTTCCTTGAATCGATTGGAATGTAGTGAATGTCATTTGGGCGCACAGCACATGTTTCTTTGTTGCTACACTCACATTGTCTGCAAAATCCAAAGTTCTCCATTATCTTTCCCATGTATGAGAATGTTTAAGTACTTACATTCTTCCATTTTAATGTTCTATTCTCTCTTACAGATGAATTTACTCGTGTTTTCTAATAATAACAACCAAATTGCGTGCACCATTAGGACAACAGTTTGTTGATTAGGACGTTTTCACCTGTAAATTTCATCAATTTTTAAATGAAATTGGCATTTGACCAAAATGCATTCTTCTACAGGTAAAAACGAGAAAATGTTAAAGAGCGTTATAAAAGGCATCGATGCATAGAATTGCCTAGTATTTTAATGATGTTTTCCGTTGAAAAATAAATTGCTGCTTAGGGTGGCCGTGACTGCAGACAGGCACCCTTTAATTCCATTGTCAAGGAGACAAGCGATGCATCTCTGACGAGATTTACTTTACCGTTCTTGCCCTTCCCTTCTCTTCTTTTCAATCATCTGTTCCCTGTAGGAACGTTTTGCTCAACGGAGAGCTTTCTAACGTGATTTCACGTAAACAGCGCAGCAAGCAGGTTTCTTATGGCTGTGTTGTGCGGGTTCTCCCGTTCCCAAGAAACCATTGTTTTTGCACAAGTACTGTTTTCATTTCCGGCATGTTCTTGAAGGCCCACATTTCTTGATACAATAAAATACGAAATAAAAGAACGTTCTTTACTTGGCAATTTGTTCTGCTCTGAATATACTATGAGCATCTATGTATGTACATAGCTGACATTGCTGATCGTGTGTTCAAGGTAACGAAAAGATATGCGTTCCCACGATGAGTATATCATATGAATGTCCTTTGAATGTCAACAGTTCTCTACATTTTTTAATGTCAAATTGACAAATAGAAAATATTAAATACATTATATAAATGTATGTATATAAATAAAGATGTATTGCTTTTAGAAGCCATAAGCTCTCTCTTGTGCCCACTTTTGAGTAACGAAGGGCGAGAGAGCATCTGATTTAGAGAGGCACTACTACAATGATAATTCAAACGGTTTAGTTTCGCGCATCTTTGAGAGCAAGGATGACGTCATCAATATTGATCTCCGTCTATGTGAATTCTTCGCAAATTCAACGATTTCAGACTACTTTCTTCCTCTTCAATTGCGTTGAGGCTTGTAATTCATATGTACTTGCATACAAATTTTGTATGATCAGTTCAGGTTCAGAGAACATAGACATGTTATTCGAAACCATTATTGTTATTTTGAAAACAAAATCCCTTTAAGATCCTGTTCATCTCTTGCAACTTTGTGCTGGCTCAATTCTTCTTCCTCAGCGTTTCCCGCGCCCGCGTGCTCCATCGAAACATTCGAGTTCTCTTCTGCTCCTTCCCCCTACGCACCGTCACCTTCTCCATCTCCCGATGCATTCTCTTGGTCTATCAGATTCGTGATCTACCACGATCTGGTTAGATAACATTCCAAAGAGTTGGCTCTCAATTTGCCAGCTTGAAAAAGACTTGAAAAAAAAAGATTCATGCACAATGTTCATAGCACATTTAGATCATTCTCCAAATTTTGGAAACAATTATTGAGAAAATGAAAACGCTGGGGCAGCGAGGGAAGAGATTCGCCTTTTAGCATGGGGTATCAATGCCGTTGTTTTGTAAATTTGCATATTCGAGTGTAGAAATTTAGCGCCGTTAAATAAAACAAATAATTGTAAAAGTTTGTTTATTAAGATGACGATCTCGCGATGCATCACTCGGATACTACTGTGCATTGTATGCAGCTGAAAGCTATTAAAACGAATTTTTTAATACAAATTTTTTGGCAGCAATTGTTTCAAAAACAATTTCAGTGTCGGACTCGTTGCCTTGGACCGCATTATTGCAACCAGCGGATGGCGCGCTCATGAACAAGTTTGACTGAGAGAAAGAGAGAAAGAGGGAGAGAGAGAAAGAGAGACAAAGAGGGAAAGAGAGAAGAGAGAGAAAGGGGGAGAGAGAGAAAGAGAGAGAAAGAGGGAAAGAGAGAAGAGAGAGGAAGAGGGAGAGAAAGAAAGAGAGAGAAAGAGGGAAAGAGAGAAAAAAGAGAGAAAGAGGGAAAGAGAGAAAGAGAGAGAAAGAGTGAAAGAGAGAAAGAGAGAATGAGAGAACGAGGGATAGAGAGAAATAGAGAGAAAGAGAGCGAGCTTCTTTCGAAGGATTGAGAGCGAGAAAGCGATTGAGAGAAATATTTTACGTATTACTATACCTTAGGAGGCACAAAACGGAATATGCTACTATATTGGTAAAAGTATTTAAAAGAAAAGACAATTCAATTCAACACCTCTGTAACTCAAGATAGCACATCTTCGGACGAGATGTAAAATGTAAGCCTTTTGGCTAAAAATGGAAATAAATGATACTTTTTTGCGTAGGAACGCTTTTCCGCCGTGATGGTGATGCTTTCTTCGTTGCTCTTCGTGGAGATGACCTGCTTGCTCAACGCGTACGCATGGACGCATCGTCCGTTTTAACTCTTCAATATTCCGCTAGGGGAAAAATCCTTTGAATACCCAGAAGTGTAACCTTTAGATTTCTACTCAGTAACCGTCAGTTTCATAATTCATACGGCAACGCAAATCGCATGCGATTCTTCATTTAAAATCAATGTAATAAGGTCAATTTGTTAGTGGAGTTATTTCTATAAAAAGGAAGGTATGGAAGCAAAAAAATAAGAATCATTAAATCTTTTCCAGCTTTTGGTTCTGGTATTCCTGAGTAATCTAAAGGCCTTCCATAATCTCCATCGAGGCAGAAGTGTCAAGACCGCTTATCGACTAGCAATTCGCGTTTGCGCCGTACGGGCCTTCATCTTAACACAGACTTTTATTTATTTATTTATGCAAAAATACATTTTCATTTTCAACTTTAAGGCCAAATGTGTTTTTTTCTTTCCGAGAATATGAACAAATATTTTAAAATGATCTTACATTTGCGCCAGGCTTGCATCAGCATTCTCGGGCCGTCAATTGCCGTCGGCTTGCCATCGTTTATCTTCTTCGGCCTCGGGCTCTTCCTTCCATATCAGATGCCTTTACGAGGCATCGCCGCTGGTCTCTACGACACTTACTTTGCAATGTTAGCAAGATCATCGTTATTCTATTTAGTCGTTTTCTTTTGGGCTCATTGAGTAATTTACTATTTAATAGGAAAGATTTTTCGTAAATTTGACTAATGCATCAGGTTCACTGCAATTGATTTGCTGTTGATGCTTCGAATGGAGCCTTCCTGGTGGGCTGAGTTTCAACGAATTTGTGTAGTCAAGCGTCTCTTTCGCAAAAAACAAGGTAAGAAAAACAAAGGAAATCGTAGGAATATCAGATAAAAAGGATTATAAGGAATTGGATAAATGCAAGATATAAATGATTAAGGTCGGATACAAAACCACGTGGTGGCAGAAGGAATATCGGCGGCTTCGGCATCAGAGTTGGCAGCGCGCGAGTCCAGCAGCTACTTTGCACAGTACGCAGAGCAGTGGAGAATACAGCCAGGAGGAGAGGCGAGGCGAGCGTCGCCCGTGTCCTGGCTCAGCTCTAGTGTTCGAGTCTGTGGAGTCGAAGCTGGCGTCACTCCGGAGCCGAAACCGGCCAGTGCAGACAGCTCCAAGTCCCGCCGAAACCCTCGAATGCGCAAGATCATCTCCCGAGTCACTGGAATCAATGAAAGCACTATCTCACGCGCATTCGAGCACACTTCAGTAGGACAGGACAAACCGTAGAATGCAATGAATTGCTCAAGAATAATTCCAATATTTTTTGCGCATCAAAGTGACGGAGGCTAATCTTCTATTGTAAAATCCTCCAGCCCTTTCATGCCTAGTGGGAATCTTTTGAAAATGAAGAAGAGTCGGTGGAATAGAGGAATCAGGCCGAAAGCCGCTGTTTTTAAACTGCATATATTCATTTATGTTTCCTTAAATCAATTAATGTACATATTTCGGGTTTATTTGCCAAGTTTTCGTTTTAAGAGAACTTATAAAATTGTAATTAATCTCTGATTTCTGCGATAACTTCGTTGTAGATGAATTGGACTTCATATGTAGTACATATTTCGTAACTGGCCAATAGCCTATGATTCATTTATAAGTTACAGGAGTATTAAATGGTCTTATGATTGTTTGTCACGGAGCCTGCTGGAATACGGCACAAGAAAGCGAATGGATTGACCCTTCGCGTGTTTGACATCTTTCCGTGAATAGCCTTTCGGTGTGTTTCCGTGAATTACGACGGCACGAGTGAGTGGCCTTATATCTTGGCTCTTTTTGAGGCAATATTTCTTTGAATCAAGTAGAACAAGCAATAATAGTGCCTGAAATGCAATAGTTCATTCAGCCAGTTAGCCATATATTCTTATAATTAGCCGTGAAAGAACACTAGACTTTTGCATTTTACTTCCCAAACGCTTCTTACTTTGCCTATAGATTTTCGCCTCTATCGAGATTCAGAAAATGTACATACATATGTATGCATGTGCAATCCACCATTTTCTGATTTTTATACCACTTCGTCAGATTTGAGGATACGAATGATCTTAGAAATCACTCACATCTTGGAAATTCAGCAATACCTCGAATAAAAATATCTTATTAAATATACGTATATGTTGTAGTATATACTTTTTTTGCTGAAATAGTAGGGGCGTGGTTGGACATTTATACGTACTTATGTATGTATGTATGTATGTACATACAGTACCGTCCAACATTGTTGGGTCCGAAATTAATCCGATTAATTAAATTAATTTAAATAATTCAAACTGGAATTGCGACGTGATGAGGACATGCCGTGCGATTTCGTCCGAGAGTTTTATGTCTTTTTTCATTGCGCGTCACCCAAGAAAAACCGTTTTCCAAAATATGCCGAAATGACAAAGATCTGACAATTTTTCAACGCTACGCTGTTTAGCGGAATTTTTTACGGGGTGTTCGGCTGAGAAAGCAGCTGGCAGAATCCAGCAGCCAAACTACAAACAACAAATTAGAGTGAAATTTTCTAAGCACTTCTTATTTTGTTTGAGTTTCTTCCTTTGTTTTGCTTGAGTTGCTTATCATATTTGGGTATAAATGATAAGAAAAAGGGAAAATAAGATTTTCTGTAGGGAGCAAAAAATTTGCTCCCGCACAGCATCGAACACCGGACCCTGAGATTCCCAGCCAAACGCTGTCGCAATACACCACACGCAACTTGCGAGGAATGGAATGTACCTTTTCTATCCGGACCCGAAACGGTTATCTCTTGGAATGAAAAAGATCGAAATAAGAGGGAGAGATAGAGGGGAGAAGGAGAGAGATTAAACGAGACTGAGAGAGATATAGTGAACGAGAGAGAGAGAGAGAGAGAGAACAACAGAGAAAGAGAGGAGGGGATAGATTGAAAGAGTGAGAGAGATAGAGAGAGAGAAAGGGAGAGTGAGAGTATGTGTGAACGAGAGTGAGAAAGAGAGAGACAGTAAAGAGAGGGAGAGAATGAGAGAGACAGTAAAGAGAGGGAGAGAGAGGGGAGAATGAGAGAGACAGTAAAGAGAGGGAGAGAGAGAATGAGAGAGACAGTGAAGAGAGGTCGAAAACAGAGATTGTCAACTTTTTTTCAATGAAAAGCGTTGCAGTGTGTTGCTTTGCAAAAATTAACCCGATAAGCCCCTTGAATCGTCATCCTCCACGCTTCGTTGGTGAGAAACTTAAAATGATGGAGAAAGAGTAAAGATTAGTTTAATGTTCTCTGCCATGCTTCTTGTCATGCGCCGTGAGCGTGCGTGGTGGATGGAGCTGCAGAGGTCAACTCTCGTTAAGCACCTCACACTGTTCGTCGTCAAGTTTTATGCCGGTCAGAGATATGAATTGCCGTGCATGATTTCGTTGTACTTATTAGTGCTAGAATAAAGCCAAGATGCGATTTGAAACAGCAAAAACATTAAGTTTAGGTTCGACTTCAACACCAGTGGCAAACGTGGTAGACGAAGTGAGCAACGACACGAGAAGCTACTTTGAGCAGTACTCCAAGCACTGGGCCGGGCCGCCCGTGCCTGCGGGGCTGACTGCGCAGGCCACGACGAGCGGATCGAGAGACGCCGATGATTCTCAGGAACGAAAGCTAGATTCCACTATGAAAAAATATAGCAAATAGTGTAGTTTCTGACGCTTTTTGAGATTGCGGCGGTCTTTTGATGTCATTATCATAAGGATTTGGATCGTTTGCGTCGCAAGTCGTACATATAAAAAAGAGATTTTTAAGCCCTCTTTCTCTGATAATCGGTCACTAAAAGTCCACTCGTTATCGGAATAGCCTTTTTTTGCATTCTCTGGTGTCTGAAGCATTATTCGTAATCTGAATCCATCCACCCCCCTACTGTATCTTTTCTCCACTCGCTGTTCATAGAGAATATATAATTCATTATTTGCCGCAGAGACAGACTGGCTGCCGACAATATGTAAATGACATGAAAGATCGGTCGTTAAATCGAACACTTCTCAATCATCACTCTTTTCCGCAAGTAATTACAATGGTACTTTGGCATTGGTTTGGGGAGAAGACAGGTGTTTCTTGAAGTTTGCGTGAGCAGCAGTTGAAAATCGGGTTAGTTTTCTCTCTTTAAGAAATTATGACTTTGTGTCCAAGACTGTAATGAGACATTTTACTAATTCAAATATCTAGTTATCACTCACGATTGTCCACGGTAGCAACTAATACTCCCATCGTCTGTAGCAAAATACAATTTATTTTGTAAAATAACAAAATGTAACTAAACAAAATGCCTAATGTTATATTATTAAATTTATTAGCAATAATTTATACTGAATTGCTGTGTAGTATCGATTTAAAGGAAATATCTGTGGAGTTGCATCTCAAAACTTACTTTTGAATTCCGGAAAGATCTTTTAAAAAGTTTGGGCAGTCCTTTGTAACTGCCACAATAAACTGCAGTTGTGGAGTCTTTTTCCATCTACCTGTATTCCCTTCACCAGTCAGCGTGACATTCCACTTTAATCTAGTTATCTTTCTGGAAATGTGAGGGTGTGCATGGGGAGAAACTGTAAACTCCTTTACTTTTGTGGTTAAAAAATAGTCCTTTCTTAGCTATGTTTCTAATTGAGCCGGACTTCATTAGCAAAAATACAACAACACTTTAATCTCCATACAAAGCTCCCTTAAATTACAAGAACATCAACCAACATTCTTTACATCTTGCACAATTGCGGCTCCTTTCAGTCAAGTCGTGAATAATGCCATCAAATCACGTGCTTCTGGTAGTTCTCAACTCATCAATCACGGAACCTTACGCAGCGCTCTTTTATTGCTTCTATGCTGTCGAGGTACAGGTTTTTGCTCAAAACACTTTACATATTTATAAGAGAACTTGTGCTTTAAAACTACAAACATAAAAAGAACCTTTTATGGATTCGAACTTATGTTCCCTGAAAAGAGCAAAACCTAACTTCAGTGGCTATTCATCGTCAGTTGTTTTGTGATGGCTCCATTGATGTTTCACTGCGTCAGACGAGCCCGAGTTTTGCATCGAAAAATTCGTTTTATTTTGTCCCTGGCAAGGAGATGAGAAGCTATTTCGAACAGTATGCGAGACACTGGGAGGGGCAGCCAGCGGCAGCATCGAGGAAGGCGCCGGTGGGCGGAGGAAACCGAGTCATCAATGTGATATATGCACCGCTATTATCACAGTTCCTTCATTCAACGAAAAAGCAAACGACTCCCTCGAGGCAGAATTAGAGGGGCTTTGTATTGGATGGAGGGGTACCAATTTTCAGGGGTTGTCTCAGAGGACATAATGCTGGGAAAAGTTCTAATAAAACATTCGCAATAATAGACAAAATAGGATACTTAACAGTTTTCACAATCAATGTATAATTGTCTGAGCAAGAAAAAAAATATGCAAACAGTGTTGGGCAGGTTTCACACTCATAAAAGAGCCATATTGCAATTTGGTATCTCAATTTTTGCCTTAATTTTCCATGAAGGGTAGTAAAATTAAAGCGGCATTGAAACATCCGAAATCGAATCCCAGGAATTTAGATAATTCAGCAATATTTTTTAGAGAAGTTTTTATCCAGAAGTAAACTCACCTCGACCAAGCCGCATTGGTCACGTTAAGCTTTCGTGATGAGTATTATCTTTTACGTCTACAAGTATTCAGCTGATAAAAGTTGAAAAAGTATTTTTCAGGACGCGTTTAGAAGTTTTTTTTATTATTTTGCGCTTGTGGACACATCAGAACCTCGAGCATTTTTGCGTCTGCTTCCTCACTATGTACGACTTTTTGGACTGATAATCGAGTAACTGGGTCATTCGCCGACTGTACAATGAATGGTATCTTGCTTCACTCGCATTGCTAATTGGGGCCACAGCCAATATATTTTATTATTCGTCGCAGGATGTGGATGCAATCCAATCAACAAATGACAAAGGGAACTGTTATATGATCGACCAGCCCTCAATAGTAATTGCTGCAGTCATTTCGTGTCTAGGGCAGGTGTTGCATAGAAAACGATAGAGCACAAACTGAAGTGAATAAGTAGACTAAATAAGTATATATTTTACGCAGTTACTGTGTTTGTTTTTCCCCCAAGATTAGTATCACAGCTTGTATTGACGTGTCCTGCAATAAATAAGTGTTTATTTTGTGTTAACTACATTTTCATGTGTTGCAAAGGTTTATTTTCAACCAAGTAAGTCACTTCTGCCGTGCGATGCCTTCCAGTCACGCGCTCCTTGTGGTTCTCAACTCAACGATTATCGCGCCTTACGCTGTTCTCTTATACGGTTTCTATGCTGTTGAGGTTTCTGTAAAGATTTGCAGTATTTATATAGTTAAGAAGCTATCTAGAAGGCTAGATATTCTTTTATTTCCTCCATTTCAGTTTCTTTTCATGGCCGGCTCTTTCGTGCTGGCTCCTCTGATGATTCTTTGCGTGAGTCGAGCTCGAGTCTTGCACCGAAATATTTGTCTTCTCTTCTGCATTGTGCCAATTCGTGTAGTGACTGCCACTCTCGCCCGGATTATTCTCATCACTTATCAGCTTTTTGATCTACCACTCGAAGGTAGTTTTATTTCCTTTGGCATATTTGTTCCGATTTTAAGACACTTGGTAGAGATACAACTATACAATCTCCTATGCAGCAATTTAAAGCACAGTGTCTCCATCTTGCATGCTGCTACATAGTAGGTGTCTACTGATATCAATGGTGCCCGATAACATCCATGATAACTTACTATTAATATTCAGTAATATTCGAATATCAGCTGAAACTAGTTTCAGTCTCACACTAAAATGTTGAAATTTTGAAAAGATACGAAAATCCTTGTGGACGCACGTACTACATATGTAATAAATACATATGTATGAACTGAATATTGAATTAAGAGTGAAAAGAGCTATTTCTGGAAGGACCCAGAACATATTCTGCATACGCTTGTGTATGTATGAACATATTTACAGGGATAATGCTGCCCTTTCGTTAAATTAAGCTTCGCCTGTTCAGACGAAGATCTTCTGCTCCAGCTGGCCAACATTCACAGAGACGGCTCCTTTGGTTTTGGATGTGCATTGTTCGTAACTCTGCTTCAAATAAGCTAAAATCCCGTTGAGTTAATAAATAAGCGAGTAGCAAATGTTCAGTATTGGCTGCATCGCTCTTGATCGTCGTCTGGCTACGATTGGATGGAAGGCACACGAGAAGGCTACTTTTCCATTTGTCTATTCAACACTCATATTTTTGTTTATGCAACGCAATGCACATACATAGTTCTCATACTTTATTTTAGGAACACTTTCTGGCACTTCTTGTCACGTCTGCGACGTTGATTGTGACGGAAATTCTATGCACATTGAAGGGATATTCATTTGCACACAGTTATTATCTTTTATAGTTTTTCTTATAAATATATTAGCGTGGATCTTTCAGAGATATTACAGAAGTTTATTCGACGACGGTGAGCGTAATCTTACTGCAAGTCATGCTCAGCCTCAGCGTTGCGGTTAGTCATTTCGAGAATGTGTTATACACTGTCGGGAAGAATATCGCTAGAGAGAGTAATCCTGAGCGCGCGCGCGCGCGAGAGAGAGAGAGAGAGAGAGAGAGAGAGAGAGAGAAGGGGTGAACACGAGCGAGGGAAATCGAGAGAGACTTCGGAGATGGTACTATGCGCATATTGCTCCCAGGCGTTCATTCACGTAATACGCTACAATCGAGTGGCGTTCAAGGCTCTTGAACAAGCTTCTGGGCAGACGAAGGAATACACTCTCACGAGAAGTTTTGTTATCCGAGAGAATATTCGCATCTGTTATGTAAGACCTACATTCGCCATTTGTTTTCAATTCAAGTTTATTTTAAAAATAACTATTATTATTTACTTCCCATTTATTAATATTTTGAACACACCCGCAGGCGTGCATGGCTTGTCTGCGGCCTGCGATTGCAATTGGACTGCCAGCTTTTGGTCTCTACTTCTTATATTTCTACTCTCCGCCAACCTTCAACTTGCGCTACATCGCCTGGGCTCTGTTCGACTCCTACCTTTCAATGTTTGCTCATCATTTCGAAACACACATACATATTTATCTCTACAGTCACCTTCCGATAAGAAGTTTTTTCTAAGTTTTGTATTCCATGATCAGAAATTTTAAAGTAAGAAAGTGCCCTGATGTATTTGAAGAAGTAGTCGTTACACCTGCCTAGAGTTCAAAGTTCAGAATCAGGGTTATATTTTAAGAAAAGTGCAGGAGTATTTTCCTACTGCCGAAACCGGCTCGCTTGATAGCACTGCCGATGAATCAATTTGCTAGACATCTTTTGGTAGAAAGTAAAAGCGCTGTTAGCATTGTGCTTTTTGTCAGCCCTTCAAAACATTGAGTGTAGGTGGAAGACTGTAACGTGTTGCAGCCTAGCCTTCTGTATCATGCTCGTTATGGTGCGGCGGGAGCGGGCTTGGTGGGCGGAGCTTCAGCAAATTGGATTTGTCACACGACTCAGGAAGCTCTTTCTCAATTCGACAGAACTTAATGGTATGAAATATTTGTTTCCAGCAGATCCATTTATTATTTCTACAGAAAGTAAAATGAAATATTTGTTTCTTTGGAGGGCCAAAGTCAACGGTTGCGGAAAACCCGGGCGATGAAATGAGAAGCTACTTCGACCAGTATGCCAAGCACTGGGAGGGGCCGCAGGGCTTTTTGAAAGCTGCCAGGAAGATAACAAGGGCAAAGGAAACCAAGTAGTCAACGTAGCTTGAGCTTCCTTACAATAGGTGTATTCTGGCAGACAAATGGACGAGTTGTCATGTATACATATATGATGACTCTTTTCCAGCATATGACTCCACTGAATAAGCCTCCTTTGCGAGTCAGTTTGCCACTGAATTGGCTTATCTTTACTTCGATATGATAAATGACGTCTGTAAACGACTTTGGGCAGTTCTTGAGAGTGGAATTTAAGCGACTGTTCTTTGCATGATTATGAATGTGTTGCTCGTTGCCTGCTTATCGGTGTGCATTTTATGTGATCAACTGCCAATGCAAACACATCTCTACAATCCAGTCCTTTCGCTGCCGGAACACACAGGAGAAAGTTGCTTTCTCGCTTTCCATTGGATTCAAAACGGTTCTTTTCTTCTGGCCGAAGTCGAATAGGAGTTATTTCTTTTAATTAAAGGTGCACAAATCAATAAATTAAATTTCAAACATTTATGCTTTATGGGAAAGGAGTGGCACGAAAAGGGGCGAGCATGGGAAATGCGTAAAGGAATGTTGGGATGTTGATTGGAGAACAGAAGAGCGAGCGGACAGGGCAATCTTGAGAAAGGGACCGATCTCGACCTCTGGAGAGCGAGCTCACCCTCACACCATCTTCGATTATCCGCGTTTCGACACCCTCGCGCGCTTCGACAGGCCACCGAGCACCGACATGACCGATTGGCCTCCTCGTCTGTTCTCTGTTGAGCCGTTTCGCTTGGCACCCTGACATGGTATTTCAAATCAAGAAAGGCATACTTCCTTAACTTTTAATATTTTTTTTTAAAGAACGGTAGATTAATCTCGAATGAAGGCAAGTCAAGCGACGCACCCCTCCGACTTCAATCTTCCTGCCCTTAATGATCCGCTGCTGCATCGCATCGAGTACCTTTCAAAAAGTTATTTTAAAAATAAAGAGAATAAATGTAATGAAACTGAGAAAGAAGAAAAAGATGAAACCTGCATCGCCTTGTCAATATCGGACTGCGGAACTTCGGAGAGAAGCTTGGCCGAAGAGGCCATCTGAATGACCGCCTGGAGCAGCAGGCAGAGCTTGCTCTGTAAAAAACAGGAAATTGTTTTTAAAGTTGATAAATCTTATGTTAGGAAGAAATATATTTAATATGTACGATTAACCCAAGAAGTATGCAATGCAGATAAATTAGTAGACCTTCTGAAAGACGACTCCATAGCGGCGCTTCCTCATGTAGACAATATCGTCGAAGATTGCAGGGCGGACCTTCTCCCGAATCTTCAACGTAAGAATGGATATGTACTAGTCTTTTTTTATTAAATGACACAAAAAAAACAATTTTCTTTCACTACAATTAAATTGATTTTGGCATTAAAAGAAAAATGAATGAACCTCACGATTGGCCATGAAGGCCAAGACGAAGCAGCCGATGCGGCGGATGCCACTCGCACCGTGCACCACAATTGGCGGCTCCTGAACGGAAAAGACATCGTAAGGATACTGTTGTTTTTCTTTGAATTACCGTAGCTCTTGACGAAAATTAATTTATTTTAAAATTAATAGCCCTGAAGAATACAGCAGCAGTGCAACTGGGACCACCCAAAAAGTGGATAATATCAGACGTTCTTGCTGGCGAGCTTATCGACGAATTTGAGATTCTTGATGAGGCTTTGCGCTGCGAAGTACCCGTCGCCCTGAGAAAATTTTTATTTTCTTTTAAATAATTTGTTTTAGGTGATTGATAGTATGCTTAAATTATCCCCTACCTGCCAGTTGTAGATGTTCACGAAAATGAGTTCACTGAAATGATAGAATTAATGAATGCTTGAGACGAATAATAAAAACAATCATTCATTTTCTATGGGTGGGCGGAGCCGGTTGGTATGGATTTCTGATCGGGGCGAATGGCCGCGCTAACCGATTCTTGCCCTTATCCTCGCCGTAACGGCACTCGAGCGAAAGGTGAAACGTGACAAGCGAGTCTTCGCGCTTCTCTGACATCGTCTTCACGAGGAACCGTTTTCCGATCTGTTTTTTAAACATAATTTCTGTAAAATTAAATATTGTTGTCTAAATGACACTAAAATCTTTCAGGAGAATTATGATTTTTTAAAGAAATTCCATCCCGCCTTCATCTTCTTCTTGATTCGCTGGTCGAAGTAGGCAGTGAAGTCGGCGGACTGATTGTATATCTTGTCCGTGATGCAAACGATGATGCGCGTCTGCAAAATGAAAATAATTTAAATTTCTCGCCAATTCGAAAATAGCAGAAATTTTATCTCCGCACTTTCAGCTGCCAGATCATGCGGAAGAAGTCGACGAACGTCTCCGGAAGCGGAGCCTGAGATGAAAGATATTTTATTTATAGTTTAATTTAAAGCAGGACGATCACCTAAAGAAGTTTGAATTGTCACGTTCGCCCTAGACCTAGGTTAGGTACTCGCATACTATTCTATTTCGAAGGGCCTTTTTCCTAATATTTCGTATGCCGTATTCGAGAAGTTCTCAAGGATAGCTCCCTTCGAAGGGGTGCTGACCTGGGTGAGGACGTAGTCGCTGGCGCTCTTCTTCTTGCAGATGCGAGTGGCATTGATGTATCCGGAGAACGCGGTCTCTTCGTATTCCTTGTGCGTCGGCTGAAGCTGCACGGCGCCGCCGTCGAAGAGCGGCGCATTCTCGAAGCGGTTCTTCTGCAAAGAGACGAATGGGCCGAGCGGCCAGAAGTCAAGAGCAATAACACATTAGGCGGCTCAATGATTGAAGGGACGAAAGAAGAATGCTTTGATAAGCCTCTTTCCAGTGCTCTCTCTCTCTTTCTCTCTCTCTCTCTCTTTCTCTCTCTCTTTCACTCTCTCTCTTTCTCTCTCTTTCTCTCTGTTTCTTACTCCTCCCTCACCGGCTTTATCATCCCCGCAGCGGCGTAAATGTTGTGTTTCGTGAATCCGTTGATGTGAATGGAGTCCGCGACGATTGCTCCGTGCTCCTTGGCAAACGCGGCATGATCACCTGAGAGAGGAAAGATTCTAGAGAGAGAAAGAGAGAGAGAGAGAGAGAGAGAGAAAAAGAGGGGTGGAGAGAGAGAGAAAGAAGGGGTAGAGAGAGAGGGAGGTGTGAAAGAGATGAAGAGAGGGGAGAGAGAGGTGAAATAGAGAGGGAATGAGGAGAGATTGGAGAGAAACATAGAGCGGGAGCCAGCGATAATACTAAAGAAGGAATAGGTTTTACAAGGATCTTCTCGTTCCGGTTCCATAATTTTACGCAAGAAATCAGCGTGCGGTATTTATACTATCGTACTTAGGCTTATTGGTAAAGAGATATCCATATCCAAAGCGGAGATAATAATGTTTAACAACCAATTGAGTTGGTAAACTTTTTTTTTCCTAAAATGCCCTTATTTTTATTACCAGAAGTAACACGCGCAGCCAGCTGCTGAATCGTTTCGCCGGTCAAGGTGGACTGCTTCGACAGCCCACTGTGATCTGAAAAATTCAAAAGTTTTAATATTATTTTTTTCTTCTTTTATTTTTACTATTAGTATTTAGATTTATTTAATCATACATGTTCATCAACAGTGTTAGGCAAAATATTATTCAGGTAGAGTGGTGCTTTACCTGTTATAAAACATCTAATCGCATTAAATACAATTATATTTCTTTTAAAGAGAACCTTGGACAACATTTTCCGAGCGGCAAGTGCTTCTCCCAAACTCGGCCATCCTCAATGAGTGAAATAGGGTAGAATGAGGCGAGGCACGAAATCGGCATGAAGACATTGCAACAATGTCATTAGCATGTCCTTTAAGAACCTGTGAAAAGGGTTTTCTTTTTTTTTTTTTAAACTTTCCTAGTTTAGAGAATTCGAAATATTCAAAAACATAATAATAAAAAACTGCATAAAAAATTATTTAAAAAATAAGTAAACATGCATTCAAGAAGGGCTTTAGAAAAGAGAGCAAAAATTCATTTCCTCTTTCCGCTAGCACGCTAGCCTCTCTCCCTCACAGTTCTGTCGATTTTTCATATCAGATATTTTCAATCAATGATCAACGATCAAAGATCAGAGTCACCTGGAAAGCGCTTCCCTTGAAGTACTGTTCTGCTCGACTTGCATGGATTTCCAGCAGAGTCTGAAGTAGACGTTCTGTTGCACACAGGGAAGAGACAGGGAGCGAGAGAGAAAGGGAGAGGCCGAGAGAGAAAGGGAGAGAGATTCCAAGAGTTAGAATAACAGAGGGAGAGAGAGAGAGTGTGTGAGAGAGAGTTAGGTTGAAGAGAGGAAGAGAGAGAGAGAGAAACATAGAGTGAAAGGGAGACAGAGAGATAGCGAGAAACAGAGAGTGAGAGAGGGAGAGAGAGAGTGAGGAACAGAGAGTGAGAGAGGGAGACAGAGAGAGAGCGAGGAACAGAGAGTGAGAGAGGGAGACAGAGAGAGAGAGAGAGAGAGAGAGAGGAACAGAGTGTGAGAGAGAGTGAGAGTTCACCTTCTGGCAGATTGTTGTGTGTCTCGGCTAATAGTCTACCCGGGCCGCAAGCTAAATTTTTATTCGTGCGGGAGAGGGCGAAGAAAAGATCCCTTTTGATCCCCAGATAGCAGGGGAATCGACTTTACGTCATGGGGTTGATGATTGAATTGAGGAAAAAAACCATAAAAATATATTGAACCAGACCTTAAGAATGTTCATAAATGAACGTTCCTTAAAAAAAAATTGGAACTCATTTCATTCATCCAATAATGCTTCAATCTGAACGGAAAGTCTTAAAATAGGCGTTCGTAGTCCCTCTTTATTGGGATTTGTAAAAGGGCAAATAACCAAAATAAGGCAGAACATATTCAATAGCAATGATTTCGCAAGAAAAAAATTATGAGAAGCTTCCCCGAATCTTTCTCATCACTCTTCCAGTCTTCATCGTCTCAAAGCGGCTGGTCGCTTATTTCGTCTCAGGAAACAGAAAGAGGAGCAGGGCAGCGCCTTTCCAAGCTCTTCACTATCATCTCCTCTCACTGCTTCTTCGACTTTCACATCTCTCCAAGCCTCTAAAATGCCAATGCAGGATGTCCTTCGCGGTCTGAGGCAGAGCCTCAACACCCGCGACTTTTTGAGTGGATGCCAGGAGGTACTAAATTCGCATTGAAAAAACTAATTTCCGAAATTCCTTGTACGATAAAGAAAGGAATTAAATATTTCACTAAAAATTAACATATAAAAAGTAATAGTAAGCAAACATAATTGAGGCTCAAAATTCGATTTTTTTTTTCAGATGCCTTGTGATGATTATGGTAAACGATTAATACTTAAAATATGTTAAAATATTGCTGCTAAAAAATAGTAGGCAAATAAATGGGCTCGTGGTTTAGGGCCCGATGATCGTTGGCCACGTGGTGGCTTCGATCTGGACGACGGCGCTGCTCTGGTGGGGGATCTATGGATGCACGACGACCAGACAGGTTCAGAGTTCAACGGCAAGTGGACGGCCTTATGAAGTTGAATCACTTCTGAACTCGCAGAATAAGGGGGTTTATTCGTTCTTTTTCCAGAGCCTCTTCTTCCACGAATCGGACGATCTCACTACCGGCATGGTTCGTTTTGCACAATCTCCATGAAATGTGTAAATTCAAAGTTTTTAATATACAAAAATACAATATTTGACTTGCAGATGAACGCGGGGATGATGCTCAGCTCGATTGTGGTTCTCTCGCTGATTCTGTCGGTTCTGGCCCTCAAGAACTTCCGCAGAGTTGTCACTGTCAGTAATGCATAAGGATGCTGGTGAAAAAAAATATTCCAAATTCTTCACATGAATTATTAATTCGAAAAGACTAGTTTCTCAAATTTATTTTAGTTCTGGATCACAGCTGCCGGCACTCTCTCTATGATGACCATGGCCTTCCTTTTCTGCAGGTCAATGGAATTTCCAGAGTTACCTAAACAAGAATGAAATAAGATGCGATAAAACTTATCCGATTACAAAAAAAGAAGGAATTCTTGATTGGTTTCAGCGACGCGCTGAGCGTGACTTCTTCAGCCTCGGACGAAGCAATCGCCATGGTCGCCTCTACCTTCACTGTTGTCTACATCACAACTGCCTACATGGTTTCCTCAACCATATCATTCATTCTTGAGTTTATATTTTAAATGACTTTAAGGCATTTTTCGGAACATCTAGCACCAGTTCCTTGCTGAAGCGTCACTTTGTCATTCTACAGGTGAGATATGAAACAGGAAGAGTGAAGTGGAGAATGAGTCTTTCCTGCAGAGTACCCTGGTCGCTCTCTTCTACCTCTCCTCCATGCCCTCTTACACTGTTTGGTGTATGCTCGTCGTCGTTTCTTGCTGGGGTTACTTAGTATTCATGTCTAACCATAACTTCCACCCTTACAAACATGTTCCTCCCAGATGTCTTCGCGGTTCTTTCCTCGTGGGGCCCTCTTCGAATTGCGCAAGAACGCGCCTCCGAGTACAGCGAAGGGGTCAGAACTGGCCAAGTGCCAAAAAGTACACAATTGTCAAAATATACGAACCTTATTATTGAGAAATGATCCGAGCGACAGTCGAAAATGTTTGCCAGTTAAATCTATGAATCAATACAATTAAAATTTAGATGATCCGGATGTTGGTCTACTCCGTTGTCGTTGAAGACAAGACTTGGGATCCTAGTCAGTAAATGAGCAAAAAAAAATTAAAGGTAAAGGTGAATATATTTTTCAGAGTCCATGAAGAAGGTTGTCGACGACGACAGCGAAAAGAAGACGACAAATGTAATTGATGGGGAACAGAAGGGATTGCCGGTGACTTTTTATTGTTTTATTTTTTATCGCTACAAAACCATTTACGGAGTGACTGCAAGGAGACCAAGGAGAAGGGCGACGGCGAAGCGGAAGCAGAGAAGAGTGAGGCGGAATCAGAGGGAGATGCGGAGGACGAAGAGCCGCCAGTCAAGGCATGCATCCTCGACGAAGGATGTTGGATTTTTCTCCATTCTATTTGAACCTTGATTGTCACTGATTCCTAGATAACAATAAATGTGACAGAATTACTATAATTGCAGCCCACCTCGGTCTCGGCGACTTTATCTTCTTCAGCCTGCTTGTCGGCCGCTCGTTTACCTCTGGTGACTTTCCATTCCTCTCGTTATTCATATTGCGACGAAAAGAGAACCGATGCTTTGCAGGTTTTCTGCCGGCCAGTCTGGCGACCATCGGAATCGTCTTCGGCCTGGATGCCACTTTGAACGCCCGCATCGACGAAGACGAAGTAGTCGAGGGTTTTATAACCGAAAATCCTTCTTTGCCTCACTTCCCTTGTCTCTGATAACCTTCCCCAGACTGTCCCTGGCCTTGCTCCTCTTTTCTCCTCTTCTTTCCTGAGGCCGTCCCCGCTCTTCCTCTGCCGGTGGCCCTCGGCATCCTTGGCCATCTCCTCGGCATCGCGTCTTCGAATGCCGCAAGTCTCGCTCTCTCCTTCGTCCTCTAAATGTCGTCGTCTCTTTTCGCTCCCCTTAATGTGTATTTTTTTGTATAAAGAAATGTTCGTAAACAAATCTGTTTGAATATATTTCTTATGTTATAAATCTCCAATGCTTAGCAAATTCCAGCGCTAAACGCCTAATTGAACATCGTCGACAAGTCAACACGACTGGCCAAGATTGCGGGCGCCGCTGATTCACTCGATATGCATTTCCTGTTGCGGTTGCGCACTATAAATTAGAAGGGAAAATAAATGTAACCTATAGATGTAACCGTTCTTCATTTGTTGTATCACGAACTATAGAACGTTGCAAGCTAGCGAAGCGCATGATGTTCTCTCTCATTCTCACGACATTAAGCGATTTGATTTCTTTGCTGGCTTGAACATTGATGACAAACTTTGTCATAGAACCTACATACTTGTCGATCGGCAGGGATTCGCAGAAATGCTGCCGTAACCGTGATGAGTGCTGATCAGTGTTTCCTCTTGATGCAGAAAATGGGGCTGTCACTAAAGGCGCATTGAAAAGTTGAAGGCGGGTTGGAATGGACGGCTTGGCTCCCGCTTATACCATGTCTGGGCAGCCATGTTTGCATCACTTTATGAGCGATTACAGTCATTGCCTGTCAGATGCAAATAAATTTTAAATTCAATTTAAATTCAGGCAGAAACGGTAAAAAGTGAGCGGGAGTCGTGAGGTATCAAGGAGGCTGTTCGCGGGACGAACTCGCATGCGCGACCCGGCCACTGTCAAGGCGCGGAACCTTTTGCCTGCTTCCTTTCGGACCTGACCAGGGAATGGTCAGAAACTCTGGAAACCAAAATTAAAGGAGCTGTCCATGGAGATTATAATCTTGCTGAATTTTTTGTTAATACTATCCGGTCCAGTTAGAAACATCGTTAGGAAAAGTGAGAATGCGTCCTGAAGGGGCCTTGAGGAGAAAAACCACATTTTCCCCACGTCGTACTGTAGAATTTAGGGAGTGACGTCATCACCCCTTACCTATTTTGTCCGCATGCACACCCTCATTCTACCAGAGAGAAGGTGAAAACTAGGTGCGAAGCGGCAAGCTACGCTTGAGATTCGAGGGAAGAGAAGAGAGGCAGAGAGAAAAAGACTCACACAGTCTAGTTTGTAGTGATGGATACTGTGCTAGCATACCGCCAAAACTTTTTGCAATATCATGCGCGAATTCAAACGTTAGTTCTGCACAAGCGGCTTTTAAACTCCATGGATAGTTCCTTTAATAGTTTTTGGTCCATCGTTAGAGGAGGTCATAAATTACAGACGTTTTGCGGTTGAACCGAGCGAGAAACGGTGTGTGACAAGAGCAAAGCGATTGAAGCACACACACAAAGAGAGAGAGAGAGAGAGAGAGAGAGAGAGGAAGAAATATAGAAAAGAAACAAATACAGATTACGAGAGACTGAGAGTGTACTCGCAGAGAAGAAAAGGAATTGCAGAGAAGAAAAGAGAACAAGTTAGATAAAGAGAGCACACATGAAGGTATGAAACGCACAGTTCAAGCAAGAGAATAAGCAGCCGAGTAAATAAGTTGCGCACTGCAAGCTTTTTACAGTACTTAGCAGCAAGTTCGTTGAGAAGGAATAAAATGGTATAAAAGCCGGAGAGAACCACCGGGAAGCCATCAGCCAAGTTCCTCGTCTAATCCTCGAAGATGTCTTCCCTCCTCTCTCTCCTCCTCGCTCTCGTCGTTGTCCTCTGCGCCTTCGTTTCCACCGGAGACGCCCAGTACTTGGGAGGATACGGATACGTAAGTACATTTTCAAGACTATTCCTTTAGTATAAAATTTAAATTAGTATATTTCGCATTCATCATTTATGTCAACCTTTTCAATTTCGATTAAAATTTTAGGGCTGCGGCTAAAATTCTGATCACATGAATTGTATTCTACTCCCCTATCACATGGTTCCCCGTTTCCTTTTGCTGATTGCGGGGCGTCGTGGCGGGCGCCTGTGAGCCAGTGTCTAGGCGGATGGAGTGAGTGAGAGGAGGAGTCCTGTCGGTGGTGCGGCCAGCGGGCGTCCGGGCGTCCGCGCCAAGCGGGGCGTCACTAGGCGCCGCCGGTCGGAGGACGGGCGGGGCCGGGTGGCCATGGAGAACCGGACGGCTCAGGTCCGAAAGGAAGCAGGCAAAAGGTTACGCGCCTTGACAGTGGCCGGGTCGCGCACGCGAGTTCGCCCCCGCCGATCAGCCTCCCCGATACCTCACGACTCCCGCTCATTTTGTTTGCATATTTCGCTAAAACATCACGAAAACTATGTTTGAATTTTTTCTGACACTGAACAAATATCACAAAATAGTGCAAAAACATCATACGTCGACTAAGGCATCGTAAGGTGTATTTTTAGTTTATAACATACAAAAAGGAAATATGCAAACACAGTGAGAAGAATTTAAACTAAATAGGAGATGGACTGACATGAGAGAGAGAACACAGACCCACAAAGCGTGAAAATAGGCTAGCTGAAAATCCAGTTCGAATTTAATTTAAGAACAATTGCTGAGTTCTCGAGTTGTTTTACGTGGCTATGATGTTACAAAAGAGTCTGACTTCGCAATCCACTAGATTAAAAAAAATATATCCTAATGTAATGCTATCATTAATGCTTGCATTATGGTAATTCGTATTCTTTCTTCATCTTATCCTTTGTTCTCACAACCCATTTATATTCTTAATTGACTTCGAAATAGGAAGAAAAGCATTTATTGACATCAAGTGAATGAGGAAAAAGCACCCTGAGAAACATCGATTTGGGGAGCACCTATTCTATGCCTGGTTGACGGGCATGGGGCCGGGGCCGAAGCCAGCCTCTCGCTTGCCGTAGTAGCCGTAGTAGCCGCCGTAGTATGGGTAGCCGTAGCCCTCAAATCAGTTTTATCGCAATTAAATGGCTAGGTAATTTAAACAGTATGAACGTATGTTAATGTGTTCGTAATAAATATATTAAAAGTCTTGAAAATGTACTTACGTATCCGTATCCTCCCCAGTACTGGGCGTCTCCGGTTACGACGAAGGCGCAGAGGACAACGACGAGAGCGAGGAGGAGAGAGAGGAGGGAAGACATCTTCGAGGATTAGACGAGGAACTCGGCTGATGGCTTCTCGGTGGTTCTCTCCGGCTTTTATACCATTTTACTCCTTCTCAACGAACTTACTGCTGAGTAATGCCAAGTGTAAAAAGCTTGCCCTGCGCAACATATTTACTCGGCTGCTTACTCTCTTGCCTGATGCCTGCGTCTCCACATTTTCCTTCCACTTTCACCATCTCTCTCCTTCGCTCTCGTCTTGCTTACTTTTGGAAGAAGAGTTTCTCCCTCCTTCTCCATCTCTCATCCCTGTGACTCTCTTTCTCTCGCTGTTCCAACACAAAAGTGTTCTTCTACTTTGTATCCACAATTCGGTGCATTCCTCACGAAGTGCTCGACATGTTTGCACGTGCGGTGTTCAAAAGAAAAGAAGATCAGCGACTCGCAATTTAGTGTCTGACATGCGAAAAGTGAGCGGCCTCGTTGGCAGTGTTGAAGAATAAGAAAACAAAAATACGAGAGTATAAAAAAAGTGGAGATGGAGGATAAAGCGGGCAAATGGAATATAAAATAACAAACACATTATTAGAGCATGGCTCGCCTTCGTCGTAACCGGAGACGCCCAGTACTGGGGAGGATACGGATACGTAAGTACATTTTCAAGACTTTTAATATATTTATTACGAACACATTAACATACGTTCATACTGTTTAAATTACCTAGCCATTTAATTGCGATAAAACTGATTTGAGGGCTACGGCTACCCATACTACGGCGGCTACTACGGCTACTACGGCAAGCGAGAGGCTGGCTTCGGCCCCGGCCCCATGCCCGTCAACCAGGCATAGAATAGGTGCTCCCCAAATCGATGTTTCTCAGGGTGCTTTTTCCTCATTCACTTGATGTCAATAAATGCTTTTCTTCCTATTTCGAAGTCAATTAAGAATATAAATGGGTTGTGAGAACAAAGGATAAGATGAAGAAAGAATACGAATTACCATAATGCAAGCATTAATGATAGCATTACATTAGGATATATTTTTTTTAATCTAGTGGATTGCGAAGTCAGACTCTTTTGTAACATCATAGCCACGTAAAACAACTCGAGAACTCAGCAATTGTTCTTAAATTAAATTCGAACTGGATTTTCAGCTAGCCTATTTTCACGCTTTGTGGGTCTGTGTTCTCTCTCTCATGTCAGTCCATCTCCTATTTAGTTTAAATTCTTCTCACTGTGTTTGCATATTTCCTTTTTGTATGTTATAAACTAAAAATACACCTTACGATGCCTTAGTCGACGTATGATGTTTTTGCACTATTTTGTGATATTTGTTCAGTGTCAGAAAAAATTCAAACATAGTTTTCGTGATGTTTTAGCGAAATATGCAAACAAAATGAGCGGGAGTCGTGAGGTATCGGGGAGGCTGATCGGCGGGGGCGAACTCGCGTGCGCGACCCGGCCACTGTCAAGGCGCGTAACCTTTTGCCTGCTTCCTTTCGGACCTGAGCCGTCCGGTTCTCCATGGCCACCCGGCCCCGCCCGTCCTCCGACCGGCGGCGCCTAGTGACGCCCCGCTTGGCGCGGACGCCCGGACGCCCGCTGGCCGCACCACCGACAGGACTCCTCCTCTCACTCACTCCATCCGCCTAGACACTGGCTCACAGGCGCCCGCCACGACGCCCCGCAATCAGCAAAAGGAAACGGGGAACCATGTGATAGGGGAGTAGAATACAATTCATGTGATCAGAATTTTAGCCGCAGCCCTAAAATTTTAATCGAAATTGAAAAGGTTGACATAAATGATGAATGCGAAATATACTAATTTAAATTTTATACTAAAGGAATAGTCTTGAAAATGTACTTACGTATCCGTATCCTCCCAAGTACTGGGCGTCTCCGGTGGAAACGAAGGCGCAGAGGACAACGACGAGAGCGAGGAGGAGAGAGAGGAGGGAAGACATCTTCGAGGATTAGACGAGGAACTTGGCTGATGGCTTCCCGGTGGTTCTCTCCGGCTTTTATACCATTTTATTCCTTCTCAACGAACTTGCTGCTAAGTACTGTAAAAAGCTTGCAGTGCGCAACTTATTTACTCGGCTGCTTATTCTCTTGCTTGAACTGTGCGTTTCATACCTTCATGTGTGCTCTCTTTATCTAACTTGTTCTCTTTTCTTCTCTGCAATTCCTTTTCTTCTCTGCGAGTACACTCTCAGTCTCTCGTAATCTGTATTTGTTTCTTTTCTATATTTCTTCCTCTCTCTCTCTCTCTCTCTCTCTCTCTCTTTGTGTGTGTGCTTCAATCGCTTTGCTCTTGTCACACACCGTTTCTCGCTCGGTTCAACCGCAAAACGTCTGTAATTTATGACCTCCTCTAACGATGGACCAAAAACTATTAAAGGAACTATCCATGGAGTTTAAAAGCCGCTTGTGCAGAACTAACGTTTGAATTCGCGCATGATATTGCAAAAAGTTTTGGCGGTATGCTAGCACAGTATCCATCACTACAAACTAGACTGTGTGAGTCTTTTTCTCTCTGCCTCTCTTCTCTTCCCTCGAATCTCAAGCGTAGCTTGCCGCTTCGCACCTAGTTTTCACCTTCTCTCTGGTAGAATGAGGGTGTGCATGCGGACAAAATAGGTAAGGGGTGATGACGTCACTCCCTAAATTCTACAGTACGACGTGGGGAAAATGTGGTTTTTCTCCTCAAGGCCCCTTCAGGACGCATTCTCACTTTTCCTAACGATGTTTCTAACTGGACCGGATAGTATTAACAAAAAATTCAGCAAGATTATAATCTCCATGGACAGCTCCTTTAATTTTGGTTTCCAGAGTTTCTGACCATTCCCTGGTCAGGTCCGAAAGGAAGCAGGCAAAAGGTTCCGCGCCTTGACAGTGGCCGGGTCGCGCATGCGAGTTCGTCCCGCGAACAGCCTCCTTGATACCTCACGACTCCCGCTCACTTTTTACCGTTTCTGCCTGAATTTAAATTGAATTTAAAATTTATTTGCATCTGACAGGCAATGACTGTAATCGCTCATAAAGTGATGCAAACATGGCTGCCCAGACATGGTATAAGCGGGAGCCAAGCCGTCCATTCCAACCCGCCTTCAACTTTTCAATGCGCCTTTAGTGACAGCCCCATTTTCTGCATCAAGAGGAAACACTGATCAGCACTCATCACGGTTACGGCAGCATTTCTGCGAATCCCTGCCGATCGACAAGTATGTAGGTTCTATGACAAAGTTTGTCATCAATGTTCAAGCCAGCAAAGAAATCAAATCGCTTAATGTCGTGAGAATGAGAGAGAACATCATGCGCTTCGCTAGCTTGCAACGTTCTATAGTTCGTGATACAACAAATGAAGAACGGTTACATCTATAGGTTACATTTATTTTCCCTTCTAATTTATAGTGCGCAACCGCAACAGGAAATGCATATCGAGTGAATCAGCGGCGCCCGCAATCTTGGCCAGTCGTGTTGACTTGTCGACGATGTTCAATTAGGCGTTTAGCGCTGGAATTTGCTAAGCATTGGAGATTTATAACATAAGAAATATATTCAAACAGATTTGTTTACGAACATTTCTTTATACAAAAAAATACACATTAAGGGGAGCGAAAAGAGACGACGACATTTAGAGGACGAAGGAGAGAGCGAGACTTGCGGCATTCGAAGACGCGATGCCGAGGAGATGGCCAAGGATGCCGAGGGCCACCGGCAGAGGAAGAGCGGGGACGGCCTCAGGAAAGAAGAGGAGAAAAGAGGAGCAAGGCCAGGGACAGTCTGGGGAAGGTTATCAGAGACAAGGGAAGTGAGGCAAAGAAGGATTTTCGGTTATAAAACCCTCGACTACTTCGTCTTCGTCGATGCGGGCGTTCAAAGTGGCATCCAGGCCGAAGACGATTCCGATGGTCGCCAGACTGGCCGGCAGAAAACCTGCAAAGCATCGGTTCTCTTTTCGTCGCAATATGAATAACGAGAGGAATGGAAAGTCACCAGAGGTAAACGAGCGGCCGACAAGCAGGCTGAAGAAGATAAAGTCGCCGAGACCGAGGTGGGCTGCAATTATAGTAATTCTGTCACATTTATTGTTATCTAGGAATCAGTGACAATCAAGGTTCAAATAGAATGGAGAAAAATCCAACATCCTTCGTCGAGGATGCATGCCTTGACTGGCGGCTCTTCGTCCTCCGCATCTCCCTCTGATTCCGCCTCACTCTTCTCTGCTTCCGCTTCGCCGTCGCCCTTCTCCTTGGTCTCCTTGCAGTCACTCCGTAAATGGTTTTGTAGCGATAAAAAATAAAACAATAAAAAGTCACCGGCAATCCCTTCTGTTCCCCATCAATTACATTTGTCGTCTTCTTTTCGCTGTCGTCGTCGACAACCTTCTTCATGGACTCTGAAAAATATATTCACCTTTACCTTTAATTTTTTTTTGCTCATTTACTGACTAGGATCCCAAGTCTTGTCTTCAACGACAACGGAGTAGACCAACATCCGGATCATCTAAATTTTAATTGTATTGATTCATAGATTTAACTGGCAAACATTTTCGACTGTCGCTCGGATCATTTCTCAATAATAAGGTTCGTATATTTTGACAATTGTGTACTTTTTGGCACTTGGCCAGTTCTGACCCCTTCGCTGTACTCGGAGGCGCGTTCTTGCGCAATTCGAAGAGGGCCCCACGAGGAAAGAACCGCGAAGACATCTGGGAGGAACATGTTTGTAAGGGTGGAAGTTATGGTTAGACATGAATACTAAGTAACCCCAGCAAGAAACGACGACGAGCATACACCAAACAGTGTAAGAGGGCATGGAGGAGAGGTAGAAGAGAGCGACCAGGGTACTCTGCAGGAAAGACTCATTCTCCACTTCACTCTTCCTGTTTCATATCTCACCTGTAGAATGACAAAGTGACGCTTCAGCAAGGAACTGGTGCTAGATGTTCCGAAAAATGCCTTAAAGTCATTTAAAATATAAACTCAAGAATGAATGATATGGTTGAGGAAACCATGTAGGCAGTTGTGATGTAGACAACAGTGAAGGTAGAGGCGACCATGGCGATTGCTTCGTCCGAGGCTGAAGAAGTCACGCTCAGCGCGTCGCTGAAACCAATCAAGAATTCCTTCTTTTTTTGTAATCGGATAAGTTTTATCGCATCTTATTTCATTCTTGTTTAGGTAACTCTGGAAATTCCATTGACCTGCAGAAAAGGAAGGCCATGGTCATCATAGAGAGAGTGCCGGCAGCTGTGATCCAGAACTAAAATAAATTTGAGAAACTAGTCTTTTCGAATTAATAATTCATGTGAAGAATTTGGAATATTTTTTTTCACCAGCATCCTTATGCATTACTGACAGTGACAACTCTGCGGAAGTTCTTGAGGGCCAGAACCGACAGAATCAGCGAGAGAACCACAATCGAGCTGAGCATCATCCCCGCGTTCATCTGCAAGTCAAATATTGTATTTTTGTATATTAAAAACTTTGAATTTACACATTTCATGGAGATTGTGCAAAACGAACCATGCCGGTAGTGAGATCGTCCGATTCGTGGAAGAAGAGGCTCTGGAAAAAGAACGAATAAACCCCCTTATTCTGCGAGTTCAGAAGTGATTCAACTTCATAAGGCCGTCCACTTGCCGTTGAACTCTGAACCTGTCTGGTCGTCGTGCATCCATAGATCCCCCACCAGAGCAGCGCCGTCGTCCAGATCGAAGCCACCACGTGGCCAACGATCATCGGGCCCTAAACCACGAGCCCATTTATTTGCCTACTATTTTTTAGCAGCAATATTTTAACATATTTTAAGTATTAATCGTTTACCATAATCATCACAAGGCATCTGAAAAAAAAAATCGAATTTTGAGCCTCAATTATGTTTGCTTACTATTACTTTTTATATGTTAATTTTTAGTGAAATATTTAATTCCTTTCTTTATCGTACAAGGAATTTCGGAAATTAGTTTTTTCAATGCGAATTTAGTACCTCCTGGCATCCACTCAAAAAGTCGCGGGTGTTGAGGCTCTGCCTCAGACCGCGAAGGACATCCTGCATTGGCATTTTAGAGGCTTGGAGAGATGTGAAAGTCGAAGAAGCAGTGAGAGGAGATGATAGTGAAGAGCTTGGAAAGGCGCTGCCCTGCTCCTCTTTCTGTTTCCTGAGACGAAATAAGCGACCAGCCGCTTTGAGACGATGAAGACTGGAAGAGTGATGAGAAAGATTCGGGGAAGCTTCTCATAATTTTTTTCTTGCGAAATCATTGCTATTGAATATGTTCTGCCTTATTTTGGTTATTTGCCCTTTTACAAATCCCAATAAAGAGGGACTACGAACGCCTATTTTAAGACTTTCCGTTCAGATTGAAGCATTATTGGATGAATGAAATGAGTTCCAATTTTTTTTTAAGGAACGTTCATTTATGAACATTCTTAAGGTCTGGTTCAATATATTTTTATGGTTTTTTTCCTCAATTCAATCATCAACCCCATGACGTAAAGTCGATTCCCCTGCTATCTGGGGATCAAAAGGGATCTTTTCTTCGCCCTCTCCCGCACGAATAAAAATTTAGCTTGCGGCCCGGGTAGACTATTAGCCGAGACACACAACAATCTGCCAGAAGGTGAACTCTCACTCTCTCTCACACTCTGTTCCTCTCTCTCTCTCTCTCTCTCTCTCTGTCTCCCTCTCTCACTCTCTGTTCCTCGCTCTCTCTCTGTCTCCCTCTCTCACTCTCTGTTCCTCACTCTCTCTCTCCCTCTCTCACTCTCTGTTTCTCGCTATCTCTCTGTCTCCCTTTCACTCTATGTTTCTCTCTCTCTCTCTTCCTCTCTTCAACCTAACTCTCTCTCACACACTCTCTCTCTCTCCCTCTGTTATTCTAACTCTTGGAATCTCTCTCCCTTTCTCTCTCGGCCTCTCCCTTTCTCTCTCGCTCCCTGTCTCTTCCCTGTGTGCAACAGAACGTCTACTTCAGACTCTGCTGGAAATCCATGCAAGTCGAGCAGAACAGTACTTCAAGGGAAGCGCTTTCCAGGTGACTCTGATCTTTGATCGTTGATCATTGATTGAAAATATCTGATATGAAAAATCGACAGAACTGTGAGGGAGAGAGGCTAGCGTGCTAGCGGAAAGAGGAAATGAATTTTTGCTCTCTTTTCTAAAGCCCTTCTTGAATGCATGTTTACTTATTTTTTAAATAATTTTTTATGCAGTTTTTTATTATTATGTTTTTGAATATTTCGAATTCTCTAAACTAGGAAAGTTTAAAAAAAAAAAAAGAAAACCCTTTTCACAGGTTCTTAAAGGACATGCTAATGACATTGTTGCAATGTCTTCATGCCGATTTCGTGCCTCGCCTCATTCTACCCTATTTCACTCATTGAGGATGGCCGAGTTTGGGAGAAGCACTTGCCGCTCGGAAAATGTTGTCCAAGGTTCTCTTTAAAAGAAATATAATTGTATTTAATGCGATTAGATGTTTTATAACAGGTAAAGCACCACTCTACCTGAATAATATTTTGCCTAACACTGTTGATGAACATGTATGATTAAATAAATCTAAATACTAATAGTAAAAATAAAAGAAGAAAAAAATAATATTAAAACTTTTGAATTTTTCAGATCACAGTGGGCTGTCGAAGCAGTCCACCTTGACCGGCGAAACGATTCAGCAGCTGGCTGCGCGTGTTACTTCTGGTAATAAAAATAAGGGCATTTTAGGAAAAAAAAAGTTTACCAACTCAATTGGTTGTTAAACATTATTATCTCCGCTTTGGATATGGATATCTCTTTACCAATAAGCCTAAGTACGATAGTATAAATACCGCACGCTGATTTCTTGCGTAAAATTATGGAACCGGAACGAGAAGATCCTTGTAAAACCTATTCCTTCTTTAGTATTATCGCTGGCTCCCGCTCTATGTTTCTCTCCAATCTCTCCTCATTCCCTCTCTATTTCACCTCTCTCTCCCCTCTCTTCATCTCTTTCACACCTCCCTCTCTCTCTACCCCTTCTTTCTCTCTCTCTCCACCCCTCTTTTTCTCTCTCTCTCTCTCTCTCTCTCTTTCTCTCTCTAGAATCTTTCCTCTCTCAGGTGATCATGCCGCGTTTGCCAAGGAGCACGGAGCAATCGTCGCGGACTCCATTCACATCAACGGATTCACGAAACACAACATTTACGCCGCTGCGGGGATGATAAAGCCGGTGAGGGAGGAGTAAGAAACAGAGAGAAAGAGAGAGAAAGAGAGAGAGTGAAAGAGAGAGAGAAAGAGAGAGAGAGAGAGAAAGAGAGAGAGAGCACTGGAAAGAGGCTTATCAAAGCATTCTTCTTTCGTCCCTTCAATCATTGAGCCGCCTAATGTGTTATTGCTCTTGACTTCTGGCCGCTCGGCCCATTCGTCTCTTTGCAGAAGAACCGCTTCGAGAATGCGCCGCTCTTCGACGGCGGCGCCGTGCAGCTTCAGCCGACGCACAAGGAATACGAAGAGACCGCGTTCTCCGGATACATCAATGCCACTCGCATCTGCAAGAAGAAGAGCGCCAGCGACTACGTCCTCACCCAGGTCAGCACCCCTTCGAAGGGAGCTATCCTTGAGAACTTCTCGAATACGGCATACGAAATATTAGGAAAAAGGCCCTTCGAAATAGAATAGTATGCGAGTACCTAACCTAGGTCTAGGGCGAACGTGACAATTCAAACTTCTTTAGGTGATCGTCCTGCTTTAAATTAAACTATAAATAAAATATCTTTCATCTCAGGCTCCGCTTCCGGAGACGTTCGTCGACTTCTTCCGCATGATCTGGCAGCTGAAAGTGCGGAGATAAAATTTCTGCTATTTTCGAATTGGCGAGAAATTTAAATTATTTTCATTTTGCAGACGCGCATCATCGTTTGCATCACGGACAAGATATACAATCAGTCCGCCGACTTCACTGCCTACTTCGACCAGCGAATCAAGAAGAAGATGAAGGCGGGATGGAATTTCTTTAAAAAATCATAATTCTCCTGAAAGATTTTAGTGTCATTTAGACAACAATATTTAATTTTACAGAAATTATGTTTAAAAAACAGATCGGAAAACGGTTCCTCGTGAAGACGATGTCAGAGAAGCGCGAAGACTCGCTTGTCACGTTTCACCTTTCGCTCGAGTGCCGTTACGGCGAGGATAAGGGCAAGAATCGGTTAGCGCGGCCATTCGCCCCGATCAGAAATCCATACCAACCGGCTCCGCCCACCCATAGAAAATGAATGATTGTTTTTATTATTCGTCTCAAGCATTCATTAATTCTATCATTTCAGTGAACTCATTTTCGTGAACATCTACAACTGGCAGGTAGGGGATAATTTAAGCATACTATCAATCACCTAAAACAAATTATTTAAAAGAAAATAAAAATTTTCTCAGGGCGACGGGTACTTCGCAGCGCAAAGCCTCATCAAGAATCTCAAATTCGTCGATAAGCTCGCCAGCAAGAACGTCTGATATTATCCACTTTTTGGGTGGTCCCAGTTGCACTGCTGCTGTATTCTTCAGGGCTATTAATTTTAAAATAAATTAATTTTCGTCAAGAGCTACGGTAATTCAAAGAAAAACAACAGTATCCTTACGATGTCTTTTCCGTTCAGGAGCCGCCAATTGTGGTGCACGGTGCGAGTGGCATCCGCCGCATCGGCTGCTTCGTCTTGGCCTTCATGGCCAATCGTGAGGTTCATTCATTTTTCTTTTAATGCCAAAATCAATTTAATTGTAGTGAAAGAAAATTGTTTTTTTTGTGTCATATAGACAATGTTGATTTCATAACTCAAACAGAAACGCTGATTAATGCGTACTTCTTGCTGATTGGCCCGATGCTCTTGCTTGGTCTGTTTATCCTTCGCCGTTCTCAATTAATTTACGCATTATTTTTTAAACAAATTCAACCATCTACACTCAGTATTGCCCATAATGTCAACTAGTTTTGGAATTCCCGCTCGGTTCGGTCATTTCTTACTCGATGTTATCGTGGCCGACGGGTTTGAGAATGCCCCAGGGCAGCCTGCCAATGGCCATGTCGGCCAGCATGAAGAGGACGGAGATCACGTCATCGCCTGGAGTCTGGCGGCGCATCTCACAATCAGTGGCGACCATCGGGGAGCTGCAAGCGAAGGATTCGTGCAGAACTTGGTAATTCGAAAAATCATGGCGTGACTCACCAATATTTGCCGTTGTAAACCTTGGCAAAGCGACTGCGCGGCGGCACTCCGTCCGTGGTACGGTAGCGGCACGCAAACGGAAGCGAAGTGATTGCGATGCTGAAGTCAATCAATACTTTTATGAACTGTTAGAATTGACTGTAGCCAGTTGATTCTTCTTTTGCAGGGCTTATCTTCATCGACTGGAACCACACTCACGAGTGGAAAGCAGCCGGGCGCGTCTCAGTGTTGGACGCTGAAATCCTTGGCAAGCAGCCTTCTCCGAACTTCTCGAAATAAGGTTCCTGCCATTTGCTTATTCATGTTATTGATTGCATCTGATATCGTCTTTTTTCTCTAGACTCGGACGTTCGAGTCAACTTTACGAATAATATTTGTCATTAGTAAGGTTTAGAAAGTTATTTATGTTTCTGAAGGTAAAATGTTTACCCTTCGTTTAGCGCTAAATCAAGCGGAAGTGAGATTATTTGTTATATTTGAACCCTGCTCTGCATTGGTATAGAATTGTCGAAGATATTGTTGAGGGAAGCAAGTTTTCGAAGTTATTCAGAAAAAAATTTCGCGTGTTTCTTCGCTTCTTGATTTACTTTATTCAAATAATGCCTTTTCAGATGTCGATCAAAATGAATGCCGTGAGCAATCGCTCACTCATGGATCGCTTCTTCCGGAAGGACACTCCGGCAGCATCTGGCAAATCGGATGATAACAATGCTTCCTCCTTGCCAGGCTCATCAAGACCTGAGGAGACGACGTCCTTAGACGTCAATGAAGAGGATGTTCCTTGTCGAAAAGGTACTTGGCAAATTTTTTTTAAATGTTTTTTTTTGTTCTTCCTTTTGCTTGAACATGTCAGGAAAAAGAGTAAAATGTTGGGATCGAGAATTTCATTGTTGGTTAAAGCCTGGGGATTGTGGCGATTGGATATATCCTTGTTACTTTGGTTGTGATTGACGCATTTTCGTGATCTATGCGATGCTTTCCTTGTATCCTGTCTCCTTGACATAACAATGAATATTCCTTTAACTGATAACTCTGTTCCTTCTCAGCTCCCCTCCGCAACCTGGCCATCATCCGTTCGATCCCTTCTGCCATGCACTCCCGTCATCTCCGTCGCTTCTTCGTCGACTTTGTCGAGGAGGCCAAGTTTGCGTGCTTCCACTTCAGGCATCGACCAGAAGTCGCTGCTGTCAGTTTTTTTTTATTATTTTCTCCTTACCTTTATCATGTGTAGACATCTTAGTTTCTTTGTCAAACAGTTTGAACGGAAATACTCATTGCAGGAACAGTTTTCTAAGAAGTAAGCTAGACTTCTTCTATCTTGCAGACCCCGAGCACTTCCTCCTCGTCTACACCTTCCACATTTTGCTGCGTCATTCGATTCCATTCACCGGAAGATCGTGCGGATTTTATTGAAGTCAGTGAAATTTAATTATAAACGGATTTTATTATTTTTGTTGTTTTATTTTGTCGCAAATTGCGAGTTCTAATGTGTAGGAATACCACGGCCGCCCCTGGACGGACGAGCAGGGCAGGCAGATTCCGCGGAGATGTGCTGTCTTTCCTATTCGAGTCGCTGAGGTTCTTTTTTGTAAATATTAATCCTTATCCTTAATCGCGCTACCGTTTCTGTACTGCCTTTTTTTCTATTCCTTGGATGCGGTAACTTTGATGTTACTGTCTTCCCCTCTACGGTAGCTTTTCCTGCAGGACTCATGCGATGAACCAGGAAGTAGCAGCAACAACCGTCTAACGGAAGGAGACGCCGCAGAACTGATCGAGCTGAGGCCCGCGGCAGCCATGCCTCAGGGCAATGTTGGCACGCCCAGTGAATACTTCCTCGAGCAGGTATTTAGAATCTCTTTTCAATATTTGTTTCTGCTTAACAAAGTCTTATCTCCGATGTGATCACAGTTTTCGTTTACTGGTTCAGCTAATACGAACTTTTTCCTCCCAATAATCTTGCCTCTCATCAATAAGCTTTTCGCTTATTTTCACTCACATTGACGAAGCAGTTGTCGGGGTCTGCAAGATAGAAGAAGTCTAGCTTACTTCTTAGAAAACTGTTCCTGCAATGAGTATTTCCGTTCAAACTGTTTGACAAAGAAACTAAGATGTCTACACATGATAAAGGTAAGGAGAAAATAATAAAAAAAAACTGACAGCAGCGACTTCTGGTCGATGCCTGAAGTGGAAGCACGCAAACTTGGCCTCCTCGACAAAGTCGACGAAGAAGCGACGGAGATGACGGGAGTGCATGGCAGAAGGGATCGAACGGATGATGGCCAGGTTGCGGAGGGGAGCTGAGAAGGAACAGAGTTATCAGTTAAAGGAATATTCATTGTTATGTCAAGGAGACAGGATACAAGGAAAGCATCGCATAGATCACGAAAATGCGTCAATCACAACCAAAGTAACAAGGATATATCCAATCGCCACAATCCCCAGGCTTTAACCAACAATGAAATTCTCGATCCCAACATTTTACTCTTTTTCCTGACATGTTCAAGCAAAAGGAAGAACAAAAAAAAACATTTAAAAAAAATTTGCCAAGTACCTTTTCGACAAGGAACATCCTCTTCATTGACGTCTAAGGACGTCGTCTCCTCAGGTCTTGATGAGCCTGGCAAGGAGGAAGCATTGTTATCATCCGATTTGCCAGATGCTGCCGGAGTGTCCTTCCGGAAGAAGCGATCCATGAGTGAGCGATTGCTCACGGCATTCATTTTGATCGACATCTGAAAAGGCATTATTTGAATAAAGTAAATCAAGAAGCGAAGAAACACGCGAAATTTTTTTCTGAATAACTTCGAAAACTTGCTTCCCTCAACAATATCTTCGACAATTCTATACCAATGCAGAGCAGGGTTCAAATATAACAAATAATCTCACTTCCGCTTGATTTAGCGCTAAACGAAGGGTAAACATTTTACCTTCAGAAACATAAATAACTTTCTAAACCTTACTAATGACAAATATTATTCGTAAAGTTGACTCGAACGTCCGAGTCTAGAGAAAAAAGACGATATCAGATGCAATCAATAACATGAATAAGCAAATGGCAGGAACCTTATTTCGAGAAGTTCGGAGAAGGCTGCTTGCCAAGGATTTCAGCGTCCAACACTGAGACGCGCCCGGCTGCTTTCCACTCGTGAGTGTGGTTCCAGTCGATGAAGATAAGCCCTGCAAAAGAAGAATCAACTGGCTACAGTCAATTCTAACAGTTCATAAAAGTATTGATTGACTTCAGCATCGCAATCACTTCGCTTCCGTTTGCGTGCCGCTACCGTACCACGGACGGAGTGCCGCCGCGCAGTCGCTTTGCCAAGGTTTACAACGGCAAATATTGGTGAGTCACGCCATGATTTTTCGAATTACCAAGTTCTGCACGAATCCTTCGCTTGCAGCTCCCCGATGGTCGCCACTGATTGTGAGATGCGCCGCCAGACTCCAGGCGATGACGTGATCTCCGTCCTCTTCATGCTGGCCGACATGGCCATTGGCAGGCTGCCCTGGGGCATTCTCAAACCCGTCGGCCACGATAACATCGAGTAAGAAATGACCGAACCGAGCGGGAATTCCAAAACTAGTTGACATTATGGGCAATACTGAGTGTAGATGGTTGAATTTGTTTAAAAAATAATGCGTAAATTAATTGAGAACGGCGAAGGATAAACAGACCAAGCAAGAGCATCGGGCCAATCAGCAAGAAGTACGCATTAATCAGCGTTTCTGTTTGAGTTATGAAATCAACATTGTCTATGGATGTAGTAATAAATCTCGCTATTGTATCTCTTATACCTTCTTATTGTAGATTCTCAAGAAGAAGCATGAGTTCATGCACACGAAGGAGCTGCGCAGCCCGCGCAAGGAGAAGCCAGTTCTCTTCCATGGCTACAGCGATCTCTTCAAGGTCTGGCAGCAACATCACATCAAATAAATCATGCGAAAAGTGTTATTTCTTGAAATAAAAAAAATGCCAGTTCGTCCTGAAGACAGCACCGAAGAACGAGATGCTGTTCATCGACAGGAATCCAATGTCGGTTATGAATGCGAGACCAGTGCTTCTCTTCTATATGTTTGAGAGAAGGTTCAACATTCTGTAGAACGAACAATCCTTTCTCTTCTCAGCACCGAGCCCGTCGAGTACTCCGAACTGTGCAAGGCAATCGCGAACCAGGCCGAGGGGCGCAAGAGCAATTCGAGCATTTTCGGATTCGCTGAGTCAGAGCCCCGTTCTTATGGCTGGGTTGATTTGTTACATAAATAATGCTGCATTATACAAAAATTTCACAATTGGAAGCGCAAAGTAACAAGTAAATTTCCCTTTTTCAGCCAGATCAAACGCGCCTACACTCGCCAGCAGAACGAGCCAGCGGAGTCCACGGCCGGAACCATCGTCGACGAGACGAGCGACGACGACATTCCAATGGTCAATTCAAATCCAGATGCGCGCGAAGATTAAATTGTCTTCAATTACAGCAGATTGCGCAGAAAAATTCTGATACGGGCACGTCGACTGCTCGCAAGCGTCTCAATACGCTTTTGGTAATATATTTCAGATTTTAGGCGTTTGCAAGATTCAATGCTTTGTTATTTAAGATTTTGAGTCCCATTTCATTAATAAAAATATAATTTAGAACGAAGGCATCGACAAGTCAAAGAAGGAGGACCAGGAGAAGGGCGAGAAGTCCAAGAGCCAGAAGAATAGTGAGAAGGAGAAGTAGAAGAGCTGCCACGCCCACTCTTCATGTCCACGCCCACTTTTTGAATCTGCGCCCCTCTTCAAAGTATACGTCCATCTAACCATAAGCCTCTCGACTCGAGCAGGCGGATCGTTTCTATTGTTTGTGTTCTGCTTCTCGTCCTTATAATACATACACATGAGTCAAGCTATTTTGAGGATTTTTATCACCCGATTTTTATCACAAGCTATAAAATAGGCTTATGAATAGAGAAACATAGGTGAGCTTATCCAGTTATATTGATGCATAATCCATTAAAAAATAATTCGGAATGGATGTTTCGCACAAGAATTCCATTTTCTAATTGTTCTTAATTTTCTAATTGGAACGCTTGTTCGCAACATTTTTCTCTGCCCTGTGCTATTTCGTTGGTGACGAGCCAAAGCAGCATCATAGCAGCTTTTGCTCGTCACAACCTACGTCTCCATCTTTGCGTTGTCTCTTCATTTTCGTGCTCGTTCTGACCAAGTTACCACTTCAGAAGTTCGAAACAGGAAGTGCACACAAGCGATAAAGTGATCACATGCTGGATACATGTTTGGAACGCATGTGTATTAAGATAGGCTGGAACACTGCCAATTATTTTGTTGCGAACATGTTTCAAACAAGATTGTTTCAAACATGTTTAAAACTTTAGATAGATAAAAGGCGCGGCTGATTGTAGGTGCGCCAAGTAAGGAATGTGGTAAGCTTATAATAGTGCCGAAATATGATTGTCAAAAAATGTTGATTGCGAGGAATTTGCATTTAAAATAAATATCCTTTGTAAATCCTGACGCAGAGGAATTACTGTAGTAATTAGACTAGCCCGAGATTTTCAATACTCCAATTGATTCCTGGGTTACGGAAAAAGGGTTCCATGTGAGACTAAATATTCAACAATTATTCCGAGAAGTATGCCTCGGCGGAGTCAGGGTCTTCGTTTTCGAAATTCGTGTTCAAGCCTCCTTTAAGTTCTTGTCAAATGAAAATGTTTCTAGTGACAATACACCTGTAAAATCGATTATTCATAAAACATTCGAGGTACTTAATCCGTGATTAAGTACCTCGAAACAAAGCATTGAATCTTGCAAACGCCTAAAATCTGAAATATATTACCAAAAGCGTATTGAGACGCTTGCGAGCAGTCGACGTGCCCGTATCAGAATTTTTCTGCGCAATCTGCTGTAATTGAAGACAATTTAATCTTCGCGCGCATCTGGATTTGAATTGACCATTGGAATGTCGTCGTCGCTCGTCTCGTCGACGATGGTTCCGGCCGTGGACTCCGCTGGCTCGTTCTGCTGGCGAGTGTAGGCGCGTTTGATCTGGCTGAAAAAGGGAAATTTACTTGTTACTTTGCGCTTCCAATTGTGAAATTTTTGTATAATGCAGCATTATTTATGTAACAAATCAACCCAGCCATAAGAACGGGGCTCTGACTCAGCGAATCCGAAAATGCTCGAATTGCTCTTGCGCCCCTCGGCCTGGTTCGCGATTGCCTTGCACAGTTCGGAGTACTCGACGGGCTCGGTGCTGAGAAGAGAAAGGATTGTTCGTTCTACAGAATGTTGAACCTTCTCTCAAACATATAGAAGAGAAGCACTGGTCTCGCATTCATAACCGACATTGGATTCCTGTCGATGAACAGCATCTCGTTCTTCGGTGCTGTCTTCAGGACGAACTGGCATTTTTTTTATTTCAAGAAATAACACTTTTCGCATGATTTATTTGATGTGATGTTGCTGCCAGACCTTGAAGAGATCGCTGTAGCCATGGAAGAGAACTGGCTTCTCCTTGCGCGGGCTGCGCAGCTCCTTCGTGTGCATGAACTCATGCTTCTTCTTGAGAATCTACAATAAGAAGGTATAAGAGATACAATAGCGAGATTTATTACTACATCCATAGACAATGTTGATTTCATAACTCAAACAGAAACGCTGATTAATGCGTACTTCTTGCTGATTGGCCCGATGCTCTTGCTTGGTCTGTTTATCCTTCGCCGTTCTCAATTAATTTACGCATTATTTTTTAAACAAATTCAACCATCTACACTCAGTATTGCCCATAATGTCAACTAGTTTTGGAATTCCCGCTCGGTTCGGTCATTTCTTACTCGATGTTATCGTGGCCGACGGGTTTGAGAATGCCCCAGGGCAGCCTGCCAATGGCCATGTCGGCCAGCATGAAGAGGACGGAGATCACGTCATCGCCTGGAGTCTGGCGGCGCATCTCACAATCAGTGGCGACCATCGGGGAGCTGCAAGCGAAGGATTCGTGCAGAACTTGGTAATTCGAAAAATCATGGCGTGACTCACCAATATTTGCCGTTGTAAACCTTGGCAAAGCGACTGCGCGGCGGCACTCCGTCCGTGGTACGGTAGCGGCACGCAAACGGAAGCGAAGTGATTGCGATGCTGAAGTCAATCAATACTTTTATGAACTGTTAGAATTGACTGTAGCCAGTTGATTCTTCTTTTGCAGGGCTTATCTTCATCGACTGGAACCACACTCACGAGTGGAAAGCAGCCGGGCGCGTCTCAGTGTTGGACGCTGAAATCCTTGGCAAGCAGCCTTCTCCGAACTTCTCGAAATAAGGTTCCTGCCATTTGCTTATTCATGTTATTGATTGCATCTGATATCGTCTTTTTTCTCTAGACTCGGACGTTCGAGTCAACTTTACGAATAATATTTGTCATTAGTAAGGTTTAGAAAGTTATTTATGTTTCTGAAGGTAAAATGTTTACCCTTCGTTTAGCGCTAAATCAAGCGGAAGTGAGATTATTTGTTATATTTGAACCCTGCTCTGCATTGGTATAGAATTGTCGAAGATATTGTTGAGGGAAGCAAGTTTTCGAAGTTATTCAGAAAAAAATTTCGCGTGTTTCTTCGCTTCTTGATTTACTTTATTCAAATAATGCCTTTTCAGATGTCGATCAAAATGAATGCCGTGAGCAATCGCTCACTCATGGATCGCTTCTTCCGGAAGGACACTCCGGCAGCATCTGGCAAATCGGATGATAACAATGCTTCCTCCTTGCCAGGCTCATCAAGACCTGAGGAGACGACGTCCTTAGACGTCAATGAAGAGGATGTTCCTTGTCGAAAAGGTACTTGGCAAATTTTTTTTAAATGTTTTTTTTTGTTCTTCCTTTTGCTTGAACATGTCAGGAAAAAGAGTAAAATGTTGGGATCGAGAATTTCATTGTTGGTTAAAGCCTGGGGATTGTGGCGATTGGATATATCCTTGTTACTTTGGTTGTGATTGACGCATTTTCGTGATCTATGCGATGCTTTCCTTGTATCCTGTCTCCTTGACATAACAATGAATATTCCTTTAACTGATAACTCTGTTCCTTCTCAGCTCCCCTCCGCAACCTGGCCATCATCCGTTCGATCCCTTCTGCCATGCACTCCCGTCATCTCCGTCGCTTCTTCGTCGACTTTGTCGAGGAGGCCAAGTTTGCGTGCTTCCACTTCAGGCATCGACCAGAAGTCGCTGCTGTCAGTTTTTTTTTATTATTTTCTCCTTACCTTTATCATGTGTAGACATCTTAGTTTCTTTGTCAAACAGTTTGAACGGAAATACTCATTGCAGGAACAGTTTTCTAAGAAGTAAGCTAGACTTCTTCTATCTTGCAGACCCCGAGCACTTCCTCCTCGTCTACACCTTCCACATTTTGCTGCGTCATTCGATTCCATTCACCGGAAGATCGTGCGGATTTTATTGAAGTCAGTGAAATTTAATTATAAACGGATTTTATTATTTTTGTTGTTTTATTTTGTCGCAAATTGCGAGTTCTAATGTGTAGGAATACCACGGCCGCCCCTGGACGGACGAGCAGGGCAGGCAGATTCCGCGGAGATGTGCTGTCTTTCCTATTCGAGTCGCTGAGGTTCTTTTTTGTAAATATTAATCCTTATCCTTAATCGCGCTACCGTTTCTGTACTGCCTTTTTTTCTATTCCTTGGATGCGGTAACTTTGATGTTACTGTCTTCCCCTCTACGGTAGCTTTTCCTGCAGGACTCATGCGATGAACCAGGAAGTAGCAGCAACAACCGTCTAACGGAAGGAGACGCCGCAGAACTGATCGAGCTGAGGCCCGCGGCAGCCATGCCTCAGGGCAATGTTGGCACGCCCAGTGAATACTTCCTCGAGCAGGTATTTAGAATCTCTTTTCAATATTTGTTTCTGCTTAACAAAGTCTTATCTCCGATGTGATCACAGTTTTCGTTTACTGGTTCAGCTAATACGAACTTTTTCCTCCCAATAATCTTGCCTCTCATCAATAAGCTTTTCGCTTATTTTCACTCACATTGACGAAGCAGTTGTCTTGGTCTCCTTAAGGAACTTTTTTTGAGATTCGAGCGTGTACACTGCCAGCTTCACTGATTGCCAAACTCGGTCTGAAGTCGGTTCGGCGGCTTCCAGAGCTGTTACTACGGTATTTAAGCTTCCTGAGTAGGCACTGCTTTAGATTGTAACTCCCTTAACAGTTGTAATTTCCCTTTACATTTCCGATGTTTCTACCCGTCTTCGTTCATTCGTCTGCTTTCTTTTCTTCCGCAAATTTTTACAAGGAGATGTTAAAAAAAACATATGAAGATGTAATTACACGAGTTTATCGCTTGAATTGCACGTTTATGCGTACGAAGTGATGCTTGCCATTTCAGAAGAAATAAAAAATATTGCCTTTGGCGAACACATATCGAGGATGAAAATGTTGGGGTCCTAGCATTTGAATCCTTTTCAAACATATTTATATTCAGAACAGCTTATCAGAATTCACTTCAAGAGCAGCCGCTAGGGAAAAGCTCTAAAACGGCTTTAAAACGGAAGAGCTGGAAGGTGCTGTTGAAAATGTGAGATCAATGGTGATAATCAATAATTGAAGCTGGATGTCTTTCTTATGAGAAGAATATTGCTGATTGTGAGATCTGTATGAGCGCTCATATCACGCGGAAGAAGATCAAGGTAAACCAACGAGATCTTTTGATTCAACTTGATGAGATTAGACTTTCTGAAGTGACATCTTGGAAGTTTCAATGAGTAGCAACAATGAAGTAGATTAATACATATCTCAAATGACTAACAGTTAGCTGAAGCCGCGAAAAATTAAGGTGTCAAAATACATTATTTCGTCTATGTGGCGTTTTACGCTTTTCTCTAGGAATCGACGGATTAAGAAAGTAGAGCAATGTAATGCAAAAAGGAACGCAACAATGTCGAAAGAGAACCGCGAAGCAAAGGAATGCATGTTTGATCGAGAACTCTCAAATGCCCTCTCACGATTTCTCGTTCTCTCTTCCTCGCTCTCGCAATTTTACTGCTCTATCTCCTCTAACTCATCTCTCTCTCTCACTCACTCTCTCTCTCTCTCTCTCTAGCTATCTCATTTAGCTATGATTGCGTTCACCCTCTCTCTCAATATCCATAATTCTTCATGTCAATTTGAATGACCGGCATCTTGTGCGAGTCCCTCTCGTCCTCCTCATCACTGGAGGATTCTCCTCCTCCACCGGCAGCCGCTGCTCCTTCTTGCCGATCGAAGTTGCCCTCCGGCAGGTCGATGCGGTAGCTGAATTTATTTAGTATAGTCTCGACTGATATAAAATACTAGCAAGATATGAATATCTGTTTCGTTTTCAGAAAAGTTGTAAAAAGAAAGAGAGTTAGTTAGATACTCACCCTTCGTGCATTTCCTGCACCGCTTGAGGCTGGAACAATGGCTTGTGAAGGTCGGAAACGCCCGTGGAATCCTATGGGAAGCGACATCACCTCGAGCCGTTAGTCTCTCTCTCCATCTATCTCTAACTCCCTCGTCTCAATTGAGAAAGTAATAATGTCCTGTCATCTACTACATATAGAAACAAACTTGATCTGTCGCATGAGTCGGATTCAGCGTGATGTTCTCATCGAGATCCGAGCATTGAATGTAATCCACCGCCACCTATAAAATATGCTTATCTAATTTTATATAGCAAGAATGTAGAATTAATTGTTAGCGAAAGAAAATTAATGCCAACCTTGTACTGGCAACGTGCGACATATCGCACAAACTTCTCTACGCGGTCCGAATCTTCGTGCTGCTCCACTGAGATGGAACGAACCACCGTATTGGAGACGGTTGCAAGTGGCATCGTGAAGTCTACCTTTAAAATTAATCAAAATTATTTCATTTCCAAGTGAACTCAAAAAATATCACTTTTTGTGGGGTATCGACCTGAAACAAATGCTCATTGTCAGCACAAACCTCGCAGTTGGGAAGAAATTCGTCAGGCATGAGATCGAAGGAAGACAACTCGAAGCGGCACCTGATTGATTATTTATTTAAAGTTGCAATGATGGGGGTATGTATGTACATAGCCATGTCAATTGGAAGCAATATTGTTTCATAAAATAAATATTTGCCAACTTGAGCATGTGACTCTTGTAGGCGGCGTGATGCTTCTCGGGAAGCCGCGGTATCCGCCAGACGAGAGAGCGGTAGACATGCTCGTACTTGGCCTCGCCTAGACAAAGCTCAGTCCATGCAGCAGTGTTCATTCACCATGTAACAGAAGTATAGAAATAAGTCACAAGCTAGCAAAGAATCTGACCAATGGCGCACTCGATCAGGTGCTGCTCAACCTGCTGCACAGCACCGAGAAGACGATCTTTCAGATTCTGTCAGGCCGTTATTTTATAAAAATGCATTAAAAAGTACCTATGTAACAAAGTAACCGACTTTAACTTTGCCCGGCCTGAGCTTCTTGGAGTGCACCGAGCCAACGCCCCAGTGGCGCTCTTCTCGGAAGATGTAAATCCATGCCTCGGGGATTGGGAAACGGATCGCGATATCCTCAAGAAGTCGTATTTGAGCTGTATTTTTTTGTTAGCATAAGCAACTTAAAAATTAAATCGAAACTAACTTCGCATGGAATCATGCGGCGTGTGGCGAGGCCTCCGCCGTGCTTCTCCGCATTCGCCGCCGCCATCGCGTCTATTCTTATCTCCACCTACAAATATCATCGTGAATACATAATTGAAAATGGCAACACTTTGCTACCTTCGAGCCCGCAATCTTCATGACACACTTAACGGTCAGCGACTTCTCTCGATTCCGCGGTGGACGAACACGAAAGCGCATCAGCTTAACGACAATATCTTTTTTATCTATTCTGCAAACCAATTTCAGCACTAGTATAAAATTTTTTTTATTTTCTTCGGTAATCCAACTTTCTACCAGCGCAATTTCAAGGAATATGTATTGATTTTTTTAATTAGTACATAAATTAAATTTATCTAAAACATAAAAGTGTTAATAAATAACCTCAAAAAAGCAGCCGTCTGGCGGCGGAATCTTGATGACTTGTTCCCTCTCGAAAGTACTTCGATCGACCGCGGAGTGGAATTCCAGTGCTTCGAAACGAATCCATCGCTCCGTGTACATGGGCAGAATGTCCTTCCTTCGCACGATTTCCTGCATATGTATGCACGTATATTCGTTTTTTTTTCGCTGATTTTTCTTTGTCATAACATAATATGTTGCTAAAATGTAACGTGAACCAGCAGATCGCACCTTGCCTTGGCGACTTCGATCGTTCAACCCGATTTCCAGAAAGGGTGAACCGGAGACAAAAGCAAGGCAGAAGAGGCGAACTCGAGCCTGCCGAGTAAAGTTGGAAGGGAGGGGAGGACGGTAAAGGAAACTCCAGCAATAAGTGAAGAAAGAAAGGAAGAAGAGTGAAGAACTGACCTTTTGCTCAGAGACAACTCCGTCTTTGTCGACGTATGCTGAGTACTCATCGTAGCAGTGTACCTGAAGATTGAGTATTGAGAGAAAAGTAGAAAATTGCAGGTACAAGGTAAAGATTTCAAAATAGTCTACTTTGGTTGGGAAACAGATCGCTCAAACCTGGACTTCGTCCTGCTTGTAGACTGGAGCCGATTCACGCATGGCTGGGCAGTGGAAGAGAATGTCCTCGACGACGGCGATGAATCTGACAGAGCAATTAATTTTTGAATCGTGATTTAATATGGAGCAAACGATTCAATGTACCACTTTTATTTAAAAATATACATATATATATGTATATATATAGTTTTGAACTGACGATTGGAGAACGGAAATGTTGAGCGATCCAAACTTGGCGAGCACCGTGCAGTGCGCCGTGTGCTCGAGTGGCAAGCCGTACTTCGTGATGTGGCCCTCCACCAGACGGGAGATCTGGCCTAAACCCAAGGGAATAGCAACTTCGCGCAATCTCTACAGGATAGATCCAACTCACCGGGCCTAATGCCGACTTTCTCCTTGTAGAGCACGTACTGCAGCTTGACGCTGTGGAGCTTCCCGTAGACGTCGTACGCCTATACACTTACATATGAACATATGTATGTACATAGTGCGCAGCGTACAAAAAATTAAAAGAATAAAATGTTTGCACAATTGATTGACAACCTGAAGTGTGATGTCGGAGAGTGAGTAAGCCGCCTGGAGAAGCACTTCTTGGATTGGCTTCGAGTCATTCTTGTCGTTGTAGATCAGTAAAGAATTGCCTTGAATCCGCACGAAGCACGGCTTCCAGAATCGCTCAGCCATTAGCTTCTTCTTCAGAGGATGTCTGCAGAATGTTTTAGAATCAAGATCAATACGATCTTACAATTAAATGGAAAAGTAAAAAATACTTGCATGAAGCAATTTATACATATGTAGTTTAGGGAAGAACATTAAAACCTAATCATGAGCTCCCATCCATCTCCCGTGTAGGGCGCGATGAAGTCTTCTAGAGGTTGCGAATCGTCTTCATCATACAATGGAGTTGGTGTGTTCATGCCGTCCCCCTGACAAATCAGTTTATTTCATAGCTCTTTCATTTGTTATAGTGAACGATGAAGTTAAGAGTTCAGTCATCTTATTTTTAAAGCTACATACGTCTGGCTTGAATTCATCCTCGAATCCTACAGGACGACCATTCGCCGGGCTTCCCGGTTCGGTTGGTGTTGACATTATTGATCTGAATGTTATTTCATATTCTTATTTCTTCATGTGGAATTCATAAGAATAATAAAAGGAAAACTTCTATCGAAAAGAAACCTTCGATCGGTGTTTCCGAAATAGTCGCCGTCATCGTCTCCTTCTGCAGTCGCTCTTCTCGCGGCCACGGCATCGGCCTTCTGCTTCGCCGCTGCAACGACGTCCTCCACCGGACGCACTTCGAAAGGATCAAAGTTCTGAAAAAGTGAGAGTTAGAGAGTCAAAATCAATGACAAGAATACGGAGAGACAGTGAAATGAAGTTGTGTAAAAGATACATGCTTTTGTGTGCAGCTGAAGAGTTACATTCATACATATGTATGTACATATGTATGTCTTGAAATCGAGATATCCATGAATATGTTCGTGTATCAATAAAGATAAGGTAATAATGACTGAACCTCATCAATCAGGCTGTCTCCTCCTTCTCCTCCCTTGGGAGCAAACGGATCATCTGACGTTGCACTCACAACGAATGGATCAGATGATTCGGCTTCGGCCTCAAATGGAATAGTTTTTGTCTATCAAAAGAGGAAATTAACAGGTCAATCATCAAGAAGCTAAATGAACTCTAAAATATGTTATATTGACCTTGAGAAAGAATCCAGAGTCGGAAACAGGCAGCTGCTGCTCAGCAAAGTCAGCCCAGCGAGGTGCGTTCAGTGCAGGGTCGCTCGGGTGTCTACATGGGTATATTTACAAAAATCTATCACCTTTTTTGTTGAATTAATGCTGCCCGCAAGCACAAGTGATTTTGATTTACCTTTATATTATAATGTTTTGAGTGAATGCATCAGCAGGAGAAAAACGTACAAATCTCCAATCGGCTGAACTCCGTCGATGCTGCAGCGGAAGCTGAGTGCAGAGTGGCCAGGCAGATCGAGCGACGAAGATTCTTGGTGTGCATCCACGATTGAAGACCTGGTGAAATATAGATATTGAAAACATTTATTTACTATGCAGTTTCTTTTTTTAAGTGACGAACACGATAATAAATAAGGACAGCTGACTTTTTGCTGGCCGGTATAGCGCCAGCCATCGAATCCTTCCTAGCGCCGCCAGAAACGACCGAATCCTTGCGTTTATCGACCGGCGGGAGCGGCTTTCCTTGCTGTGATTCATTACACTTACCAACTGCATGTAATAATCGTAAGCTTTTTAAAATATATCAATTTCAAAGGATAACTTAAAATAGATCTTCCTGCCTCAAAGTCGAGTCGACCGGCCAGCTTGGCTGCCAGTTCCTTTGCTGCGCGGTCCATTTGATCTTCTTTCTCGATATCCAACTCGGGAGATGGTGTCTATAACATTTGGGAAGTTATAAAAGAGAGTAAGCGAGTTAATCAAGGGAACGAAAGAAACAAGATGTTCTGACCCGATTTCCCTTCTGCTTCATCTTCTTCTTGACTGCCTTAGCCTTTGCAGCTTCTTGTTGTTTTTCGACAATAGTCCGTTGAATGTGCGCCGGAGCGAAGCCTTGTTCACCACTTCAAAGGAAAAACTGTTAGTGAGAATTTAGATGCTATTCAGTGTTATCATCGTGGAGGCAAAGAAACGAAAAATCCTCTAAAAGTATCGGAAAATGTATGTAGTTGTACCCTATTTCAGCCAGATAACTCTCGTCTTTGATATCATTTGCAGCGGTTGTTTCTTCGAGTGTCTTGAGCGTTGACTCAGATGCCTTCACTGCCTCAGACACCTTATAATATTATAATACAGACATGCTTTAGAAAATATTTTTAAAATACATAATATGGAAGCAGAATGTAATCTGACCTTTGCCGTCATCTTGTTGAATTTCGTCCACGCGTCCTCCTCGGGCTCTTCTGGGGGCGGCGCCTGCTTCGGTGGCTTTGGCGGTGGCGGTCGGTGAGGGGAGAGTGGCGAGGCGCCAGCCGCATCCGATGCCGGGGGAGGGGCCGGTCGTGGAGGGGGAGGCCGAGTTGCGGCGGGGGACGCGGCCGGTGGACGAGGAGGCGGACGGGACGGAGCATCCGCTGTGAATTGAGACGCGCAAGCATTTAAGAAAGCAATAATTTGTTATTTTAATAAAAAATAGTAAACAATAGGAAAGAAATTTAACTAAAAGTCCAAGGAGAAATAAAATTCTAAAACATACGCCGTGGCGGTGCAGCTGACAACGTTTCAGTCTGCTCGGAATGTTCTGGCGGTATTTCTGCACTATCTTCAGCTGCAGTACTCGGCTGATAAGAAGACGCCTGTTCGGCACTCTCTCCGCCTTCCCAAGGATATGGTGACACCGAAGCTGATGAGGCGTATCTACAAAAGAATTATGGTGTTTGCATTTACAAACAAAAAATATTAAAATATGTATGTATGAACTGAAGAGTTGCAAGAATAAATAAATAAAGTGTAACGCATGAAGTGTAACGCATAAATAAAGTGTAACGCATGAAGTGTAACGCAAACCCTGAAACTTGAAAGCCAATGCCCGGATCTCCTCCATAGCCCTGATAGGCTGTCTGGATGTCAATGTACGAGCCAGCTGGGGAGGGTCCATCGTGGCCATCCGTCTGAACTGTCAGCCCGCCAACGCTTGTCCCCGCACCCACGGCGCCGTTAGCTTCGTCGCCGTAGCCCTCAAGTATTTGTCATTCTTTTTTCTTTTTCTTCGCGAAGATGCCTTACCTGATAGTATTCGGCAGCCGCGCCATAGCCAGAAGAGTACGCCTCAGGCTGATAGGATCCATTAAAAGTCGGGTCAGTCGCCACTGTCTGCTAAAGAAAGAAGCACAAACGTCGCTGATGCAATAATTGTCGTAGAGCCCTCTTTTTCAGGCGACTAACCGAGTAGTCGTATGCCTGAGCTGTTGTTCCTGATTGATCGTAGCCTGTCTGATATTGATAGGCGTCATAGCCGGCCGCGGCATACGCCGCTGCATCGTAGCCCTGCTATATATTTATATCAGTAACACATTCAAACACCGTATAAGTTTTAAAAAAAACTCTAAATATTAAATTGCAATGAAACATTAAAATTAATTGTGGCATAAATGTAATTACATAATGTAACCTGATAGGAAGCGGCATCATACGGCTGTTGGTCATAGCCGGCGGAGTAGCTCGAATCTTGTGCATAGGCCTCACTTGTTGCTCCACTCACCGCCGCTTGGTCATAGCCTTGAGTCGAGTAGTCATAGCCAGCGTAGGCTCCAGACGCATCCTGCTGAAAGGGGATCGTAGTTTGGCATCCAGCAGCAACATTCTCTTTTTTAAATTTGCATGGAATATTACAGAATATTATGATTAAATGAAAAACTTGGAGGTCAAAATTGTAAAAATGAATAGGAACCTGATAATACTGTGCGTATTCGGCAGAGTTGGGATCTTGCGAATAGTCGTAGTTGTATCTGAAATAAATTGTGGTGGCGAAACAGCTTTGCAGAGTTATTAAAAAGGACACTCGCTATGTAACATGGACTAGCATCTTAATGCGACTGACTGCGCATTTGCATCGTTCTGCTGTTGTTCGGCAGTGGCAGCGTAACCTGGAGAATCGAGGGATTGTCTCATGACCAATGACAATGTACAATGTATCCAAGTAGATGAACCTTCTGCTAACCTTCTGCAGTCGCTCCCTCTTCAGTGGGAACCCATTGCTGCGCATCGTAGTCCCAGCGGTAGCCGGGATACGCATTCGGGTCGCACGCCCACTCGCCGGCTTCTGCAGCTGTCGTGGAAAGATCCTCGCCGCCGGCGCTGGAAGCCTCTGCGGCAGGCTCGGAACCGACTGCCATACTCTGGTCCCAGGCTGACTCATCGTATGCCGACGGCGCAGATTCAGAAGCCGTTGCCATATTACGGGGTTGCTCCTGGGCGAAATAATGATTTTAAAACATACAGGTCGATAAACTGTATGTACATACGTGCAGATATATAGTATATACATATATACATATACAATGCTATTGCGAGAAGGGCACTATAAGAAGTGGGTTCTATTAGAGGGAGGGTACAATTTTTCAATGGCCTTCTCAAGGTGGGGTACTATTAGAGGGGGATTCTGATAGACGGAGTAGCAATAATAGAGAAAATACGGTATATTAACGATTCAATTTTCTCTAGTAAAAGTATAAAGAAACAAAAAGAATACTTACATCCGACGGTGTTTCTACTTTCTCGTTGCTTATTACACTCTGTGGTCGCGGCTCCTCATCGTCTTTCGGAAGGCCGGATACGCTCTCGGCCGGAAACGTAGAGAGAAAGCATAAAGATTTGCCCGCGAAACAAAACAGCATTTCTTCCTCAGAAATGTAATATAATTCGCATGTGCGCGCATTTGTCACAAGACGTAATTTGCTGAGCGTAGCAATTACCTCAGATTTTAAGTCAGTTGTTTCTGATACGACTTCTGATACCGCACTCGCTTCCTCGGGGTTCGACCTCTTTCCTCGCGTGCTTCCCTCTTCTTCTTCGGATGCCTCTTGCGATGACTTGGCGAGAATTTTTGCTGAAATATGCAAATAAATGCTATCATCAGAAATTCAAAAAAAAAAAGAGGAAGAAAAGAACCATAGTTGGCAAAGGGGTATTTTCTTCTTTGCTGAGTAAACTTTATAATATTTACATGTGTATACGATGAGAGAGTAAGAGTGTAGTAACCTTTCTTACTCGCCAGCCGCCTTCGCTCCTCTTGCATGTCCTCAGAGAAGGCCGGCGGCTCGTCGTCCTCATCCATTGTCGAGGGCTGCTGAATTATCAAAAAGATTACACTTCATTTTTCGGAAATTACTTCAACTTTTTCGGCTAGATGGAAAAAAACTTCTCTTTACGCCCATGGAGCAATGAAGCAGAATAATGAAAAGAGAGAAGGAGGCATCTAGGAAAGGATGGTCAAAATACGCGCGTGAAAAGTTCTCTCCTTCGAAAATGAATGAAGGGAGGAGCGAGTGGAGAGCTACATAAATGAAAGTAACAAAGTGCGACGGAGAGTGATGAGATGAGTAAAAGAAATGAGAAGAGAACGGACGAGAGAAGAGAGGAGAGGAGAGAGAGAAGGAGAGCGAGAGAGAAAGAGACAGAATGGGGAAGGAGAATGAGAGAGAAAGAAAGAGACGTGAGAGAAAGGGAGAAAGAGAAATAAGCAGAAAGTGGAGAGAAGGAAAAAGAGAGAGAGAGGGAGAGATAGAGAGAGAGAGAGGTAGAGAGAGAGAGAGGTAAAGCAATGTGGCACTCGGAAAGCAGGCAACCGGACGTGTGCTGGAAACGAAAGATGGAGAATCATGGAGGGTAAATGGAGGAGAGAGAGGGCAGGCAGCACAAGAAGAAGCACATTCATCAACATGCCAGAAGGGGTTCTTCGTGGAGGGAAGGGGGGGGGGGAGAGAAGGAGCGAGACAGGAGCTGAAGGAGGAGCTGTCGGAAGTCCTAAGCTTCTGGTGAAGAGAATGCACGCTGGCCCACTACGGCTTTTGGCTATGCTTCTGGGTGGAGAGCGTTGACATCATTTGACGAAACCGTATATAAATATACTTATTCCATGTATAGATGTCTATATACAGATACACGTTCGTGGATTCAACTTATTCATGCGCATATTCGAGCACCCGTCCACTTGGCCAAATGAATTCGCGTTCGGAAGGAGTCTTTTTGAGGCATCGGCCATGATTGTCTTCACGAAGAATGTATACAAAAAGTAAAATAATTTTTTCATAATAGCCGACGAAAGGTGACAAAGGGAAATGAAAAAAAGAAGAAGAAAACATAATACTGAAGTAAATCAATATGCAAATGAAATTCATTCATTGGATCAGCAGGGGAAACCCTTTTCTGATGAGAGCTGCTAGACCAGAGCAGGCTGCTGTGGCATGCCTGAGGATAGGGAGATGGAGAGAGAGGAAAGGCATCTGGCAGACAGAAGAGATAGCGAGAGAAAGAGAGACAAGGGAGGGACAGAAGAAAACCGTGAGGAGAATATTCAAACAGACTGAGCTTGATGTAAGACGCTGAGAGCGCTTAAGTGCCCGTTGCAGGCTTAGGTTCAGAACGTAACCAGCAGATGGGAAAAGAGAAGAGGGAGGGAGAAAGCAGAATCTCAGTGAATAGGAGACGAGCATGAGAAGACCATGTAAGAATGCAAGAATGTGCTAAAGGCAAGAAGAGTGGGTTGGATGGGAACGAGACAAGAGGGAGAGAGCGAGAGAGAAGAGACGGAGTTAGCATTGCGGTAGGGATGTCGAAAGAAAGAAGAACATTTAGAAGAAGGAAGAGAAAGAGAAAGAGAGAAACAGAAATAAAGAGTGGGAAGATAAAGCAGGAGAAAAGAAGAAAAAGAAAAATCAGTAGAGCATAAGAAAGAGAGAAAAAGCAGGAGAGCGTAAGAAAGAGAGAAAAGCAATGCTTCTCTAGCATGCCTCACTCTGTCTGCATTCATAAGGAGCTAAAGCAAAGCCGGCGACTCAGCTTCTCTTTATCTTCTTTTCAAACGTTATGCTTCGGAATATTTTTCTTAATTATAGAGTATTCATGTTTCACTGTTGTTTTTACTATTAGTGCACTAGACGTGATAGATCTGCATGCCAGTTGACACACGGCATTGCAAGATGATTGATAAATGGATATGTTGTGAAAATGGGGATATTGTGAGGGATATACAAGGTGGGGGTGGGGGTTTAGAGATAGACTTCGGCAAAAAGGCGACAGAAAAGTAAATGAGAAATGGACAAAAACTGTTTCCTTAGCTAATAAGGAGAGGGGGCAAGTGCGAAAAGAAACATCGAAGAAATGCTACGGTAACAAGGAACATTCGGTAGAGAGAGGAGAAAGGCGGAGAAGTTAAGAAGAAAAACGCCTGAGAGGATTTCAATGCGTTGGGCGCCGGCTGCAGTAAAGACATGAAACCCGAGAAAGGCAGGCATGAAATGACGGTGGAGTAATGGGCAGAGCAAACATTGAGAAGACGCGGGCAAGGGAAGGCTGCCATGGCATGCGTAGGAAGGAAACAAATTCATACAATTTTTTATTCATTAAAACATTAAATATTGTATTCTTTTTTACTACATTGAATAATGCTTCTTCACAAACAAGCCGTACCTCGAAAGCGGAAGCCGGGGGATCCGGGAATGCATCTTCTGCTGACGCATTGAATTCCTCACAACAGTCTAAATTGTGCTTATTTGGAAAACCCCATTCCATATTCGTTTTCTGTGTCTAATAAAAATAAAAATATTTTTTTTTACAAATTGTCACTAGATTTGGAGGATATTCAAGATCATTACGGAAAAAATAGACGAACCATTGAGTGGCACGGCGGCAGCAGCCTCCTCAAAGTTCTCCCAATCCTGCGAGCTTCGCCTGTGGACGGCCGGCGCTTGAGGGGCCTATGTTCATCATCTTTCTTTATCATGAACAGGAAAAGAGTAACTTTGTATCCATTCGATGTTCGGCAGCAGTAGAAATGGATTTTACTTTAATTTTTATTTGAATAATTTTTAACCATCGGATGTACTGTAGTGTAAGTATGAAAAATAGGTTATCTTATAAAAGGGATGGAGGAAAGAACCTTTTTCTTATAGGCCGGCTGCTGCTCCAGCAGATCAGCATCCTCATCTTCCGCTCCACTCGAGTAGTCGAGCATTGTACTTCGTACCTGGAGAAAGGAAATAAACCTTTTCAAATTAGCACAATCTTTCCAAATTTGCACACAAGATGTAGTATTCAAATATTTTTTATGGAAGCTATATGTATTTTGGGAAAAACTGGTAGCAAAATACGTTTGATTTAAAAAGAAAAAAAAACTAGAAATTCAGTTAGTTTTGATGAAAGAACAAGAGGAACCTGGGCAGGAATCTGCGCTGACATATTGTCGACAAACTCGGAATAGGACATCGATGCCGTTCGGCGGCGTGCAGCTAAGGAAATAATATTACAATTTATGAACTACATAAATTGTTATGTCAATGATTTTGAGCGTATCTATACGTGTTATTAGCGAAAAAACAACAACAGCAAAACCAAAGCTTTAGGACATACAAATGTATGTACATACAAACATACATACATACATATGTATGTACATATGTAAGTAGTAAAAGATTGTAACGAAACACATGACCGACCGGGAATGGTAACTTTGATCTTCTTCTCTTTCTCGAGCGGCCGCTGCTTCTGCTCTTCTTCCGGGACTACAAATGCGAATGTCTCGAGGGCGCAGCCGGCGGTCGGAGTCGTCGGCCTTGGACGGGACTGTGTGGCTGTCGTCTGGCGGTGGTGGTCTCGCAACGACTGCAATCAAGATATACTGTAGTGCAGTTTAGGTAGTACTTTATTCATAGCAGATTGAATGGACATCATTAAAATCTTGACAAATGAAACAAGGAAGAGAAAGGACCTCTGAGAAGGAAGAAGGCCTCGAGCGTGCAAGAACAGTCGATTCCAGTGTACTTTGGCTTGGATCTGTAGAACATGTTAACAGAGATAAGAAAGGACCTTTCTTTTGCAGAAACATTTTGTTAATTTAAAATGGATGAACCATCGTCGTCGGCCACCTCTCCCTCTGCCGCCGGGTCGTGCTTTAGCAGACTGCGATGAAGCTCCGTCTCCTGGAAGTGGCAACACCTCGGTTTTTATTATGGCAGAAGTTGCTACATTCAGACAAGCACCTAATAATATAAAGATATAATTAATATCTAAACCTGGTCAACATGGCCCGGTCCCGGCACAACCATTTTGTACTTTTGCGTCTCGCCCATTGTGCGGTCGGGCGCCTCGCGTGCCTGTAATGTAAAAAAATTTATTCCAGATTTTTACTGCAACACGATTTCCTTCTCTCACTCTTTCTCCCTCTCGCGCTTTCTCATTCTCTTTCGTGACCACTTCCACGATGGTGTCATTGGTGTCACTGCTGGTGATGGTGCTGCCGGGTGCTCCGTCCATCTGCAGCTGGTCAATGTCGAGAGAGGGCGGCAGCTCGGGTGCGGGAGGGAGGTCGCAGTCGATGGACTCAGTGAAGGAGCGCATTGCGGCTCGCACTGAGGCCAGGGAGAGGCCTTCTCAACAATGGAGAGAAGTCTCTCTCTCTCTCCCTTTGTAATTCTACACTTTTCTTTTCACAAGTTCTTTCCCTTTCTTTCGCAAATTTTATCTATTCATAAGGCAAAGATATGTATATTATTTCAATTTTATGCAAATGTTACGTTATGTAATATCTAATTTTACCTAAAGTAAATAGAGGTGTCCAGCATTTCGTCATCGTATTGACAGAGAAAAGAGAAAAAAACTGACCATTGCCCTCCTTAAAGGCGGCGCGTCCTCGACTGCTGCTCATTACGGTTTCTTCAACTGCCTTTTCTGCTTCTCTCGCGCCCACTCTGGGCTAGCAAAATTGCGTCATTGCCTGGAATTATTTCTTCTTCTTAAAACAACAAATTCATTTTTATTGTGTCATAAAGTATGCTATAAGTTTAGGAAGTTGATTGCAAGAGCGAAGTTGACGGGGCTTAGGGATTGAGGAAAATAACTCAAGGAATGAAAAGGCAGCCGTAAGTGGCTTGGAATAGATCGTTCCAGAATGAGCTTTCTGCAGGAAGAGCTTACCGGAGAGAAGTGAGAGTTCTCGCACTTTCTGCCTCCTCAACCTTCCTATCTTGCCGTCTTTCTCGCTCCTATCTCTTTCTCTCTCCCTCTCTCTCTCTCTTTTTCTCTCTCTCTCTCTATCTGACTCTCACTCTCGCTCTCTCGCTCACTCTCTCTGAAAAAAAATAGAAAAGCGTGCTAGATGCCCATGGCATGTGCCGACTTCTCTCTGAAGCAGCCTACTGGCCATCTCTTTTTCTGTGTTTGCTCGTCGCTTTCCCGTTTCTTGCACCGGCATTCCAATCAGCGTCACTATGGCTTTCTCTTTCCGCGTTAATAATAAATGAATAAATACCGCATTCCCGAGGACATTTTATCCAACGAGGGCATATAAATCTTGTTTCATATTACGTCTCCGTCGAAAATATATTGTAGAGATAAAGATAAAGAGAGAAGGAGGGAGAGAGAGAGAGAAAATAGAATAGGGAGAGAGAGGGAGAGAAAAAAAACTGCGAATTCGATATAGTTTATATTGGGCAGCGTTTATTCAGCTGACATTTCTCTATCTATTTCTAATATTCAAAACCAGTACTTTCTTTGATCCCAAATCTATGACGTGGGTGTTACAGGCATCCAAAGGCAACTTCAGGACTTTTCTACACTTCAGTATTCAGAAGATGAATACGTTGGGCGGAATAGGATGTAATTATTGCGCGTGCTGAATCTGTTATAGCCTGTGAGCAACAAAAAAGGGTGTATAGAGACCACAGAGAAAGAGAGAAAGAGATAGAGAGAGAGAGAAGAAAAAGAAATAAGAGATTGAGCGGATTCAGAGGAAAGGACAAAGACAACATAGGCATTCGAGCGTTCGCATTTTGAATTCATTTATTCTATGCATGAGAGAAGCACCTGTGAACGTCCTTACTTTTAGAAGAAACGGGATTTAAAGAATCTCAACAATTTCCATAAGAGAAAAAAAAAGAATGGAGAGAGAACAGAAGTCCATATGGCGAAATACGATTAGATTCGTCACCATGTGAAAATTTTTATGCACTAAATGAGTGAACAAAACAATTATGTTTGTATTACAATAAATCGTCAGATGAAAACGTAAGAAAAGAAGGAGTTGCTCTTTTCTTTCGTACAAATTGTCTTTCTTACAAATTATCAAAGGTATCGTATTTGCGAAACAATAGTATTGTCTTACTCACCATCAGCGAAAAATGCCACCTCGCAAATACAAACGGAACTGTTCCGGATTAACATGACCAGAACAAAAAAATTTAAAGTAAATGTATGTGTGCAAGCACATCTATTCATACATATACTATGTAAACTTGAAGAATTTTCTCCTAGGGCGACATAAACGCTCATAACATGAACTGAAGCAAGGGAAAATTTGGAATGTAGAAAAAAGCAAAAAAAAAAAGACATGCACAAAAAAAGGAAGTCTGAATAATAAGAAGAAAATACAGGGAAGAACATGATAGTAAAATAGTGTACCAATTAACATGCAAGATAACAGGGTACGAAATAAGTCGGGATTATTAGGGAATACGTAATGCTTCTTTTTATTGCTTCCGGCAAAACAAGAACACATTGTAGTTTAGAGAGTAAACTACAAAATAACTCGGTCTGACTCTCACTCTCGCTCTCTCGCTCACTCTCTCTGAAAAAAAATAGAAAAGCGTGCTAGATGCCCATGGCATGTGCCGACTTCTCTCTGAAGCAGCCTACTGGCCATCTCTTTTTCTGTGTTTGCTCGTCGCTTTCCCGTTTCTTGCACCGGCATTCCAATCAGCGTCAGAGCAAGCTAATTGAAGGGTTCTGCGAGCACGACATAGCAATTGGAGATAAATGAAGAGGGAATAGCCGTAGATGGATGCTTTGGAAATAGACGGGAGCGAGAAAGAGTAAGAGAGGAAGAGTGAGAGAGGAAGAGTGAGGGAGGAAGAGAAAAAGAGGAAGAGTGAGAGATAGAGAGAGGATAAATGATAGATGTACTGAGGGGACGAGAGGACAGCGCGCCGTACTCCGTAAGCCATCATTTCAAATGAAGCTTGCTCATGCCGTGTCACCGAGTGGCGCAGACTCAAGTCAGAGATTGTCTGACCTTTTTGGTGAGAAAGAGAGCAAGAGATATAGAAGAAGAGTGCGAGAGATAGAAAGAGTTCTGGATACACATTTCCTGGAGGTAGATTCAGATTGATGGATATTAATTGAACGGAAGAGAGAGATAAAGAGAGGAGCCCGTAGGCGAGGTGGACGGGAATCACGGAAGGCGTTTAGACTGCAGCAGACGACTCCTGTTCTGAGCGCTAAAAGGAAAAGCAGAAGAGAAGACTTTCATGCGCAGGGGGCGAGAAGGTTTTCTCAATACTTCCATCTCTCTATTTCTCTCTTTCTCTCTCCTTCTATGTCTCTCACTATCTTTGCTTTCACTCCTTTTGTTATCTCCCACTCTCTCTCATTTGCACTCCTTGCACAACTAACTCCCTCCACCATCTCCTGCTCGCTTCCCTGCACCTTCTCCCCTCCGGGCTTACTTCTCCTTCTTCTTCCTTCTCTCTGCTCCTTCCTTCTCTCCTCCAAGTCCCAAGATAGTGGAAGGCCGCGCGGGCCCCTGAAATCGGCTGCCGCCGCCGCTATTTCCTCTTCGTGTCCTGCTTCCATGTTCCCTCTGTGTATGTCTCTCTCTCTCTCACTCTCTCTCTCCCTCTCTTTTCTACCCACTTTCCAACTTCTCTCATCTGTCTCGCAACTTTATTGCCTCTCTTAAGCATTCATACTCTTTTTCTTTTTCAGCTCTCTTCGCCTCCTCCCTCTCTCTCTCTCCCTCACACATTCTCTCGATCTCTTATTCCTCACCTTATCTCTGCCACTGCTTCTTGCCATGTCTATTTTTCATCCCTGTTCGATCCTGGCACTTTTCTCTATCCTTCTCTTCTCTCACATGCTCACTCTCAGACACACTCTCTTTCTTTCTCTGCTCATCTCTCTCCACCTCAGTCTCTAATAGTGTGCGAGTGCGCCACGATTCACATGAGGCGCGGGTCGCCGAGCAGCCTTAGGCATCGATTCTTGCTAGTGGCCGTCGCTCTCTCTCTCTCTCCCTCTCTCTCTCTCACTCTCAGTTCTTCTGCGAACACTCCCTGTGTCTCTCTCGGCCTCTTTCCATTTTCTCTATCTCTCTCTCTCTCTCTCTCTTTCAAAATTGGTATCTCTAGCTCATCCTTGCTTGAAGTCTAAATCTCTACCCTGCCCTCTCTGTCTCTTTCATCTTTACTCTCTCTACTCACTCTCTCCTTTCTGGGTGAATTTTAACGCTCTCGCAACATTTCCACGTCATGTTCGTTGTTCACAGAGCAGGCCTCTGGAATGTAAAGTTCCATAAGACAAACAAAAGAGAAATAGGAAGAATTCCAAGAAATAACAAAGTGAAATGCTGCTTCTTGTCACAATTGGAAGTTGGAATACAATCCGGCATGTAATTGGATCGGAATCCCTTAACGAAAAATGATGACATCATACATAGATTGTTGATGGTCTATGCACAACAGCAGCCAGAGGACAACATTAATTCCCCTTCGATCTCCCGCTCACTCACAAGCCTAATGATAAGCCAGTCTCTCTATCACTTGAAGTCACGACTTTTCTTCTAACAAAATATTTTCATGTTACTTGCTGCACATGCACGGGAATTCAGACAGCTTTGACGCCATCTCCGGTCTGTCTCGTTGGGAAAGAAGAACACGCGAGAACTGCCACAGCTGCCACTCTGAGATGCAAGACATGAGGAATGAAGGATTACGAGCAATTGGCAGATGACCCCCAGCATAGAGCAAGGATAGAGAGAGAGGAAAAGCACTGATAAGAGGGGGTAGAGAGATGGATAGACGTATGTGGAGAGGAACGGAAAGAGAGAGAAAGACGACATCGACAGAGAGAGAGAGAGAGGGCGAGAGAAAGAGAGAAGAAAAGGACCTGATAATGAGTCGCTCTCCATCCGCCCCCGTCGATCGCTGCCACTTAAACTGAGCCCAAAGTGCCACCGATTCGAGAAGACAACTTATCAAGGAAAAGGGAATGAGGAGGGTAAAGAAGAACAAGACGCAAGAGAAGAGAGAAAGAAAGTGTCAGCTATCAGAGATAACTGAGACTTTCATTCGATGAGGGATAGGGAATGGAAGGTAGGGAGAGAGAGAGTGGTAGAGAGAGAGAGAGTGGTAGAGAGAGAGAGAGAGTGGTAGAGAAAGAGAGAGAGAGTGGTAGAGAAAGAGAGAGCAATCAAGTGATGGAAAGAGCATCTACGAAAGATCTCCAATCTATGTGACTGGTGCTGTTGTTTGCTGCCTCCAGTCTGGCAGTCTGCCTCCCAGACCCACTGCCGAATCTACATTAGTATTGGATAGGCCCAATTTAATCCGAATTCTTGACCGATCGCTTCGAAAGGAGTGAAATGTTTGGTGTCGGCGTCCGCGCCGATAGCGCAAGTAAATAACGGTGAATCATGATGCCCATCCAATTTCTCCCCCCTACTCCAGAAGTCATTTCTCTTTCTTCTATATTTCGCGGATGGAAGAATTCCATAATGATGCTGTGGCTCTTTATAAGGAAAGTTAAGCGCTTGCAATAACATTTTCTTTTCCTTCCTTTTTTTATTTGCATGTATCGAATGCAAGGTTTAATTACCATATGTAGTTTGAGATCCCCTAAATGCAACTTCGATAAAGAAAGTCAAGTGAAGTCTGAAGTTTGACATTTGGCTGTTATGTCGTGAAGTTTTTTTTAACTATTTAAACATCTCTCGAAATGTTTTGTAAATGTTTTTGAAATAAGTGAATTGAAATATTAGGTGAGCTATGAGAATGCGCTGCCTTCTCGTGTTCGCTCTGCTTTCCTCAGTCTCGTTGGCCATGCGCCAGCAGGCGGCCGGCGTGGAGGGGCAGCTGATGTGTGGTATGAAACCGGCCGCAGGCGTCAAAGTCAAGCTGTGGGAGGAGGACTCTGGTCAGTATCACTATTTATCAGTACAAATACAACGGTAAATATATATATGTATGTACATACATTATGCTTGTATGTACATATAGAACAAAAAGACATAAACTGAGAGAATAACATCAATCATTAAATTAAATACTATAATAAATGCCATATTTAGTGCTTATTCGATTTATGATTAGTAAATAAATATTCAATGTGAAAAAAATCAATTTTGATAGGACCTGACCCGGACGACGTGCTTGACGAGGGATACACGGATCAGAATGGTCGATTCTCGCTCAAGGTTCGTGCCATATTAGAGAGGACGAGAGAAAGAGAGAGAGAGAGAGAGAGAGAGAGAGGGAGAGAGAGATATGAAAGAATGAACCAATCCAGGGAAGCGAACGTGAGCTGACTCCTATTGATCCGGTCTTCAAGGCCTACCACGACTGTGATGATGGTATCACGGTTAGGAAGAACGATTTCTGTCAAAATAAAATAAAAATAAAAATTCTTTCTAAGCAAAATACGAACTGATGCATTTCGTAATATTTTGATATTCAATCGAGAAAATTGTTGATTACATCTTCGATTTAGCCCGGCCAGCGGAAGATCAAGTTCAAGATTCCCAAGTCGTACATTTCTGCTGGCGGCGTACCGAAGAGGCTCTTTCCCATCGGAATTCTCAACCTCGAGACCGTCTTTCCGGGAGAAGAGCGCGATCTTCTCTAAGTTAACACAGTCACAAGACACACGGAATTCACAACAGCTAAATTTTTCACTACGCGAAGTTTCACTTCGGTGCCCTTTTCAATTTTATGGAAAGTCACTTTTCTATGCTTCCTACGGCAAGCGTTCACAGACTATTACGTTTTGTAGCTTCATAATCTTTGAATGGTTTTGATCATTCTTGATGCATTTTTAAACAATTAACATGGTTATGTATACATATTCAATGCTCCTCATTGTGAATATTCCGTTCTCCTCTTTGAATCTCCTTTCTCATGTGCTCGTCCGCCAAACAATGAAGAAAGTGCTTTTAATTCGCAATTGATACGATAAAGAAATTGCTGAATTTTTGATGGGGGAAGGCGGGCTCTCATTTACACCAGAGTCATTTGTTATTTCAAATGCCTGTAATGTGATATAAACAATATCACAGTTCTTTTCTACCGCTTGTTGATGAGACTAAATTTCTACGAATACTTGTAATCAACGATTCGTATCCTGTATGCAGCTTCCTCTTCTTGGTGTATCACTGAATCTTTTGAGAATGCTGGCGGCGCTTTACTGTCTCTTTATTCTGCTCGCAGTTGCTTCTGCGATGCGTCCTGAGCAGGCATACGGAGTGCAGGGAAAGGTTCTTTGTCTTTATTTCTATGTCTCGTTAATGCAGCTCTTCCTTCCAGTTGATGTGTGGCCAGAAGCCCGCAACTAACGTCAAAGTCAAGCTTTTCGATAAAGATACAGGTACCGAAAATATCTATTTGTTCCTGTGAATTGTTTTGAATTGTGTTCTTTCAGCTCTTGTTTAAGGCATCTTTTGAAAAAAGTTCATAAATAAAAAAAAATTCACTTCATTTCTAGGCATGGATCCGGACGATCTCATGGCTGAAGTGTCAAGCGGTGGTGATGGCACATTTATATTACAGGTCCCGTAGAATATAAGAGTTACAAAAATAGAATGGATTGTCCTCTTATCGCATCCACAAATATTGAAGGGAACAGAGAACGAGATGACCAAAATTGATCCCGAACTGTACATTTATCATGGCTGCAACGACGGCATAAAGGTGTGTTTGAAATAGTATAAAATAATTTTAAAAATACAAATAAAGTTATTACTTGTAAATTTGAACCAGATACAAGTTGCACTTGGCCACTGTTGTAGCCTGGACAGCGCGAAGTGAAGATCATTCTCCCGAAACAGTACATCGCTGAAGGAAAGGTAAGTGATTGGAATTATGCTAGAAAATAGCAATTTTAGGCCTAAGTGAATAAATATATAATTTAGGTACCGAAGACGTGGTTTCCGCTGGGTGTTCTCAACTTGGAGGCTGAGTACACTGAGGAGAAAAGGCACCTCATCGGATAGTGTTCTTGCGCTGAAATGTGCTGACATGAAGTTGATTTATATGAATATTATGGGAATAAAATCTAAAATAAAATATTGCCGCTCTTCACTTATGGACCGTAAGCTCTAAAAAGAGAGATCTCTCACTCTTCGATCATGGAAGGCAAGGGGCAGAGATCCTGTAGGAAGCGTTTTGAGAGTGTTTTCATTCAACACACTAATGCACATTTTTTTCCAGACATTTCTTTATTCAAACATTCACCAGTCCGACAGCACAGAAAAACATTGGAAGAACATGAGGTCGATCGAGATAAAGCGGCGATGAAAAGCTGATCAAACGGACGTCTTTCTTTTATAAGGAAGATAGGAAACGGAAAATGATACATCAACCCTTCAACTGAAATTGAGAGGAGTCTATTACTCTTGGAATCTTTAATGTCACTTTCTTGATTATATTTTTCTTGATCAGGTACATATATCAGCCGCTCAATCTTGAGATGACGCACCTTCTTGTTGCGATCGCTGTTCTCTTCTCCGTTGTGATGGCAACCACTGAAGCTGCATGCAAGGACAATCATCCGAAGTACAACTTATACATTAAAATATAAAAAAAAACCATCGATTATAACAGCCTTTATTAGCATCTTGACGTCTAAAATTCACCTTTTAATTACTTTCACCATGCTCGGGTCTTGGAGATGATATTGTAACCAAATCTTCTTGTTCAGCTGCGGCGCTTGGGCTCGCAACGGTTTCTGTAGCTCGGTCAGTTACCAGAAGGAACAGAAACAACAGTTCTGCCCGAATAGCTGTGGTCTTTGCCCAACAGACGGCTGCCAGGACAACCATCCAAAGTCAGATTACCTTGAGGGTTGTCTTTTGAATTGTTTCGCAGATAATCATAATTCAAAGGGGAGTTATCCATTTGTTATCAGCTGTCCAACATGGGCTGGGAATGGCTTCTGCGGGAGCACAGCGTACACTGACTCGCACAAGAAGCAATTCTGCGCCAAAACATGCAACAGATGCTCCGCTGAGCCAAGCCCAAGTCCGTCGCCTGCCCCGAGTGGCTCTCCTTCTCCTTCTCCCGAACCAACTCCCTCTCCTTCCGCCTCTCCTTCCCCCTCTCCTTCTCCTTCTCCTTCTCCTTCTCCTTCTCCTGCTCCAGTAAACCCATGATTTGGAAGATCGAAAGAACAATGGTTGAGGGAAGCGGTATATTTGATGCCATCACTAGCCAGACCGATAAAGGCTTCATGTTTCTGTTCCAATTGTCTTGCAAGAAGAGGGAACGTTCTTTAAGAGAAACATGCATTTACTCGTTAATCTCGATAAAGAGCACTGAGAATTTACAGCGAATCCGAGAGGAGGAAAGCAAACCTGATGGAAACCTTCACGCTCTGGGAAACTCTCGGATATATGATCCGTACACGACTGGTTCTTCGTTAATTCATTAGATGAGTTCAAGAAACGTACTCATCAAGAGTTCCTTGGCGTCGAAGATTGATCCAGATCAGAGCGAATGTATAGTTTGCTGAAATCCTACACTACTACGCCTGTGCCATCGGGAATGAATATCCTTTTTTTCAATATGATGTCTCAAATGAAAAATGAAACGAGAATTCGGAATGCTCATTGTCAGATGCGGTCTACTGCAAAACCATCATAATATTACTTGGTTTTGTTGAAGCTTTGACATGTCGTTGTTCCTTTTCATGAAAGTTTGAAATTTCATCTAAACTATTAAGCCTCCTACATACATACATATGTATGTACATTTGGCTTTGGTTGAGCTTGTTATTGTCAAGTTGTAAGTAGACTTCAAAATCGCGATGAATAGTCGTCCACACAGAGAAGCGTATCTTGAGCAGTTAAGAAAGAGATCAGGAAAATTGTGTTAAGACAATTCAGTCTTATTGTTTGAAAATATTTTTGAGATGATTTTAGAACAAACTTGTACCTAACCTGTCGTTGCTTCATTTCATTTTTTTTTTCGAGATTCGACACGTCGAGCTTTCCGTTAAAGCGCAAACTTCACTTCAACGTGACAGTGAAAAAATGGAAGCAAAGGAGATTCAACATTAGCTCTCTTATGACTGGATGCGTGGGCCTTGGTCTTGTATGCACAGTTGCATCCGAAAATACACCAAAGATTGCAATAAAATATATGTTTTAAATCAATAATTTGAATCAGAACTACGTATAACAGCCAGTACCAAATCAACTTAATAACACAGAGAACCAATAACAATATGATAAATGCACACGAAAAATAATTGTCTCAATTGTGCACAATTTAGACGAATATCGCACAAACGTTTTGAGAAGAGTGATTGCAAATAGCACCGAGTACCAAGAGGCCATATTCAGTAGAAGCTGCGAAGGAAGCTGAACAAACTCTTACCAGTCCCTTAAATACTAGATAGCAAACCGTAAAAGACATGGCAGGTAGGTCGATGAGTGAAATGCGTTAATTTCTTATCTAATGGCTTAAAATTTATTTGGAAGTAAAATAGTAACAAAATTTTATTTTTGGAAATGATGAAATTCCTCGTCAGTTCTCTTTCTTGATGATATTTTCTTGATCAGTTATATTAGCCGCTCATTTTTGAGATGACGCACCTTCTCGTTGCGATCGCTGTTCTCCGTTGTGATGGCAACCACTGAAGCTGCCTGCAGGGATAATCATCCAAAGTATATCTTAAAGTTATAAATTTATAGACAACCCTTCCCTAATAACGTTTAACTTTGGCATGTTGACCTCAAAAAATATACCTTTTAATAACTTTCGTCATCCTTCGGACGATTTCAGCTGTCTTGTTTAGCTGCGGCGCCTGGGCTCGCAACGGCTTCTGTGGCTCGGCCAGTTACCAGAAGGAACAAAAACAACAGTTCTGCCCGAATACCTGTGGTCTTTGCCCAACAGACGACTGCCAGGACAACATCCAAAGTCAAGAAATATTTGTTAAATGCTTTCGATAAAAGAAATTCAAAATTATCAATAATTATCTTACATTTGTAGTTGTCCGACCTGGGCCGGGAATGGCTTCTGCGGGAGCACAGCGTACACGGACTCGCAGAAGAAGCAATTCTGTGCCAGAACATGCAATAGATGCTCCGCTGAGCCAAGCCCGAGTCCGTCGCCTGCCCCAAGTGGTTCTCCTTCTCCTTCTCCCCAACCATCTCCCTCTCCTTCCGCTTCTCCTTCGCCCTCTCCTTCTCCTTCTCCTTCTCCCTCTCCTTCTCCTGCTCCAGTACCACCAGGCCCATGATCTGGGGGATTGAAAGAACGTTCCTTGAGGGAAACATGTATTTGCCCTTTCATCTCAATAAAGACGGTATTTGCTGCAATCGCTCACCTTATGGTTTGCAAATTCTGCGACAATGTTCATAGTTTGAAACTGAAAAGTAATTGTGCTTTGGATCATCGATGGCCGCTGCACCTTGCCCTTCGGATGCTATAAACAAGGCCACGTGATATCTACAGAGCACAGCGAATCTTTCTTCACTCTGGAGGGCGGCCGTGATGTTGGCTTACTGTCAAATATAAACTGATGATCAATTCTGATCATTCATTTTAGCGCCTCTCGCTTTTGAGCCTTCGCAATAGAAATAATTGAACGATCATAGATTTCAATATAGTGATTTTTAAGTCAGATTTTCTTTGACACAACAATTCTATTGCCAGCTTCTTTTTTCGAAAAGCCGTTAACTCACTTTCTAAGGTAGACATAGAGAGAGTCGTAATTTCTTATGATAATATTGATAATAATATTGCTTTACCCTTTTCGGAAGAATGATGATTTGATAGAGCAAAATGATTTTTGGATTGTAAGCAAGTTAATTGAAGATGCTCGTTGTGTTCTTCGTCGCTTGTTTCCTTGGCGCAGTCAGCGCGCTGCGTCCCCCTCAAGCATACGGCGTCGAGGGCAAAGTACATTTTATTTGTCTATTTCATTTATTATTTAATAGTAATGTTTGTCTTCTTCTAGTGCCAATTAATTTTTTTTAAAAATAATATATGGTAATGTACTGACAAAGTTCAGTTGATGTGTGGCTTCAAGCCTGCTGGCGGCATTCACATCAAGCTTTACGACAAGGACACCGGTGAATATTTTTAAAGAAAAATTTTATCTCATTCATTTTTTTCGAGGTCGAGAAGGTATTGGTTATTAAAGTCGTCCCTGTTTAGGCCCCGACCCCGATGATCTCATGGGCGAAGTCTATTCGGGACCAGATGGAAGCTTCAGACTCCAGGTATGCCGGATTTGGAAGAGAGCTTTTGAAAATAAATGATTTTTCAGCTATAAACATACATATATTGTCTAGGGAACAGAGAATGAGGTTACCCCAATCGACCCCGAGCTTTACATCTACCACGACTGCGATGACGGCATCAAGGCAGGATAGAAATAGACATTCACTATATTTGACTCGCGTGGTGACCGTGCTAACACTTTCTTTTAGCCGGGCTCCCGACAGGTCAAAATCATCCTTCCGAAATCGTACATCGCCTCTGGAACGGTCTTTACAATTTTCTTTTCTACTTTGTGTTTTCCTCAAGAAAACTCAATTCCGAAGACATTGTAGAAGATCTCTTTGTAAACTTAGTTAATTAATTCTCAGGTGCCGAAGACATTCTACCCTATCGGGATTCTTAACCTCGAAAGCGAGTTCACCAATGAGAAGCGACATTTTATCGGATAGAAACTTACCAATATGTTCATCATTAATCCGTTCTAAACAATTCACTAATTCTTCAATCTGTGCTGTTCCATTAAGAGGAAATACTTTACAACTAATAAACAAATATTGTTATGTCATACTTTTCTTCTACCGTTATTCATCATCAAAATATTTCGTTCCTTCCATGACTCATAATTTGTTTTCCGTGTTTTCCTGAAGAAATACACAAGGATGACTCATCGCCATAAGAAGGAAGGAAAAGTGAGCAATAGACCGGAGGCTACGATGACTAATCCAAATATGAATATTCGCTAAACAGCTAGCAGTTATTCGAGCGGAGGCCGCCGCTGCGGTTGGAACAATTATATGCAGAGAACGTGAGCGAGAACGACAGAGACTACGGAGAGAGCAAATATGACAGATGTATGTAGCTATAGAGTAAAGGATAAGAGAGACAGTAGAGACATGCAGAAATGAGGAAATGTGAATCAGAGAAAGCGAAAGTAGACTTATGGAGAGGGAGACAAACACGGAAAGCAGATTTGAGAGAAAAGCGGCAAGAACTTTGCGGCAGGAGAAAGAGAGAAGGTATGAGGGCACTGACGAGAGAGAGATTAATCAGAAAGGCGAGAGAGCATTGGCGAGAGAGAGGAATCAGGCCGTAAATCGGCGATTATGGCGCAGGAAAATAATTGCGGCAGGATATAAACTGGATCAGGCTGTGGAAAGGGAGCAAGGACCTTCGATTGCTATTCTTTGGTCATTCGGTTTGCTAGGGAACTGCTCTGCTATTGACGGTTAACCGTTATTATCCATGCAAACTCTGCTTCCATTTACTAAGATTGTCCAGTTAATAAATGTAATTAATATATGTATGTACATAGGAAGTCTGTTGGTTTACTAAAAGTCGTTCGTTCTTTTCAATTCGATGTGCTCTTTCTCGCACTTAATTTCGCAACTGCACGACTGTGACTCAAAGTTAGACATGAATAATGTAAGTAATTGAGTAAGTAATGCGGTCAGCCGTGTTCGTCTTGGCAAGCTGCCTCAGCTATGCATCCGCACTTCTCGACCAGGCTTACGGCGTGGAAGGCCGTATTCTCTGTGGTACTGAGCCGGCCGCCAAGGTCCAAGTCAAGCTCTACGATAAGGACTTTGGTAAGCGCACATCTTCCACTATTTATTTAATGCCCATCAAGCCCCATCTCAAACGACAAAATAATAGCTGACGAAATAAAAAAATAAATAAAATAAAACTACCAGGCCCCGATCCGGATGACCTTCTTGGCGAAGCGTATACGGACAGCGATGGCCACTTTTCGATCAAGGGTTCTACCCAGGAAGTGACCCCAATCGATCCAGAGCTCTACATCTACCATGACTGCGACGATATCCTTGTTAGTACTTATATATTTAGGCGTGATAAATATGTAACAATAGTAAAATAAAAATTGAAAAAAAACTGAACGATGCAGCCATACTTTTCAGCCTGGTCTTCGGAAAGTGAAACTTGTGATGCCGAAGAAGTACATCAATCGAGATTCGACCATTCCGAAGAGCATCATGAACATCGGCCAGATCAATCTCGAGATCATCTTCCCTGACGAAGGCCGCAGTATCTGGCAGAAAGTGAAACGAGCGCAACTCACATAGTTATGTAAATACTTTTTTTTTTTTTTAAAGTCAATAAAATTGTCACAATTGATATTACTCAGTTTCGACAATATTGAAAATTTTGTGTCACTTTTCCTTAGCAACAAAAAAACATAATTTGAATCCAGCCATCATTGATGAGTTGTAATGCTGAATTATTGATATGGAAAATAAGTGTACACAGATTCATACATATGTACATATATCTGGATTTGGCTGAGGTTGAAATTCAAAAATAAAATAAAATAAAATAAACAAGGAGCATATGTACATTCATAAACACATTCATACGTATATAGATGTGAATGCTAAAATCGCTTGGGGTACTGAAAAAGCATGACTCGCTCTAAAATGCTGATTCGAAAACACAATTTTCAATTTCTTCTTGATGAGTCGGCAGCCGATTCAAAAAATTACCAGCCAAAAAGATGACATTTGCGTTCTGAAGAAAGGCATTACTCATCTCAAATTAAATGTCTGAGCAGAAACTCTCTCGTGAAGATGAATATAAATATAGCCTCTTGCCGTTATTATTTCATTATGGCGTTCTTCAAACCCTAAATTTTTCGGCTCTGGATTATTGCATAGCTATTCATGGAGTAAGAGTTCTGTATCTTCTTCGTGAAACAGGAATGTTCCGTCTGGAGTCGTTTGCTGTACTCGTTGTCTGCCTAGCCTCGTGGGCCTTGGCCGGATACCAGACATACGGCGTGAAGGGCTGCTTCACGTGTGGAGCTAAGCCCGCGACGGGCCTCGAAATCCACCTTTACGACCATGACTCGGGTATCATCAATATCCCAATTGAAATTAGCCAGTCATTACTCAATTATTCACTTCAATTTTACTGCATTTAGTGAGCCCAAACGATCTGATCGGTGAATGCAAGACTGATTCTGATGGATGCTTCACTGTACAGGTAGAAATGTTTTTGCTAAGATGCAAGCTTAAGATTAATTTCTCGTCGGAAAAGGCATTTCAGATCGCTGAAATAAAAATTTAGCCAGGTATTTGATTTATAGGGTAATGAAAATGAGTTTCTGGACATCGACCCGCTGCTTGTCGTTATTCATAAATGCGGTCATGGGGCATTGGATGTGAGTTTTTTTTTTCGCTTTTATTTTATTCTTGTAAAGATTCAAGTCTAAGGCTGCGATAATGAACATGTTAACATCGTCATATATCAGTCGCCAAAATTGATTGATCTCGTTCCAGTTCGGCAAGCGGGCGGTTCCCTTCGTTCTGCCCAAGTCGTACATCACTCGAGGTTCCGGGGTGCCTATGACGTACTTCGATCTCGGCAGAATCAATCTCGAAACTATTTTTAAGGATGAGGGAACCAAGTGGTTCGGGCGGTAAAGAGAACCTTCTATGATTAAGCTGCTTTATCTACTGAATGACTGCTTTCAATAAAGCCTGCACACAATATCTTCTTCCAATTAGTGTTTTTTGCAATGAAAATGGAAAAATGCCAAAACCACAGTCTAGATGCTGATGTAATTTTGATTTTCCGGTTTCGGAAGCGATAAAAATTGCAAGAGGAAATATGAACACTACCTCCTGGGAGCGTCCAAATTGTATTAGCTATGCAACTAATTCAATTATTCTTGCACATTTGCGACATCCGGCGCATGGAAAGAATCTCATGTGGTTTCTTGGAATGTGCAGTGAATATGACATTCTAGAGCGACCCTATACATGCATTCCGGGCTCTTGATTATGTTTCATGATGTCACACTTATTGTTCTTTATAACATTGTATTTAGAATAAAATAAAAATTAATGGTAGAAAATACAATGTGTTGTTGACAAGTTTCGTTCTTCTAACCATAAGCTGAGTGCGTCGTTTTGTGTCAGAAGCACAGCTGGGGCCGCTCGGTGGCTGGCGTGGGAGGAAAAAGGCGTTCTCCTCTCTTTCCTTCCCAGCCACTACAAGCCCTTTCCGCATGTGACATGCGAGAAGCTTGGCCTTTCATCCGTTCTCGAGGGCATCGTGCAAATGCAAAAGAGAGCTTGTGGTTTTTAACTGCCCACTCCTTGGAAGGTCTAAATATATAACTATTCCTTTTTGAACGTATTCGCTTAATATGGCGATTCTTATTCCGAACTCTGAAATATGTAGGTATGTCATTGTCCATAAAGTTTAAGAATATAGGATTATCTGTATGATTTTATTCATCATTGAATATCTATGAAGTTTCACACATAATCCAGGAAAGTCTTATTCCCACATAGAACGTGGGAGAAATTCCGAATTTTTATCCTATTCATTCGCCCTCCTTGCCTTTCTTCTTTCACTTCTCACTTTCGTTTTCACTTTTCATCCAGAATAAAATAAGCTGCTTCTGCACTTTTGATGCACTCACGCACGTTGGAAATGCGGAAGTCTACAAAGTCTGCCTCTCATAATTCAAAACCTTCTATAACATTTGCTCTCAGACCTCTCAACATACATAACTACTTTTAGCTATCTGACATTTCCGTTGGTTCCTCTCTCATCTGATGTTTGCCCTGACAATGAGGGAAGGCCACGCATCGAATACTTCCGAGTATTGTGATATGCACAAGGTATGCATACACGCAGTCGCATGAATTCACTACTTGTTCAAGAAGCTGCCCCTCCATAAGCTTCTTCTTCTTCAAACCACATCAGCCAGTGGAAAGAAAAATGGAAAGGATAAGATAACCTATACAATCTGTGACGTCATGCTTCTCGCTGCTTTTGTGTACAATTTGATTTGCAATGGAGAGGGGTTTCACACCCATCTTGCAAATAAGCGCAAGAGGCCATTTAATTTCAAGCGAAACGATTTATCAGATGCTGGTAGGCATTCGAATAGAAGAGGAAAGGATAAGAGAACCTATGTATATGCCGGAGGCATCTTGTGTTGTCAGCCATTCCTTGGAAAAGTATTGTCATTTGACAGCTCGAGAATATGACACGAAATCGGATTGCCGATTAATGGGACTGTGGGCTCGTTTTTCTGTGTCATTCCAATTTTTCCTTGCCCTTTTTTCTTCTCTCTTTAGTTTATTACGCCCTCTTCCCTTCCTCTTCATCTCTTACTTTCTTACCTCAGCAGTGTGCTTTAAAATCGGCAAATATTTTGCATATTGTCCGTCTCTCCATTCTCGTTAACCATATTGCCAACTTCTGGTCAGATACTCATCTGGGCTTTTCATGATATTGTTGTCTCTCTCTGTTACCCTCCCGGCACCGCACTTCTCAACGCATCTCTCAGTCTCTTTCTCACACGCACACTCTCTCACTCTTCTTCTCTTCCATCTTCTCCACCAATGGCCCATTCTCCTACTCTCTTCACTTTTTGTTATTTGGTCTCTCGAATCATCCTGCATACTTCTTCATTCATCTTCGGTGAAAATTAAGGGAAGAGAATTATTACCCAGGAAAAGAAATGACCGAAAGAAGAGAAAAGTTGAGGCCTCAACGGTCCAGGTTATCATTGTTAATTCTATTGCTCCACATCCCTAGAGCTGATTATGGTTGAGTTTATTTGAAATTGTCCTTGAGAGTCTCCCCTCATTCTGTTTGATGCTTTTTCCATAGAAAGTTTGAAATGTTTATGAGTGGTTGCAGTCCTTCCTGCTAACGAATTGCCCTAAAGCTTTACGATCCTCTTTTTTATGTTCGTGCTTTAACACGGAAATTCTCCGGCATTCTGGGCTATTTTTGTCGCATGAAAAAATTACGTTTTGTTCCACGCAGGCAATCCATGCTTCTTATGGTTAGGCAAAGGCGAATCTTTCCTAGAATGAGTTCTTTGAATTCTCTGGTGCAATTTCTCTTTTCTTGTGCTAGTTAATTGGCTAAAAGATGGATGCATGCTGAGATTTTTCTAACTTTCTTATTTAAAACGAAATAATATTTTTAAAATACGGTACTCTAATGCTATCCACTGGGAGCTCGCTTGTAGCTTGTTTATAAGCACCGAGGTGAACCGTGCGAACGTCCGGATTCGGCGTGTCTGCTCTGATTTATGACTCTTCATTCAAGGTCCATATTTCTAACCAGGGAATGGTCAGAAACCCTGGAAACCAAAATTAACAGTTTTTGGTCCATTGTTAAAGGAGGTCATAAAAAGGTGCGGAATCGAAAAATAAACAGCTAAATCGATATACAAAAAAAGTTAAAACCCTTTAAAGTTTCATAAAAGTTTTGTTGCTTGTGAAATAGCCATGGTAAAAACTCTTTTAAGACTCTTAACAACGAGTCGTGGCCTAGTGGATAGTGAGCGGGGCTGAAAATTTTTGGGCGCGAGTTCGATACCCCTTCGGTACAAATTTTTCCCTTTTTGTATAAGTGCATTTTCGAATGTTTAAAGAACATCATTTGCTTTTCTAGCGTTATCAGAAAGATAATGCACTTTGCCGACGGAACCATTCTTTAAATTAAAATTATCCGAATGTGTGCATATATACATATGTACATATGTATATATTCTTGTTTTTTTTAAAATTTAAACCTTTTAAGAAAAAGTAAAAAAAAAGTTCAACATTTATCAATATATGTGATGTTGTTTATCTGGAGGTCCTTGTGGACTGGCAGAATGCGCTTCACTTCAGCGTGCGTGATTCTTCTAGAGAGTCGAGGAGTCTAGGAGTGCAGGAATGGGTCCTGGAAGACGCAGACTGCACAAGTCGCTAGATCTTCTTCTCGGCAGTAAATTCCAGTGTTCGCGGATTTTCGAATCCACTCTGATCTGCGTTACACACATCAGAGAAAGTACGATTTCATTGCCTCATTGAATTCTTTGCCGAAATCGTCCACCTTTCGCACCAATCCGGGACCGTCAATGGTGATTTTCTTTGGCGTGACTCTTGTGAGTCTACGACCAACGATAGACTTTTTTTCAGCGGGAAATCCAGGATGAACACCATTTGTAGATCTGCTTCCCTCGTCCTCCTTCATCTCCGTGCGAAGACTGTGCACTGCTGGCATCCATCGTGAGCGCAAAGTACAACAGCCCTCTCTGCATGTATCCACTTTTGCCTAACAGAAGTGCACACATGTGGATAGATGTTGAAGATTTTCGACTTTTTTTTGTTCCATACATTTTTAAACTCTGAATTGAAAAAAACACATCAAAGAATACATACATGCATACATACATACATACAAATATGCATACATTCGGATAATTTAAATTTAAAGAATGGTTAAGTTGAGAAGAGTTGCATTGGCAAAGTGCATTATATTTCTGATAACGCCAGAAAAGCAAAAGATGTTCTGTAAACATTCGAAAATGCACTTATACAAAAAGGGAAAAAAGTTGTACCGAAGGAGTATCGAACTCACGCCCAAAAATTTTCAGCCCCGCTCACTATCCACTAGGCCACGACTCGTTGTTAAGAGTCTTAAAACAGTTTTTAACATCGCTATTTCACAAGCAGCAAAACTTTTATGAAACTTTAAAGGGTTTTAACTTTTTTTGTATATCGATTCAGCTGTTTATTTTTCGATTCCGCATCTTTTTATGACCTCCTTTAACGATGGACCAAAAATTATTAATTTTGGTTTCCAGGGTTTCTGACCATTCCCTGGTAAGGAATGAGATGCCTCCGGCTTGGCGGAGAAAAGAATATCTTCATCAAGAACAGAAAAAGAATGCGCCTTTCCGATGAAGAGATGCCTGTTTTTTCGCTCTCACATTCACGCTTGAACTGCTGCAAATTCTGATTCGCGGCCACGCGATTGAAAATAAATCGTTGCTTACTCTCTTATTATTTGCATATTTATTTTACCTTGACTTTTTGTTTCTCATTCGTACAATGTCCTTTTTCTTCCACTCCCTCTCGCTCTCTTGCTCTCTCTCGCTGAATCCTAGCTATTACCCACACATTCAATGTATAAATCAGCACATGTCACTCGTGGGCCGTTCTAAAGAGAAAACGACAGTGAACGAGATGTTCCGGTCTTGTTTGTTGTCGATTTCAACACAGTTCTTGTGAAAGAGAGCGACAGAGAAAGAGAGTCAACCATTCAGAGAAAATGAGAGAATGCGATACGACTGTTCGCATTAGAGAGAAAATGGCCTTCTCGTGCTCCTCCATCCAGCCGTTGTCAGCACCGAAAAGAGAGAGAATAGCTATCATCTGACACTTTCTTAAGAACACGCTATGCATCTCTTCTTCATTCCTGATATAAAGCATCTCCACTTCATTCAAATGTCTCATATTTCTTCCTTTTTTGAAGAATTTGAATAGTATGTCTAATGGTAAGGTTCATTTGTCTAAAGTCTGTTGATTATATGAGCGTTAAGTGAAGTTGACAAGTAGAAAAATTACTTCCTTAAAATTTATGAACGAATGTAACACGGAATGTTGACGACGCATCATGCGCTTGCCTCTTTCAAAAAAAAGAAATGGAGTTATGTTTTTGAATAGCTCTCGTTTTTTTGTACATTTCGTTCTTAAAATATGCATCTGAACGTAGGCATGCATTCATGGTCTTTTGGTCAAAGAGTAAATATGTATATCTGCCCATCTTCCTGTGAATGTCTTTTAATGATCTCTCTTTGCCCTTTATTACTTTCTCTCTCTCTCTCTCACTTTCTCATTCATCCCTCACTCCTTCTCTCTCTCTATCTCTCTCTCTCTCTCTCTCTCTCTCTCTCTCGTAGACTACCCATATTTGTCTCGGATTACGAACCCACTCACTGAAATGTATGCATATTGCTCCTCTTTAGCCCTTGCCATTCTCGACTGTTCCACTTTTTACCCTTTCTTCTTCTCTCCACATCTCAAGCCCCCTTCCCCTAAATCTCATTTTCCTTCTTTCCTCAGAACAGTTTGGATTAATTATACATTCCGCTTTCGAGTGCAATCTTATTATTTCAATGCAGTTACTAGCACACGAAGCGAGTTTCAATGCATTGCTCGGGAAACTGAGCCTAAAAGAGACCAATCTCTGCTTGATATTCGCACGGATGAGAGATCTTCGGTCTTGGCTGCCTCCAAGTGCATCTACAAGGGATACTAAGTGGAGCTGTAAGGCAGCGATCAAGCGGAAGTTATGAGGAAACGGGCTTTTAATCATTGTCCTGGTCCAGACGTGCGTGCTTGAGGAATGATTGTTTTCGTGTCATTTGAAGCCACCTCGGCCAGAAATAGACGGGCGACTTTCTTTGTAGACATGGGGATCATTCCCTTATCAGTCTTTCCTCTTTCTCGCTATTCTCACTATAATAAATCTGAAATAGGTTGCTCAAAAATAGCTATCTTGAAGCAATCTTATTTTCTTAAACCCATGTTTTCCAACATGTTACTATTTGTAAAATAAGCTGTTTTCCTCTCCAAATCAAATGAAAGAAATAATTTTGTTATTCCTCACCATCAGCTTATTTTTGTGGAATTTCCTGCTGAATCCTTGCACGTGTTTTCTTCAGTTCTAGACTGTGAATAGGTTGTCTTTCTTCTTCACTCTTTGCCTACCCTTTCGACTACTAATTCAGCATTGCAGCCATTCCCCAGCCATGCCAATGGCATCATTAGCATGCCTTGCAAGCGTGTTGGAGTCCTCTCTCTCTCTATCTCTCCCTCTCTATCTCTCTCTCTCTCGTTCTCTCTCTCTCAGTCTCGTTCTCTCCCTCATCATTCTCTCTTGCTCGCTCCCTTGCTCTCTCTCTACGCATTACGAAAATACCCTTCTTTTCTTCTGAAGGACTCTGCCTCTCTTTCTATTCGTGTAACTTTGCTCCCTTGTTTTTCTAAAATTACTCTTATTTTATCCTTGCTTCTTTCGACATTGCTAACAGGATGGCTAGAGATATTGCAAGCAAGAAATATTAATTCACATTGTATTCATTTTCAATTTTTCAATATATCTTAATTATATCTTAATCAACATCTTTTCGTCAACATATATATGTATCATGATCACATTTGACTGTAGCTCCTTTTACACTGATGCAAGCCTTCAGACGGCCTGGAACTGAGACGATCGTGGCACGCCGGAAGTGTCGCTGATTTCGTCCCAGGCACGAGGAATAACTCGCTTTAAGTCCGTATTGGGTCAAGAGTAGGCCTTATCCTGCAGGACTAACCAGATGGACCAGACGGACCGGATAGAGCCACAGGCGATGTTTTCCTTGCTGATGCCGAGCCCAGAAGCCATCCTTCTGAAGTAGCGGCTCGACTCCGCTCTCGAGCGGCCCGGGGAAATAAACTCTGATCTTCTTCACTTTGCCGGATGGCGACGATTACCCGCAGTGTAGCTTGAGTTTGACGGTTCGCACGGGAATGAGCACGTTGTCGACCATTCAAGGGTATTGATGGGAACACTCCCTGTCTATCTTCTACACTTTCTTACTCCCATTGTGACAATGAGATAATTAAGGAGAAACATTTGCTGTCAAACTTTTTAGACATTTTGTTTTCTAAACATGTCGCTCACTCACCAATATTTATGAAGTATCTCCTCAATTCTGCCTAGCTGGATCTCAACTTCTTTTCAAAGCTCGCGTACTCATTCACGGATGAAAATAGCCCCTTTTGCAGATCTCATACATGGCACCAAAAGTGAGGTGAGAAGGGAGCTCAAAGTTTGCTGTTGCGAAGGTGGTCGTGAATGCCATAGTGACCACTTTCTTTCCTTGCCTTTCCCTCTTTCTCTTCCTGTCTCTGCCTCTCACTTACTCTGACACAACCCCATGGATGGCCCTTAAATTGAATGCTCTCCACCATTCTAGGAATTCTGATAACTATGTATGTAGGTAGAAGAAAATCTGCATTTTACATTGTAAATTCCATGCTCTGCTTTTTGATATACTTTATAGTTGCCAAGACGCTTTCGGAGTCTAAACGAATTGCACACTAACCACAGAACCGTTTGTTAGAGAGTTCAAAGAGGGCAACTAGAGAAGCAGTTCCGGGAACCTTTGCACAGAATTTGGGTTGCCATAACAGAATGTAAAAATATTTTCTACTTTATTAACACGGCGAGACGCGTATTTTAACGTCCTGCTTATAATTTCAAGCTTCATATTTTATTAGTTGTTTCCTTACAATTGTGACCCACAAACCCTTAACATTGCCAAATTCCTCCTGATGCCATGCACTTACATATGCATATATGTATGTATGTATGTATGTAGATACGTACAAACTTGAAAGACCTCGCATGTTAAATATCAACATTGTTATGCCATTGCTTTCGGATTCTGCTGTCAGGGTGCTTTCAGAGAGTATTCGTCCATTCCTAATTTCTTTCGTGTGGCCACTCCAAGATATAAAAAAGGACGAAAATGACTTGAGCCCTTTTCCTTCATCCAAGACTCATAACCTTCAGTCAAGCAGAAAGGAGACCCGCGGGAAACTTCAACGAAATCTCCCGAGGACGCCAAATGCAAACAACAATCCGCGTGTACTTTAGCTGTCATCACCGAGTGTAAACTTTCTTTTCCCTGCATATCTTCTCTTTCGAAAAAATAAGAAATTTGTCATGTTTATTGGATGTGCTCTCTGTTTTTTCTCATGTTTTCTCTCTCCTCGAATCGCTTCACTTCCCCTATTCCGTGTAAGAGTAAATATGTAGGACCAAAAGGCTGAGAGAAAATAAAAAAAGAAGTTGAAGGAAAAGGTATGAAGTATTGAGAAAGAGAGTAAGACGGAGCGAGCTTGAACTTTTTTTTCAATTTCTGGCTCCGCCGTGAAGTTACTTTGCATATCTTTCATGAAGAAGCACAACGATCATTTCTTGCTCTATTTCCAGAATTGGCCTCCCGTCTTCGCGGTTTTTCTCAGAGTGAAGAAAATTGCATATGGTGAAGTGGAGGAAGACCACTTCTTGATCTTGTCAAATCCCTTGAACGATGGCCGAAGTATGAGGGAAGCATGGAGAATGCGGCCACTTCGTTCGTCCCGCTTTTCCCCAACTTGGTTAGGTTTCGCCCTATTTTTTCATAAATTGTTTATTGAACATTTCGTTTACCTTCACACTATTTATCTGTATATTTGTCGGCATATTTTTAGTTGGTATGGTCATTTTGAGAATCTTGGAGACTTCTCCTTCTCCCTTGCTCAGGAGTCCTGCGAAGCAGAATGCACAAGTATTGTCTCATCGTGCATCCTCGTGGCCTCTGGCATGCTGGCCGTTCCCATGGCTGGTGACGTCATCGAGGGGCCGGCCGCCGACCGAATTGGCCTCGTCTGCCAGATTGACATGCGTCGCTTCGTCATTGTCATCGTCGCAGCTATTGCCGTTGGTATGACGCGTTCTTTTTATGGGAAAAGATTTATGCTATATAACTAAATGTGTATATATATATATATATATATTTTGTTGTAAATAGTTTCCAATTTTCCTTAATTACCAATTGAATGAGGATTCGCAGGCATCTGCCTGCCCCTCGTGGTCATCTCCGCTTGTATCACCAAGTGTTACCGTCGAACGCGAAGAAGATTCTTCCACTCCGAAGCAGCCATCGACTCGGAGGAGATGCGTCATCTCAAAGCCACGTCGGGCAAGCTCAATTGTTAGAAAAAATCTCTTTTTTAATACATCAGCATGTAAAGAAATATCTGGCTGATCACACTCATGATTTCCTCCTTCAGCAACCATAACTGAGTCGGAGATATCTGGACCCAAACGGAGCACAATCTCAAATGGAGATAGATATCTCAAGGTTTGAATCTCGTTCCTACTGTTTACAGTTTTGTTTGAAGATGTTATTGTAAAGCTAATTGTAATTTAAAATAATACACCATATTTTGAAGAAAGAACAGAAAACATCTTGCAGGCGACACGACATCTTCATTAGAAACCGGCACATTGTGCCAGTCTGCTTTGAAAACTCTTGCCAATCATCTATGCTTAATCTTCATATCACTGAAATTACTGTGTGACACCTCTTCAGAAAAACCAGATCGCATAATATTAATGTCATTCTAATTGTTAGCTACAATTTCATTCGTTATGAATTATCTTTGAAATTATACGGATTAAAATAAATTGTATAGCGTATGCTTGTAGTTGCTTTTTACTTATTTTATATGTCCTTAATGATTTTAATTTGACCATTATTCTATATAAATAAATTTAAATATTTATAAAGACTTCTAATTATGTACATTTTTTTTCTTAAAGGTAAGCAACTGATACGTTATCTATTCATAAATGATAATATTTATTTTGCTTGCAAGTTATGTCATATGATCTCTCTTTCTCTCGTTTACACCATTAACGAATGCTCTGTGAATTTAGCCAGAAGGGAACATGCAAGCGTTCCTTCAGCACTCTTAATATTTAAAGATTTAAAACGCTTTGTTCAATCTACCTCATTACACTCTATTGAAATATCTGCTTACTTCAACTCGAGAATCACAGAAAACAATCAACGCTATCAATCTAGCAGTTGTACGCTTTCTATGCTTTTGTTGTGCTTTTCAGCATTCTGATATTTAATCAGCAAGCACTCGAAGATTTCTTCTTGCCAATTGCGCAGCTAGTGATCAATGCTCAAGAGCATCATGTCATTTCATTTATGGAGAGACATTCTGCCACTTACTGACAATGTTCGTTCAGAAATACATAGATGTGTACGTTTTTCAAGATTCAGATCGTGTTCAATAAGTCCACGGTCTCCACCTGATGACTTTTACAATTCTCATGGTCAGTATTCTAAAACTTCGCCAGTCGGAGAAGCACGGCACTCATACAAGAGAAGACAGCATACTCCGCGTACATTTTTTATATATAATTGTTTCGCCGATTTCTCCTAAAACCTTATCGCTTGTTGCTATTTCTTCTCGTAACACATTTTTTTTAAATAAAATTTCATTTGATAGTTAATATAATAGAATCTAGCTGTACCTTTTCCATTCTTCTCTTCCCCTCTGCGTGCCCTAGAGTATTCCTTGAATCGACCAAAAAGATTATTCAGTTCCATTATTCAAACTACCTGAATAAAATGAAAATTTTAACTTTACGGACTGAAGTTGTACCGCTTAAATTTTCGGTGGTAATATGTTTATATGAAAATTGGGTTACTCACAAATTACTTCAGATTTTCTAGAGTCGAGTGTACACGACTCTTTTGCAGCGGAACGATCATAAATGTTTCGGTTTTAAAACTTTACCCTTTCCTTGTTCTGATAAAGTGTTGAATTCTCACCATGTCACTTTTCTCTACTGGTAACAATGAAGAGTAAATCAAGGGCACAGAGGGACAAGAAAGAGCATACAAACCATGGAGAGTTGCAGAGCTACAGAGATCGTGACAGGGGCGACCGTTGATCTCAAATCAGGGTCATGCGACTGTTTGGCCGGCCTCCGCTGAATAGACTTTTGTTTGAACAGAGAGATAAGAGAGCGGGAGAAATAGCAGCGGAAAGTGAGAGAGTAGACGAGCGAGAGAGATTAAGATAAATAGAAAGAATTGTGCCAGCGAGTGTTTCGAAGCCAGTTAAAAATCACAGGACGAGAAGCGGTAGATGGTCAAGTATCAGGCATTGGGCAAACATTGGCAAAACCAAAGGAACGATTGTGGAATTGGTCTTCCACGCCTAAACCAAGCAGAAGTAGTATATCATCTCTTCTTTCTTCTTTCCTTTATAGAATATTATGGATGGTACAAAGAGCACAAGGAAGGAGACAAGTGGGTGTAGTGGAAATTCACACCATTCTGAAATATCAAGATTCTGAAGATATATGTATGTACATACATATGCTCATAAACTGATAGGTGTAAGAGTGTCGAGCAAGGCATACTGTCATCTCAACTCGGCGCATTTTGCGATCTTCCTTTTCGCCCTCTCTAGCTCTCTGGCTTTCTTTCACTCTCTTCATCTCTCGTGGCTCTCGACTTTTGTGCCACGCAGTCCCATGCAACACCTGGTCACGTTCCATTTTCAGCTGACCGCCTCTCGAATGAATGCAGTGAGATGAGGTGAGGAAGGTGAGGATGAAACAGGGGTGGGAAAGAGGGAGTGAGAGAAAGTGATCGAGAGACGGAGAGGGAGAATAGTCAGAGCGATTAGACGAGATATTGAGAAAGATGGAGCTAGAGAGAGAAAGAGATGTAGAGATGGACAGATGAAGAGCAAATCAGGCACGGACAGAGAGATGCGGCGTCGCAGATGCGGTAGAGATCGAAGGAGTGGCATGGTTCATGGACACTAGAGAAGAGAGTATGGCTGAATAAAGTACAACAAGAACAACGGACAGAGAAAGAAAGAGAGAGAGAGAGGGTGAGAGATATAGACAGTTAGAGAAAGAGTGGAGGGAAGCAGGTTTGGTGAGAGATATCGTGAGAAGCAAGGAAGAGGACAAATGACAATGCGACACTGTGAAATTGGGCTGACCAGAGCGACTACTCAATCGGCAGGAGGAACTTGTGACACCAGCACTTCCCATTCATTACTTGCTCAGCCTTCCTTCCACGAAACACTTCATTCGTCAGAGTAACTGCCTTACTTAACGACCTTTTTGTTGAGCTTCTCGAGATACTAGATATATATTTATATCTTTTGAACACTGTAACCGATATATTCCGTGTGTCCTTTTATTTGTCATATTTAAATTAGATTTTAATATATTAAAAATAAATAAAATCCAGTTTTGTTAATGTACCAGACAGACTGACATGCTTTTTTGTATATTTAATTTTAGATGCAGGTCGTTAAAGCTTTTACTGTCGGCTACCACGCGCTTTTCTTGGCGCTCATAAATACAATTTTCCCTGCTTTGCTTGCTTTTTTACCGTTCACAGGAACGAGTGCACTAGAACACAGAGAATACTGAACACTTCTTGTTAGAATTTTTTTAATGTATCCGCTAATACGGAACAAACTATTTTACATCCTAAAACAGAAGATAATTGCGTTTGTGTTTGGGTAAGTAAGACAGAGGGTGACTGCGAGTGGCGAAAAGTGAAAAAGAGAATACGAGAGGGCGTGAGAGAGAAAGAAAGAGAGAGAGGGAGGGAGAGATACTAAAATGGAGTGGAAACTGTCCAGTAACCCATTCCATTTAGGCCATCGCCGGCAGGGGGTGTGAGGAATTCCTTCGTGTCTGCTGGCTACTACTCTTGTAGAGATACGAACTTGTTCGGCGGATGGTAGTCTTCGATAATGTGAGAGTGAGGAGAGAGAGAAGAAATTCAGAGAGGATGACAGAGAAACAGAGAGAGAATAAGCAGAAGAGAGAGAGAGAGAGAGAGAGAGAGAGAGAGAGAGAAAGAGAGAGAGAGAGAGTGCTACACGAGTGATAATGTAGATCGGCAGTGTCTCATAGCAACACTTTCAAACGGATTCTTATCTCTTCATAGTTCTCGCCAATCTCATCATTCTGTCTCTGGTTGAATCTTGCCTTCTCCCTCTCTCTCTCTCTCTCTCTCTCTCTCTCTTCCTTTCTATCTACCTTTCTATCCCTCTCCACAATACCTACTTCCTTTTCTCGCTGTCCGTTCTCTGTGTTCCAAGTTCTCTTCAAGAATCACTCACAATCAGTCGCGCTGGGAGGTCATGTGGTGTATTCATCTGACGCAAGCGAAGACCAGATCTTATGGTTAGAATATTTAGAGCCAATGAAACCACTGGAGATGACAACCGCTCACCGAGCAGGGAATAAGCAAAAATGTGGAGTGAAAGACCATTCAATCAGGCATCGAAGAGAGAGAATGCGAGAGACAGGGCCGAGAATGAGAAACAGAAATTCAGAGAAAGTGGAAGTGGAGAGGAGAAACTAAACCGCACAATAATTCCACCGTTTACCTTGCAATGATCCGCTTTCAACCCAAACTCTCGCTTCCATTCTTCTGCCATTTCCTCTCACTCTAGTAAGAGAACACGCGTTCCGGACCGAAGTCCACACAGACGGAAGAATGTGTGAGAGAGAGACGAAGAGAGGGAACGAGAGAGGAAAAGACTGTGAGACAGAGAGAGGACGAGAGAGAGAGGAAGTGGAAGAACGAAGAGAGTGAGAGAAGAGAAATAGAGATGGTGAGAGGGAGAGATGGAGAAGGAGAGAGAGAAAGAGAGAGCAAGGAAGTCAGAAAGACCAAGAGGGAGACATATTATACAGGTAGTAGTGAACAACATGGCCTTGGCCATTGTTCGAGGAAAGCAGCCACTCACACGCATGGCATGCTGTTTTGACAGTGCAAAAAGAGCCACTCCTCTCATCTTTCACTCTCGTTCTTACTGGCTTTCACTTTCATCTCTACATTACTCTCTCTTATCTCTCTCTCTCTCTTTCTCTCTCTCTCTCTTTCTCTCTCATTGCTGACGCAGTAAAATCCTCCCCAATACCATTTATTCTACTTTTCTCTACCAAAATATGATTGGCACTGAATGGTTTCTCCTTGTTCCCGAAGTGCGGAATGAAAAGTGAAGGACACGGAAAGAGAAGACAGCGCGTGTCTAACTGTAATGTTGCACTTGTGGAATAAGAGGAGAAGAGACAGTAGCAGAAGGGCAGTTTCATTGGTTCAGTAAGTCGCTTGACCGTGATAAGCGGAAAGGGCTAGGGGAAGAGAATTGATTCGTTAACTTTGAGATAATGAAGGAGGAAGAAAGCTGTCTTTCTCTCTTTCTCTCTCCCTTTTTGCTGTTTCTTGATCTTCAACGGAAGAAGAAGTTTCCTGACTAACTTTCTCTATGTCTTTCATGAAAAGCAGAAGCCATTTTCATGTTCGATCTGTGTTTTAACGCGAGGAATGTTCCGTTTTGATTTTGCAAAAGATCTTTCCGAATAATAAGCTCCACTAATCCAAGAACGTTTGGACATTTTGAATCAGCAGCCCGAGGCCAGGTGAAAACAAATAAAGATTTCCTGCAACAAGCAGCCATTCGTTTGGAGTAATCTGTTTTTGTCAACTGGAACATGGAAAACAAGTAGTCTTTTTTCAATGGCTCCATCGTCACCGGTTTTGTTCTGCTTTGCCTGACTGCTGCGCATGAATAGATCAGCTTGAATGATCTGTTCACGGATTATTACGGTATTTTTGCATTTTTTTCAAAGATTGATGAATTTTTGATCCACTTTTTGCTCTTAGGCGATATTCATTTTGAATGAAAGCAACGAACAGATTGACCATCTTTATTCCAATTCAAGCTCGTGAAATTCGCCCTAATTCATAATGAACTCGTCCATTTGTACAGATACTTTAGCCGTGTTCTTCATTCCATGTCTTGTAGTGGCTAATTGAAATGCCTTGAAAGGTGTGCTTGGTGTTTGCAAGGCGAAGTCAATCAGGACATGAGAGAGAAGAGAAGAGGAGAGAGAGAGAGAGAGAGAGAGAGATAGAGAGAGAGAGAAATAGTGAGGGGCAGTGGAGAACGACAGGGAGCAGGAGAGAGAGGAAGAGAGTATGAGAGAGAGAAGGGTCGAAAGAGCGAGCGAGAGAGAGAGAGAGAGAGAAAGAGAGATAAAGCGAACATGTCGAATGAGCTGTTCGGCCTAGATCTTGACCATTGCCTGCTGGTTTTTCGTTCCCCTCCCAATTTAGCACTCTCTCTACCCCTGTCTATTTCTCTAGCACTCTCTCTTTCTCTCATTCTCTGACTTCTTTCTTCGGTTTGCTTCTCACTCTCCCATGTTCCTATCTTTCAACTGTAGAATGCGCAGTCTCCGAAAACATTACTGCTAGAAGGGGAGTCACCGACAAGAGTTGGTTGCCTGTTGCTTTTCCTTCTCTTCGTCTCGTATGATCATTTGCTCTATCTCCCTCTCTCTCTTTCTCTCTTTCCCTCTCCCTCTCTCTCTCTCTCTCTCTCTCTTTCTCTTACTCCAGTTCGCAAGCTTGGGTTGTAGAGGAGCAGCCGCTCCCTCTCTGTTGGAACACTATTGTAAGTGGGCGCAACACCAGTAGGGCCCCATTCCACGGCTCTCCCGGATCAGGCGTTCCTTCCTTTTTGGCTCTCTTCTATTTTACTTGTTATTCCATTTCTTTCTCTGTCTCATCCAACTTTCTCTCCCTCCTCCTGCAATCCGCAACGGCCTGGATAGCCTAAGGGTTGCCTCGTTTGTAGCCCCTTTTCTTTTCTGCTCAGTTGCTCATCCAGTCGGAGATCGCCTCCGTTCGCAGCCTCTTTTTCTCTCTTTAAGCGGGAAGGTCTCCGTGATTGTGTGCATGCAGCGTGTACTGTAATGTTGCGGGGGGAGGGGGGGAGGGAGTTGCACTCTTCCTCGCCTGCTGATGAGACAGTGCGTGCACTTGAGAGAGCGCGGGCGACGAGACGAACCGAGAGGGCGTTCGCACTTTTCGCGCCTGACTAAGAATACTGTAGCCATGCGGAACGGAGACTGTTATGAAACTGTCACGGCGGATTCGGCTTATCGGCATTCGCAATGAGTGACAATCCATTTTCGCATTAAAATTGCACAGGTCATTAAATATCATCCAATTTCTATTTCTATCGAAGAATCTCATGGAATTATTTTGGCAATTCTTACCGGATTTGCATGTCTTTGCACCGTCATTTGATGCTTTATTGCTTTCTGAAGATACCCTTTGATTTCGTTATTTTCTCAACTGGACAGTTGCCCCAATCGCTCTCGTGCTTCTCATGCGTCTATCATTTTTCAGACGATTTCTTCTTCTTCCTTCTTGCCTGGAGGAGTTTTGAATCGGAGTCTTTTGTGACTCGTTTTTTTTTGTTCTCTTGGTCTGTCATCACGAGACGTTCCGAACGGGCAGACAAGTCGTTGAAGAGAGAGAGAGAGAGAGAGAGAGAGAGAGAGAGGAAGAGAGAGAGAGAGAGAGGAAGCGAGGAGATAAAGAGAAAGGGAAGAATCGGGAACGAGGGAGAATGGCGAGAATAAATAGGTGCAAGCGTTTTCAGCAGTTTCGTTTCGCGTTTGGAATGAAGTGCGAGAAAGAATGGGTATACTAGAGCAAAAGGGAAAGAGAAAGAGAGAGAAAGTCAAAGAGGAAATGAAGAGGAACTTTTTTCTGCCAACTGCAGAAGAACACAGCTCGGGACAGGTAGTGAAAGTAAACGAAGGTAAAGTAGGACGGTAACAACGACACAGGGATTGCTTGATCGGTGAGAGAGTGAAGAGAGAGAGAGAGAGAGAGATAGAGAGAGAGAGAGATAGAGAGCGAGAGACCCATACGGGAATGTGCTCCTCACGAACGCTGCCTGACACACAACAGACACTCCGCATGGCCGGTCCGGTTGGCGGCTTCCATTCTCGAGTACACGCAAAGTGGAGTGGAGGGAACGCTTCTTGATATCTTAGGAAATCACTCGTTTTAAATGCTCATTTCATTTTCTCAAAACTTCTTTTGATACACTGATTCAAATGATGTGAAATTATAGCTTTCGCGGTTTCATGACAAGGCATCAAGAAGCTATGAAGCTTATCTGGTAGATCACATGATTGAGAATGCTTCGCTTACGACATCAGTTATCAGTCGAGTATACAAGGGAGAGAGAAGGAGAAGGGGAGAGAGAGAAAGAGAGATTAGAGAGAGAGAGAGGGAGAGAGAGAAAGAGAGAAAGGGAGAGAGGGAGAGAAGGTCTCACCACTCCTTTCCACTCCTCGAGGTGCCTGGTGGCGATGCGAGTCGAGCAATTTCCTCGTAGCAAAGGAGCACAGTTTGTGGTATGGTCGGGGATGGAAGAGGCGTTTGCAAAAATATTTGAGCACCCGGTGTGTCATCGGCGCGAACGCACACATTGAAAAGGAGAGAGAGAGAAAGAGGGAGAGAGAAAGAGATAAATAGACAGAGAGAGAGAGACAGGGACAAAGAGTGAGCGAGACAAAGCCACAGAAAAGTCGTACCTGTTCACTTCAAGCAGGCGTTCGATGCTGATCCTCTCACTGCCACTTGCCATTCAAGCTTGAAAAGCTGTGACTTTGTTCATATTTTTAATCTGCCCTTTCAATTCGAATTTCCTATTTGAGGATGCGTTGAAATGATTTTGATCACCTTCGAATGGTAATCAAACCAGATATTTTTTGTGTCAAGACATTAACAAGTGATGAATAGAAAAAGTGAAGGAAACTTCTTCTTTCAAAATTCTCTATAGATGGAAACAGTTCTAGGGATGCCAGCAATTTCTTATCATGGAATAGCATTGATGCTTGCAAACTCAGTACGGAACTCTTCGACTATTCTTTCTTTGTTGTCTTTGGACTGATCGCTTGCTTTGCAGATGCATTTCGTGTGCAATTCGAGAAGTGAACTGCTTCCTTTGTCTTCTGCGCCATTCATTCATTGTTCTTTCTGATTATTTGTTCCCCGATTCTTTATGCAATCGTTCCTGTCCCCTAGTGCCGTATACGAATTATATTCGGAGGGTCAATTTCCTAAAGGCAAATGAAAAAATATAAAAAGGCTTTCAGTTACTTATGAAATTATGCACATGTTTTCTTACAGTAACCCTATTTATTGCTAATGATAGAAAAAAAATTAATCCAATTCTATATCATTAGCTATAAAAGCGGATACAAAATTTAGTATCTGCTAAACTACAGAAATTGAAGCAGAAAATGAGTGGGAGCCTGATAGACGCTGAGAGTGCGGAATACAACTGTCAGTACTGTTCAATTGTAGGAAATATCATAGAAAGAGAAACGAAAAATAGAATGCCACGATTGGTTCTATGATTCTTTTTCTTAATTCTTCTGACGATATCCCGCAACCACAGTCTAATTTTGATTGTTCGTTTGATATTTTTTCCATCTCTTCATTGCGTGTCTCAATAATTAATTTAGCTATGGCTCAAATAATTAAACTGTGTGTACATACATACATAGATGGGCCTTTCTGTCTTACTTTACTCCTCTTCTCTCTCTCTCCCTCTCTCTTTCTCTCTTTTCTTGTCTCTAGTCTCTCTTTCTCTAACAATTTACTCTCTCGCTCTCTTGCAGCTGCTCCTTGTTTTCTGCGACTGCGTACCGTTTAGTGCAATGTAAATAAACATGGCGATCAGCAGAGGAACGGTTACGAGCTGTGCGGGCTTTGCGCCATATTTTTTCCTTTCCCCGTCTGCCACTCTTCGTGCTGAAATTTCATTCTTTCACTCTTTCTTGTTCAGCCTCTCTTTCTCTTGTTCGTTATGCCTCCATGCTCGTCTCTTCCTCTCTGTCGCTTCCTCCGTCGCCATACTATCTTTCTTTCCTACAACGTCGCGCAACATCCAGACTCGGAGGCTGTTCAGAAGTGAATGAAGAATAAAAGCGTTCTGGGAGCTTGTTTTTTTCTCGGTCCCTCATTGTCTATGAAGGATTTTCTTCTCTGACTCTCTTTATTTCGCCCTCAATATGTTTCTCGCCCATTTCTCTCAGAACTCCCTCACTTTCTCTAGCTCTCTATCTTTTCATCTCTCTCTCTTTCTCTCTCTCTCTTTCGGTCTCTGATTTGATCTCTACAAGGCAGCAACCGTTCAGATCAGACATAGCAGCCTCGGTTGTTAGTTAGAACGCATCTAAACCTCCCTATCTTGCGCTTTGTGTATAATCCATTCGTTTTCCTTGTTTGCTTCTCTTTCTCTCTTCTGTCTGTCTCTCTTAACTCTCGTTTTCATCCTTGGTTTCTCTTTCTCTTTATCTCTCTCCCTCTCTTTCTCTCCTTCACTCTTTTTGTTTAGTTTTGTAGAGAAACCAGTTGCTTGTGTCTAGTTGTAGAAAGGAACGCAATCATTTCGAGAGCGGAAGAATCAGTGAACGGGTAGAACTGTAAAATAGACAAAGCGATATCCGGCGTGGATGAAATGGTGTGTTAGAGGAGTAAAAACAGTGAGTAGCAGCAGTGCTGGTAATCTATGAAATACATATATATGTATGTTTCTTCAATGCGAGACTGCTCGTTAGCATTCCAAATGTTTGTATCATTTGGAAGTTCATTTCCCTTATGTCTATCTATACGGGGAGGGATCTCAGCAAGTGCACTAGAGTATACAGTAGCGAATGGTGTTTGAACTGTCGAAGCTGCTCTAGTACACTTTTCTGATTTGCCAGAATATTCCTAATTTCCATTCTGAAAAAGCCATATGTACAGGCATTTAATGGCACAAACTAGTAGCCCATTTTCAACAGACAAGACGCCTTTTATAACACTCATTGTAGCCATTCCTGGATCTTGGATCGGTTGAACGAGAGAAGAAATTCTTTCTTTATCTTTTGATAGCCATAACAAGTTACAGTTGTGCTTGTTCTGCAGAACAACGGATATTCATTTATTCTCTCATTCATCACGTCCCAAGGCTCATTCCATTTCAGATGTATCGCGATCGTCTCCTTGTTCTTCTCTCGGAGCATTAACTTTTCTCAGTTGAACAAAATCGGTCACTCTCTGTACATTTCATCTCTTATCACTCTCGTCAATGAGTTTACTTTGTTGCGCATGGATTCTAGTCGCATCTTCGTCGGTGTAATCTCACAATCAGCCTCTCCTCCACTCTTGCCTCGGGCTAGCTGACAGGATTGTTATGATGGACGGCGTCATCCCATGTTCCTGAGATCTTCAAGGAACACCAAAATATATTTGATGATGATGAGCATTTCGGTTGAATACAACCATGCTGTCCTTCTTCCATCAATCGTCAAAATTAGTGATGGTGATCACGTTGATGCACTCACTGCTGAACGACAATGAGCCATTTGATGGTTATTTCTGTATTCCACTTCTGTAATACGTCTGTTAATGTTGTGGTATGCGCTGGCTGCAACCGAATCGCCTGCTCCGAACTGGTTTGCCTGACTTTGCTTTCAAGCTGATGGAAGTGAAAGGTGCGAGAACGACGAAGAAAAAAAAAGAAGAGAGAGGAGTGCATCCATGATTCAAAAAAGTAATTGGAATACGATGGCAAGACTACTCAAGAGACTGAAGTACAGGGTATTCTTGAGTGACCGAGAGAGAATAATGTGTCCTCCTTAATAGCATCTGATTATGAGTACTCGAAAAGTAATCATGCTCTAGAATTAATTAGAGAAATTCTCCGTCAAATAACCAGACTTGTTAGCCCATAAAATGTCATTTATACCTTGATTTACTTGTGCACATGTCTTTTTGGTGGAATGCTGATTGTGAGAATGCTAAACCGAGTCGAGAAAAAGAGATGAAGAGTATCTATTTCTTCTGGATGAGAGAGAGATTAAGATAGAGAAGGTAAAGGTGCTTCTTTTGTAACTGCGAGTTCCCCTTTTCTCTGGTCTATAGATAACAGTCTTCCTCAGAGCAAAAAAGGGCGCGGCATAATCTGCACATTTATCTGAAGCAGGGTGTGAATTACCATTGGCTATGCCTTGTGAAGGATAAAGGGAGAGAGAGAATGTGACCGAGTGAGACCGAAAGGGGTAGGAGTGCGCAGAGAGTGAGAGACAAAATGGTCTTTAGAGAACGAGCAAGAAGTGGAAGAACAAAATCAAATGATGGAATATCCCTGGCGAGACATGAACTACAGTACAATGTGAATAAAAATGCACGTGCTTGTTTTCATCTTCATAACTCTCACTTTCTCCCTTTCTTTCTCTTTCTCTCTCTCTCTCTCTCTCTCTCTCTCTCGCCACCACTCTCTCGCTCTCATGCCTGCACTCTCTCTCTCCAGCTGTCTCTTAAAAAGTAACGCCCTGTGTGGGCGGCTTGAAGCAGATAATAGGCGTCTTCTTCTTTAGCTTCCTATTGTTAACGGCGATGGACTATACAGACATGATAAGGTGAACTGCTCTGATCCCTACTGTAACTTAATTCGGCAGTACAGTCTGTTCGGCAGCTACAGTGCAGACAGCATTTCTTCATTTCTCTTTTATTCGCATTCTCGCATTCTATCTGACGCTCTCTATTATACTCTTGATCTCTCGAAGCTTACTATCTGCTGCTTGTAAATCCGCCTGTCCCTGCTCTGCTTGTCGATCTACAAATCTATCGTTATCTCAATATCACTCACCCTTTCTCTTATTATCTCTCCCTCCCTCTGTCTTTCTATCACTCACTCTGATGGACTGCTCTGGCTCTATCTAAACTTATACGTAGCATGAAGTGATTTCATTTTCTATTCACAATCTCGTTCTTGTGTCTGGTTAAATGGCAGTACAAGCTTCACCTTTTGCTATTCCTGCACTGCTATTTTCTTTCGCTTCTCATTTCCCTCACTTCGTTGGCTTTGTTGCTGGGTAGCACCATATTTAAGTATTTTAGTGACGAAAAAAGAGCGAGAGAAACAACAGGACAAAAGAGAGAAAAAAGTGCGAAAGGGAAAGCAAAAAAGGTCACCTTGGTAAGAAAATGTAACTTCACGTGACAGGAAAATAAAAAAGGAAAGAGTTGAAGGAAAAGCACTTTGCACTTGAAGATCTACTGCAGAGTTTGGAGCATCACTATTCCTTTTAATTAAAAATTTTTGTTTATGGGTATTAGATCAATGAACCAATCACTTGGAAAGTCTACAACATACTTTCACTCCCATCACTTTTATCCTCTCTCTTCCCCTCTTTATATTTCTGTGTTTCTCGTTATATCTAACCGTCTCTTTCACTCTCGCTCGTTGCCAACTTCTTGCAACATCCAAACCGTTTCTATGCGCCGCTAGCAGTGACCTCATTTGGCTGTTTCAACATTCTTCCATTTTTGAGAAAGTAATCCGCGCATGGCTAAGCAAGAGCAGTTCAATTCCTCTTCAAACACGAAATTCACTTCTCCGGAGAAATGTGTATCGCCATCAATATATTTTCTCTTGATGTTCAACTTCTTGAAACTGATCCGGGGTGAATATGATGATGTTCACCTTGCTCGTTCCCTTTAGTTGTTTCAAGAAAGGACTGAAAGACGCTTCACTGACTCATCTTCCTTCCTTCCAATTTTTTCTGAAACTGCTTATTTTAATTCTAAGAAATGATTGGTATGTTTGAGTGAATCGTGTTGTCCATCAAGGTTCTCCTTGACGGAACACAGTCAACTTCTTCTTTCTGACGTCTTTACACCATTCACTTACATACATCATCTTGATCCATTTTTGCAATGAAGTACAAAGAAGAGCTCTATAAATGTAAGATGTAGTGGGAAAGGATGAGAGAGAGAGTGACCAACAGAGACAGAGATAGAGAGAAGTGGAAATATGAGAGAAAAAGAGAATGTCCGAGTGAAAGTTAGAAAAGGGAAAAGCTGAAGGTGTTCTCTTTGTGCGTCATAGACTGACCATTTCTCAGATGTCGCTTGTGCCAATCGACTTCATCTCATTCGCAGTCCACCGTAACTTTCCACTTGTATGCAGCGTTCCCCGAAGATAGCGGAAATGAAGGATAGCTCGTAGTTTTTGTTTCCTTTAACCTCCGGACCATTTTCCTGGAGTTCTATTCACCAACCAATCGTTCTGATGAATATTGACCGTCTCTCTTTTTCATCCCCTGTTTACTATTTTTCTTCTTCTTATGAAAATTTTAGCTTACTATTCTTGTTATTGATGAAGTATACGCTGAAAACGATAATCTACTGATCATAACTACATACTTCGTCCTCACGTATTTAAACTTATTTATTTATTATTTTTCTGTTTGCTGTGCTTATATTTTAACGGAATGCTTCTTCTCATTTGTCCTTCTGCCCTCTAATGCAATTGTTGCCGAGCGAGCACCAAAAGTGCAAGTCTATCTCTCTCTCTCTCTCTTGCTGCAACTACACAAACAAAATATAAATGACCACTGCGTCGCAGACGGCAAGAAATGTTGCGAAATAGCATAGAGGCGAACAAAAATTCTCCTCCTCCATCATCAATCTCATCCTTGCTCTCTGTATCTCTGTCTCATCGTTCTCTCTCTGCCTAACTCCCGGTGCCTCTGCTTCCATACTTCTCCACCCTTTCCATTCATTTTTTCTTGCTTTCTACTTTCTTTCTCTCTCTCTTTCTCTCTCTCTCTCTCTCTGTCTCTCTCGTCCCCACCAACTCACCGTTTGTTGCCAGAAAGCACCAAGCAGGAGCATCCGGAGAAACATATTTTGACATTTCGGCCTCCTCCATCTGGCTGTTCCTTTCCGTTTCACCTTCCGTGTCTACTAATAATGATTCACAGTCGCGAACAGATTTCGAGGGAATTTAATTTAAATTGCTCTCCTAATTTAAAAGCTTAAAGGAGACAAAAAGGGAAAAACTCCTACCACAAAGCACCTCGGACCTCCTTTAACAGTAAACAAGTGCATAAATGCACAAGAGAGCAGAATTTGAATGATAGAAAGAATGAATTGTCCTACTTGTCCATACCTGTATGACATTCAGGGCGAGTAGAGAAAAGCAGTAAACTCCATTTCTAATCTGCCTCAGAATATGAACAGGTAGGTAGAATTCTCGAGGGATGCCAGAGGGTGAACTTCTCTTTGCGAATAACAAAGCGTGACAGCTAAGTAGAATTGCGGGGTTTTAACATTTCGCAGTGATACGTCTTCTGCTTCCTGTTACGGATTGACTAAACAAAAAGCATTCGTCGGGCATTTACATCTGACTTTAGACTTATTTTCGTACAGTGACCCAATGATCTTACAATTAGCGCATGATTGAATATATACATCTGGTTACAGTAGTCTGGGTACATACTGAAGCCGTCTGTTTCGACTTTTAATATATGATATTATCATCCACTTTTCTATATTTTCCAGATTGGTCTCCGTTTACGTGTAAGTGATAGGAGACGATGATGTTGTTCGAGTAGGGATCCCAAAGCCAAATGTTTCCAACTTTGTGTTGCAAGCTGCTTCTCTCAGTCGCTGATAAGTTTCGTTCTCTGCTTCTGTATCAAATGCCCACTCCCTCCTGTTCCATCTCTCTCTCTCTCTCTCTCTCTCTCTCACACACACACACACTCTATCTGACTGAACACTCATACCATGTCACTATGGCCGATGTTTATAGTGCAACATGCACAAAGTGTACTTGTTGCCATCTCCTCGCCTCTCTCTCTCTCTCTCTCTCTCTTCATTCTCTCTCACCATTCCTTTACTTCTAACTCTCTTCCTGGACTATCCTCACTCTATTTCTTAACCGCATTGCACAGTCGTCACAAACTTTCTTGCCATCTCTGCAACACTCGACTCCTTAGCTCGGAAAGTCTGCGTCTCTTGGACATACACGTTCTCTCGTGTCCTCTCTCACCTACCTTACTGGTCAGATGTGGAACTGAGAAGAGTGAAAGAGAAAGAGACCGACGGTCATGTTTTCGCTGTCACGGCGTTGGCCTGGCTGAGTGTTTCATATGTTTGGTGGATTGCATCCAACACCTTTCTGGAGTTAATCTTCTAGATTTCGTTCGAAGAGTTAAATGTGAAGCATTAAAATACATTGTGAAATCGTTAGACGGAACAACCTCTCATATTCAGGTTATTTTTAACATGTTTTATACTTATGCATATGCTCTTTACATAAGGTTAGTGCGCCTTGTTTACTGTGCAATTCTTAATATTATTGCGAGTCGTAATGACCAAACATGTTGATAATGATGCTGGCCGTTCCTCCTCGCGCGTTCTATCTCATTATTTCCGTGCCTCCACGAATTGTATCTCCGAAGTGTCGGATGCAATCTAATGAACGCCCACATTCGGAGGACTCCTACGTATTATTCCTGTCCCAACGAGCAAATCCTTTATAAAAGCTCTTTTTCCACATGTGTACCATTGTGCATTCACAAACAGCAGAAGCGTCGGAACCTACTTTAGTGCAGAGGTGGAACGGGCCCGGCCCGGCCCGGCCCAAAATGAGGGCCGGCCCAAATTTCTAGGGCCCTCTAGGGCCGGGCCGGGCCGGGCCCAACCTTGGGCCCGGCCCTGAGCCCGATTGGGCCCGTTGTTCGCACAATTGCAAGCGAGCATGGTCATGACCATCCGAACTCTTATTGCTCCAATTGGCCATACGTTATATAGCAGATCAGTAATCAATGGCACGAACTTAGGGAAAGATTCCATACGATTGTTACAACTTCGGACTCTGACATGCTCTGCGTGCTCGGTAGAAGCGCATATAAGTGCATGCTGAGGAAAGAGGACGATGGAATCATCACGAAGTTTCACCGCATCGCAACTCTGCTTCACCCAAAACGAAGAATGCTTCGTCTCCTCGCGACCGAGGATCAGCGAAAGGATGTTATTAGGGAGCTAAAAGATCTCCTGAAAAGCTCATTGAACCCCTCCCAAAATTCCTCTTCACAGCCTAAGCCGGCAAAGATTCCCCGAACTGCTTATGATGATGTGTCTGACTCCGAAGATGATTCTGTTTGTGAAGTTGATACCTATTTGAATTCGCACTTCAAATTCATTGACTCTTCTGGTCTTGATCATGATGATCCCCTTCTGGCGTGGAAGGATCGTGCTAATGATTTCCCCCAGCTCTCTCGCCTTGTTATTCAGCTATATGCAATTCCCGCCTCGACTGCTGTTGCAGAACGTTCTTTTTCTGACCTCAGAAATCTTGTCCCTGAGAAGCGTGAAAGTCTTTCACCCGAATCCATCTTCAACTCTCTCATTGTCCGTTCTCTCTTGAAGCTGTAGCTTAAAAACTTTATGCAATTCCATAACAAGTAACATCCCGGTCAATGCTTATATTAGTAATTGCTTATGAATCTTTGCAAAAGAATTTTTATATATTTTTCTGCCATTTAAAGAGGATGCTAATAAAATGATCACTCGGAAATATGTTGAATTTGACATTTTTTTAAAAATCGGGCCCACCGGGCCGGCCCGGGCCGGCCGGGCCCAAAATTCAAGGGCCCGAAATCTGAGGGCCGGGCCGGGCCGAGATTCTGGGCCCTAAGGGCCGGCCGGGCCCAAAAAAGTTGGGCCAGTTTCCACCTCTGCTTTGGTGTCTCGCCTCATCGCTCTAGAAGTACGGTCAAATGCACAATCGGGCACCTTTTCTCTGCTCTCTTGACTCATTCGCTATTCAAAAAAATATACCTGAACGTCAGGGAAAATACAGTGTGTTTTCAATTTTATATCTCTGCTCTCTCTCTCTCTATCTCTCTCTCTCTGCTCTCTCTCTCTATCTCTCTCTCTCTCTCTCTCTCTCTTCAAATCTGCCTCGTCTTGTTCCATTCTTTATGCGTCGTAAAGAAAAAGCGAAAGAGCACATACGCGACAATGCATATCTTAATCTATTCGCAAGCTGATTAGATGCCTTTTAGGCTTCACAGACTCTCTCTCTATCTCTTTTTTCTTTCTCTCGTTCATGCTCTTTGTCTACATCTGCGTACCTTGCAGACAATGACTAACTCGCAAAAGCCTTGAACTGTTCAGAGCCCTACAAAAGCACTTATTCGGACAAACGCGGAGGCGTTTTGGAGGGATATCATAGCAGAGTTCTTCTCTCGTGCGCTCTCTCTCTCTCCCTCCGTCAGAATGGACGAAGGTACGACTCTCCATTCGTGAACACTAACAAAACAAAGTATGCAAACATCACGATTAGGGTACAAAACCATTTTCTAAATACCGAAAGAAAAGTGGCCGTGTACTGTACGCTCCTGAAAATAATGGAAATTAGGAAACGGTTGATGAGATTGAGAGCGTGAGAGAAAATGAGGTACAAAGAGATGTGTGGCCCTAGATAGCGTGCGAGTGAAAGAAAAAAGAACTTTAGTCAACGAGATCGGTTAATCTTTTTTTTTGGAAAATAAGCTGAGAAATCTTAAGGGCCGAGTATCTGTTTCAAAAAATGAAAAAGTTTTCTACGATTTAGCCATGTCGATTTGAGTCTCCGAAATGCTTAATACCTCCTCTCTTTTCCAAAGAAAGATCTCCTTGAATTGACCAGGCGATACGGCACTGTCGACGCTTCCACGTATTCTTCCTTCTCTCGACTCCCTCCAGACTCTCGTTTCCATCAACACCGTCCTCAACCAAGACAAAATGCCTAGTGAAACATCTTATTTTATACTAAGAGTTTCCTGATATCTATGTACATATACATGTATGTATGTTGACAATTTATTTTTTAAACATATACATATACATATTATTACAAGGTACATACATACATATTACTCCAAATTTTTTTTCTTTTCTGGATTTGATTTTAAAGTCTTGCTGTGGACCTGTTGTCCATTTATCTTTTAAATAAATAAAAATAGTCAAGTTTAATAGCATGAGTTGAGATTCGAGCAAGCGCGTCTACTACTGCCAGAGATGCCTAAATCACGGCCGCCTCGAGCCCAGAAAGAACCACAAGTGCGAGTGCCAATTCGCGCATTGCACCTGCAGCAAGGCAAGTGAATAGTGACCAGTGATTCAGCGTCACTGACTGACTAGCAGATAAGTTGGGGTGGAGGAGGCCGATGATATGGAAGCGGCTGCTGTTTCATGGCTCATTGTCAGGAATGACAAAGAAATACACTCCATTTTGACACATTAATGTATGCTAAGGCCTTTTTCTTCTGGTATAAATACGTTGTAAAGGACATATTTTGCAGTGCATTCTGGTGGAGAAGCGACGGGTGCTGAACACGCAGCTGCACGAGTTGGAGGAGGCAGACGCGGCGGCGGCAGCAGCTTCTTCAGCAAGTCCAGAGACGGTCAAGGACGAGCTCAGCATTGAGGTCAGAAGGACTTCAAAAGGGAATCTCAAATCAGCATCTCAACAACTCAAAACAGCAGATATTTAATGCATATTTTTAAAACAATGAAAATATTAAAATAAATGAGAATAACATGCGTTTTAATCGTGATAATCAAATGAAGGTACCAATGACGGCGGCGCCTTCGGAAGATGGCGGAGCAGACGACGAGGAAGACAGCGGAAGAGAACGAAACGGGGGCATGCGAATCAAAGGAGGTGGGCACGGCTTTACTTTCAATGCGGATTCCATGTATTCTTCTTTCTGAATCTACATATGTATGATGTATGATGGAGAGCTAAAGTCGAGTTCATTTAAATATAAAAAACTAAAAGAAATGGGAGAATTTTTTATACATATCGATACCTACAATTCCACAAACAACAAGAATTAAAGATAAATGTCTTTCTTCACAAAACAAAATTTGACGACCAATGTACGAAACTACGGAGGAGTTTTAAATTCTCATTTTTTATGAGAAGGACGGCTGATTGGCCAAAGAAGTAGGGAAGTGTCGTGTGTGACACCTCTTTGCTCGGAATTCCCTTAAGACGAAGCACTCGTTTTTTTTTAAATGATAGAGTTAAGATTGCTTGGCAAGAGTATGCTTCCTAGTTTGTACAAAGTTACATCTTGAAACTACTGAACACTCTCACCCTTTCTTCTTCTTCTATCTCTCTCTCTCCCTCTCATTCTCTCTCTCGCTCTTTTCTTTCCCTCAATCGCTTCTCTCTTTCTTTCACTATCTCTGTTCTTCTTTCCCACTCTCTCCGTCTTTCTCGCTCTCTGCTCTCTCTTCTCTCTTTCTTTCTCTGCCTCTCTGTATTTATCTTCTCTCTATTTCTCTCTTTCTCTCATTCTCCTTCTTTCTCTCCTCGTTGGTGCACATTTCCACTGGTTTTTTTGAAACTCCGAATTTTTTTAAATCTTCCAGCATGTTGTCGGAGATTATAGATAACATTTTGATTTTTAAACTAGCATGTTAGAAATATAGGAGTGTAACACAAAAGTAGCATAAACCGTTTATCCCCAAACCCCTTCCCCCCGTGTCCACTCGTCTCTTTCTCCCTTCCTTGTTGTCCACTTCTGACCACTCCACAACAAGCAACCCCCCCCCCTGCTCTGCAGTCGTTCTGTGCACGTGCTTGCCAATGCATGCAACGTTCTTTCGGCGGGTGCCAGCCACGATTTTTCTCTCTTTCTCTAACTCTCTCCCTCCCTCCGTCTCCCGCTAATCTTTCACAATGTGTGACACAAGCGCTCTTACTCTCCATTACTCTGCTACTTCCGCATTTCTCCATCTCTTCTCTCTATATCTTTCTCTCTCCCCCTTTGCCTCTCTTTCTCTGCCACTCTTTCGTTGTAGTGACCACACTCCTCCTCGCTTAACCTCTCACTCTCTCACGATCTCTCATCTCTCAGGATGTCTAAAAATGGAATGGGCGCTGGTGCGTGCCTGGAGCAATGGAACTCTTCACTTGCAACAAACATGCCTCTTTGACACACACGCTCTCTCTCTCTCCTTCTCTGTTTCTTAGTACCTCCCTTTTTCAGCCCTATTTCCCGGACTTTCTCATCATAAGTCTTGACTGTCTATTCTTGTTTTCTCTGAGGCCCTCTAATCTTCCGTTCGCCGAAACTCTAGAACTCTTTCGCAATCTATGTTTTACTTATCTCAGTAGTCTTTCAATTTCCAAGCATGATTTCTCGGAGTGGCGGCAACGTTCCAATGCCCGAGCCATCACAGACATAAACATTCTCTCTCTACTCTCTCTCTCTCTCTCTCTGCGCACTCTCTCTCTATCTCTCTCTTATCTTTATTCCCCAGACTTTCTGTCTCTCACGCAAATTATGCCGTCGGTCGTCCCCTCTGCTCATCTCATCAGTTCAAGTATGAGAATTGTTTGGAGAGGGGAGGAAGATGGGTGAAAAGACAGAACAACAAATTATTAGACAATGGTGTGATGTAGCCTGTGGAACAAAATTCCAAAGAATTTTCCACAGCGACCTTTTCCGGATGCAACGCCACTTAATGGAGGGCAATCATTGAAAATATTTAATGCAGGTTCGAATTGCCGCGTCTGCCCTGTGATTTCTCACTCTCATTTTCGCGTGCTATTCCGTAGGTCGCACAAACCCGCTGCGTGAAAATAGCACGCGCGAATGAGAGTGCGAAGTGCCGCGGCAATTTGAAATATCACATAAATTTTCGGTGATCGCCCTCCTTTAAAAGTCTTAACTTTCCACCTTTGGCAATTGAAAATGAAGTCTTTTCATTTAGTGCTTTTCATTCTGAATCTCGCCATGGTTAAATTCACATAGCATGAACGCAATTTATTCCTAGGAATTTTACCTTTTGAACAAAAGGAAAATCTTTCTTCGACTTTTGCAGTCATCTGATAGCGTTCACTCATGTGAAATTTAATGTGGAAAAAGCATTCGAGGAGTAAGAGCTGTTTGGAGGGGTGGGGGAAGAGAGAGCCAGAGAGTGAGAGATATGCGAGTGAAAGAGAGAGGAGATAGGAGAGAGGGAAGAGAGAGAGAGAGAGAGAGAGCGAGAGAGAGAGAGTGGGAGACGCTGAATAGGGGATGTATTGTGTGAATTGAGAAGTAAACACAATAACAACTCTGTTGCACTCTTGTTCGCTTATTTTCTCACACCGTGCTTATTTCCTTCGTGCTTAATTAAAATATATAAACAAGATTATATTTTCAGGCATGTACATACATATCTAAAAAAAATAACTGTAATATATTTTACCATCCAGTTGGGAAAGATTATTTGAACTGGGAGGAAGAAAAGTCAAACGTAGAGGATGGAATGAAAGCTTGAAGAAATCATCAAATTCCAGATCTCTCGCTAGTGCTATAGGTCCCGGACAAGACTATTTTAAGTTAGTGGACAAGGATATTTATGTTTTCCTTTCGATGAATTCTATTACTGAGGGCGAGAGTGAGAGTATAGGGCAAAGAAATAGAGATACAGAAAAAGAGGGAGAGAGGGAGAGAGAGAGAGAGAGAGAGAAAGAGAGAGGGAGAGATTGACGGTGAGATCTCAAACGGGATAGAGAGAAAGCGAGAGAGAGAGAGAGGAGAGAGAGAGAGAGAAATTGGAACGTTCACACCATTTCACAATGGTTTTTTTTATTCAGTGGAATATGTGGACTGTTTGATTATTATCCCCTATAACCGGATTTGATTCTCTTCTCGTATTCTACAGTATCCTTTGGCTACAAATATACATGTTCCTTATGCCAGAGGGAGTCATTCAATCCGAGACGAGGAGTGAAGTGAATGAAGCCTTTAATCACAACGAATGGAAAATACATGGTTGACTCCTCCGGCCCGAAGTGGATCGTAATGCAGAGCTGCCGCTGTTTTGTGAAGGCTTCTCGACTCCCGCGCATTCCATCTCACTCTCTTTTTCTCTCACTCTGCCACGATCTCTCGCCAGTAATTTCTCTGTGTCTCTCAGCCTAAACGCCCATGTACATGGCTGTTTTCAAGAGCACCTGGATATATGGAATTGCTGCGAATTGAGAGGATGGCTTCTGTGAGGAACGGGCGCGACTGAAAGAGAGAGAGAGAGAGAGAGAGAGAGAGAGAGAGAGGGAAGGAGGGGGTGAGCGATATCGAGGGAGAAGTAAAAAGCGCCTACGAACGTAGTTGCGTTGCGTAAACACAGAGCGGTAATTAGCAAGCAGTCCCGGAGGCATGAGTTACCGTTCCCGGCCTGCAAAGAGGCGTCTGCTAAAGGGGATGGATGTGAGTGTCCGGGTTGCTGCTCACTCTTTTCAGATGCCACAACAGCTTTACGGTTGAGACACATCACTTGGATACAGATGATAGGTATATTTGTAGAATAGGTATATTTGTACAGATGTATGTAACTGCAAGCGTCTTTGTACAGATTAGACAGGAGGGAAAGCATGTTTTTTTGATTAGTTTGCTCATTCAATAGAGTTGTATCATTCCGCTGTAGTATCAAATTGTACACATTTGCTTTGAACTTAGGGTTAATAATAATAATCAAAAACAGCTACTCTGATACGAACCTAAAACTCGAGAAACCGTAATTGGTAACACAATTAAACTCGATATTTTGTTTGATTTTCCTAACATTTAAATGTGAAATGATCAGCAGGTGAAAATCTTATCTGAAATGACGATTCTTATCTCAATTTTCCATTATTATTCATATTTACACACAATGGGGTTGTTCCGCTGGGAAAGTATAGTTCGACTCTTTTCCATTGCGGTCTAACTATAAGTGTGCTTCCTTGTTAAGATCTGGAGAAATTGGAATGCCACGCACACATTTCGATGCCATGTTTAGTAAAAACATGACGCAGCCATGGTAATTAGAACCGTAAGTATAACTTTTAATGGAATCAACACTTCCAATTTTAAATATTTTCCCACTTCTTCCTTTACTATCAGTATAAATAAAAATCCAAAATATTCATACTGCAATTTCTTATAGTATCGTTGCTGCGTGGGCTCAAATCAAATGAACACTAAGCTCAATTTGCCCATCTGGAACATTTAACTTTGTCATTTTATCTCTGCCACATCTGTTTTTTTCTCACACTCTCTCTATGTCTCTCTCTCTCTCTTCCTGCCTCTCTCTTTTTGTCTCTCTATGTCTCTCTGTATTCCTGTCTCTCTCACTCTCTCTATGTTTCTATCTTCCCGTCTCTCTCTCTCTCTCCATTCGAATGGATGCGGACGTGCGAGTCCTCCTTCTTGCTTCAAACAAGAAGATGACAAATCCTTATCCGGTTATGAAGGACTAATTATTTTTGTGAAGATACAGCTGATAGAATCGTCAGTTGGATGGAACTGTGCTTATTTATCCTCTCTCTCTACATTGACTATCTGATTTGACGTCTACATCTTGTACATTCTCTCTGACAGCTTCCTGTTGCCAGAAGATTCCTAATGTTCATTACACACACAATGTTTTGACTTCTTTCAAAAGGCTGATTAACTTCTCACATGTTCGCAGCCTTCGTGCCTATAAAAGTTATGAGCAACCTTTGTTCCTCCCACATTTATCTCTAATATTTTCGGGTGCCCTAGAATTTTTGCTGGAATCAGCGTGATTATTATATAGCTTGAGACACCTCGCCTGGTTTAACTTTAGATACTGGACAAGATAGGCTACTGGACAGTGTTCCAAAAGGACCTTAAATGTTTTTGCTGGGGTCTTGATGTGTATTCTTCATGCGATGTAGCCGATGTTTTGCCGCACGAACATTCTTATCTGCTATTCACGCTCCCCAGCTGAACCTCTCTTGAGCTGAGAGAGAGAGATTGAGAGAGAGAGAGAGAGAGAGAGTAGAGAGTGAGGGAGAGATGAAAGAGAGGGGGAGAAGAAAGAGAGGAAGAGAAGAAATAGAGAGAGAGAGGGAGAGAGATAGTGAGTGAGAGTCTTGGAAGTAGGTTCGTGTGTTTTCTTTTTGCCTACGGCAACATGGGCGGAGCTTGAAAGGCCGAAGAAAAACGCGGCCGCTTCTCTCAACTACCGCCCAAGGCGGCCAGAGAGACCAGCCCCGTTCCCTCTGTTGGCAACATCAAGTCTCTGCAGCTCTTAGCTATTCTTTCAGCAGTATTCTTAGGCCTCATGTTGAATTTTCCTATACATTCCTAACTGCGCTCTACGCTCTTCCGCTCTCTCTCTCTCTCTCTCTCTCTCTCTCTCACTTCTCTCCTCTCTTTCTGTCTTCTTCTCTGTTTTTCTTTCTCGGTCTCTCTCTCTCCCTCTCTCTGTCTCCCCTTTCTCTCCCTTTTTTCTCATCCGCGATCTCTTTGCGATTCCTGTGATCATTCCTCTCAATCGGTCGTGTCCCCTGATTCTCTCCGCACCATCTCTGCTCCCTCATAGCCAGGAGTCTCCTCTCTCTCTCGATGGATGCTTCTGTTCTCTCTGCCTTTGGCGCGGCGCCCTCCTCGTCCGCGTCCCTCGCCGCTTCGTCCTCCTCGTCTTCCGCTTCCATCGCGGACCGCCGCCTGGCCGCCCGCGCCGCGCGGATGTCTGCTGCGGCCGGCTTCTACCACCCCGGCCTCGGCCGCGGTCCTCTCGAGCTTTCTCTCTCTGCTCTCAAGCATCTTGTTGAGCCAGAAACCGTCTCCTACACCAGTCAGTCTTCTTCATCAGAGGCACACTAATATTTCTGACACCCTATTTCCCACTCTTTCGTCTGTCTTTCAGTATCATGTTGTAGCCTTTATGACTTCCATTACTATGTACATCAAACTCTTTCGAAACACGGGTGAGTCACCCCTTGGGTTCGTCCTCTCTTGAAAGTAACCTAGCCTTCCAGCTGTGATGTTGCTGATGCCACGTCATCTGTCTATTCATGCCTTTGTTTATCTTATTGATCCACAGTGCATTTCTAGGAAGCGAGCGCAGGAAACAGTGTAATTCAGTCCAGACTCCCCTTCGTCATTCAATCTTTGCAACATTTTCTTTTGTTTCTCTGCTGTGGCCTCCTTCCAGGTATTAACACTAGGTTTCTTTGGAATGGTTATTTTGTCTCTTCCCGTGCCTGGCGTAGGACGGTGACCACTTTAACGCTTCTGCTGAAAGATGTCTTCCTCTTTGATATGAGAAAGATTGCCGCTCTTGCATGGCTGAGGTAAACTATAATGCAATGTTTCCCTCAGGGGCCAGACAGACGGATGGTCAATGTTTATGCCACAGTGCCTGATCATTTCAAGGCTGAAACGGAGAGAAAGCAAAGATTCGTAGGAGTTCAACATGGGAGAGTGAGAGGAAGTTGTAAAGGAATATGAAACAGAAAATGGAGAAAACTGTGAATCAACTATCAAAAAGCTTGGGAAGAAGTAGCAGTCGCCAGACAGTGAAGTGACACGGAGACATTAGCCGAGAATGTGCTGGATGAGCGGAGATAAGAGAATGCTACACTTTTCTGCTCTAAACATCATCTCCCTGTTTCTCTCTCCGTCTGGGAAGCTTCGTAATATCTGATCAACTTGACAACTTGTCGAATTGTTTCTGATCAGTCAGCAATCTTTCGCATAACACAGTGAATTCCGACGAGGACGAATCCTCTTTTTGCTTGGAGTCGGATCAGAAAGTCTCCTTTTCTGTACATATTCCATGTGAGAAGTTGCAATCGCAGCAGCACAAAGCAGCCCAAAAAAATTGCTCCCTAATAACCATTTGTGAGGTTTGGCGAAAACGATAGAGAATCAGCACGTATCAGAAAAATAGAGAAAATGTCAGCCTAATTGTTTCCTTCCTGACTCTTCGTCCTTGTCCTCTGGTAATAAGTAGGAAAAGAAAATTCTGGCCGTTGTTTTCTCGAACGGACAAGGCGAGAAGAAATGATACAGAATTTTGCAGAATGTTCACTGGCCAGCTTTGTACTGTCTTTTTCAGAGCCGTGAGCAAAAAAACTCGCTCTCTCTCTCTCTCTCCCTGTTTCTGTCAGTGTCTCTTTGTCTCTCTCTCTCTCTCTCTCTCTCTCTCTCTCTCTCTCTCTTATTCTTTTTATCCCCTTCTCCTCGTTCACGTGCTCTCTCACATGCCAACAGTAGCTTTTTCGCCTCGGGCTGATGCAGAAAGTCGGCAACAGAAGCAGGCGATGCGTAAAACGTCAAAAGTATTTTCCCAGTCGTCGAGGTGCGGCACAAGCCCTCCGGGACGGCGCGTCAAAACAACGAACGAAGGCAAACCGATTTCTGACTAGTTGCAAAACACTACTGCTTTTCTTCTCTCTCTCTCTCTCTTGTAATCTCTACTCTTTTCACTCTCTCTCACTCTTTCTCTCTCTCTCCGCTCTCTCTCTCGGTTGTGTATTTTCTGCCACAGTCGTTTCTCTCCGCACCATCCATGTCTACATACATATCTTGTGTTTTAAACGGGTTGTTAGACTGGCTGCGGGTTTCGGAACGGAGAGAAGAGAATGGAAGTGGGCCGAGAATGAGAAGAAGTGTCTCTGCCACGCCTGTCGCTTCCGCGAGCTGATTCTCTCCGATCTTGTTTTCGACTGCAGAGTGGAAGATCTTTCTTGCATCGCATGCATTCTACGACTTGGCGCATTTGGAGAGTTGTGGTGTGAAATGAATGAACGGCAAGGGGGAGTTGACTGTCTCGGCAATAAAAATGAAAGTAAAAAATCACAAAACCTTCATAGGCCCTACCATAAGAATAACAATTAAATAATTCGTTACAATGTTTATAGGCAAGCAATTAATTGTACATAAAACGAAGATGGCTCCTTTAAATGTTTCTAACATTGTACAGATACATGTATGTGTATATGTAGGAATTTACAGAACAATTTAAATAAGCAGTATAATTGATTATTTTGAGAGCGAGTGCCGAACTGCCAGAAGTGCGGGCAGCATGGCCGGAAGTCCCGTCTGAAGGGTCACAAGCGTCTCTGTCCGTATCGCGACTGCAATTGTGCAAAGGTAACAAATACTTGATCATAAAGAACATTTTGAATTTCTTTGCAAAAAGATAGTGGTGAGGTTTCCGGGTTATTTTTCAGAAAGATTCTATTCTTATTCTGTTTGTTTTTACAGCACATACATATGCCCATATATATAGTTGTTTATATTCACATTACTAATTAAATCAACTTTGTTCTCTCATTGAATGAAAGAAGGAATCTCTTTTGAATTGCGAGATACGCCAACTCCTTTCTTCTTCAGAGTACATTCATGTCTTCCACTTTCTATTTTGCCCATTTCTAATTATGCGTGGCGCTAAAGCTTGCTTTGGCATTCTTTCTGTGGCCTTCTCTTTCTCTCTCTCTCTCTCTCTCTCTCTCTCTTTCTCTCTCTCTCTCTATCTCTCTCTCTCCTTGAACTCTCTTGCACTTTGCCCGCCCAAGTGCGCTACCGTAGTCTCCTTGAAAGGATAACTCAAGGAGAGAGAGAGAGGGACAGAAAGAGATAGCAAAGAGTAGCGTGAGAGAGTGTGCAACGTCCAAGTCGATAGCCTTGGTCGGCCTTCCTGGAAGGCGTGACGCAAGAATCAAAGAGAGGCTCTCCATTCATTCTCGATAGATCTTCCTCTGCCTAGGTGCTGCTGGCTCGAGGGAGCCAACAGTAATTGAACCAGACAACAGAAAAATGGAAATGTTCACAAACCTAAACACATTACTTATTTTACCTATGGTGTTCGATAGCATTAAGTAAAAAAAGCAGAGAACGAAAGTTCAGTTGTTACTTGTGTGATAAGCACTATAGTTTATTTATTACACTTTCAGTCTCACCAATTCATTTTCCATCTGGTCAAGTGAATTCTTCCTTACGTACTTTCAACATATTTCTTCTTCCAGTTGGCATTGAACTCCTCAACTGAATGAACCCATAAATCAGTCTTGCAGATATCCTTTCTTTCCTTCTCTCCCTCTTTCTCTCTCTCTCCCTCTCTCTCTCTCTCTGATTACTCCCCGTGATCTCACCCTGAAAGCAACAACAACCCTTGGGGGCCTGCCAAGGAAGGGTCAGCTGCACGAGCATAGGTCTTCTCCTTCCCTCCTCTCCTTACTTTACTGCTTGGTTGCTGGCCGGGCCCTTCTCTACATGCGACCAACATTCTCAATTCTTCTCTCGTCTGGCGACAAGTCTCCTCCCCGTTGACTACTCGATTGTTTTGACTGAGCTGCCCAAAATGTGATTCTCCGGCCCTCGGGTCCACCAGCCTCGCTTCCTCCATCACTCTCGTTGTTTCTGTCGTTTCCCTTCGTCGTCTGCCGCTCTCTCGCTCTTCCATGCTCTTCCGTTGTTTTCCGCCTCGACCACCATCCGCATACACATACAAGCTGCCCCTCGCCGCCCGGCTTCCCGCCAGTTTCAGACTGTTTTCCTCCAGTTTCTGCCGGCTGCTGCTACTTCATGCGAGGAAGTCTGCTGATGGCCATCGCCCCTCGAGAGCAGCAGCAGCAATGACGAAAATAGAGAAGCCGAAAGAGACACAGGGACATTGGGAGAGAAGAGACCGTTCAACTTGGCCCCGTGTTTTGGCTCATACTCTCTTTCTATGAAAAATGGCCATTCGATGATCAAAAAGCATTTGGAAAAGGCTGAACGAAATGTTTGAGCGAGGAACGCTGCGACTAAAAAGCAAGAAGACAGGCGATATTTTTGTTGCCTTGAATTCAAAAGACTATTTTGTTATCGGCGTTGAGATTAAGTTAGGGACTTTTTTTGGGATGTCGTCAGAATGATGTGAAGGTTTTCTTTTCCATGACTCGCCAAAGAAGACAAGGCGCGTAATCTGCCTCTAATTCTGTAGTGACTACTCAGCTAGAGCTTCTTCTTTCTCTTTAGTCCTCCTTGCCAGGCTTGTTGACAGTTGGCTACTCGTCCGCGTCGACCGATCGCATTTCTTCATTCCTGCTATCCTTGCGATGCTTATTCTCTCGAAAAATTAGCAAGGCTGAGGGGGATGAGAGAGAAGTAGAGAAACGAGAGAGTGGCAGACAAAGAGAGTGAGAATCTTCGAAGGATGGCTTCACACATTTATGGAGATGTTCTTAACGAGGAGGGGACGAGCCTGTCAGTGTCTGTGTGAGAGAGAAAGAGAAGAAGCAGGGGAGAGGGAATTTCCTGTTGTGGTCTTCTTGATCGCCTCGTTCATTCTCAGTTTCCTTCTCTACTCCGCCGTCCAAATAGAAGAGGGTCTTAAAAATTAATAAGCAATTTGAACGAGAAAGCTGCTAGCTGCTGAAGGGAGTAATTGAAGTGACTGGAAATGAAGAAGAGAAGAAGGAGAAAAGTAGAGAAATAAACACTAGATTACGTTACGCTATCCCACACGGGTTCGGTTTGTTGTCTGGGTTTTAGGAGTAGGGGGAGAAAGAGATAGAGAGAGAGAGTGACAGAGAAAGAAAAAGGAAAGAGTAGTGAAGAGGGGAAAGTGTCTTGAATATTTTTAGAGCCTTGGTTGAATAATTCGTGAAGTGCTAGGCCGTCTCGCAAGGATTGTTGACAACTTGAACGCTTTCTTCGGTAGCGACATAGTCTCAAAATTGTGGTTGGTGTGTCTCATCAGTGTGCGACACTCACAACAAACAGAATTCTTTAGCTTCTCCAATCCGACTAACTCCATCACTCTTTCGCTCTCTGCCACTCACCTACTCTCTTTCTCTCTTCTCACTCTGGTTTCCTCTTATTTTCTTTCTCTCTCTCTCACTCTGACTTTCTCCAAGAATGACTTCGAGGCTCTTCTGCTGCAGGCCATTGTCCCTAGCAAAGAGCACAAAGACTGTTGTGCACAAGGCAGCCTGTATAGTAGCATTTCAATTTTATCCCTCGTTCTCACCTCTCTCTCTCTCTCGCTCTCTCTCTCTCTCTCCTATTCTCGCTCTCTGGGTCTCTCCACTTTACCTGCTCAATCACTCCTCTGCCATTTCGATTTCAATACACAAGGCGACAAAAAATTGCCCTTTCTGAGTCTGACTAGCTTCATCCAATCTGGGCTTCTCTCTCCGGTAGTTTCCTGCCTTGGGCTTCTCGTAAATCCTTACTGGAGATGGTTCATAGTCAAGAACGGAGAGTGAGAGAGAGAGAGAGGATAAGAAAACGAAGAGCAGAGCGAGAGGGAAAGAATGAGAAAGGTTGGAATGAAGGAGAAAGACTGAGAAGTTGACGTTGAAAGATCGAGAGCCAGGCAAAGAAAAGCAAATGGATTCTGTAAGATGTCGTCGACAGTAAAAACACACACACTCATTTCTTGAAGTTTTCTTGCCGGAGGGGGGTGGGGAGAAAAGGAATTCGAGAGTAGGCTTCATCGTTCGGGCTTCATCGTTCGGCTTGTGCGCACACGCCAATTCTCCGTATACACCGGCGACGGTGCGAAAACATCTCTGCTCCTCTGACTGTCTCTCGTGCCTCCATGCTCTCTCGTCATCTCATTTTCTCACTCAGTCTTCTCTAATGCTCTCTCTCCATCATCACTCTTAAGCCTTTCGACTATGGCAACACCGCGCCTGCCACACTGTCCCGTATACAGAATGGTGCAAAATATACATTCATGACTGGCAACTGGCATACAAAGGGAGAAAGAGAGAGAGGTAATGTAGGAGACTGAGAGGGAGCGAGAGAGAGAGGTATGGTGCGAGAGAAAACGAGAAAGAGAGAGAGAGAGCAAGAGAAAGGGAGACAGAGAAAGAGAGAGAGAGAGAGAGAGAGAGAGAGAGAGAGAGGGAGAGAGAGAGAGGCGTGGCCGTTGGCATCGCATGCCACCCGACGATTGGCTGGTGTTTGCTTGAGTGAACGCGCGACTGACGCTCTCCTGGCTTGCATAGAATAGATATAGAAAATGTGTATAGTGGAAATAAAAAGAAAAAAAGCAAAAGCCACCATACTCTCTCTGCCAGAACACACCGAAGGCGTGCGCGTATGCTAGAGTGTTCGGAGAGTCCTTCCTCTTCTCTACATAAGTAACAGCTGAGTAAATAAGGCAGCATAGATTACCTCGTTATCGTTTATCTAAATACCAATATAAATACAGCAATTACCAAAACTCCAAGAGAGAGAGCATGAGAGAGTGTGTAAGAAATGTAAGTAGAAAGATTAAATGTTTTGGCCGACTTTTCCAGGGATGTTCGATAGCTACTGGATATAGTTTCTTGTGTTGCGCACTCGACTGTGTTGCCTGAAATTGGAAGCAAGATGGCACGGCGGCTTTTCTTTCATGTTCTCTCTCGTTCTCTCACTCTTTTCTCTCTTTTTTACTTCTTTTCTGCTAGCAATTCCCTCACTTCTTTCTTACTCAATCCTCCGCTCCCCATCGTCCAATATTCCTTTAGCTGTTTCCTTCAATTCTGGTAGCCTTCCGGCTATCCCTCTTCTGCTTGGAAACATGCCAAAACAACCCCGACGCCCACTCCTACGAGTTGCATGAATTTCTGGATCGGTGACAGGCCAATTCTTTCAATATTTGGATTGCTGGAGAAAGAAAGAGAAAAGACGGAGAGAGAGAGGGAGAGAAAGAAAGAAAAGAGAAAGCGATAGAAGGAGAAAACACAGACAGAGTCGTGGTCGGGCGACCGTGAAATTGTGAAAATATAAAATGGAAGGGAGAGTGGATGCCTTTCTCTTTCTTCGAAGCCTTAATGAATACTAGCTTGGGGAACGGCAAACACGAACTCTCAAGACATCAGAAACTGAGCCTTCTTCTTCTTCTCTCTCTCTATTCTCTCTAACTCTCTCTCTCTCTCGCTCTCTCACTACTGCCATTTCATGAGGTGGCTGCCGCTAATTGTCTGTCTCTTGAATGAGAAGGGTTTGTTGACACTGCCTCAGGCGAGAAGCGTGTTTTGGCAACTCGCCAAGTTACCAAAACCAGCCAAGCCTCACTCTGCCCGCTCGAGCTTAGAAATCCTCCTTCAATACCTCTTCTCTTTCTCTCTGTCTCACTTTCTCGCTCCCCTTCTTTATCACTCTACCCTCCTCTCTCTCCTTTTCTGTCTCTCTCCCTTTATCTCTCACCTTCTATCTCTATGCTCTGTTCATGGACTGGCTGACTGTTGACAGTATTGGCCAGTTTGGTTCATTTGTATTCTTTACACCTATGCCAAAGCCAGTTATCATGGCTGTCTTTATAGATCATTTTTTTAAAGAAGTTTTCTCGAAAGACACGAGAATGATCACTTATCGAAACAGAGAGAAAGGATGATGTGAGGAAATCTAAGAGCACATGAGAGAAATAAGGATATAATATATTAACTTACAGTGTGTCAATGAATAAGAATGGCAGCAAATTGGAATATAGTTGCTTTCCTTCGTATTTACGCCCTCCAAAAGTTGTCTCATCCCCACATGTTCAATCGTTTCTCAAATTTCATTTGCTTCTCCGAAAACAATAGTGTTTCATCGTATTCTATAAGCTTACCACGAAGCTTTTCCTCTTGGGATTACATCCGATATTCACTTTTTTTTTTTTACAATATGCAGAAATACATTTTTCAATGCTTGTACGAGAAAAGAATGTGAAAGCATGGAAGACAGGAAGAAGACATAAAAGATAGGCGTCAACAATTTTAGTTCGTGAAAAGTTCATATGATAGTTGGAGAGTAAGAAATTGTATTTCTTAGGGTGAAAGAGAGAGAGAGAGAGAGCGAGAGAGAGAGAGAGAGAGAGAGAGCGAAGAGAGTGAACGACATTATTCGTTGTGCTGAATGCGTTGCGGGGAGGAAGCGAATGGTGTCGTCAACAACAGCGGAGACACTTGAATAACCACATGAGATCTAGGAAATGGGAAAAATAGAGCAAGAAAAGAGAGAGAAAGATGAAGGGGTGAGGAAGATAGTGTCCGAGAGAGAGAGAGAGAGAGAGAGAGAGAGAGAGAGGAAGGGAATGGGAGAGGGAAGATAGAGTGGAAGAGCAATACATAGCGAAAGAAAGTGAGGGCTAGATACATACAATGAATGGAGCAATGAATGTTTTCGTCCCTCGAGGCTTCCTCCTCATCTCGTCATTTCTAGACGCGTTCTCGACAAGAATGCGAGGAGAGGAGAAGGAGAGTGAGAGAGAAAAGGGAGTAAGAGAGAGAGAGAGAGAGAGAGAGAGAGAGAACTACACAAGAAAAGAGAATTAAGTGAGATAAATGTTGTAAAGACGGGAGAAGAGGCACTAACATTAACTCTGCTTTTTGTGCAACTTGAACAAATTGAGCCATTACTGAGTGTCTCTCGTTTATTTCGAGGAAGAAATTAGCATACCAATTTGTCTGAGAAATGAAACGAATTTCATTCCAGAGATATGTATGTAGATGATGGCAATGCTGTGAAAATGGGCTATGGTCGGAAATGAATTGTGCAGTGTAACTACATAAAAAAGATGTATAAACTATTGAAATTTTGCAAGAGCACAGATTGCCTAAAGATGCGAGAGACTTTCAGTTCAGAAAGATCAGAAATGACTGTTCTCTTGCAGTGCCAAGTGGTCTCGGAGCGGCAGAAACTGATGGCTGATCAGATAAAGATCAGAAGACGCCAGAGGAAAGACACTCTGATGAATCTCACTCGCGAGAATCTCACGGCCACTCTCAACGCAGCGGCCGCCTTTCAAGTTTGTCGAGAGATTAAATAAAAAGAATGAGAGCGATCACGAAATTAAACTACAGTCTGGCTTAGACGGACTTTTCAAAGGAAAATTATAGGCAACTTCACGAAAATCTATTTTCAGGCAGCTGGCCAAGCTGGTCTCAACTTCCCGCTCGGAGGAATCAACGCAGCATTGCTTTGTCAGTATTTCAAATATCATTATTCTATGGAGTAGTAGAATTTCTCTCATTTTCGTAGAGTGACCACGCGCTACCGTACCGCGCAACATTGGGTGCTCAGAGTAAGGGCAATAAGAAACACATAGCAACGCGAAAGGCTGCCACGAATGGGCGGGGCTTCTCCATGTACATGTGTATGTACATATGCAGTGTCTTGTTACATTTACTTGCTTTCCGCTCCGGCAGATAAGAGTTAAATGTTTCCAGTAAGTTAAGTACAAAACACATTCGAAGTGTATGTATTTATAATAGATAAGGAACCTGTTTGTACTAACTAGGATTATGTGCTTTCGTTTTTAAACTCTGGCCTTCCGTTCTCATTTCAGGGGAGAAGTACAAGTTTATACCGTACACATAAACAACGGTATATATTTAGAAAGCTATAATTTTTCTAGCAGAAGTGACTTCTGTGTGCATTCATCACAACATTTGAGGAAGCAGAAGGGTTCTTCGACGCCTTCAGAGAATGCTGAGAAAATGAGAGGTTGTTATTTGCACATTCGAGCAATGTGCATTCGTAAGAATGAATCAAAAACATTTCCCCTTCCTTCTCTGCTTCTCTTCTCCTCTTCTCTCTCTCTCTCTCACTCTCTCTCTCTCTGCACTCTATCGCCATGGTCTCATTGGTTGTTGATATATTTCTTGCTGGTAGTCGATTTAGATACTACCTCCAATCTTCTTTCTCATCTACAAGCTCGCCTTCTGGAAGGTGTCTTTGCTGCGCCTTTCAATGTGCTTGCGTAAGTAATGAGGCCGGAAGTTTTTGAGTTACCGTCAAAAATAGGCTCGAGAATCTGCGTATGCACACGAACACACAAATGAAGTCAACGACGTGGAAAGATTGTCTTATTTTTAGCCCTTTTGTGTCGCTCACCTTTTACAGCGAGAAAGGCAAGGAAGGGCCAGCGAAGGGAAGCAGAGAGTAGCAAGGAGATAAACAGGAGAATGCGAAGTTATGGTAAAGGAGAGAAAAAGGGGAAAACTATTTCAATTTTGTACTTTTAAAATATATAACAACTTTATGTCCAGCTTGAAAAGACTGTTTGTGAGGGCAACGACTGGAATGAAAAGACGTGGTCGGATCATTCATATGTACATATCAAGTGATCTGTCTGCATTCTGCTCAGAAATCTATTTTTCTAAAAGTTCAAGAAGTCTTTCGCTGGACGTTTAATACATCACCCAGCATCAGTACATTTTCCTAATGCTCTTTGATGTTCTTGTGCTTGCACCGACTCTCGCTCTTTCTCTCTCTCTCTCTCTCTCTCTCTATCTCTCTCTGTCTCTCTCTCTCTTTCTCTCTTCATCTTTCTCTGTCTTTCTCTCACTCTCCACTAGTCTCATGGTCTGACGTTTCTCTGCGGCCTTTCAGTCCTAATCTGCTTTCTTTTTTTCCATGCTACTCTCTCGAACATCGCCGCCGGCAGAAAAACACGAAGGGCGTTCGGCCTAAGAGTGCGCGAATGTGGGCTGTCTATGAGAGCGCGCGAGAGAGCAGGGTCTCTGCTTCTCTGCGCTCTCTCACTTTTCCTTCGTCTCTTAATATCTTGTGTCTGCATCTCTCAGCTTCGCGAAATCTCTCGTTCTGGTTACGCTGACAAATTCTGTCTCGTTTCGTGGAGTGCATCAATTGACCCTGGAGGAAGAGATAGGGGGAGACGGGGAGAGGGAGGCCGAAGGATTCAAGGAAACTAGCACCAATGGGGTCTACGCTCAAACCAAAGTCCTGTCGTCCTGGCCAATGGTGCTCGAAAACACGAAAGAAAACAGGGAAACAAAAGGAAAACGTGACCGAAAGAATCTAGACAGTTCAGAAAGAAATATGATATGACTATACTTGTAAATGTGCAAATGCTTAGAACCATCTCCTTCTTTTCAGATCAGCTGAAGACGGCGGCGAATGCGGCACTTGGCGCGGCGTCGGGGCAGCCGCCGCCGAGAAGCATGTCGCCGGCGTCGGCCAGAAGCACGGACACTTCGCCGACCACGCCCGCTGCGCCCCAGCCACTCTATCCGGCGGAGATGTTTCTCAAGCAGCAGGCTGCCGCTGCCACCGCTGCGGCTGCTGGCAATCTGCCAAACTCCGCTCCGCAAGTCTCCTCTCCCAGTGTGACGCAACAGCCAACCACACTCGACAGCGTCCTTGCCGCGTCACTCGCGGCAGCCGCGGCAGCTGCCGCTTCGGTCGCGGCCACTCCGGCCACCGGCTCTCCTCCCACGTCTGCCACTGGTGGACTCGTTGCGCCAGTTCCAATCAATCCCATTACTACGGTAAGTCAGAGGGCGGAAAGGAGCTAGGGAATGTAGACTAATATCCGTAAATGACGACATCATTCTCATTGAAGATGCCTCATCTCGCCGGTTTCCCGACCGCCTTTCCGTTCCCGCTGCTCGGCCCGAACGAGGCTCTTCTTCAAATGCTTGCCAACTACAGGATGCTCGAGCCGAAGGTTTTTAGTGAGAGCGAGAGAAAGGAGGAGAGAGAGAGACAATGAAAGAGAGAGAAGAAATGGAGAGAAAGAGGGAAGAAAAGAGAGACCGATAGGCATGGACAAAGAGAGAGAAGTTGAAAAAGTGAGAGAGTTCAATCAACTGAATGTTAACTTAAAAAAAACAGTGGTAGATGATCGCTTTTCAGCTGATATCGGAAGAGGCGACACAAATTTCCTCTTCGCCCGCCACGCCAACCTCGAATGCTATCATCGATGTGTGCTCCGTCTAGACAGAGAGCGAGCTGGCAATGCGACAAGTCTCATCCAGGCCTCTAAGCATCGTCATCCTCTTACATCTTCTTCTCTAAGGTCCCTTCCATCCCATCCCTCACTTACCCGAAGAGATGATGACTAGTGTTATATATATCTATTGCATATTATAGAAGGATTACAATTTGCATTGTGAGTTCGCTTTGTCAAAATATGATAGTTTGTCCATCACATTTAGCAATCATTTTCTCTAAGTTCTTATATGTATGAAATGTTATTTCTCCCCTTCAGAATCCTGAATCTCTTACAACCGATCGATTCGAAAGTGTCGGTGTCAACTCTTTCAATTACTTCAAAAAAGCCATGTTCATGATTATATTCATATTGTATTTTTATTACACAGATTTCGTAGTTTAAGAAAATGCGTGTGTGCTATAGATTATTTGTTAGAGCAGCTATGCATTATCTCGCTTGTACTGGAACCTTTTCCTGGACATAATTTCGCAACTGGGAATGAGAAGGGACCGAGTTCATTCCTTTTTCATTCTCTATTCAAGATTCAATGATCATTTGCTACTCATCAGCTTGCTTTTGCTTTACAAATCCGGCCTCTTCTCTCCTGTTAGGCGCGTTTTGGACTCACCATTCTCAGCAAGTTGACTCTAACGCTCCGATGGCTCCGAACAGGCAATTTTTTTTCTCTCCATCTTTTTTTTAAATCTTTTATCGGATTAAATTTTTAGGTTGTAGACATTTCCTGTTGCAATCTTATTAGCGCCGTCTCCATTTCACGATCTTCTTGTGCATTTCAAGACCAATTCATCATTTATATTTTATTTTATAAATTTTCCGCTAAATTCAAATAACTCGATCTTCGCTTATGCGATAGTTTCACTAGATGCACCTTGAGTTTGGCAAAATATGCTAGAATATGGTTCACTAGCTTTTATGTACATTACCACACCTCACATACCTTTTTACCGTTTTACTGTGATTGGACCTCTAGCCACCTCACCGTCTCATTGTTACGATTAGCATTCAAAGTCCCGAATACCTCATTCTCCTCGGAAACACGCTTATAACACGCCAATTTATACCTCCAATTAATGAGTGATGCCATTCATAATTCTCTGTTCTGAAGTGATTGCCGATTAACCGAACCTTGCATAGGTTGCTACCTCGAAATCTAAATGAAGCGATATTCAAACAAGCACAATTATCTCGTATATACTATATGTCTATTTTTCTTTAAAATATTACCAATCTCTAATGTGGATTGAATATTGAAATTTTTCTCTTCCATTCTGATTCTAATTGTAAGTAAACTATTACAAATTAGAATACCTGGTGATTCCAACCCGATGTTAATTTGATTCTTCCAAGTGATTCTCTTACACACATAGAAAAGAATATTCGCAATATATTACAAAATGTATTATTTTCTGTGTTACTGCACACTTCTCTTCTTTCCAAGTCGTTCTAGTCCGGCTGTTTTTCTAATCTGTCTTCGTTTCTATGCAATTTTCTTCGAATTTATTCTTCATACCTTGAGAATGTAAATGTCATATTCCAGAATGAATTCTCTTGATCATATCCTTTTCAAAACTGTAGTAGAAAAATACTAATTTTTTTTTCCAGCTGCCGAGACCAATTCATGCCCATTCATTGTACTCTCTCTATCTAACTATGTTTGTTGAACACCTGCTTGAAATATGGGGTGATAAATCTTTTTTAAGCGACGTAAAATCTACTGCATAAGCGATACAGAGAATAACCTCAATTGAGCAGTTCCACTGATTAAAGAAACATTAATAAATTTGAAGATTCGCATGATTATTCCAGTATTTATGCAAAGTTACATATCTATAAGAATAGCTAAGGAAGAACAAGCTATTGGGGCGAAAAAGCTTATCAATCCACGTACGCTCTCATTTACTTGATCATTCTCGGCTTCGTTCAGCATCAACTCTTCGATCTTCTTTTGTCTATCATTTAGTCTTCCAAGCTGAGATCTTGGCAACCACGATCTGCCATATCATTAGCATCCTTATCACAATAAGAAGAGAATGAGCTGCGCAACTTGTTTGCAGTGACTGCCCTACGAATTGCCGACACCCGAGCATCGCATTTATTTCGGATCGAAAGATTTGAGAGTGAAAAAGGATGACAAAAGAACTGTTGCTTCGTCTTCTCGTATGCATTTTTTATGTATTCGCCATTCCAAGATCAATGAACGGTCAGTTTTTAATTCATTGAACTAATATGACTTACACATACATACATTCATATATTCGTAGGAATTCTTCCCACAGTTGACATGAGTGTAGGCTCGAATAATGTCTACTCCAGGAAGATACACAATCACCACGAGATAAGGAGAGTTTATAATTATTTCAATTATTTTAAAGCTAACTAACCATTATTTTGTTCAAGGTAGAATGATAACAAAACTTTATGCTTCAGATAGTACTCTTCAACAAATTCGATTTCCCGGCTTTCCCGAACCGGCAGGTAGTTTCAATCTTCGTGACGGACTTCCAACTTCCATAAAAATGAATAGGAACGACGATGGAGAGAAACATTGGCCCCGCGTCGCAGCCAAAGAATATGATGCCAATGCAAAAGAAAATGATTGAAGATGTGTATTTCGAGCGTTCTCTAAAGATCAAAATAAAAACAGAGAGCAGTTAGTCAAACCTTTTCAGTTCCATTTAATGCATTGATCCCTAAAATTTGTAACCGGATTTTTCTGCTGGAAATACTTAATTGCCATTGTTCATTTTCCAGTGCAGCATGTCCTCCTCCCTCTGTTCGTTACATCATTTTACGGACGCTGCCGACGGGCGAAGAAGTAATCGAAGAGGCCCATGAAGTATGAACCTCTGAAGGAATAAGCGGCCTCTGCTAAGAAAGAAGCAAGAAGTGATGTCTTACAGGAAACTAGCGACGAAGTGCGCAGGGACGTCCTTGAGGAGGTCAAGACCATGCCGGACACAAAGCGGATAATAGGCCGGAGAAACTTTGAGGTCAGCGGATACTAACGATTTCATGATTTAAAAATAATTAATAATATAAAATTGTTTCTATGGGGGATAAACTTATAAATAAATTTTATGTGCTTGAAGAAAAGGCCTCTGACGACAGATGAGATCGAGCATGAAATTCTCGAATCAATGCCACGTTAGCGCTTGGTTTTCAGTCAATTTTTCTTACCGTTTTCATTTCGAGTACTTTTTCTTTTATGTTTGTAAATGATTGAAGCTGATGAAGTGACTACGATGAAGGAAGTCGTGGCGGTGGCCGAAGACGGAGTCCATCATGAAATGGATGATGTCATTCGGGGAGGAGAGGCCGATGAAAACGGAAAGTGCAACAGCGACTCGTTGCGGGCTCTTATTCTAAATGTTAAATTTTTCCTTTTTCATTACCCTTCAACGCGAGTATCTCCTCTGTGGAGTCCAAAAACACATTCCTGTTATAAAATAAGTCTGCATGAAAAAGAAAGTTTTCTTAAATAAATCAAATAGTGGGTGCCCTTAACCTAATAAATAATTTGAAGAATATCGTTTCGCATGATGCGGGAGCAACGAAGCGGGCGATTCATGCAGCGATTCCAGCGGGCGAACGTTGTAACTTCAATATCGTTTTCATTGCAAAATTGATGAGAATGTTTTACAAGAAGCCTGAAAGATGACCAACCTATCTCTCTGGACAGCAATCTGAAAAGTAACTTTTTGTTCTAGCTCAAGCGTCGGTGGTGTGCTCGTCGATCGGCTTCACATACTTGATCACCACCACGGACCACTGCGAAGCACAACGGGATGGTGTCATCTGCTTCGTCTACCGAAACGAGTCATGAAACCTTACTTCGCAACTCCCTTCCATTCTTCAAGTCACAATGTGAAAGGCAGAATGCTGATGACTTTCGAGAGATCTTTTTTCATTCTTTAATCACAGCCTTTCCTGCCAAGGCTTGCTGCAAACAACGCAAACAAACATACAATAGGCGTATTTATCGATAACTCAACTCTCATTTTTGTTAAACACTTGTAGTATCTCACGTTAATGGCGCGGCCAGATGTTGACGGCATCGCGCCTATGGGAGATTGTAGGATACGTTCATATTTATCTACATTATATATTTTCTGTCATTCACAACATCACCGTCCTTATTCGAAGAAGCTAACTACATATATCTGTCAAATCTCTCATTAAAGTGCTTGCAAGCTTGTGATAGGCAAATTAAACGTTTTGACTTCAACTTAACTGTATGTAGTATCCAACAACAAAACAGCACTTAATGTTAATAAGAATTAATCTGCGCAAATGAGTTCGGAATCATGACTTGTTTGCATCCACCTTCGTAAGTAATATTTGCTCATTAAAATAATGACGCTATCCATACATATCGCAAAAAGTTCGTGAACGCAAAAGATCGGGTCTATAAACTGCACAGGAATTCCACAAATAAATAATATCGTTAAAATACAACATATGTACGTGCTTGAATACAATAAAAATTCTTTAAAGGGAAAAGAACATGCGAATCAACAAATGGATAGAAGTCGAGTGAAACGGAGACGCTGCGGAGCAGCCAAAGAATGACGGCCGAATTCGTGCCGCAACACAGAAGCAATGAAAGTGTTCTGGATGAGAGACACATTCGGCTGGCTGCCCCGGAGACGAAGTGAATGGAGAGAACGGACTAAGCAAACAAACTTTAAAAGAAACATGTCATGCAATCGTAAGTTATAATTCACCTGATTTTGCATGTTATAATAAATAAAGCAGAAATTTCCATCAATGTTTGGCTGACTCGTATTCGGTATCATAATTCATAAATCACCTTTTGAAGAACGCCTGAATTCATCGGCTTAAATCTTAGCATATTTTCGATGGAGACGTCATTAATTTCGTATTCGCTTGGATAGGGGTGATAGACAGAATAAGACTACATACATATAAATTGAGAAATTCAGTATATGATTTGTTAAGCATGTGATATGAAGAAACATGCAGAAGAGAATTGAGTAATGGGTTTTATAATTTGCCCTTTTGGAAGAATGTGTTTTCTATACTACATAGCAGGAAATACATTAACTAGCATTCTTGGTTGATACTACGCACTAATAGCGATGTATCACGCGTGCATGACTCGGGTACCGTATTCGACTCGCAGTGTGACAACAATCAAAGAAACGAGTATTGGTGCAAAAGGCGAAAATAATCAGCATAAAAAGGGAAGTATAATAATGGTTGGTAGTTTCAGGCAGTCAGTAGAGTCCGCATCCCTGGAGATTGGCCTGGATGATCATGTCAATGACAGAGTCGAGGATCATCTGCACTTGGTTCGTGTCCGTCGCACAAGTCTGGTGCATGTAGATCGTCTTCTCCGGATTCGCGTTCAGACCTTCAAACTTCTGCTCGATGTACGTCACGGCTTCGTCGTAGTTCATGCCGCCTGCAGATGCAAGATGTTTTAATAATAGTGTTTCACTAATGTTTCGCGAAGATATTTAGATAAACATATTTTTTATTATTAGTTTTTCTCAAAACATGCTTTTTGCAGTGCTAAATTGGCAGTTACATTTTTGATTCATGAGAAATGTTATATATTTCCATAGATAATTCCAGCCGGCTTTTTCAATGGCGCGCTGCGCTAGAATATTTTGCACAACTCAATGGGAAGAAAGTGATGACGACAGCAGGGAATGAGCTCTTTCTATGGAAGATGACGTTCTATCACAGAGGACAACGCAAGTCAACTTTGCGCAATCTTCATTACAATGTCAACACTTGAAAGCTTAAGATTATTGTAATTTTTCACCCGACGAAATATGTTTAAAAAAGTTTTAAACGTATTTACATATAATGAGATGATGCATGGAGATAAAATAGCCAAATGAACTGCTTTTATGCAAAGTACAATTTGATTTTCTCGTCTCTCTCTCCCTTCTTACCTTTATACTCTGGGAATGCAGTGGTGAGTGGCGAACGACCAATCTTCTCAGCGAAGAGATCTTTCTTATTGAGGAAGAGAATCATGGAAGTGTTGATGAACCAGCGAGAGTTGCAGATCGACTCGAAGAGTCTCATCGACTCCACCATTCGGTTCTGAAGAGGAAAGAGAAATGAAGACGAGGTAAAAAGAAATCGTCGTCCTCTCAATTTCTGCGCATTCGTCAATAAGGCTCATTTAGAGGCCAAAAATCACCGAATTGCGTAAAAACAAATTTTTATTCTGTGTCTTGTGCTTGTAGCTACAAAATGTGTTGCAATTTTCGGATTGAAAAAAATGAGCAAGAGAGGGGAGAGGGGAGAGTCTAAAAATTATTTAACAAACAGCAAGCACGTGATTACGAAAAATGTAAAGATCTTAAAATGTTGCTCACTGTGTGATCTCTCGCTCCTCGACGCTTTCACTTTCAGCGTCTTCCGCTTGTTTTCCTCCCTAGCACTATCACTATCTCCTTTTCTTTCTCTCTTTCTCTCTCTCTCTCTTTCTCTCTCTCTTTCTCCCTTTCTTACTCTCTCCCACGCTCTCTTTCTCTAACCGTTGATTCATCCTCGAAAAGTACTTGGTCGTACTCGCTGATGGCAGCAATGAAGATGATTGCGTTGACATCCTCGAAGCAATGAATCCACTTCTTCCGCTCGGATCGCTGGCCGCCGACGTCGAAGACCCTGAAGAAAAGCAAGAAACGTGAAGATGGCGAGAGAGAAAGAAAAGTAGAGAAAGAGAGAATGAAAAATGAGTTGATGAAATAGAATGAAAGGAAAAGAAAGCTAACCGAAAGTCGACGTTCTTCATCTGGAACTTGACCTCAACAATGCCCGTCGTCTTGATTCGGGAGAGGAGAATATCCTGCTCGGTGGGGACATAATCGGGCTGCGAGATTCGTTCGATACTTCCGAGGAAGCTAAAACGACAATTTGGATTATTACCTATCTATATTTTTTTTACCTACATGCATGTCTTTCGTGTTCCTGAGAAGTTCGTGCTAAAGTCATGGCTATAACATGTCTTTGGGTTACATTTAGCTAAGCAGATTGTCATTGCGCGCTGTGTGAACCCGAAGTGCCAGCACTTTCAATCGAGTAATCTCCGGCATAAATAGATTACGCAGCTGATTGGCGTGGGCAATTTTCCTGCGCAAAAATGCCAAAAAGGAAAGTCAGCTCTGTTAGCTTCAGAGTTCGTCTTTTGAAACAAGAAAATTCTACGAAACCAAGGCACGGAAAACAGCGAGAAGTAAATAGATAATGAGACCAATTGAAGCATATGCTTGGTGTTGTTATGATTGAAACTGCTCTCTGATCGCTGCATACAAATTATTCTGCCTCTATAATTTACAGTTGCGACAATCTCTCTTTCATTCTGTTGTTTGTTCGGATGTCAATATGACGTAACATTTGTGGCTGAACGGCAGAAGTGGTTATTTCTTGGAAATATGTATGTGTGTACATACAATACGTATGTACATACGCAGGAAAAAAAAGAGTAAAATAGCAGTAATTCTGCTGTTGAAGCACAGAGTGCACTTAGAGGGCAAGCTTACTAGACAGCTGATTCAGGCAGTTGGTATTCGTTGCCACGAGCTACGGCGTCCACGCTCACTGCACGATCGGCCCAGAGAGAAAGCAACGCCTCAAGAGAATTTGGCAATCAGAAGAGGACAGACAATCGGTGAGATTAACAAAAAAACACTTCATGTAAAGAGTAGAACGTTTCATTGAAAGATATCCGTGAATTCTACTAGCCTTGGTGACTTCTGGGGTGAATCGTTCAGACTCTCTCCCCGATTTGACGACGTCCATGACTGTTCTGACATCGGACTGAAAAGGAAACAGTTAAGCAGTTCATGTAGCTTGATAGCCAACCTCCTTGGACGGATTCTCCAGTTGGATGCGCAGCTGAGGCAAGGCGCGGAGAATCGAAGCGAGAGCCGTGACCGTGTTGTTGTAGATCACGCCACGCTGCTGCTCTGCCTCTTGCTCCGTGAAGCCGTGGTCGTGCAGTATTCTGAAGAGAGAGAGAGAGAGAGAGACAGAGAGACAGAGAAAGAGTGAGGATAAAATTGATGGTAAAGAAGAGAAGATAAAGAGAAAATAGAGAAGCAGAAGCATAACGAGAGACATAAAGAGGAAGTTATTAGAAAGGGCAAGAAACCAACGATGTCGTCATCTTTGGTTACGTCCACCTATGTACGTATCCACATTACTTTTATTGCGTAAATGTGCTTACTTACTAAACTTACGTATTTAACCATAGGAATGTGGAACATAGGAAGGAAATAGAACGGAAAGGCGAAAAAAAAATGTGTGTGTTCTTTTTTTGTAAACGAAGGTATTTTCAAATATTTCTGAATGTAACCATTATTTGTAACACCTGCACACATACATATGTATGTATATAGAAACATGCATACATATATAAATATTTGCCTCATTTCAGTGATCTTTAATTTAAACGTCTACATATTCGAGTCCCGTATTACTTTTAGGGTAATCTAATCAAGCAGCTGTTTCATACAGAAATGTACTATACATAGGTTTCCCAGCTGATTTGATTCATGCATGTAGTTCGTGCTTGATCATTCTAATCCCGAAGTTTCTAGACCTAGTTTCCACTTTACCTTAGAGTCAGTGAACTCTTAGAACAACGCATCGTCATTGTTTGCAATTCTATAGAATCGCCTTTTCAATATATGTACTCTCAAGAGTCTAAAGTCACGTTTCGTCTTTTCAGAGATCTGTCTATATCACATAGAAATTCATTGTATAAAGGGGACCATGATATGTATACAAAATTCCCTAACAATGTGCTCATTAGAGGAACCGTCCTTGTGTTGTCACTCAAAGCTGATATACCACTTTTTAACCCAACTCGTTACACCATGAATTTAGCGAAAATGGTTAAATATAACCAGAGCTTTTGAATAGCGTGCAAATTAGAAATCAGAATGAAGACTCTACGAGAGAACTGCTCACCTCATCTGCTTGAGCACTGTGCTCTTCCCGCATTCACCAGCACCTGAAAATGGAATGGACCAATATAATATGAATACTCTAATATGTACATTAATTATTGCTTTCCGTGCTCAACTACATATGTCAGAAGCTTCCAAATGCGTTTTTAGACTTAAGATGGACATCTCTATAAACACTGCGTTTCCTTACCATAAAATATCTTTTGTTATCCTGATTTCATATTCTCAGAATGGCCGCCAATGTCTTTCCCAAAGACTCCATTGCCGTTTGAGAATGCCTTTCCGTTTGCAGCGAATAGACCGGATATCTCTATTGCTATGGAGATTAGGACAGGATAAAAAAGAATTATTTTTTTCGAAACAAGAGAATAATGGGTATTGATTTTTCAAAGGCTTTATTGAATGACCGAAGACGGTCAAAGAGAGACCATTTTTGAAAAAAATTGCCATAGAATTGTATATCTTTCGGCTTCAATAAATTCCACATCTCAACATTAAAATCGCACCAATCAGGAGCTTCTCAGAAACATTATCTGGTGGCTTCCACACGTTCTTACCATCTAACATTTCTTTCACAAGTCAAGTTGTGTGCTTACAAATTTGACAATTAATTGTAGCTCTGAGCCAGCATTCTGCTGTGTAGATCGGCAGGCTACATTTCTAACCATAGAGAGCTAAAAATTTAAATTAATCGATACATCACAATCATGCCTTTCTTGCAACTCTCGCAAAAAAAGCTATTGCTCTGGTTTAGCCCTTAAGAAAACTTATCTTTGTATGCATGTATTACTGCAATCATCCCCATCCAAATCAAGTTCTCGCTATTTCACAATTTTCTACTTCAGCCAAAGTAGACTCTTTCCTGCCAACAGCACGAATGCAATTTAACTTGTTGACCAGAAACTATCGAAGAAATTGCTACTTCGAAATGGCAGAAGTCAACTTGAGACCTGTATGAGAACACATTACAATTATGCAAGAAGCTTGCAAATTTTGTGGTGCCGTCACTACAAGAAAGCTTCCCTGAATCCGAGGCTCAAATCTGAAATTTTTTCTGTATGTCCTAGTCCTTTTCTGCTGAATAGTATTGCGAAGTGAAAGAAGAAGGAAGAAAAGACTTGCCGAGCAGCAGAAGTTTGACGACTTTGCTCTGTGCGAGATGGCCCTGCATCATTTCCTTGTCGATCGCCTTGCTCTTCTGCTGCAATTCCTTCTCCTCCGTCGACTGGCAGACGCCCATTCTTGATGTCTCGAGAGGCTCTCTTCAGGGGAAGTGTTTCTTCGATGCTCTTCAATGAGTCCTTGATCCTCTGATTCCTCTGTTCTCAGAGAGGGACGGAGAGTGAGAGAGTGTGTCGAACAGAGAGAAGGAGAGAGAGAGAGTAAGAGAACAAAGGTTTTCTCACTCTTTTTGTCGTGGTGTGCGAGGGGGGAGTCTTGGGACGGCAGCGCGTGGCTGCCTTTGCTTGGTTACTGTGGAGGAGAGCGGGAGCAGCGGAGGGGAAAGTATCGATCGGGGAAAGAGAGAAGGCAAAAGGCTGCTACCTTCCGGGACTGCTTGAGGCAGGTGATTAAAGGTAACGAAGAGGTATGCGCTCTTTCTCTGGGCGGCAGAGAGAAGGAGACAGAGTGCGTGGAATGGAGAGAGAAGGGAGACTTAAGATTGTCGCTGACGACGGAAGCTGTGTGACAAAATGTCGACGTGAACTCTTCCCGTGAATGCGCGAGAAGAGTGAGAGAAGAGTGATAAGAGAGGGAGAGAGGCTGTCAATTGTTTCGTCGACTAGAGAGCACCTGCTCGTGAAGCTAAGGGCATTTCTCTTTGCTGCGGTCGCCTGCAAGAACAGAAGGGATAAGAGTCATAAACGTCTCTACAATTCTCATCCAATCACACGGGCATTTATGCGAGCGAAATGATAGAGTGAGAAAAGTGCGATATTGTGATGGCTACGATACTCCCTTGAAAAATGCCTGCATAACATAAAGACAATAATGAAAAGATAGATACAATACTGGCCAAAATGCTATTATATAATGGTTTATCGTTGAGTGCAGCGTTTTTGAAATATGAATTATATGCACGAAGCTTTCGGAGAATGTTTTTCTCTGACGATGAGGTCACAAAAAAAATCGATATCTCATAGGCTTGGTTGAACGGCAGATTACCTTGAAAGTGGATATTGAGAAATTAGGGGTACTTATCGGAAGAAAAATCATACGTCTTTTCACGACTTTGTCATTGTCAAAGAGGGTATTCAATAGGAACGAGTTCAGTGAATGTATTAAGATTCTACTCATGAATTAATCAACTTAAAATAACTTGAAAATGGTTGTTTTATTATCGTGAGGAAAATGAGCATGAAAGAGAGTTTCTTAATTCTATATAATGTCATACTTTGAAAGCAAAGAGCGAGTTCTGGTTTCCAAGTATTGGCTTCTCCCCCGCACATACAAAAAAAACGGAGGATGTGCATACGAATTGCCATTGGAGCGCCATTGTTTCTCATTGCTATTACAGTATTATGGTCATGAAAAAGTGCATTTCATATCGAGGATGACTAACAATACTACAATCACTAGGGTGTTTAATCCATTCCCATAATCTCCTCGATATGAAAATAAATTATGCAAGTGCTCTCTATCGCTCTCTCTCTCTCTCCCTCTCTCTCTCTCTCTCTCGTTATCCTCACACCTGATATTAGAATAGGTTTCATGTGATTCTATGACTAATTGCACCAAGAGTACTTGCAAATACTCAACCCTTCATCATTAATGGAAAGAAAAAGTATTATACAACAAACAACAGTAAGCCTACCCACTTATCAATATCACATCTAAAGGTCTAATATATTTATAAGTGAATAAAGGTTGAAGACAATAAACAACATGATGAGCCGAGAATCCATGTCTCTCCAACTCTTCCCTTTCTCTGTTTTTTTTCTCTATTTCCCTCTTTCTCTGAGTTAACATTTATTACCTCTAATCGATGTGTCTGTATTAATCTCTTCCTTCCTACCCCCCTCAACTCTCCTTCTCTCTCCTTCTCTCTCTCTCTCTCTCTCTCTCTCTCTCTCTCTTTATCTCTCTCTCTTCTGCGAGAGTGCATGGGGCTGGCTCATGAGTAAATTAGAGGAAAAGTGTAGCCAATCACAATGACAAACAATTACTGACGCCAAAACATTCATAAAACAGATGGCAGTACAACATCGGCATGGAATGCAGTATCCGAAGCTGCTTTCTTCGTATGGACTGAGGGGGGGACACTCTTTTCTAGCTGCACGGACGGAGCATTTGAAATAATCAGAAACATTACACGATTTAATTTTACAACTCAATAAACGGGAAGATAGATTTATAAGAACACAAATTCTCAAAGAAATTATTAAAGCTATTGTTTTGCTTAATATTGAAATAATTAACAATAATGGATGCGAAAAGAAAAGCCATACAGAACTCCCGAACTTTTTTTTTTTGCGAATGCAGAAAAACAGGCAGAAATTGTGATGTGTTATGTGCATGGTAAACTGAAATGTAGTGTTAGGTAAAAGGAAAGTGAAGTAGGATTAAGAATACATTTCAAAATGAGTAAGCAGGACAAAATTGCGGGGCGGGCGAGTATTGTTAAACACTTCACTCATCCTTTCTTCTTTTGTCACTTACAAAACAAACGAATGGCCGCCGAGAGGCACGAACGCCATGAATCATAAAAATAGATTCCCATCGAAACAAATACCACAAAGTACGGCATACTTTTAAAATCTTATATGTAGCTATATCTTTTTCACTTGTGGTCCATAATCATTAAACTCTAATTCGGCAGCCAAACTCATATGTTGCATCACTATGCAATGCGTACATTTTTTACACGGAAACTTGGGCATCCAACGGATCCGAAGGAGGATGGTTTCTATAAAAGTCTTAAGAGAGGGATGCCGTATGTCGTCGAGTAAAAGTCCGCTGACGCTGTCACTGGCGCACTCGCGAAATCCCTGATGCTATACGCCTACATATGCCCAGGAATCGGTGCTCTTTTTCGCCTTTTTCGCCCAATCCCCTTTCCCAGTTATTTCATTATTCTCATTTTTAATCTTTCTCAGATGGATAAAGATGGCTTTTGTGGAAATAAATCCTTGACGACAAAAATCCGCCCGCATCTTGAATCCGACAATGTAACTATGCATGTCCCTGGATACCCTGAATACAACGTGTTTGAAGAGATGCGTTGGCTGCTCACAGGAAGTTTGGATTTACTCAGAGATCATTTTGATATGGACAGATGGATTAGGGGCTTGCGTATTGCTATGAATCGTCCGAAAACCACTTAGGAAATCCTGATAGAAATCATTTCCCAACATGAACACTATCGGTTTTGTTAGTGAACAGGGATAACAACTGGTATTAGAAGTAGCAAAGTTTCAGCAAATGAGAAGAAATATTCCAGAGGACAAGTTTGTAGGCTTGTATAAAAACTGATCTTGCACCGGGGGCTAACGTTGCACATTGCAGTAGAACAGCAAAGCTAAGACTTCTAACATAAGATACCTAATTCCACTGTGCCTTGAACGAATTATAGGAAAATGATATCTGATTTTAGCTATGTATGTTTATACATACATATTTGCAAATTGCCGGAAGACAGACTTTAGAAGCAGAAGTCTCATCTGGATCTATTAGAAATGAATTCAATGGGAATAATGGGACATGAAATAAAAGTGTAAAATACGGTTTTGCTAATAACTCGTGAAACATATTCTTTTGAGAAGCAGTGAAGAATGCGAACAAGTTATGCCCGCAAATGATAAGAGTGCTGAATGCGCTGATCACGGGGGTGGGAACATTGTGTCCTGAATGGGAGAACAAGTGAGCCCGAGGCAGTGCCGGCAGTTGTCTTGGCGACGTCTTGAATACCGAAGACTGCTCATGGCAGGGGGAAAGGCAGGTTAGGGAGAAAGAGAGAAAGTGTGTGAGAATTGGCCAGCAGAATCATGAAGGAATGAAGTCAGCTAATCATGCTTTGGCAGTATTCTGACAATCCTTTCTGAATGTTAATCATAAGCAGCGCCATCTGTGTTTCGATCAAAAGAAGTGCCTAGTTTTAGGTTATCTACGAAAAAAGAGGACAGGTATGGTACATAAGTGACAGCTAAGAGTGGAGAGCACAATAAAGCCCGTTATAGCGGACAGGCGCTTTGAGGGCATTCGTGGACCTAATACCCAGCTATCAGTTCCGCAATCAGCGACGTCTTACTTGAGAGTGTGTCTTCATAGCGATAAATATTACTTCTATAGAAAATAAATGTTAAAAACAGATTAATGTTATGTTAAATAAAAGCGACGGCACTTCATTGAATGGATGTCTTTCTACGTTTGAAGGAAAAGAAATGCAGACGGATTTCAAATGTATACGTATGTATGTACATACATAGTGTCTTAATTCATGAATTTTTGCTTTCAGCAATAGAAGCATGCGAGAAAGGAATCAGCAAAAAAATTAGTTTACATTGAAAAACTTTAATGAACTTCTTTGAGGAGCAGCGACATGAAATAATGTGGCCGTAAATTAGTCGAAGTAATTTTGTCTTGTACTCTCAATGGGTGTTGGGCACTTGAAGACGGCAAAGGAACGTGGGCGGGCCGCGTTGTTGAGGTTAAATAATTAATGGCTCGCGTCGCTCTATTATACATTACCATATGGTTTTTCGAAAAAGCTGTTTGAGATTCTAGAATCGGCTGTCGAAAATTGCTAGTTGCATTGATGTCACGTGAGATTGAAGAGGAGCTGAAGACGAATAAAAGTAATGTCGAGGGATCTCATGCAGCCACACATTGAGAATTGCATTTGGGGTCTTGAAATATCAATATTTAGCCTTTGAAAAGACATAATCACATTTTCCAGATGAAAGAAATTATGTGTTTGACTAACGTTGTACATACTACACAAACATATGTACACATGCATACATGTACATACATACGTATGTACATATGTATGCATTTACATACATAAGTACATACATATACATATAGATGTGTGAAGATCCGAAGGATCCCATTCATTCATGTGCACTTTGGTTTCATTTCGAAATGTGAAATGGAGTGAATGGAAACTAATTATATGGACAATCAGAATGCAAATGAAATTGGTTAAATTCTCATTCGCTTTTCCAATTTCTTGATACGGATGTTCCGTTGGATGTTATGTGAGGGGTGCTTTTTGTGCATGAGTGTGCTTGAGAATTCTTTCGCGTCATCCTCGACGGAAGTAATGTTAGAAAATTCACTAAAATATCGAGATATGCAAGTATTAAAAAAATGCAGAATGAAGTGGCTCTTCAAGGAGCAGTTATGTGGGACCTACGGTTGTATCTTCGCTGTCAGCTGAGAGTTTCTAATGGAATATAAAATTCTAACTGTGCTGCTGTCTTAATAGAGCATCAATTAGTGAAAACGAAAAGTTCACTTCGATATGATTTGTACTTCAAGAGCACATTCGACATCTCTACGCACGGTTTCCATAGCAGCTTGTTATTCTCGTTTAACTTTATTTCTATCAAAGCTCGTGTGAGATTGTCTGAGAACTAACAAAAGGAAAGCAACAAAAAGAAATTAAAGTGTGAACCTAAACGCCAACCAAGTAACTCAAAAATAGTAGAATAATTTATACTTTGTCAACCTATGGCTTTTTTTCTCTCTGCAGAGATACAAGTGAGAACATGCATCCGAGGCTGTTTTGTAAAATATCGGGCTCATTTTTCAGGGCCTGAAAAGTTCCTCATTGCTTGAGGAGTCTAAAATGTTACTCTTCAAAGCAGTTCAATATGTTTTGCTTTACTTACAGCAGTTGAGCTGCCGCACAATTGTTGGCGGCTCTATATGAAAGTTCGACAGAAAGATGGACCAGGTGCAGGGACTTCGGCGAATCGAAATAATTCTATCTTCTCCTGGCTACTCCATGATACATCTTTGGCGTTCTATTTTCCACAAGATTTTCTTGCAAATATTTCGTAGAAAGAGAATTTCATTTTCTCTCAAGATGTTCCCGTTCATTCGTCTTTCCGAATGATCTTTATTGTCCTGCCAAGAAAGTGGGCAAAAGGGAACGCGCCTTTTAATCTCCATGACGCATTTGACGCCTTTCCTCAGCTTTATGAGTCCATGCGTCTAATTCGCGCCTTCCATTCTCACTCTGTTGGCGGATGAGAAATGAGAAGTGATAAGCGGCTGCCAGAATGGCCTTCAATGCCAGTGTTAAGGCGAAGAGACTTCTTTTCTCCTGCTCTCACTCGCTGGTTCTAAATCTCTGTTTCAATAAACCTAACGCCATGCCGTAATCGTATAAAAAACTTTCCCATTTTTAACTTCTATCCTTTATATTTTTCATTAAATTTTCTCAGAGTAAGTTGACATTTTTGAGCGCTTTTCCCCAGAGCGAGGTTCAATCATATGGGTGCCAAAGATCTCTCAAAACTCTGATCTGTGATGTTGTTCTCCTCGGAAGGTGATGAGAGAGCCTTTTCTGCTGGCTGCCCTTCTTCTTCTCTCGACTGCCTGTTCTGCTGGGCGCAGCATTTCCTTCACTGGGATGACTGGCATCATCACATCGCCCAACTTTCCAGATGCATACAATGACGACCAAACCATTGACTACCACATTCAGGCAGGTAGAGATTTATGTATGCATGAAATCTTCATTTTTCTGACTGAAATTTCCCACACGAACTGTAATGGGTACTATTTCAGGCATATGTTGTTAATGCTAATTCTATGCGAACATCGCAGCAGTTTTTTCAGTATTGTGATAAGAATTCTGTCCTTGAGCAGGTTCCTGACGACTACACGGTCGTCGTGGATCTTCTCATTTTCCAGACAGAGGAATGCTGCGACCTTCTCTACATATTCGACGGGCCGACCAAGGACGCTCCATGCATAAAAAAGTCAGCCTTTTTCTTCCAATTCAATTTTTTCGAGACCATCTAGCCCCCCTAACCCAGCTCAAACAGCGATGCGCCTCTATTTTATCAATGAAAGCTTTTGTGTTATTAATTATTCCCAAGATTGGAAAGCATTTCCGTTCAGACATAACGATTGCAGCATCTCAGGAAATCGGACAGGTTTGAGCATACGGTCAAGCGGAGCATCTCTAACTGCAGTCTTCGATACTGACCTCACCACTGTCATGGACGGCTTCTTCCTTCGATATCATGCAGTCAAAGGTAACCTTTTCGCTTACTCACGTATATGCTTGCCCTATTATGCGCCTATTTTATTTATTACTTTTTCAAGATTTTACAACTTAATGCATCCAGATTTTTTAAAGATAGACTATCAGCAAAAGAAATTCACATTAAAATTCTCCAAGAGTTTCTCACCCGCCATTTAAATTTTTTTTTTTGCAACAGAAAACGAAGACGTGGTGCCCGTGTACGGCTGTCCTGATATGATTAGCGGCGAGGAATACGGACTAGTCATGTCTCCTGGGTATCCATTCAACTACACCAACGATATGACATGCTATTACGAGATGGAGACCAAGAATGGAATGGTGCGTGCTTCTTTTATAATGCGTCTGCAGATACAGCATATCTCCCTCATGTGATAGAGTTCTTAAACAGGTTGAATTAACATTCTATGCTCTCAATACTGAGCCATGCTGTGATACGATCGATATTTACGACGCAGAATTGAATGGGACTTCTCGCTCCAAAATCGAGCAGTAAATTTTCCATATCATTTATTAGATAATTTAGTTTGGCGCTTGAATTGCAACACGAAAGTGAGGAATTTTCAGCCTCTCAGGGAAGGTGGTGAATGAGACGACGAAGCCTCACGTCGTTCGCTCCCAATCTCCACAGATGCTTCTCGTCTTCTCGGCAGACCTCACCAACGTCTTCCCAGGTCCCTCTTTATAACACACACTAAGTTACAAACAGTAAATTCAATTATATGCTTCAGGCTTCAGTGGAAGGTACCGGTTCATTCGACAGTAAGGCGCTGGTGTAGCTGCAACTACTGTCGCCAACGACCACTACATATTCGGATTGTGCAAAAATAAATATAATCTTGCGTAATATATGCTCACCCAATACGAGTTTCTTCCCATAAATCAATCAAATATTGGAAGCAGTTTACTGTTTTACTGCTTCACAACAAACAAAATTTACGTCTTTTTTAATTTCCTATTATAAAATCTAAGAAAAAGGTATGCAATATTCCCACATTAAAAACATTTGTTTATCTCATTGCGTATTGTATGAAGTAACATTATTCTATTCACATATTCATTGTAAAAAATGAGGCAGGAGTCGTCATAACATTTGTAGATGCATTCTAAAGAAAAACGATCAAGAGAAGTAGCTTTATCGGCAAAAGTAATGTCAATACATGAAAGAAGCGTGGAGATTGCATCATCATGAAGCATCACAAATAACAGAGAATCACACGAATGGCCATTTTTCAGTTTATTTAAATTTTTTTGTTGATTTACACTGTTGCATGCAAAAGCAATGGGCAAACCTGTTGTGGGCTCCGTCGAAGACGAGGTTGATTCAGTCGAAGTCGATGTGGATTCCGTGGAAGTGCTGGTCAACTCGGTTGAGGTGGAGGTGGACTCCGTGGATGTGGATGTTGATGGTTCCGTTGACGTGCTTGTAGACTCAGTTGAGGTCGAAGTAGACTCGGTGGAGGTGGATGTAGACGGTTCGGTAGAAGTGCTTGTCGACTCCGTTGAAGTGCTCGTCGACTCCGTTGATGCGCTTGTTGACTCGGTTGAAGTTGTTGTGGATTCCGTTGTTGTCCTGAAGAGAGATCAGCGTTTCGTATGTACAAGCTAGGAAAGTAGCGCAGAGAGTGGGAGAGAGAGATGCACTGCAACGAACGTCGTAGACAGGGTGCCTTTGGTTGCGACGTAGAGATCAGCGCAGCATTGACCTTGCACACAAGAGTAGTCGTCTGGGCACAGGCCTGCCACACAATCTGAAAGTTAAGACTTTTATTTTCAATATTTGAATTAATCAAAACCAATTTGCTTAATATGATTCATACATTCGATCTTTCGCGGTTTAACAAATATAGGTATGTATGTACATATGTATTTGAACTAGAATTAGAAAACTACTCTGACAATAGTTGTTTTCCCCGTAATTTTGATTAATGATCGCTCCTTCGCCTCACCAAATCCTTTTTCAGGTGCCATGCAGACCAAGTTGCTTGTGTCAACGGTCGTTGGAGCAAGTGTACTCGCAGTCGTTCGGATTAGCTGCCACGAAATTAGAATTAACATTTTTTTTCCTTACCCTGCTCAAATTCCATTCTATAAATATGTAGTATGTATGTATATGTGTATGTGTATGTGTTTTGTACCTGGCTGTCTTCGCAACAATATGCACCGTTGATGCATGTGAAGTCGGTCGGGCACATTGTTCCAAACGCGCAAACTGCAACTCATTTTCGTACACAACTAAAGAACGATCATTCCCACCGACTAGTAATGAAAGATACGAGAAGATGAATTCGCCTGGATAGGACTTAACATCTCGAAAATAGCGCTAGCTTACAGTTATTTGGGTCGTAGGAAGCGCACTCGGCTGAGGAAGCCGTCACGGGCGCCACCGTCGTTGTCACGAGGTTCTGGTCCGGGCAGCAGTACTGATTGTTCACGCACGTGTAGCCTGCGCCGCAGCCACCGCCGAGGCACACTGGAAGTTGTCACTCTACATATGTTCGGCAAGGTATAAAGTTCTTTGCAGTCTATGACTTTGTACAGCAGAAAATGATGTTCCAAAGCCCGATCGATGTATGCTTTTCGCCTAGGAATTCACCAGAAATGTTTGCAGAGGATGCATGGATCAGTTGTTACGACTGTCAGCATCACAAACAATCCGGCTTAAGAACATTGGTTTTGTTCTGCATAAAATATTTTTTTTAAACATTGTGTAAGGCTTGTGATAGATTAAGGGAGAGTTGCAAACCGTTTGTAGGATCGTAAGAGGTGCACTCAGCACTCGTCGTTGGCTGACCATCCACAATGACATCTTTGTTCGCGCAGCAGTACTGGTTATCGATGCAAGTGTAGCCATCGGAGCAGAAGGTCCCCAGACACTCTGCGAAAATGAAATATGTAGAAATCTTTTTAATTCATGGAAAATTACAGAAGAAAGCGCCGTATTTGAAAAAGATGTCATAATAGGAAAGAATTCTTGATTCGAGAGCAATTGCAGAACATCAGGCGCTTTATAGCGGTTGAAACTGAAGACGAACTTACTGTTAGATGTGTCCGGTGTAACACAGCTCTTTGCCGCTTCCGTCACCGCCACATGCGCCAGCAAAACTGCAAGGGCGAGCAGCATCGCGGCCATTTCGACCGTCCAGGACGAGGCCCGCATTCTAAAGTGAAGAGCTTTCCCTGGTGCATGTTTGCCTTTGGAAAAGGATGACGTCTCTCCAGAATGCGAAAGGCTGTTTGCTTACATTGGAAACGATATGTAAAAAGAAAAGAAAACAAATAGAAAGAGAAATTTGGAGTGAACAATTCTACTTCAAAGCTTTATTTGTGTCTCAATATTAAAATAATAAGATAAAAGCTATAATAATGTAAGAGACATACTGTCAAACCTAAAAATGCGACGGTAGCGTGATAGCGTGAGGGCTCCGCTGCTGTGGCCTTTGCTACCGGCTCTGCCCTTACGGCCTGCTCCGTGTCGCTCTTCGCAGGGCACGGACGGCTTCATGAACCCTTATGGAAGGCGGGTCGACCATCATTCTTTTTTACGCTTTCAACGTCAGAGAGCATATGTGCTTCGTGTTCCACTGGAACACCTCTTTTTTATCAAAGCAATTGAGCTCGTGGAGAGGGGTCGGGGAGAAAGATTATGGGAATATGGGTGAAGAGGGAAGGAAGAGAGAAGAAGAAAGAAGTAGATTAGAGCAGCTATGCAAGAGATCTTTGCCAGGCGAACGAATGAGAATGCTGCGCAAATACGGAAGACAGGAATTGAATGGCCGTAACAAGGCGAAATGATCAGAGTCGGTTAAATGTAGCGACGAAATGGAGAGGAATGCAAAAAAGAATGGAAACAATGTTATAGTTGGTAATGATCAGAGATACATACATACATATGTAGGACATGCATGCTCGTATTAAGAGGAGAACAATACACTATTTAAAATGTTCTTATGAAAAGCAGATAAAGTTTAATGAAGCTTACCAAGTAATTTTGAAGTACATAATTCTATCTAGAGCCTCGCCCGAATTTAAATTTCGTCGCATCGTTATTTTGTATTACTTTTAAACTGTTCTGTAATTTACTTTTATCCTCAAAATGTAGAGAATTCGAATTGAATGTGTTAGTTTTGAATGGGACAACTTGGAATTAATAAGTCATTTTTATTCACTTTTAGTTTCTGCTATGCTATGTTGGGCCTAATCATTGTTAGGAAAATAGATAGTTTTTCTTTATGGTTAGTAACTTGAGTAAATGCAGGACATCTAACATCCTTTTTCACTGCCTTTGTCAACAACATAATGAGAGAAGAGAGAGATGCCAACAAATACAAACTTGCAAGCAAGTGAACTCATTTTTTTCGTTTTAACACCAACAAAACTTAGGGTTAGATTCCCACCTAGTTATTTAATATTTTGTTGTATTCTTTCAAGGCAAGAAAGATTTTTTTTAAAGAAAACTTCAAGCTTTACTTCAGCAGATAAGTTTTTTGCAATTTGTTCTCCCCATTTAATGATGTTGTTCACTGGCTCATGGCAACAAACAAATGCCTTTTTAAGTTCTAAAACACGTTATCTGTAAAATATATTTGTGCAGATAAGGTGCACCTGGCAAAGCTTAGAAAATGATTTTTTGCACTATGCAATATTTTTTCGATCAATAAAAATTCAGAATTTGATCAATAAGCTCACATTTCCTTATTTTCGTCTGTTAAAATAAACCGATGCCTGGATGAGATCGGCTTCGCGAGTTTTCACTTTCTTTCGAATTTCCAGCAACTATCATCCATTTCACTCCTTCTTGTGATTTATTTTTATATGTTAGTTTAAATAAAAAGAATAAATCAAGTCTCATAGGTTAACATAATGAGCATTTTCGCATGAATATGTCCCAGCAAGCAAACATTGTCTTGATTGTTCCGTTTCGGTACCAATTAAAATATGGTGCACGGTGTGGATGCGTCTGGGTCCTCCACTCTCCGGGCAACTCGCGCTATCGCGCCAATCAAGCGTTGGCCGAAAATAAAATTCGCAGCACAAAATTTTTGTCGTGAAAAAAAGATTTAATGAAAAATTTGAAGCAGTTTTGTTAATTATGAAAATCACGAACTGTTCATATAACACGAAGGCACGAAGGCCAAAAGCCGGCTAAATCTTTGCCCGCATACTGATTCACTACTATTCTTGCAAATGAAATGCGCTCAAGTTTTTAATTTAAAAACGACGGAATTTATTTTTTTTAAGTCAGGCGTATCCAAGCATATTCAACGAAAAATCAATTGTACAGGATATCAAATTTAGATAGATTTCTCTGACAAATGTTTTTTCAAGCAGAGTTTTATACAAGGCATTTAGCGCATATGTTTAAGTACGGTCTTTCCCTCTGAAATGCTCTTCTGAAAGTTGAATGTGCGGAAAGGTAGCCCTCCCTCACATGCAAGAAGGACAGCTATGTAGTCTCCTATTCAGGTTTTTTCCTTACTTCCTTTCCTACTGTCGATTCCCTCATATTCTCTCAGTTTACACTTCAATACAATTACAGTAATTAATTCTGGACCATAGTTTTGAACGATGTGCATTCACGTTTATCTGTCTATTTTCATTCTAGCCGTTGCATTGAGTAATAATGCTAAGTATTCTGAGAAATTTCCGATATTTCTTGCACTAGTTGATAATGATTTTATAGGTTAGACATGTGTTTATGTGCTGATTATTAAAGGGTCACAGGCTTGCGCAGGGCGAAAGCGCGTCGTGTGAAACGGCAACGCGGCTTCTCTCTGACAGCTGGCTCAGCAGTACTTGCACGTCTTACGGCATTGCTGAGACATCAGCTCGTTGTACGCGCTATTGCTGCAGAGCTGCGGATTGTCACCGCAAGCCGCGTTTGTGTCCTCGCATCCTTAAGAGGTCAAACATATCGTCTGACAAATATATCTTTCAATGAGAGTCTGACGGTTCTGGGGCGCGGCAGTTGGAGGAAGAGTGACTCCGCATCGATTGCATGTCTTGGGGCATTGCTCTGTCATGAGCGCATAGTATGCAGAGTTGTAGCACAAGCCAGTGTTTGACGAGCACGCCGAGTTGATATCATTGCATGCTGAAAGGAATGCTTCGTATGTACATAAGTGCAAATATGAGATGTCTGATTTAGTAATGAAAGCAAAGAAAAATGAGCTGACGTGGCTGAGTGGTCGGCTTTTGTGTTGTGACGGACATGCCGCAACGGTTGCAAGTCTTTGGACATTGCTCCGTCATGAGATTCCAATAAGTCGGATAGGTGCAGAGTTGGCTTGACGATGTACACGATGGATTGATGTCGTAGCAGGCTGCAAATTGTGGAAACATTCGACAAACAACTAAAGGGAATATAAATATTAATACGATATATAAACCGACGATTCTTTGTTGTAGGGGCCAGCGTCGTGACCTTAAGCCCACATCGATTGCAAGTGCTTGGACATTGCTCCGTCATCAAATTCCAGTAGGCCGCATTGCTGCACAGTTGAGACGAAGACGCGCAGCTGGGATTCTTGTCCACACAGCCTGAAAAATAAATAAAAAAAGAAAATACTATTTACGTAATGCTCTCATAATTTGCTGGCGCTTACTCGGAGGCTTCGTTGTAGGTGTGACACCACAACGTCCACATGTATTTGCACATTGTTGTGTGAGGAAATCGTAGTAGGTTGGATCGTTGCATTTTCCGACAAGATCCTGGCATCTGTTTGCGCCTGGCTTAGGTTGATATACGTCCGTACATCCTGCAATATCTCACAATCAGTAAGATGTTCCATTCATTGGAAATATGTATGAACATACATACCTACTTCAATCAGAAGCGCTTTTAATGTGTCGTTTTTTTTCTTTCCCAGATATTTGATTTAAAAAATATGCCAAACTTAATTTATTTACCTGGTGAGGTAGTCGTTGGGGTCACACCGCAGCGCTTGCACGTTGCTGGGCACTGTTCGGTAAGGAAATTGTAATATATAGGATCATTGCATTTGTTCTCCAGATCGGCACAATTTGTGGACCCAGGTTGTGGCACGAAAACGTCCGTACATCCTGCATGTTGAAACATGGGTGGTGTTGAAGAGTGTAACAAACTCCAAGAACTAGAACATGAATAAACCTTGACTATCCACATAATATAATGTTAAATCTGTGATAGAAGGAAAAATATTTATTATAAAATAAAATACAACAAACTTGCCTGGAGTTGTGGTCGTTGGTGTAACACCGCACCGGTTGCAAGTCTTGGCACACTGCTTAGTCATTAAATCATAGTATGTTGGATCATTGCACATATTCGCCAAATCTTCACATCCAGTTGATCCAGGCTGCTTGACGTGTAGATCAGTGCAACCTAAAAACCATCGTTCAGGCCTTATTTATCAAAAATATAATTAAAAGGCACCTGGAGAAGTTGTGGTGCTTGTTGACTCAGTCGATGTCGAAGTGGACTCCGTGGATGTGGAAGTCGACGGCTCGGTAGAAGTGCTTGTCGACTCGGTGGAAGTGCTTGTCGACTCGGTTGAGGTCGAGGTAGACTCCGTGGAGGTGGATGTTGATGGTTCGGTAGACGCGCTTGTCGACTCCGTTGAAGTCGAAGTGGATTCCGTGGAAGTGCTGGTTGACTCAGTTGAGGTGCTGGTCGACTCAGTCGAAGTCGAAGTAGATTCTGTGGAAGTGCTGGTCGACTCAGTTGAGGTACTGGTCGACTCAGTCGAAGTCGAAGTGGATTCTGTGGAAGTGCTGGTCGACTCAGTTGAGGTGGAGGTAGACTCCGTGGATGTGGACGTCGACGGTTCGGTCGACGTGCTTGTCGACTCCGTGGAAGTGCTTGTCGACTCAGTTGAGGTGGAGGTAGACTCCGTGGATGTGGATGTCGACGGTTCGGTAGACGTGCTTGTCGACTCCGTTGAAGTGCTGGTCGACTCAGTTGAGGTGGAGGTAGACTCGGTGAAGGTGGATGTCGACGGTTCGGTAGACGTGCTTGTCGACTCCGTTGAAGTGCTGGTCGACTCAGTTGAGGTCGAGGTAGACTCGGTGGAGGTGGATGTCGACGGTTCGGTAGACGTGCTTGTCGACTCCGTTGAAGTGCTTGTCGACTCAGTTGAGGTGGAGGTAGACTCGGTGGAGGTGGATGTCGACGGTTCGGTAGACGTGCTTGTCGACTCCGTTGAAGTGCTTGTCGACTCAGTTGAGGTGGAGGTAGACTCGGTGGAGGTGGATGTCGACGGTTCGGTAGACGTGCTTGTCGACTCCGTTGAAGTGCTGGTCGACTCAGTTGAGGTCGAGGTAGACTCGGTGGAGGTGGATGTCGACGGTTCGGTAGACGTGCTTGTTGACTCCGTTGAAGTGCTTGTCGACTCAGTTGAGGTGGAGGTAGACTCGGCGGAGGTGGATGTCGACGGTTCGGTAGACGTGCTTGTCGACTCCGTTGAAGTGCTGGTCGACTCAGTTGAGGTCGAGGTAGACTCGGTGGAGGTGGATGTCGACGGTTCGGTAGACGTGCTTGTCGACTCCGTTGAAGTGCTGGTCGACTCAGTTGAGGTCGAGGTAGACTCGGTGGAGGTGGATGTCGACGGTTCGGTAGACGTGCTTGTCGACTCCGTTGAAGTGCTTGTCGACTCAGTTGAGGTGGAGGTAGACTCGGTGGAGGTGGATGTCGACGGTTCGGTAGACGTGCTTGTCGACTCCGTTGAAGTGCTTGTCGACTCAGTTGAGGTGGAGGTAGACTCGGTGGAGGTGGATGTCGACGGTTCGGTAGACGTGCTTGTCGACTCCGTTGAAGTGCTGGTCGACTCAGTTGAGGTCGAGGTAGACTCGGTGGAGGTGGATGTCGACGGTTCGGTAGACGTGCTTGTTGACTCCGTTGAAGTGCTTGTCGACTCAGTTGAGGTGGAGGTAGACTCGGCGGAGGTGGATGTCGACGGTTCGGTAGACGTGCTTGTCGACTCCGTTGAAGTGCTGGTCGACTCAGTTGAGGTCGAGGTAGACTCGGTGGAGGTGGATGTCGACGGTTCGGTAGACGTGCTTGTCGACTCCGTTGAAGTGCTGGTCGACTCAGTTGAGGTCGAGGTAGACTCGGTTGAGGTGGATGTCGACGGTTCGGTAGACGTGCTTGTCGACTCCGTTGAAGCGCTGGTCGACTCAGTTGGGGTGGAGGTAGACTCGGTGGAGGTGGATGTCGACGGTTCGGTAGACGTGCTTGTCGACTCCGTTGAAGTGCTGGTCGACTCAGTTGAGGTCGAGGTAGACTCGGTGGAGGTGGATGTCGACGGTTCGGTAGACGTGCTTGTCGACTCCGTTGAAGTGCTGGTCGACTCAGTTGAGGTCGAGGTAGACTCGGTGGAGGTGGATGTCGACGGTTCGGTAGACGTGCTTGTCGACTCCGTTGAAGTGCTTGTCGACTCAGTTGAGGTGGAGGTAGACTCGGTGGAGGTGGATGTCGACGGTTCGGTAGACGTGCTTGTCGACTCCGTTGAAGTGCTTGTCGACTCAGTTGAGGTGGAGGTAGACTCGGTGGAGGTGGATGTCGACGGTTCGGTAGACGTGCTTGTCGACTCCGTTGAAGTGCTGGTCGACTCAGTTGAGGTCGAGGTAGACTCGGTGGAGGTGGATGTCGACGGTTCGGTAGACGTGCTTGTTGACTCCGTTGAAGTGCTTGTCGACTCAGTTGAGGTGGAGGTAGACTCGGCGGAGGTGGATGTCGACGGTTCGGTAGACGTGCTTGTCGACTCCGTTGAAGTGCTGGTCGACTCAGTTGAGGTCGAGGTAGACTCGGTGGAGGTGGATGTCGACGGTTCGGTAGACGTGCTTGTCGACTCCGTTGAAGTGCTGGTCGACTCAGTTGAGGTCGAGGTAGACTCGGTTGAGGTGGATGTCGACGGTTCGGTAGACGTGCTTGTCGACTCCGTTGAAGCGCTGGTCGACTCAGTTGGGGTGGAGGTAGACTCGGTGGAGGTGGATGTCGACGGTTCGGTAGACGTGCTTGTCGACTCCGTTGAAGTGCTGGTCGACTCAGTCGAAGTCGAAGTGGATTCCGTGGAAGTGCTGGTCGACTCAGTTGAGGTCGAGGTAGACTCGGTGGAGGTGGATGTCGACGGTTCGGTAGACGTGCTTGTCGACTCCGTTGAAGTGCTGGTCGACTCAGTTGAGGTGGAGGTAGACTCGGTGGAGGTGGATGTCGACGGTTCGGTAGACGTGCTTGTCGACTCCGTTGAAGTGCTGGTCGACTCAGTTGAGGTCGAGGTAGACTCGGTTGAGGTGGATGTCGACGGTTCGGTAGACGTGCTTGTCGACTCCGTTGAAGTGCTGGTCGACTCAGTTGAGGTCGAGGTAGACTCGGTGGAGGTGGATGTCGACGGTTCGGTAGACGTGCTTGTCGACTCCGTTGAAGTGCTGGTCGACTCAGTTGAGGTGGAGGTAGACTCGGTGGAGGTGGATGTCGACGGTTCGGTAGACGTGCTTGTCGACTCCGTTGAAGTGCTTGTCGACTCAGTTGAGGTGGAGGTAGACTCGGTGGAGGTGGATGTCGACGGTTCGGTAGACGTGCTTGTCGACTCCGTTGAAGTGCTGGTCGACTCAGTTGAGGTCGAGGTAGACTCTGTGGAGGTGGATGTCGACGGTTCGGTAGACGTGCTTGTCGACTCCGTTGAAGTGCTGGTCGACTCAGTTGAGGTCGAGGTAGACTCGGTGGAGGTGGATGTCGACGGTTCGGTAGACGTGCTTGTCGACTCCGTTGAAGTGCTGGTCGACTCAGTTGAGGTCGAGGTAGACTCGGATGAGGTGGATGTCGACGGTTCGGTAGACGTGCTTGTCGACTCCGTTGAAGTGCTGGTCGACTCAGTTGAGGTCAAGGTAGACTCGGTGGAGGTGGATGTCGACGGTTCGGTAGACGTGCTTGTCGACTCCGTTGAAGTGCTGGTCGACTCAGTTGAGGTGGAGGTAGACTCGGTGGAGGTGGATGTCGACGGTTCGGTAGACGTGCTTGTCGACTCCGTTGAAGTGCTGGTCGACTCAGTTGAGGTCGAGGTAGACTCGGTGGAGGTGGATGTCGACGGTTCGGTAGACGTGCTTGTCGACTCCGTTGAAGTGCTGGTCGACTCAGTCGAAGTCGAAGTGGATTCCGTGGAAGTGCTGGTCGACTCAGTTGAGGTCGAGGTAGACTCGGTGGAGGTGGATGTCGACGGTTCGGTAGACGTGCTTGTCGACTCCGTTGAAGTGCTGGTCGACTCAGTTGAGGTCGAGGTAGACTCGGTTGAGGTGGATGTCGACGGTTCGGTAGACGTGCTTGTCGACTCCGTTGAAGTGCTGGTCGACTCAGTTGAGGTCGAGGTAGACTCGGTGGAGGTGGATGTCGACGGTTCGGTAGACGTGCTTGTCGACTCCGTTGAAGTGCTGGTCGACTCAGTTGAGGTGGAGGTAGACTCGGTGGAGGTGGATGTCGACGGTTCGGTAGACGTGCTTGTCGACTCCGTTGAAGTGCTTGTCGACTCAGTTGAGGTGGAGGTAGACTCGGTGGAGGTGGATGTCGACGGTTCGGTAGACGTGCTTGTCGACTCCGTTGAAGTGCTGGTCGACTCAGTTGAGGTCGAGGTAGACTCTGTGGAGGTGGATGTCGACGGTTCGGTAGACGTGCTTGTCGACTCCGTTGAAGTGCTGGTCGACTCAGTCGAAGTCGAAGTGGATTCCGTGGAAGTGCTGGTCGACTCAGTTGAGGTCGAGGTAGACTCGGTGGAGGTGGATGTCGACGGTTCGGTAGACGTGCTTGTCGACTCCGTTGAAGTGCTGGTCGACTCAGTTGAGGTGGAGGTAGACTCGGTGGAGGTGGATGTCGACGGTTCGGTAGACGTGCTTGTCGACTCCGTTGAAGTGCTGGTCGACTCAGTTGAGGTGGAGGTAGACTCGGTGGAGGTGGATGTCGACGGTTCGGTAGACGTGCTTGTCGACTCCGTTGAAGTGCTGGTCGACTCAGTTGAGGTCGAGGTAGACTCGGTGGAGGTGGATGTCGACGGTTCGGTAGACGTGCTTGTCGACTCCGTTGAAGTGCTGGTCGACTCAGTCGAAGTCGAAGTGGATTCCGTGGAAGTGCTGGTCGACTCAGTTGAGGTCGAGGTAGACTCGGTGGAGGTGGATGTCGACGGTTCGGTAGATGTGCTTGTCGACTCCGTTGAAGTGCTGGTCGACTCAGTTGAGGTGGAGGTAGACTCGGTGGAGGTGGATGTCGACGGTTCGGTAGACGTGCTTGTCGACTCCGTTGAAGTGCTGGTCGACTCAGTCGAAGTCGAAGTGGATTCCGTGGAAGAGCTGGTCGACTCAGTTGAGGTCGAGGTAGACTCGGTGGAGGTGGATGTCGACGGTTCCGTAGACGTGCTTGTCGACTCCGTTGAAGTGCTGGTCGACTCAGTTGAGGTGGAGGTAGACTCGGTGGAGGTGGATGTCGACGGTTCGGTAGACGTGCTTGTCGACTCCGTTGAAGTGCTGGTCGACTCAGTTGAGGTCGAGGTAGACTCGGTGGAGGTGGATGTCGACGGTTCGGTAGACGTGCTTGTCGACTCCGTTGAAGTGCTGGTCGACTCAGTTGAGGTGGAGGTAGACTCGGTGGAGGTGGATGTCGACGGTTCGGTAGACGTGCTTGTCGACTCCGTTGAAGTGCTGGTCGACTCAGTTGAGGTCGAGGTAGACTCGGTGGAGGTGGATGTCGACGGTTCGGTAGACGTGCTTGTCGACTCCGTTGAAGTGCTGGTCGACTCAGTCGAAGTCGAAGTGGATTCCGTGGAAGAGCTGGTCGACTCAGTTGAGGTCGAGGTAGACTCGGTGGAGGTGGATGTCGACGGTTCGGTAGACGTGCTTGTCGACTCCGTTGAAGTGCTGGTCGACTCAGTTGAGGTCGAGGTAGACTCGGTGGAGGTGGATGTCGACGGTTCGGTAGACGTGCTTGTCGACTCCGTTGAAGTGCTGGTCGACTCAGTTGAGGTCGAGGTAGACTCGGTGGAGGTGGATGTAGACGGTTCGGTAGACGTGCTTGTCGACTCCGTTGAAGTGCTGGTCGACTCAGTTGAGGTCGAGGTAGACTCGGTGGAGGTGGATGTAGACGGTTCGGTAGACGTGCTTGTCGACTCCGTTGAAGTGCTGGTCGACTCAGTTGAGGTCGAGGTAGTCTCGGTGGAGGTGGATGTCGACGGTTCGGTAGAAGTGCTTGTCGACTCCGTTGAAGTGCTGGTCGACTCAGTCGAAGTCGAAGTGGATTCCGTGGAAGTGCTGGTCGACTCAGTTGAGGTCGAGGTAGACTCGGTGGAGGTGGATGTCGACGGTTCGGTAGACGTGCTTGTCGACTCCGTTGAAGTGCTGGTCGACTCAGTTGAGGTCGAGGTAGACTCGGTGGAGGTGGATGTCGACGGTTCGGTAGACGTGCTTGTCGACTCCGTTGAAGTGCTGGTCGACTCAGTTGAGGTCGAGGTAGACTCGGTGGAGGTGGATGTCGACGGTTCGGTAGACGTGCTTGTCGACTCCGTTGAAGTGCTGGTCGACTCAGTTGAGGTCGAGGTAGACTCGGTGGAGGTGGATGTCGACGGTTCGGTAGACTTGCTTGTCGACTCCGTTGAAGTGCTGGTCGACTCAGTTGAGGTCGAGGTAGACTCGGTGGAGGTGGATGTCGACGGTTCGGTAGACGTGCTTGTCGACTCCGTTGAAGTGCTGGTCGACTCAGTCGAAGTCGAAGTGGATTCCGTGGAAGTGCTGGTCGACTCAGTTGAGGTCGAGGTAGACTCGGTGGAGGTGGATGTCGACGGTTCGGTAGACGTGCTTGTCGACTTCGTGGAAGTGCTGGTAGACTCAGTTGAGGTCGAGGTAGACTCGGTGGAGGTGGATGTCGACGGTTCGGTAGACGTGCTTGTCGACTCCGTTGAAGTGCTGGTCGACTCAGTTGAGGTCGAGGTAGTCTCGGTGGAGGTGGATGTCGACGGTTCGGTAGACGTGCTTGTCGACTCCGTTGAAGTGCTTGTCGACTCAGTTGAGGTCGAGGTAGACTCGGTGGAGGTGGATGTCGACGGTTCGGTAGACGTGCTTGTCGACTCCGTTGAAGTGCTGGTCGACTCAGTTGAGGTCGAGGTAGACTCGGTGGAGGTGGATGTCGACGGTTCGGTAGACGTGCTTGTCGACTCCGTTGAAGTGCTGGTCGACTCAGTCGAAGTCGAAGTGGATTCCGTGGAAGTGCTGGTCGACTCAGTTGAGGTCGAGGTAGACTCGGCGGAGGTGGATGTCGACGGTTCGGTAGACGTGCTTGTCGACTCCGTTGAAGTGCTGGTCGACTCAGTTGAGGTCGAGGTAGTCTCGGTGGAGGTGGATGTCGACGGTTCGGTAGACGTGCTTGTCGACTCCGTTGAAGTGCTGGTCGACTCAGTTGAGGTCGAGGTAGACTCGGTGGAGGTGGATGTCGACGGTTCGGTAGACTTGCTTGTCGACTCCGTTGAAGTGCTGGTCGACTCAGTTGAGGTCGAGGTAGACTCGGTGGAGGTGGATGTCGACGGTTCGGTAGACGTGCTTGTCGACTCCGTTGAAGTGCTGGTCGACTCAGTCGAAGTCGAAGTGGATTCCGTGGAAGTGCTGGTCGACTCAGTTGAGGTCGAGGTAGACTCGGTGGAGGTGGATGTCGACGGTTCGGTAGACGTGCTTGTCGACTCCGTTGAAGTGCTGGTAGACTCAGTTGAGGTCGAGGTAGACTCGGTGGAGGTGGATGTCGACGGTTCGGTAGACGTGCTTGTCGACTCCGTTGAAGTGCTGGTCGACTCAGTTGAGGTCGAGGTAGTCTCGGTGGAGGTGGATGTCGACGGTTCGGTAGACGTGCTTGTCGACTCCGTTGAAGTGCTTGTCGACTCAGTTGAGGTCGAGGTAGACTCGGTGGAGGTGGATGTCGACGGTTCGGTAGACGTGCTTGTCGACTCCGTTGAAGTGCTGGTCGACTCAGTTGAGGTCGAGGTAGACTCGGTGGAGGTGGATGTCGACGGTTCGGTAGACGTGCTTGTCGACTCCGTTGAAGTGCTGGTCGACTCAGTCGAAGTCGAAGTGGATTCCGTGGAAGTGCTGGTCGACTCAGTTGAGGTCGAGGTAGACTCGGTGGAGATGGATGTCGACGGTTCGGTAGACGTGCTTGTCGACTCCGTTGAAGTGCTGGTCGACTCAGTTGAGGTCGAGGTAGACTCGGTGGAGGTGGATGTCGACGGTTCGGTAGACGTGCTTGTCGACTCCGTTGAAGTGCTGGTCGACTCAGTTGAGGTCGAGGTCGACTCGGTGGAGGTGGATGTCGACGGTTCGGTAGACGTGCTTGTCGACTCCGTTGAAGTGCTGGTCGACTCAGTCGAAGTCGAAGTGGATTCCGTGGAAGTGCTGGTCGACTCAGTTGAGGTCGAGGTAGACTCGGTGGAGGTGGATGTCGACGGTTCGGTAGACGTGCTTGTGGACTCCGTTGAAGTGCTGGTCGACTCAGTTGAGGTCGAGGTAGTCTCGGTGGAGGTGGATGTCGACGGTTCGGTAGACGTGCTTGTCGACTCCGTTGAAGTGCTGGTCGACTCAGTCGAAGTCGAAGTGGATTCCGTGGAAGTGCTGGTCGACTCAGTTGAGGTCGAGGTAGACTCGGTGGAGGTGGATGTCGACGGTTCGGTAGACGTGCTTGTCGACTCCGTTGAAGTGCTGGTCGACTCAGTCGAAGTCGAAGTGGATTCCGTGGAAGTGCTGGTCGACTCAGTTGAGGTCGAGGTAGACTCGGCGGAGGTGGATGTCGACGGTTCGGTAGACGTGCTTGTCGACTCCGTTGAAGTGCTGGTCGACTCAGTTGAGGTCGAGGTAGTCTCGGTGGAGGTGGATGTCGACGGTTCGGTAGACGTGCTTGTCGACTCCGTTGAAGTGCTTGTCGACTCAGTTGAGGTCGAGGTAGACTCGGTGGAGGTGGATGTCGACGGTTCGGTAGACGTGCTTGTCGACTCCGTTGAAGTGCTGGTCGACTCAGTTGAGGTCGAGGTAGTCTCTGTGGAGGTGGATGTCGACGGTTCGGTAGACGTGCTTGTCGACTCCGTTGAAGTGCTGGTCGACTCAGTCGAAGTCGAAGTGGATTCCGTGGAAGTGCTGGTCGACTCAGTTGAGGTCGAGGTAGACTCGGTGGAGGTGGATGTCGACGGTTCGGTAGACGTGCTTGTGGACTCCGTTGAAGTGCTGGTCGACTCAGTTGAGGTCGAGGTAGTCTCGGTGGAGGTGGATGTCGACGGTTCGGTAGACGTGCTTGTCGACTCCGTTGAAGTGCTGGTCGACTCAGTCGAAGTCGAAGTGGATTCCGTGGAAGTGCTGGTCGACTCAGTTGAGGTCGAGGTAGACTCGGTGGAGGTGGATGTCGACGGTTCGGTAGACGTGCTTGTCGACTCCGTTGAAGTGCTGGTCGACTCAGTCGAAGTCGAAGTGGATTCCGTGGAAGTGCTGGTCGACTCAGTTGAGGTCGAGGTAGACTCGGCGGAGGTGGATGTCGACGGTTCGGTAGACGTGCTTGTCGACTCCGTTGAAGTGCTGGTCGACTCAGTTGAGGTCGAGGTAGTCTCGGTGGAGGTGGATGTCGACGGTTCGGTAGACGTGCTTGTCGACTCCGTTGAAGTGCTTGTCGACTCAGTTGAGGTCGAGGTAGACTCGGTGGAGGTGGATGTCGACGGTTCGGTAGACGTGCTTGTCGACTCCGTTGAAGTGCTGGTCGACTCAGTTGAGGTCGAGGTAGTCTCTGTGGAGGTGGATGTCGACGGTTCGGTAGACGTGCTTGTCGACTCCGTTGAAGTGCTGGTCGACTCAGTCGAAGTCGAAGTGGATTCCGTTGAAGTGCTGGTCGACTCAGTTGAGGTCGAGGTAGTCTCGGTGGAGGTGGATGTCGACGGTTCGGTAGACTTGCTTGTCGACTCCGTTGAAGTGCTTGTCGACTCAGTTGAGGTCGAGGTAGACTCGGTGGAGGTGGATGTCGACGGTTCGGTAGACGTGCTTGTCGACTCCGTTGAAGTGCTGGTCGACTCAGTCGAAGTCGAAGTGGATTCCGTGGAAGTGCTGGTCGACTCAGTTGAGGTCGAGGTAGACTCGGTGGAGGTGGATGTCGAGGGTTCGGTAGACGTGCTTGTCGACTCCGTTGAAGTGCTGGTCGACTCCGTCGAAGTCGAAGTGGATTCCGTGGAAGTGCTGGTCGACTCAGTTGAGGTCGAGGTAGACTCGGTGGAGGTGGATGTCGACGGTTCAGTAGACGTGCTTGTCGACTCCGTTGAAGTGCTGGTCGACTCAGTCGAAGTCGAAGTGGATTCCGTGGAAGTGCTGGTCGACTCAGTTGAGGTCGAGGTAGACTCGGTGGAGGTGGATGTCGACGGTTCGGTAGACGTGCTTGTCGACTCCGTTGAAGTGCTGGTCGACTCAGTCGAAGTCGAAGTGGATTCCGTGGAAGTGCTGGTCGACTCAGTTGAGGTCGAGGTAGACTCGGTGGAGGTGGATGTCGACGGTTCGGTAGACGTGCTTGTCGACTCCGTTGAAGTGCTGGTCGACTCAGTCGAAGTCGAAGTGGATTCCGTGGAAGTGCTGGTCGACTCAGTTGAGGTCGAGGTAGACTCGGTGGAGGTGGATGTCGAGGGTTCGGTAGACGTGCTTGTCGACTCCGTTGAAGTGCTGGTCGACTCCGTCGAAGTCGAAGTGGATTCCGTGGAAGTGCTGGTCGACTCAGTTGAGGTCGAGGTAGACTCGGTGGAGGTGGATGTCGACGGTTCAGTAGACGTGCTTGTCGACTCCGTTGAAGTGCTGGTCGACTCAGTCGAAGTCGAAGTGGATTCCGTGGAAGTGCTGGTCGACTCAGTTGAGGTCGAGGTAGACTCGGTGGAGGTGGATGTCGACGGTTCGGTAGACGTGCTTGTCGACTCCGTTGAAGTGCTGGTCGACTCAGTCGAAGTCGAAGTGGATTCCGTGGAAGTGCTGGTCGACTCAGTTGAGGTCGAGGTAGACTCGGTGGAGGTGGATGTCGACGGTTCGGTAGACGTGCTTGTCGACTCCGTTGAAGTGCTGGTCGACTCAGTTGAGGTCGAGGTAGACTCGGTGGAGGTGGATGTCGACGGTTCGGTAGACGTGCTTGTCGACTCCGTTGAAGTGCTGGTCGACTCACTCGAAGTCGAAGTGGATTCCGTGGAAGTGCTGGTCGACTCAGTTGAGGTCGAGGTAGACTCGGTGGAGGTGGATGTCGACGGTTCGGTAGACGTGCTTGTCGACTCCGTTGAAGTGCTGGTCGACTCAGTTGAGGTCGAGGTAGACTCGGTGGAGGTGGATGTCGAGGGTTCGGTAGACGTGCTTGTCGACTCCGTTGAAGTGCTGGTCGACTCCGTCGAAGTCGAAGTGGATTCCGTGGAAGTGCTGGTCGACTCAGTTGAGGTCGAGGTAGACTCGGTGGAGGTGGATGTCGACGGTTCAGTAGACGTGCTTGTCGACTCCGTTGAAGTGCTGGTCGACTCAGTTGAGGTCGAGGTAGACTCGGTGGAGGTGGATGTCGACGGTTCGGTAGACGTGCTTGTCGACTCCGTTGAAGTGCTGGTCGACTCAGTTGAGGTCGAGGTAGACTCGGTGGAGGTGGATGTCGAGGGTTCGGTAGTCGTGCTTGTCGACTCCGTTGAAGTGCTGGTCGACTCCGTCGAAGTCGAAGTGGATTCCGTGGAAGTGCTGGTCGACTCAGTTGAGGTCGAGGTAGACTCGGTGGAGGTGGATGTCGACGGTTCGGTAGACGTGCTTGTCGACTCCGTTGAAGTGCTGGTCGACTCAGTTGAGGTCGAGGTAGACTCGGTGGAGGTGGATGTCGAGGGTTCGGTAGACGTGCTTGTCGACTCCGTTGAAGTGCTTGTGGACTCAGTTGAGGTCGAGGTAGACTCGGTGGAGGTGGATGTCGACGGTTCGGTAGACGTGCTTGTCGACTCCGTTGAAGTGCTGGTCGACTCAGTTGAGGTCGAGGTAGACTCTGTGGAGGTGGATGTCGACGGTTCGGTAGACGTGCTTGTCGACTCCGTTGAAGTGCTGGTCGACTCAGTCGAAGTCGAAGTGGATTCCGTTGAAGTGCTTGTCGACTCAGTTGAGGTCGAGGTAGACTCGGTGGAGGTGGATGTCGACGGTTCGGTAGACGTGCTTGTCGACTCCGTTGAAGTGCTGGTCGACTCAGTTGAGGTCGAGGTAGACTCGGTGGAGGTGGATGTCGGCGGTTCGGTAGACGTGCTTGTCGATTCCGTTGAAGTGCTTGTCGACTCAGTTGAGGTCGAGGTAGACTCGGTGGAGGTGGATGTCGACGGTTCGGAAGACGTGGTTGTCGACTCCGTTGAAGTGCTGGTCGACTCAGTCGAAGTCGAAGTGGATTCTGTGGAAGTACTGGTCGACTCAGTTGAGGTGGAGGTAGACTCCGTGGATGTGGATGTCGACGGTTCGGTAGACGTGCTTGTCGACTCCGTTGAAGTGCTGGTCGACTCAGTTGAGGTCGAGGTAGACTCGGTGGAGGTGGATGTCGACGGTTCGGTAGACGTGCTTGTCGACTCCGTTGAAGTGCTGGTCGACTCAGTCGAAGTCGAAGTGGATTCCGTGGAAGTGCTGGTCGACTCAGTTGAGGTTGAGGTAGACTCCGTTGATGTGGATGTCGACGGTTCGGTAGACGTGCTTGTCGATTCCGTTGAAGTGCTTGTCGACTCAGTTGAGGTCGAGGAAGACTCGGTGGAGGTGGATGTCGACGGTTCGGTAGACGTGGTTGTCGACTCCGTTGAAGTGCTGGTCGACTCAGTCGAAGTCGACGTGGATTCCGTGGAAGTACTGGTCGACTCAGTTGAGGTGGAGGTAGATTCCGTGGATGTGGATGTCGACGGTTCGGTAGACGTGCTTGTCGACTCCGTTGAAGTGCTGGTCGACTCAGTTGAGGTCGAGGTAGACTCGGTGGAGGTGGATGTCGACGGTTCGGTAGACGTGCTTGTCGACTCCGTTGAAGTGCTGGTCGACTCAGTTGAGGTCGAGGTAGACTCGGTGGAGGTGGATGTCGACGGTTCGGTAGACGTGCTTGTCGACTCCGTTGAAGTGCTGGTCGACTCAGTCGAAGTCGACGTGGATTCCGTGGAAGTACTGGTCGACTCAGTTGAGGTGGAGGTAGATTCCGTGGATGTGGATGTCGACGGTTCGGTAGACGTGCTTGTCGAATCCGTTGAAGTGCTGGTCGACTCAGTTGAGGTCGAGGTAGACTCGGTGGAGGTGGATGTCGACGGTTCGGTAGACGTGCTTGTCGACTCCGTTGAAGTGCTGGTCGACTCAGTCGAAGTCGAAGTGGATTCCGTGGAAGTGCTGGTCGACTCAGTTGAGGTTGAGGTAGACTCCGTTGATGTGGATGTCGACGGTTCGGTAGATGTGCTTGTCGACTCCGTTGAAGTGCTGGTCGACTCAGTTGAGGTCGAGGTAGACTCGGTGGAGGTGGATGTCGACGGTTCGGTAGACGTGCTTGTCGACTCCGTTGAAGTGCTGGTCGACTCAGTTGAGGTCGAGGTAGACTCGGTGGAGGTGGATGTCAACGGTTCGGTAGACGTGCTTGTCGACTCCGTTGAAGTGCTGATCGACTCAGTTGAGGTCGAGGTAGACTCGGTGGAGGTGGATGTCGACGGTTCGGTAGACGTGCTTGTAGACTCCGTTGAAGTGCTGGTCGACTCAGTCGAAGTCGAAGTGGATTCCGTGGAAGTACTGGTCGACTCAGTCGAGGTTGTCGATTCCGTCGATGTACTTGTTGATTCTTTAAGCGGAGGAAAAATTAGTAACTTCCATATGGTTTTTTTTCCTATCAGTTATACTGATTTAGTGACTCAAATTTAACGTTTTAAATGGCCATGCATGCGCGGTAACAATAATGCGGACACAACAACATAACAACAAGTTAGCTAAACAGTTCTTGACTACGACACAAGAGGCAATCAACGGCAACATATAATGTTGAGAGATCCATCTGATGCCGACCAGTCTCGTGAACATACCTGTAATTATTTGTATTTACAAGAGTACAATCAAAATTCTAAGGTCGCGTAAATGCTGGATAAATGTGTACCTTGTGGTCGCAAACATCTTGAAAGGCAAACTGATATTGTTAGTTTTCTCTGAGTGTAGGCTAGCGCAGCGTCGCGGACGACCGAATGATGCTGATTTGAAAACGGCAGCTCTTCCCTGTTATATGTAGGCTTGATACACCGATGATGGGAGTGGCCTTCTGCCTATGGCAATGCTTGTACAGCTGGATGCCTTAGCCAACATATGAACGATTCGCTTTCGGATGTTTCTTTTGCTGTAATTGAATATCGATCGATGTTTGCCACGTTGGAAATGCATGTCTTATTCCGTAACTCTTTGTCCATCACATCAAGATTATTATTCATTTTTAGCCGATGTTTTCAAAAACGCATTTTCACTGCACGATATGTTTATTGTAAAGCGAAATGGCAAGTGCATTGCTAGAGCCAACTTCAGTTTGACACTTGTTTTCATTCAAGATTGGAGTGCTCTAGGTATTTTTTTTTGATAACATTTATTCATCACAGGCCAGACAGAGAACGTTTTAAGAATGAATATCTCTAAAATAAGAAGTATCGTTCGATGAAACTATTAAGTAATTATATTAATAAAGCTTTGGTTAGCTACTGCAGTCCAACGCTTAATTTATATAGGTGAGTACAGTAAAGTCATCATAAAGATTTTTCATAAGAAATCGTGCATTAAATGAATTATATCTCGTAGTGCTACTTTTGCTGTCATTGTTTGAAACGAATTAGATATTCAGCAAGCAGAAAATTAGGCTTATTGATAGATAGACACCTTTATTATGCATACATATATGTAGACAAAAGATGAAATATGTTTAGCTAAGATTGAGAATCATCGTGAATGGATGGCTCTGTAATGCAGACTGACCTAGCACATTGTGTGAATGAAGAAAGAGAATCGTATGCAAGCCGATTCTTTGAATGATGTACCTCTTTTCGGGAGCAAAAAGCTGTAGTAAACAATATCATCACTATGATATGCAAAGTGGTTTCTATAGAGAAGATAACAAGTCGATAACGAAATATGACAAATTTTTACAAACATGAATTTGGCGACATAATTTTTAATGGACATCTAACAGTGCATCCATGGCACATTATTTACGAGAGGACAGATCGCAAAGGCAGCGTCAATATCAATTAAGTGTGCGCGGCGGCATAAGCAATGCCGGTAAGCCTTAGCAACGTCCACAAGTTGCTGGGCACTGCTGTGTCATGAGTGTGAAGTAGATGGAGTTGCTGCAGAGATATGCGCGGGCCGGGCAGTCCGACACACCCGTCGATGGATTCACCAGGTCGACACAGCCTGAAAAGCAATATCAATTCAGCTTTACTGAAAAAAAGTTCTTTTAGAACTATTTTGATTGCTTGAAGAAGGGATAATCTCCATATCACAAACCAGTCAAGCCAACTAATGTTCCAGTGGTAACTCCTCCGGTTCCTGTGCATCTTCCACATGTTCGTGGACACTGCTGTGTCATTAGCGTAAAGTAGACAGCATTATTGCAGAGATAAGCTCTCGAAGGGCAGTCAGAAACGCCAGTTGACGGATTCAAGAGGTCAATACACGCTTAAAAGAATAAACGTCATGTCCTATTACTCCTTCAATCGGTCGAGCATTCCTATATTTGCATGCATGTAAGTATGTATTTATGTATGTGTGTATGTATGTATGTATGTGCTAATGATATTTGTACTTTGATAAAAGTAATAGTTTGATTAACTGACTGCCAGTGCCCGGATTGGTGATCCCTGTGCTAGTGCATCGATTACATGTTAGGGGGCACTGCTGTGTCATAAGTGCGAAGTAGATTGAGTTCTGGCAGAGATATACTCGCGAGGGACAGTCCGAAATGCCGGTCGCAGGGTTCAGGAGGTCGACGCACGCTAGATATGCAAAGATGAAATAATGTGCAAAGAAACGGAAGCAGTAATATCTTTTCAGGATCTGTGTATCACTTTGTACATTCATATGCATATAAATATATACTAGAGAAAAAATAACAGCGTACTGAAGATTTTACCCCCAGCGCCCGGATTGGTGACTCCTGAGCAGCGGTTGCAGGTGCGCGGACATTGCTGAGTCATTAACAAAAAGTAGACAGCATTGTTGCAGAGGTACGCCTTGAGGGGGCAGTCAGAGGTGCCGGTCAGTGGATTTATCAAGTCGACGCATGCTGAAGTTTTTTCATCACGTTTTGCAAACCTATTTGGACTAATAATAACGATAATCTATTCATGGTATCTTAGATGGAAAGGTAGCTGAAATGGAAGTACTATACTTCCGGTCGCAGCGGTTGTTGCGACGGTGGAGACTGTAGTAGCCCCAGTCGTTGTGATCGGACCAAGATTGGCGTTGAGACAACATCCACGACTTGGCACAAGCACGCAGGTGAAGCCCGTCGGGCAGTTATCACCCAGGCAGCCTCAACCTCTTGCTTCTCTCTCATCCTTCTATTTCCTTGACAGTTTTCTATATTTTTTTATCCCTCTCTTTATCTCTCGACTTGGCGCAGGAGAGAGATGGCTGTTTCCCCAGTTTTCAAGGTGCATCCACAGAAGTGCAATGTATGCATGAGCATAAAAAGATAACCTCCAACAAAAGCCTGATTGCACTGCGACCTTGTGTCAACTTGTGCGAAGGCACTTCGGATATGGAGGGAGAAGAAAGAGAGAATAGTAATGTATTCTTGCCGCATCCTTTAAAATTTAGTGCTGCAAAACGTGTAATTAAAACCTGTTTTATGTGACATCAATTATTAAACAGGATAACTAGTGGTCTGCGCAAAGTAACTTCCGAGGAATTTAATGATGGAAACACGAAATTGAAAAGGGTTTTGCAAGTAGTTTGCAGTCTTTAAGGACATGAAGTCTGAGGCCTTCATCGTAGCATGAATGAGGACGAAATGCCCCGAGGCGATTTAATCGTTCCTTTAGCATTTGGATCAGCATGGGCGGGAAGGCTTGTCCAGCATTGGTTCAGACAAAAAAAGGGGCTATCGTCTTTTGCTGAAAATGCGCTTTCTTTCTTTCTCTCTCACTTTTTCTATAATCTTTCTGTATTTTCCTCCCTCTTTCCCCTGACTGCAGTCCTTCATTCTCTTTTTTTGCTTCGTACTCCACACAATGACCATGTCTCAAATCATCCCCGCTGTGTCCATCGCTGTTTAAGCTTCTGATGTTCTTGTCGTTGCATCTACATCTGCTTGCCAGAGCTTCGAGCATGGAAAACAGAGCAGCCGGCTGAGAAAATATGAAGCGACTGCATGAAACTTCTCTGCTTCTCCATGCCCATGCGTTGCAATGATGCATCTCTCATGCAGATGTACTTTTCCTTCCTTCCTCACAGTCGTTGTTCGGACTGAGAGCCTCTGGCAAGAACATTTCACGAAGTGTAGTTCAAGGCTTGCTCACCTTCAGTCATTTCTTTATATCTAAATTCCTAATGTTTGATTTTGACCTCTATACTAAAGCACAGAGAGCCATGTATGATATTGTTGGCCTCCGAATCTCAATTTATTACAGTGTATTAAAATAAAAGTAAACTTTTACATATCATATAACTCGTTAAGCGACAACACTAACAATATGAAAATACACGAATTATTCTAAAAATGTGCTCGACCAAAGATGTTTATCGTAATGTTTGATTTTATATTTTGAAAACCGGACAATTCGTTAATTACAAAACAATACAGCGAAATGTGCAATTGAATAAACATGACGAGAAAAAGATTAACGAACAAGATACTTAGAATGAGCACCAAGGGGAGTCGAGAATCTACAAATCAGAGATTCCAAGACAATGCATTATTTTAGTTATGCCATAACTGCTCAAGAAGGAAACGAACTTCTTCTCTCCTTCAGCATGGTTACTTGATCAGTTTCCTTCTATAATCCCCAACTTTTTTCGTATGACAATGTCAGTTAGCTGTGTTCAAACATTCATTTCATTCTGTTGATGACAACTAGTGCAAACGGTATTCATACGCATGCCGTCAAGAGCTGATGTTGAAATAGTGACTGCTGCTGGTTACATAAAAGGCAGTCGAGGAAGGAGGGTCCAGGAACAGCCAGCTTCTCCTCTTCTCCATTCCCTTCTATAACCATGACTCGCGCCGTCGCTCTCCTCCTCGTCTGCATGATCGCCTTCGTTGCTGCCGAGAAAGACATTGGAGGTACAGCATTTTTCATTAGACAAACATGCCAAATTTCAAAATCCAAGGATCGAATGCAAAGTTTAATTATCGAATAAAAAATCCACTTTAATTTTAGCCTGCCTCGGCAATATCTGCCCTCCAGGATATGCGTGCAAGAATGCAAAATGCGTTGCCGACAAGAGTAGCCGAAAGCGACGTGAATCTGGCTGCTCCAGTGCAAAGCGAGCTGGAGGCAAGTAACATTTAGGGGAATTCATACCATGCAGGCAACTTTTTTCCATTCGGAATTTTTCAGGGAATTCTTTCTGCAGATATGAGCAAGTGAGCAACTGTAACTATCAAGCATACATTATTTTATTCCATTTAATTTTGAGTGTGCCTCGGTGGAATGTGCCCGGAAGGCCACACCTGCAAGGGCACCGTCTGCTGCAAAGACTAATTGCACCTATGGACAATCATCTACGATTCTAATTCCTACCAATTTCCATGATAAAGCCATGTTGTATCTATTTCTTTGTATTTATGATGCAAATATGCACTATACATTTTTAAATAAACCAATTTCAGTACATTAGAAATCTCCAAAAACCTCCAAGGTTACAAGTTAAACAAAACAAAATCAACGAAATAAAATCTTGAAATTGAAAATACCAGACACTGCAACTATTAGTTAAGAGTTACAAAGTGAACTCCTTTAGGCTTTTTCGTTCGTTCTTGTTATGATAATTCTGACAGAAATTTGTTATTTGTCGTTCGTTGAAAGCGCTTAAATATTTACATGGAAATTCGAAATTCACCATAGCGAAGAGAATAAAAGACAAGAGTGCTTTCAATGATCGCCTTTATAAAAGGGACATATTATGTATGTACATCCAACAAAATATACGTTAATTTAATCTGCTTCATACCGACCCAAATTTAGTTATTATAAGTCTCAAAATTTCAGCGAACTCAAAATTTCCTGTAATTAAATCACAGAATAAAAATGAAAGAGCGCTGAAAATGGCACACTACGCCCGGAATTGCCAGTCAGCAATTTTCAGTTTCATTCATATTTTCTCCAAAAAAAGTTTCCATGATGTAAGAGAAAAGTAGGAAAAAAACTCGATTTTATAATAATCTCTTCTATACATATATTTTGGACATTCTTCTTTTTCTGTGTAATTTTACAGCCTAAAGTGAAAAACGTTTTGTTGGCAGCTTGTTATATATTATAATGCTTAACTAAAAAGTTGTTAGGAATCTCATTGAAATATCTATGTGGGAAATGTAATAATTAACTAAGATGCGATCGACAAAATTTTTGCTCTTGACTTTCAGTCAGTGAATAATCAATCTGGAGAATGTTGTAATTCGATTCATGGCTGCAGATACAACACACTATTTCGAAACATGTGTTAGGCAGAATCTGTGAATTTAATTTGAGTTTGCACAACCAGCTATTCACTGATACGATTCGTCAACTCCTCCAATGCAGGATCTCTTCCTGTGTTCCACTTCAAGCCTAGCAAAATCAGGAATGAAACAACTCCACATCTCTTTTTGCAGTAGGCGGATACTTGATCATTCCTCTATAGAATCGTCCTCTTTTTTCCTTTCCACGTCACAAAGTGAGGTATCTGTGCATGACTATGTACTTGTGCAAATGTTGTACAGGGTTTGACGAGCAGATGTTCGTGACTGCTGCTGGATACATAAAAGGCAGAAGGGTTAGGATGAGCCAGCGACAGCGCAGCCAGCTTCCCCATCTCCTCTCTCAATCATGTATCGCACAGCCGTCGCTCTCCTTCTCATCTCCCTCTTCGCATTCTCTGCCGCGAAGAATGAAGATGTCGCTGTCGGGGGTAAGGAATTCCTTCCGAGATATGCACATACGTTCACGCATATTCCTAACTACGATAGCTGAAGATTAATGGCATAAAGTCGCCTGTACGAGTGCCACCAGGTGAGAGCATTTCCATAAATTGCAGCCTGCCTTGCCGGTCTCTGCCCCGAAGGGTTCTCGTGCAAGGACTCCAAGTGTGTTTCGGCAGTCAGCAGCCGCAAGCGTCGCGCCGCTCCGTGCGCCAAGAAAGCTGGAGGTTAGCTCTTGAGAATAAAAGAGTTTTTGATGGCTAATAAGACTTTTACTGATTAACATTTGAGTCTGTCTCGGTGGACTCTGTCCGAAAGGCTACAGCTGCGAAGGCTCCTTCTGCTGCAAGGCTTAATTGCAGCTTCAACACGCACTCCATTTATATCCACTACCCCATTTCATGCTTTATTAAAAAAAATATTAGTTGTTAATTTCGTATCAATATAAAATATAACCGTGATCGTTTAAATAAAGTTATATAGACGTGAAAAACTTGAAATTTCACGAAATGGTAAACCAGCGGGAGAGCTATAGGCATGTCAATTCTGCAGTATGAATTACAAGGATATCAAATAAACATATGTATGTATATTGAAAGAACATCTACATTGGAAAGAGGGAAGAATTGCTAATATAGTGACAGACCCATGGTTGGTTGACAATAGTTGAACACTCAGACGAGAGGATCATCGTAACGTTCCAAGTAGCCTTCTCCCTTTGTCATGCCTCTCCTTGACCTGTCGAGTACGGCTGAGTTCTCTTCCCGCCCCTCCGAAAGGGCGAGCGTGTCTCTCTGTCTGCGTGAGGTGCGAGATACAAGGTCGCACCATGTGCATTCTCTTTCTCTCTCTCCATCTCTCTCTCCATCTCTCTCTCTCCATCTCTCTCTCCATCTCTCTCTCTCTCCCTACATCCCAGTCAATACCACTCTGCACCCACAGCAGCACAGCCACATCCCCGTCTCTCCAGTCAGCTTGCGCAGTGGCCAGTTCGTTAGCTACGCGTCGATTGATTGACCACTCCTCACTCGGATGACCTCAATATGCAGCCAGCCAGCAGCCCGCTCCTTTCCATTCGATCTGATCTGTTAAGCATGTTCGCACACATTCCCCTCCTCCCTGGACACTCGCCTCATGCGGTCGCTCCTTCTTTGCTAAAGCTCTGCGCTATTTCTCTTCTCGCTCTCCGAGCAGCATCGATATTCAATTACTGCCAATTTCCCTTCTTCCTTTTAACAATTTAGCTCAGTCCAAAGTGTGGATTGCTTCGAAGGGAGCGCTCGCCCTTTCTCATTCTTTTAAAAATTTTGACTTGCAGTAGCAGAGACGAATTCTTCTTCGTCTCGTGTCGAGCTCCCTTTTTGCGTCGAAAATTGGTCACGCGCGAAGTCTTTCTGATGATGCATTGACTCCTGTTCATACTCCTTCTCTTCAGTTTTCTTCGCTTCCGCGCAGTCACGCGTACTTTGGGGCGCCCGAAAGGCGCCGGCGGCCAGCCAGCGCCGACTTTTCTTCAGCAACCCCAAGAATGGCGGACGCGGGCGCCGCCAGCCTCTTGCACGCGACCGCCGCCGCGTCTTCCGCGTCCACTTCAGCAGCTGCCGCGCGGCACAAGAACCACCATCACAGGCATCAGCTGCAGCCTCAGCCCGCGCAGCTGCTCCATCGACGCAGCAAACCGCGCCAGGAGATCTCCGCCTGCCTCAAATGGCTCACTTTTCTGCTCAACTTCTGTGCCTTTGTTAGTTTTCATTCTTTTATTCACTAAATATTTTGATAGAAACAATCAATTTGTATTTTGGGCCAGACATGTTACGAACGGTGCTGGAACTCATTTGAATATAAAATGTTCAACAGAATTTATCTCATTCGAATACGAACTATTTTTTTATAGCGAACAATGACTCACCACAATTTTTCCGCCTTCAGCTAGTCTCCTTGACTGTGCTGTCCCTCGGTGTCTACCTCTGTGTCAAAGACCCGCGTGGAGTGAGCGAATGGACTGATGTCGTGCTCAACCCGGCCATTATGCTTGCCCTTATCGGTTCGTCGTTTAGAAATAATAACATCTACTATTTTTGCTTTCTCTGTTCCACACTTTGAATAATTGACAACGTGAAAGCATTCTAATTGAAAGAAAGCTTCCTTTTAGGCTTTTTATCATGCGTAATATCAATGATCGGTGCTATCGGAGCATTGCGTGACAATATTCAGCTACTAAAAACGGTAAGAACATTTATGTGGCTTTATGGAATCACTTCCGTTGATTATGCGATCATTATACTTATTGATCGCGTTCATAAGTATGATTGCAGTTTGCCATTAGTGTGTTCGCGTGCTACATTCTCGCAGTAGCCATCACGTTTTTGCTCTTCATTTTATTCTACGCCGAGACGCCGGATGGTATCTCGGCCACTTCTGTTCTTTTCTACGGAATTCGACGCTATCACACGAACAGGAACATTGCCGACCTCATTGACTACCTCCAGGAACAGGTTAATCCTAGAAGCTTCACTCTTCTTCTCTCTGCCTTTCACTCTTCGTAACTCAATAGTTTCTTGTCAGCTCGAGTGTTGTGGAGTGAGCTCGATGTCAGCCGGTTTCCGTGACTGGAACATGTCTCCGCAGTTCAACTGCTCCGATGCCAATCCATATCCGGAGCGATGCGGAGTTCCCTTTTCTTGCTGCCGCAGATCAGTGGTCTCGGAAGCGGTTTGTGCATAGATAATAAATGTGCATTTATAAAATCGTGATATTGAGAATTTAGTGTTAGTGTATGAATAAATTGCTTCGAAATGAAGTATGAATAGAGTGGGATATTACTTCTAGGCTGGCTCGGCGAACCCCTTATTACCAGCGATGCGCTCACTCGAATGCTGGCAGAACGCACTTTCAAAGCGACCTCAGGATCTTGAGGTTGAATGGATTACATTATCAGTAACAATACTTCTATTTATGTACGAAGATTCTTGGATGTCCTTAGTATGCCAATCTTTCCAGGTTGACATCCACTTGAGGGGTTGTCTATTTCCTCTGCGGACGCTCTTTGAGACGCACGCTCTTCACATTGGCATTGTCGTCGCCGTATTCATCATTCCAGTGGTTAGTCAATGCCATCAAATCATACAAATTTGTAGTCTAACTGCGCAGAGAAAGTCGCTTTGGAAACAGATCTAAGATCTTGCTACCTTTTTCTTATGTTCATGTACCAATGTACTGCATGTCTTTGGCAAGCGGTGTTTTTATTCAGTGTGCCGTTCTGCCACTTTAATCAGTAGGCCTCTTCATAAAAGTTTATTCGATGTGCTCAAGCCCGTATCTTCGAAGAACTTGCTTTTGTTCTTTCGCTTAATGGAGAGCGCGGAGGGGAGTGTGTGAGTGAGAGAAAGAGAGAATGTGAGGTCACCACCGTTCGCTGCTTTTACGATGCTCTTTTGTTTGGGCCTTCTTTTCCTTGCAACTCGCTGCCTCTCTCTCTTAGCACTCAGCGAGCAAACAAAGGCGCGGCCATGAAATCGTTTCGATGGCACTTAGACAACAGCGAAAATAAGGTCAATTACATTTGTATGCTTGCTCAAACAAGGATTGTTCCTATGTGGCTTGTATACATAGAAGCTAATGCGATCTTCATTTAAAATGAAAATGAGTGAGGCCAGGACAGACGGATGCAGAAAGCATGAAGTAGAAAGAAGACATTGTCAATTGCAGTGTGTTCTGGTGTGTCTGGCGAACATTCTGGCGAGGCAGATCGACCACCAGCGGTGGCTGCTGAAGCGAGAGGCACTGCGGATAGATAGACGACGGAAACGCGACCGGTATCGGTTGGAACAGCAGAGAGCGGCAAGTCAGCCGGCTTCTGCTGTTCCGCCCACCACCAGAAAGGTAATTGTACTCTCTCCTATTTGTAGATTAATTGAACTGTGGAAAAGATGTTAAAGGAAATCTAAGGATTGCATAGCTAGTTGACGAGTTTTTAAGAAGACATCGGTGGTAGCGACAGCGCCTCCCCTTGACTCTGCCGGGCCGCCGAAGTTGCCGGACACGCCGCCACCCGACAAGCCGCCAGCCGAATACTCGGCCGCGGCGCGCCGGAAGCGAGTGCAGCAGACCCTCACTGCCGCTGACTTTCCCTTGGCCACCCGCGCCGACTTCTCCTCCCTGCAGCAGCTGCCTCATAAGAAGTCTTCTACGACGGCAGTGCCCGCTTCAACTGCTGCTGCTGCTCGTCCTCCACCTCATCCACCTGCCAAGCCGCATAAAGTACAAATATAATTAAATTCATTTAAATCCCTTTGTTGGTTGCTTTTGTTAGAATTTCATCCACTCCAGATTTTGACATTAGGAATCTCATTCCAGAAACACGGATAAGCGCTGAGAGTTCTCGACGAGAAGAACTGGGCGCGCCCAATGTGATCAAATATTAAAAATAGTAGGTAATTGCCTTTCCAATGATCCTTTCATACACAGTTTCAGGACTAACTTGCTCAATTGTAATTTTTCATGTAAAAACATCATCTCGCATAACAATATCTCTTTATCTTTTAGTCCAGTTCGCCGAACCTATTTTCCAAAGCACCGTTCATATCTGATCATCTTAAACGTTTCCGGTGCTTTTTTTTTCTTCATCTCCTTTCAAAACACTTGTAAAAGCCAATCGAATAATTACCAATATGGCCTCTGCGTCTCGACTGCTTGCCAAACTGGTCGTTTTCTTTCAAATAGAAGTGCAAATTGCCTTTAACTACTTCATTTGGAGCTAATGAGTACCACATTCATCTTCAAACTTGTAAATACAAATAGTTTTAGCTGTACTTTTGCCATGAACCAACGGGAGCTCATGTCCTGCTCGCCTTTGTAGAGGATTATGAATAATTGTGCATTGGATTCTACATGATTATGATAAATCTTTGATCATCAACATTGTTAACTGACGTTTTATAAATTTTAATGGGATATCAGCAACCGTGCAATTAATCTTGACAAATCTGGCACCAGTTTCGTAAAAAGGTGCCAACTTTTTCATTTTAAAATGGATCCAGTTTTGAACCAAACATGGCGCAGCTTTACTGACAATGAGTTGATGTATCTTCGCGAGTCCTTTATCATTTTAGTGTTATGCATATTTTTTCAGTACATTCTAATTTCTAAAGTTTTAAAATAGGGCTATAGCTTCAGCAAAATGCTTTTCTAGCGTTCCTTTCCCAGTTCCATCTCAACCTTTGTTATCAAGTTCCCAAAAGAGCTTTGTTCCGACTGTTTCATCGTTTCGAGCCAAACAAGCTTTATGCTCTCAAATCACATGTTAGTTTTCACTCCGCGTTCTTAGCGAACGAAAAAGACAGACAATGTTTTGAATCAAAACGAGTTGTTGTTCTCGGTTGTGGTATGCAAAAGTGATTCTGACAATGAGTGAGCGACAATTTTGCTATAACATTTATCAACAAATGTTCTAACACAATAGAAAAAAGTCAGGAGAGTGTGGCACAAGAAGGAATAAGGCGAATAGGGCGAGTAATTCAAATAGGATTATTGAAGAGGGCTATGAAGTAGAAGAGGAACCGCATGCTACGAGCGCAAATAGGCAGAATGACTTGCGAAATCCGGAAAAGATCATGAAAGCCAAACAATGCTTAGGTGCAACAATAATTAGCATGTGGTTCCGGCACTCGACTACACCGCAAAATGGAACACGAGGGGTAAAAATGAGAGGCATCGTGAGAGCTGCATATTTGAAACAGTGCGCACTGTTTTAGAGAGTGTGCGAATTTGAGAGGGCAAAAGTGAGTAAAGGTTTTCTACACACTTTTCCTCTCTCACTTTTGGTCACTCTCTCGTGTTAAAGAAACAAACTGCGTCCAGTTTGAACATGGGTCCAACTTAAAACTTGGATTGGCTTTTGAGCGAAACTGGAGCCATTTTGCCCATTTTTCTTAGTAAAGCGACATAAAACCTGCTCCAAGTTTCCATTTTAGCTCGAACAAATTTTACTGAAAGCTGGATCCACTTTTCTTCCTAGATTAATAGCACGGCAGATAAGAGGAGCGATTCAATAGAGCTAATTCGATGAATCATCAAGATAGGCCTCTTCTTAATGATCCACCTCCGCTTTCACTGCTGAATAATCATTGAGCTGAAACCAGACTCTCTCTCACTCTCTTTCTCTCTCACTCTCTCTCTCTCTGCCTATCAATCCTTCACTCCCCCTCTTTCTTTTTTCTCCCTTCTCTCCTCCTCTTTTGCTTTCTGTGTCGCTCGGCTCGATGAGATTGATTTTGCGGTAGCGTTTGGCAGCAAATAGATATTTTTTAGTCAACAAATGTATTGATATGATGAATCACATATGTACGTGGAAAAGATTAGGTGAGTAGAACACTTTAATCAAGTCACTTAAACAATTCTCAAGCTTATTTATCATATCCTAAAGTACAAAACAGGAAATCAAAATCAAAATTATTATTGTTAAATCACCCTGCGAGAAGAGGTCCGAAACCAATCATTTCATCCTATTCCGCTCATCACACTTGGCCGACGAGATGATCGGCTTTCTACTTGACAAAGCGCGCGAGGTTTACAGGTTCGATAACTCTTGCTCGCTTTAAGTACAAAATGAAGAAGATTAAGGCTGTTATTTAGAAAAGATTTTTTTTAGAAACGCTATTTTCAGAATTTATTTTATTTTTACCTTAGAAATATTTCTTGTAAAGGCATTAACAATCGTTAAATTCATAGGTGGATTGGGAGTGGAAATAAGAGAAAAAAAATATGGACGTGAATATAATTTGAGAACCGCGTCTGGCCGCGAGCTTCCTCCGGCGCCTCCGCTTGTCTCGCCCGCAGATTACGCCGCGCCGCGCTTTCGCTATGATGGGGCACTCGCGCCGCGCACCACTTGGTCAGCTCGGTTGCCGTCTGATTCTCGCCTTTACACTCTCATTCTCCACATTTCTCCCTCCTCATCGTGTGATGGGAGACAAAGCAACCACTCAAGAAGATCGCAAGCGGAAAAGTGAAGGGAATTTTAAAAAATTAGTAATTTGTATATTTTAGGACTCACATGGCATGGCAATGCATTGTGCATTGTAGGTGGAATGCAAATTTACAATGACTTTTGAATACAGTGGATACAAAGCGTCTCTCTCTCTCTCTCTCTCTCTTTCCACACTCTCTCAAGCCATCTCTCCACCATAACGTTGTTTTCCAACTTCTCTCTTCTTCATGTAGGAATTCCACAGTCGGATATCTTTTTTCAGCAACATCCATTTCAGGTAATGACAAATAAAAAAGGAGGACATACATACAGTGCTACATATCTCTCCGCTATCCGTATTTTGCACCGACTTCTCTCCCTAACTCTCCATTATCCTTGCTTCCTTCTCCGTCTCGGTCTCTATACCTCACTTTCCAGGTCCACGGTCATTGCTGCTCGGCGCCACAACCGTGCCGATAATCTGGCCCGCTCTCTGTCCTTCTTCTTTGGCAGCTTCTTCGCGGACGCTTCGCTCCTCGAAGACATTCTCATAGAAGAAGGTCTTGGTGGCAAATTCAAATTCATGTTTGAACTTACTTTTGACGGAAATTTCTACTATTTAATGGAGTCTAATCAATATCGGAATGATCGAAAACAAAAAACTTTTTAATCTGTATTCTGGGGGATATTTAAAATAAAGTAACTGTCAGGCGATGTTATCCTTCTCGACGACGCGGCATTGTCGAATTCTATGGAAAGCTTCTTCACACTCTGCTGGAAGGCGGCCGACGGAAAAGTCGCCTCGCTCAGGGTATCCGTTTTCTTCATAGAATAAATAGTTTTCATAAGGTCCATTATATTTAATTTAGTTATTTAAATCACTCCAATACAAGTTTGAAAAACGCAGGTCCGCTACGCTCGGAAGTCGCTGCACGCGGTGCTTTCCTCCGACCCGCCGCTGCTTTCTTTCCTGTCAGCTCACGCTTTCTCCGCGGTGGCCAGGCCCCGCGTGGTCGAAGTGCCTATGGATGACGAGCAAAGAGACGGCCATGAGGGCAGTGCTACTTCCGTTGTTAGTAGCCGTAGTGGCTGTATATGTATGTATGTAATGTAAGTTCAGGGTTGCTTCTTTCTTCCTTTTGGTCACTACTGTAATTATTGTGCCGGATTGCAATTCAAATGTAAAAAAAAGAATTGATGTTGTATTAAAAATACGAATTAATTGTAATAAACACCATAAGAAACTGCTGATAAAAAAAACTGGGCAAGATTATTTATCGTGCTCAGCGCCTGCTCCCTCGCATCTTCGACCCGCCGTACGAGCTGCCTCGTCTCTACTCGCTCACTGGCCACTTTGACTTCTACACCCTCGCGCTCGACGCGAAGCGGTGGCCCTTTGTGTTGTTCTTAAAGGATTTCATTGTGTTTTCTATGGTAGAGCTATAAGCTGTAATAGATAGCCTAGAAAAAAAATCGAAAAAAAGACAGGTTTAATGTATACAATTTTGCCTCCTAGTTCCGTGCCGGTGACGGCGCTCACCATCCGAGGGCTCAGTCCCGCTCAAGTCGACGTTGTCCGACGCACCATCACCGACCACTTCCACTTCGGATCGCAGTCTGTCTCCGTCTCCTTCTACATACAACCCTCTCACTCCCTCCCTCTTCATCCCCTCCCCCTTCCCTCTCCGTCTCTTTCCAGCCGTATCTGGCGCATCTGGTGCGCCTCCGAGTGCAGTACCCCCGGCTCGATCCGCGTCGTCCTTGAGGACGTGCAACTCGGCGCGATCTCTACGTGGACGGCCGCCACTGCGCGCTCGCCCAAGCAGGTGATTCGGCTGTTTGCTCTCTCTTTCCCCTCTCTCTTTCTATCTTTCAGCTCTCCTCTCTGGCTACCCAGATGGCTGAGGCTGTTCGGTATCTGGAGAAGCACGACATCGTGCATCGCGAACTCTCCCTCGACGCCTTCCTCCTTTCCAGCCAATTACAGGTTCAAAGGAGCGAAGAAAATATCATTACATTCATAAAATATCCACCAGATTTGTCTGTTGTAAAATAAATTTGAACAATTAGGTGAAGCTGGCTCTCTACTCCTTTGATCCGGTGACTCTGCTTCCGGCAGAGAATGACTACAAGGTGTCATTTGAAGGCCTCTTGAAATTTTTATAAGAATTTATTTTAATTATCGCATTTTAAAGTTCTCATGCTCTATGTGCTTTATAAAAAAAACTTTATTACTTCATACATTTTTCAGGACGTCGACCACTGCCGCTGGGTCCCACCTGAGTGCATCCCCCATGCAGACGGCAGGCCGGTTAGTTTTGTATTACTAAATGCTATGCTCTGAGATTCGTCGGAGTTAAAACATAATATGAAATGTTTTTTGTAATATTGTTTTTGCTTTACTTGTTCTTTTCTTTAAAACATGAAGGGAGTCTCTTACGACAACGACTCGATGGTCTACACTTTCGGCCTGTGTCTCTGGTCGCTCTTCCACTCTGCCATTCTTCCCTTCGAGGATCAGGTTCCGGCTTACAATTAGGCGAATAAAAAACTTTTTTCGAAGATACGCCTAACAGCATCCTTTACAGACAGCAGACGAGATCCGCAGCCGCGACTACCGCGAGAAGAACATGGTCACCATCAGCGCACGCTGCATGCCGCCCAGGCTACGCGAGGTCGGCGGCTAGTTCACTCTCTTTTTAGTTGTTCATAATTTTATGCAAATATTTTGCAAACAAATCTATTTGTAAGTAAAATTAGAAAGCCATTTTATGTATGTATATATTTCACCGGGTTTCTTGTTTTTAGAAATATTGATTTGGTGAGGCACATTTCTCCTTCCAGATTGCCATGAAGGGCTGCTGGGCGCGAAAGCCATTCGAGCGATGGAACTGCAAGCAGATCAAGCTGAAACTGCGAGCGGCTGCTGCCCGTCTATGAGAGAAGCAGAGTTGAGGAGAGCGAGCCGATGGGAGAGAAGAGAGGGAAGCTTTGGAGAGAAAAAGAGAGACGGATGAGCCATTCCCTTTGGTAAACTGACTTCAATCTAACGTTTTGTTATTTACATGGCACAAGAGGAAGTATAACAGTAATAGATATGAAATAACAATGCCTGTAGAGAGTATAATGAAGACCGAAAATGATATTAATTTAAGATTGACATTCTTCGAAATACAAATTGTATGGAATTGCCTCTTCTTTTTTATTTATTTTAAGGTTGAGTCTTTTCGCTTTCCTATTAAACTTCGCTGGCATAACAAGCCGATGTTTCTGATTAAAAAATTATCCAGGCGCAATGCTCCTGGACTTGCAAAAGATGAAATGCGAGCATACATATGTATGTATGTATGTATGTATGTATGTCTGTAGCATGGTCGTAATTCAGAAGAAATGAAATGGGCATTTGGGCTATTACCTTCTTTCGTCGTGTCCGAGGGTAGATTTTTGATCTCAATGTGACATCGCAACTCTGAATAACGTGTTTTTAAGTGCCTTTTACTTTCAAGACACATCGTTCAAAGAATCTTCTGACCCTGATTGTGTGCATCCTCAGACATAGTATGCTGGTATAGAATGTCACATGGAAAACGGATGCCAGTGCCTGCCTTCCTCTCCCATACAAAAACTCTAGCCTCGCTCTAGCCAAATGAAATCGTTCTCGGCTGTCCAAATATTTTCCGTTCGCTTTGATGCTGGCATAAGAAGAAAACGGTTTGAAACGTTCGATATAAATACGGCCGCTCGCAGGGCAGCCAAAGCACAGTTTGCCCTTCTTCGCCATCGAGAATGCAGAGTCTTCGCCTTCTCCTTGTCGCCGTCGCGCTTCTTGCAGTGTCAGCAATCGGTCAAGACGCCGAGGAGCCTACCCCCTCACCATCCCCATCTCCTTCCCCTGAACCCTCCCCATCCCCCTCAGCCGAGCCATCTCCTTCGCCTTCGCCATCGCCCTCTCCTTCTCCCTCTCCTTCCCCATCTCCCTCTCCCTCTCCTTCCCCATCTCTCTCTCCCTCTCCTTCCCCATCTCCCTCTCCCTCACCTTCACCTTCCGTAGCACCGTCTACAGCTCCGCCACCAAGTAAGTTCAAAAGATCGTATGTCTTTAAAGGGCTTTAAGACAATGTTTCGCTTCTTTGATTTGTCTATTCATTACATGATTTAATGCAACAACAGCTTTCTTTGAACTTATACGTTCAAAATGAATGTATTCTCTATTTCAGCATGCACAGACACGGCGTACGATTGCGGCTGGAAGGCGTACCTCTGTAACATAGGCTCGTACAAGAAGCTCATGAAGAAACGCTGTGCGCGTACTTGTGGATGCCCGTAAGAGAAACGGCTCTCCACAAGCTCACCTCTCACCGGTCGCCTTAAATGACATTAGCGACTATCGATTTCAATTCACTCCGCTGTTTCATCTCTTGTGTAAGCACTGCCTTCATATTTTTTACAGTCATACCTCACATCTCCTGAACTGCCTTTTCCCGAAATTGCATAAATCTTACTGTGAGAGCAAGAATTCTTACCACATACATACAAGTAATTCATTGTAAACTTGATTGACAAGTAAATATTACTGCACATTTATCACAATCGACTTGAAAATACAGTAGGAAAGGCTTTGAAATGAAGAGTGCTTATTAATACTGAATTTCTGCAAATATGTATATATATATTACAGCTATAGATGACTTAAAGGAATGCACCATTTATATTTTACAGCCAGTCTATAAAGGCATTTACTTTTTTTGGTGTGTCCGAACAAATAAGCGGTTCCGCATGAAAAACTGCTCTGTTGGCAATCGCATTGGAAAATAAGAAGCTTCTCTTTGATCTGCTGTGCAAACTTTCCGAGAATTCGCCTGCTATTATTTTTCTATGAATTGTGAAAATAAATGTCGCAGGTCATTTTTTTAATTTGATTCTCTCAGTTCATAGTTATCTACCATTCGAACCTTTAAGATAAATGTAATTTATGTTTGTGATGCGCAGCTGTTATGTTGCCATGCATTATGTACATATTGCATCACTGTTGAAGGCCTATAAAAGGGCTATAACAATCAAAGACTCAAGGAGACTGACGGGCAGAGAGTTAGACAATGGCACAACGGATAATCACAGCGACAATCAGAGAGTTAGACAATGGCACAACGGATAATCACAGCGACAATCAGAGAGTTAGACAATGGCACAACGGATAATCACAGCGACAATCAGAGAGTTAGACAATGGCACAACGGATAATCACAGCGACAATCAGAGAGTTAGACAATGGCACAACGGATAATCACAGCGACAATCAGAGAGTTAGACAATGGCACAACGGATAATCACAGCGATAATCAGAGAGTTAGACAATGGCACAACGGATAATCACAGCGACAATCAGAGAGTTAGACAATGGCACAACGGATAATCACAGCGACAATCAGAGAGTTAGACAATGGCACAACGGATAATCACAGCGACAATCAGAGAGTTAGACAATGGCACAACGGATAATCACAGCGACAATCAGAGAGTTAGACAATGGCACAACGGATAATCACAGCGACAATCAGAGAGTTAGACAATGGCACAACGGATAATCACAGCGACAATCAGAGAGTTAGACAATGGCACAACGGATAATCACAGCGACAATCAGAGAGTTAGACAATGGCACAACGGATAATCACAGCGACAATCAGAGAGTTAGACAATGGCACAACGGATAATCACAGCGACAATCAGAGAGTTAGACAATGGCACAACGGATAATCACAGCGACAATCAGAGAGTTAGACAATGGCACAACGGATAATCACAGCGACAATCAGAGAGTTAGACAATGGCACAACGGATAATCACAGCGACAATCAGAGAGTTAGACAATGGCACAACGGATAATCACAGCGACAATCAGAGAGTTAGACAATGGCACAACGGATAATCACAGCGACAATCAGAGAGTTAGACAATGGCACAACGGATAATCACAGCGACAATCAGAGAGTTAGACAATGGCACAACGGATAATCACAGCGATAATCTTCACTACACTTTTCAGCACAATCCATGCGCAAGGCCAGTTATGACGCACCTTTTTATGATTTTAATTTGAAAATTAAGTGTGGAAATCGACTAACGTACAATTATTTTTGCTTATATTTTGCTTATGGTTAGGCTGCGTCGACACGGGTTATGATTGCCTCCAGAAGGCGAACCTCTGCACGAATAGAAATTATGAGAAGCTCATGCGACAGAGGTGTGCCAGCACTTGCGGCTTTTGCTCGGCTGTAACGACTACGGTGGCTGCAACTACAGCCAGCACTGCTAGCACCCCCACTATACCTAGCACATCAAGCACAGCGAGTACTGCCACTACACCCACCACCGCAACATCCGCACAGACCGGTATGCTATTAAACCATCGATCTATTCTATTACATATACTGCAAATAGTACATAAACTCATCACGAATGTTTAATGAAATCTAAACGATTTGATTGAGCCTGCGATGACACCGCGGCTGACTGCACAATGAAGTCGTTCTTGTGCACCAACCCGATGTACAAATCGACAGTAGAAAAGCAGTGCCCCAAAACGTGCGGGCTCTGCCCGACCACAACCACCGCCAGCACAACCACACAAGCTCGTATGTTATGAGTAAATGTACATTCATTTCATTGTGTTAAAAAGGCGATCAAAGAGGGGATTAGTACATTGATACCAGCACTTTAACCAGTTGATTAAGCTTGCGAAGACAATGCGACCGACTGCGCTATGAAGGCGATCCTATGCTCCGACCCAGCTTACAAGACCCTGATTGAGAAGGAGTGTGCCAAGACGTGTGGATTCTGCGGCACCACGGCGAGCAGCACTGCGTCAACCGGGTCAACAGTGTCAATAGCTACAACCGCAACAACCGGCTCAACTGCTACAACTCCGACAACTCCGACAACTGCAGCGTCCACGGCTGCGACCACAACGATTGGTGAGCACCATGGCTTTCGGCTTCGACTTTTGGCTTGTATTTGAATGCTTCAGCGTGCGTTGACATTGGTTACGACTGCGTCCAGAAGTCGTTTGTCTGCAAGAATCCAGCGTGCGAAAAGCTAATGAAGACACAATGAATGCCCAAAAACTTGTGGAATGTGCTGAGAACATTAGACCATTTATGGACCAAAGAATTTGTACTCTCTAGAAATTCTATGGGTTTCCATTACTTTACTATGATCACATTCCAATGTGTGAATCGAACATTCTTGTTCAGTCAGATCCTGATTACATAACGATAAACTGACTTGTAGTATTTAATTAGAAATATACATACATGTATATCTATGTACATACATATATGTATGTGCAGATGATAACTTTTGCATGAGCATATTTACATACATAGATGTATAAATAATATGCACAATTGAACTCTCTTATCAAGCTGTGGGAAGTGAAAACTGAGTGACCATGATGTGAATATGGCATTCATTACTGAAATTCATCAGATGAATAGCAAGTCGAGAGAGTGGCATGTTCCGTGCATCCACTTCAAACGAAGCGGTACAATAACAAGAAACACACCTTATTGAATCGCATGGTATCTTTCGCTTCTCTCTCTGCTTATTCTAGTCAAGTGAACTGCCATCTCACCATATCTACAGCACACCTAATCGAACGTATTCCCCATTTCAGTCAATTAACTTGAAATATGTATTACCCAATGCTTTTTCACAAACATGAAATGATAGCTACCAGTTGATAACGAAATAAAAAACAATATTATCGAGCGAAACAGACATACAGTAAGAGCCACCTTTGTTCGGAGCTCTATGCAAGACGGATTTCCAAGTAGTCGGAATTTCGTTATCGAGTAAGAAGTTTTAAATCTGCATGTTAACATTTTTTGAATTAAATAACTGGTTAAAATGGCATGGTCTGTATGAAAAAAATTATCCGTTGAAAATTTTGATGAAACTGATAGCACTGCGAAATAACTTTGCCATGCTGTGCACACTTACGTCCATATTCCTTGTTCTAATATGGTTAGGGAGGCTAAGTAAATACATTATTGTAAACATATCAACGAAAAAGAGTCATTTATTTATGGTCTTGCTTCTCTCAATTCCAGTTATCATTCATCTGGACCAGGAAAGCACATGTACTTGATGTTTGTGAAGCGGAACTACACTGTAATCATTTCATATAGCATCACTGGCGAAATGCTATAAAAGGTCAGGACAACTCAAAGGAGACACAAGGGCAGCTACAACAGCGGAGTTCAAGAATGGCACATTGGACAACTACAGTAGCGGTCTTCGCCACTCTCCTGAGCACAATCCTTGCACAAGGCCAGTTTAACTGTAAAATCGTTTTTTTGTCTCGTGCTAAGAATGTTCATCTGAAGTTGTGAATTTGATTAGTTTTCTTTGCTCATTGTTTCTGTTCGTCTGAAGGCTGCGTGGACACGGCAGCTGACTGTCGCCAGAAGGCATCTCTCTGCACCAACAATGCCTATAAGTCACTCATGACGAAGAGGTGTCCGAGTACTTGCGGCTTCTGCTCGGCTGCAAGCACAATGGCGGCAGCCACCACGGCGAGCACTCCAACAACCCCTACAACCCCTACAACTCCTACAACCCCGACTACACCTACAACCGCGTCAACTGCCGCTTCCACCGCCGCCAGCACAGCGAGTGGTCAGTTACATTATGTTACGCCATTAAACTAAATACACTGCTTTCAGCATGTGTTGACACGGGCTACGACTGCTTCCAGAAATCGTTCTTGTGCAGCAATACTTCTTACAAGTCTCTGATGAAGAAAAGATGTCCGAAAACTTGTGGAATGTGTTGATAACGTGAACTATTCGTTGAAGAATAAATAGTGACATTCGTTCTCTATAGCGATTTTACATACACGCCGATATAGCTACAGTATCTGCGAGATTTCTATTACTCTATGAGAATAAAGGCAGGATTTGAATATGTTGAAATGTGTTACACTAATCTCTTCTAGTGTATTACATTGGGAAGGGATGACTGCCAATGAGCGATCATCATGCGAATGTTTCGTTGTTCTGTTTAGCAAAAGCTGTTCCTATAAATGCGGAGGGACAGCCCAGATTCATTGACGCTTTCTCCATCATCTTCTCAATGCCAAATCGACATGATCGCTTCTGGTAAAGATTTCTCCTTTTTGGCTTGTAAATGATATTTATTGATTGTTGAAGGCGGCGGGAAATGTTTAAAATTAAGCTAGAAGAATAACTAAAATAGTCAAGATTGGCATATGAAGCTCTATAATATTAAAGGGATGACGCGGCGGTGACTGCTCATCAAGTGTTGGCAGCAATGACACGCGGCACTCTCATGACATGCGTCTCTCTCACTTGCCTCCTCGCTGGCCTTTTCCTCATCAACTCCGTCCTCGACTCGACCGAGCCTCTCGAGAACATTGGAGGTGAGTTATCTTGCACTCGTTACTTACATATCCGAAGACAACTGTATCCAAGCCGAGGATTGCTTTTAGACAGCTCCTGTAATCGAAAAAATATAGCTCGTCGAACGCCAGAAATGCTTCACTCTTCTCCCATGCTCTGCTCTTTTCTATGTACCCAGCTTTCAAGTCACATTTCCTATTGCTGCCCTGTGAGAAACGGAGACAACTCTCCACAATCAATATTTCATCGTAAAATTTAAACACGAGTTATTACAAAGGCTATGTACATAGCATAGCGTAGCCGATACAGTCGCAATTTTTTTCGTGAAATCTTTTGATGGAGCATAATTTGAACTGTCATAATCGCGGAAACACGGTCTCTTATCGCATTGGAAACTATGTGTGCCCACCTCATAACGAAGAAAAAGAAGGAAAGCAAACTTTGAGAATGCCTGGGAGGGATGTGCCCTGCCGGCTACGCTTGTCGAGAAGGCTTCTGCATTGAAGTGCGTGGACGAGCTCACCGGTCAACCAAATGCGAACCGGAAGAAAGAGTTGGTGGTAAGTCAGTGGATCAAGGCGTTTGCCAATCAAACGTCACAGTTAAAGCGAAGATTAGGATCAAAAGCTTATGGTTAGTTTTTTTTAAGCTTCCTTTTTCGTGTCAAGCTTCAATTGTATTTTAGGCCTTCTGTCCAGCTATGCAATCAAAAGCACAACCTACTCGCTGTTCAAGAAAGCATTCCGATCTTGCAGAGTGTCTCGGCGACGTGTGCCCCGAAGGTCATCGATGCGATGGCGAATTCTGCTGTGCAAACTGAACAGAAACAGATCGATGCTATCGAGAATATTAAAAGAAGCCACATGACCGAAAACTCCTGATAAAATGTAATACACGGACGATGCTTGCAAACATGATCATGAGAGCATGATATTTTTGCTCACTGAATGGTTCGACCTTTAAACGGAAAAAAACTGTATAACTCTTAATCAGGAATCGGAAACCAAAAAGTCAAACTTTTTGTCTTTTTTAATGATGCCTGACTTGACGCCGTGCCACGTACGTGGTCGTTTGGCTTACAATTTGCAAGTGAGTTGGCATAGAGTGAGCGATCCACCAGCATTACGGGATCACAGATTAAGCAAATCTACCACTACTATGTAGTAACTTCATAAATTAGGAACAAAGACTTACCAAGCGAGAGATATAAATGCCCCAACATTCAAAGCACAGTGGTTGAAATATTTCGAAGACTCGTTTTTTTTCTCAGCATGTGGTACGTGTTGTTGATCGTTGCCTTCTTCGCGACAACTGATGGCCAAACATGCAAGACGCCAGGAGGGATAGGAAGTCAGTCTTCTCTTTAATCTTAGTTATAAATTATCGGAAAATATTGTTTATGTTGAGTGTCCCTAATGGTGATCAGCAATGTTTGAGACTGCCTCGGTGACATGTGTCCTGCGGGAGCGAAGTGTATTCCGAACAACATTTGCTGCACCGCGACGGAGATTGTCAGCGGCGGCGGAGCGTCAACCGCTGCAGGTACTTATCACTTTCATAATCATAATCTGTTCTTTCGATATTTTGCCTGATTTAGTCTTGGAAAACTTGTAAAATTGAATTTTGTATGATGTGAAATTTTGAATTGTTTTTAAGCTTGCGTCGACCAGGCGACTGACTGTGCATGGAAGTCAGGTCTCTGCTACAATGCCGCGTACAAATCACTCATGAAGAAGATGTGCTCGAAAACTTGCGGATTATGCTAATCTTCCGAAAATAGCGCAAAGAGCCTGATCAAGCCGCCTTCAATCTTCGTCTCTTAACGTCTCCTATTGTTTTCTCGGTTCATCGTTTGTCGCGTAGAGATTAAGAATAAAATATGTTCTCTTTTCACTATCAAATTTTGAAGGAATAAAATAATTTAGGGAGCAACCGGATTTGAACCGGGGACCTCTCGATCTGCAGTCGAATGCTCTGCCACTGAGCTATGCCCCCATATTTACTTTGGAATTTCTCTCTAAAATACGCTCGCATCTGACGATGAGAGAGTGATGGAGTTGGATTACAGTCTCACTCTCCAGCAAAGGCGAAATTTGATCCCTTAAAACGTTTGCTCGCAGAGTGCGACTCGATTTAATTTCCCAGCACGTGAGTTGGTATAAAAAAAATGAAGAGAAAATAAAGAAAAATGAGAACCATCAAGTATCTGAGTGATTGCATGCACGCTGCTAGAATTTTAAGAAACTGAAGCAAATTTTTTAGTTCAAGCAATTAGCCTAATAAATGAACACGGTATTTTTATATGAAAATAGATTCATACGTACATATGTACTTAACTTGAAACATAGCATTTTATTTGCCCAATTTAATACTAATTTGTCCAATTAAAGGCTAATTTCAAATTGCTACTGCGAGAGGAACATTCGTAAGTCGGCACACTGTGGAACGGTAATTTCTTCGGAATCAGATGTTGCTCTCAATTTTCACTGCATTTGGTTTATGTTCCCTTATATTCATCTTATATATTTTATTATTTGCGGCCTGTTTTGGCAGTGATGCGCATTGTTTCAGCCGCTCAAACTACTATGGAGGCGGACGAATACTTTCAAGCCTACGATGCGCTTGCTCAGGTTATTACTTTTAATGACTCATCGTTCTTCTCGCTTCTCCGAGAGATATTTCTTTAACAAATGCTTTTTTAAACTATTATTATGCGTAACCTTTCTACATCTTAACGTTCTCTGAATTCTTTCTCGTTAAGGACGAGAACAAAACGCGAATAACTCTGCGACTGGGCGACACTTGCGGAATCACTCAGATCATCTGGTCATCCTTCGACTACATGACAGGACCGGCCCTTCGCTTCGTCTGGGACGTTAGTAAAGATTGTAGGGACTTGAAATAGAACGAAATCGTTTTATTAATCGTGTTTCTTAGCCCTATGCTATTCATATGCAGTTATCTTTTTCTCGATCGCAATTTCGTATTCCTCCTAACCCTTCTTGTCCTCGCTCTATCAGTCACTCACTGACTTTCTTTCTCTCTCTCTCTCTCTCTCTCTCTCTTTCTCTTTCTCTGTCTCTCTCTTTCTGTTTCTTTCTTCTACAGGTTGCGCCATCATCTGATCCGCTCAGCTCTTCCGGTGGAGATGAGACAGTGACAGGGTCGATTGCCGACGAAGAGAGTCTCGACTCCTCCATGACTAACTCTTCCATTCAGTTCGAAGACATCGACGATGCTATGCAGGTTGGTATCTTCTGATTCACATGTAATATTCTTGTGTACAAGCAAAAGTCATACGGTATCCATATTGTATCGTATAGTGTATTCACATAACATTCTACGTTGCTTTTGTTTAAAATACATTTTTATGTTTTATTTGATTGTAAATTGTTTTTGATCAGTTCACATAAATGATGCCAGCATGTTATTTGTTTATATTGTTTATATTAGGTATACCCGAGGTTAGTCTCATCATCTCACAGCGTTTCTGACTGAGTGTGAGTAGCTAGCCGCTTTTAAATAAGCATACGTTTTCATAAGAATGCGAACAAGTTAATCTAGGTGTATGAACCTCTTTTCCTGTAAGGGCGACCTGTCCATCGTGGAAGAAGCAGCGGCAGCCGAGTTTTCGATGTCGCACTTCTTGGATGATTACATGGCAGAGAGTCGCGTCTCAGACAGATCGAGCACTCTCATCGGATCCGATCTCATGAGTGTTCGGCCTTCTTTAATCCTTTTCAAGTTTATCGCAACTTTTCTAGTTGATTGGTTATAGAAAGAGGAAATCTCGTATTGTATAGCTTTTTAAAAGTATTAATTGTATAAGAAAAATGCATATAGATAAGGCTTATGTGAATAATATATCTCAAGAGTAGTAGAGAAGTTATACGATGCAAATTCTGGGGATATATAACGATATCACAGGACAGCTTCGCGTCATCTTCAAAGAATCGCCAACTGGACGAGAGCACCGACAGTTTTGAGTCGCTGAGAGCGGCAGAAGCCGCGGGAGGAAGGCAGACCGAGCAACGGAAGGCGCCATCCTCTAGCGGAGTTCGATTTTAACTTCTTTTTATATGTAGCTAAATCGGTTGTTATCTATTTTTATTTTTATTTATTTAATTGTTTCCTTAAGAAACTTTAAATTTTTTGTATATTTATTTTTTTTTGTTCATTTAGTCTATTATCGTACTTTTCGGAGAATTACTGTTTTGACCTTCTTTTCAGACCGACACTGCATCCTCACCAAACGAGAACCACTTCGTGATGGGCACTCCGATCGATGCGCTGAACATGGCCGCTCTTCTCATTCGAGAGTACGGTGGACAGGAGAAGACACTCAAGGACGAACAAGACGAAATCGCTGCTGCAGAGTTGGTTCTTCTCCGCGTTGCCTTTCTAAAATGGAATAAGATTATTATACTCAGAGATATTCAGGGAACCAAATTGTACCGTAACCACCGGAGAGGTCAGGAATGAAGAGAAAGCCGACGACGAGGAAGAGGAGAGCACGATGGTGGAGAATGCTGAAGGTTGGCTCATTTTAACTATTCTTTTCCGGTCTCTGTCGCGTTCTCTCTCTCTCTCTCTCTCTCTCTATCCCCCCTCCACCACTCTCTCTCTCTCTCTCTCTCTTTCTCTCTCTCTTTTCAGTTATGACATCTGGATACTACGGTTCTGATCGGATGATTGAGAGTGACTTGATGTCGCCAGTTGATGCCCCTGGAGTGAGTTTTGGCGGAGTTGCAAGGCCAAGCACAGAAACTTCTCCAGTGAGAGAAGAGAGTAGCACCCGGTCAGTTGTCGTCCAGTTCTTTGGTTCTCATTTTTTTCTCCCATTCACCGGACATCGTATACACAAATGCATTCCAGTGTATCGTACCTGGACAAGTCGTGGTCTCCTCCTGAAGTGGAGCCAGGCTACCAGGAAGTGCTGTCCTCTCGTCTCCTCTCCTCCTCGTTCTCCTCTGCTCTTCCCCCTTCCGAAAGGGGCCCTTCTTCCTCTTCTCCTGATCCTCTCCTCGATGACGTCACTCTCGACACGCAGGATGACACTCCGAGCGATGAGCAATTCATTGCCAAATTTGTGCTCGCCGAACAGATTTGCAGGTGTGCAGAGTCTCACAAAAAATACTTTTTTTTTCGTAGTTTTTTTCTCTCAATCTGTTTTCCTTCCTTATCTTACTGTGATAACTCTGATATCTTTTTTTTGCGTTTGATTCTGTAACTTTTCTCTCCCTAGCACCCCCCTGACATCGAATCCCCTGCTGCACAAGCTGACCGTCGTGCCTTCTCGTGCTCTGGTCGTCGGCTCCTTCCTCTTCTCTCGGGGAGAAGGCAGAGCCACTGACAGACATGACATGCATGCGCTCTCTTTCGTCATGAGTGACAAGAGGTTTGTTGATTGTGTAATTAAAATTTAGTGTAAATTTCCACTTTGCTTCCCAAATACCATTGGTCACTGATGGTTTTCGCTGTTTGAGGTGCAATTGGTACATGGAACGACTGCCAACATTGGAACTCATGCTCTCTGATATCGTGCCACGCATGAAGGCCTCACTCTTTGCTGTGAGTTTTCTTTTTTTTTTCTTCGAGTAGTCAGCCAGTTAAGAAGGAGTTCATACAGCATTCCATTTTCACTACCACTCTTTCTCTTTCTCCATCGCTCTCCTTCTCCTCTCAAGCACTGACTTCTCTTTCGTTCAGGAAGATGCATATGATACCTTTGTCCGTCTCACCTCCGAGTGGACGCGACTTCTGCAAGTATACGGTGCTCTTGAGCGCTTTCCGCTTGTCTCGCCAGCGAATCCGATTAAGGTCAGATTTTTATTTGATTAATATTCCTTAAGATTTTGAATAAAGATTATACATAATTAATTAATGACCTTGATTTATTCAACTTTATAAATAAATAAATCCAAATTTCAGTATTGGTCATATCTTAAGAAGAATATAAATGATTTAAGGCGAAGAGAACTTTGCTAGTGCAACGACCGCCAGTTCACTCTCTGCTCCTTTCACGGGCCATCACTGGATGTCTTCAGGTTCGAAAATTATTGCTGCGGTTATATTTAACTTTTTAATTGTAGGCGCAAGGTAATTGTATCGTTATCGGGTCCAATCAAATTCTCGTCTCCAAGGTAAATTGTTTTGCAAGACTTTTTTTATGCCTTTTCTTTATTTTCTATTTCTTCCTTTCTGGATTTCACTTGGAGAGGATATTTTCATATAATCTCTGTTGAAGGAACACATATATAGTAGCCTAAGCAGTTTATTTGAAGCTTCTGAACACACTTGTGTTGCTGTTGCCACCGGAGCTGAGATGGTGTTGCCTTCGTGCTTATCGTGCCACTCCTTACTCGCCTTACATTCGGATTCAGACAATTCGCCGAGTATGTAGCAAAATATTTCATTTTTGATATTGCGTTCTAACAATCTTGTCAATATTTATGGCAACAATATTGATTTGTTTAAACTGCTTGATTGATAACAGGTCGACGTGCCTCGTGTTCTTTCAGCAGCTGCACATTCCCATTGGCCTGTCTGTGTTATCGATGCAGATCGGTTTCAGGTTTGTTGTCGTAATCTGATTTCTTGTTGATATTAATTTGACCAATTCGTTATTACACAGTTGTAGTCGTCTTTTTATCAAGTGATTGTGTGATTAAGGTTGCGATCTCGCCTCCTTTCCCTCGGCATTCGACCCTGAAACGGAATTCTGCAATTTCGGAGATCAACTCGATCCTCGGCAAGACATCCGGTGCAGGCAATAAAGCTGTTCGAAAGTCAGTCGAGGAATTAGATATGCAACATTATTTGTTCGATTTCAGTGCGCAATTAAAGTGTGGAAAAGTTGAGAAATAGTTGCTGAATGAGAAGGGGGACGAAGAGAAAGGTATGAGAGAACTTGTTGAGAGAACTGACGTCGGTGCGTTGTGCTGACCCTGTGTCCACGTGGCTGCGGCGACTGGATGAGCTGCCTAGGGAAGAATCCGCCAGACTCGGCTTCGTCGACCAGCTCACATTATATCTCGAAAACTGCGCCAAGGCGTTCATTGCCTACGTCAGAGATGCCAGGTGGGTTCAATGTTTCCTGTAGTAAGCTTCTTTATAATCATACATTTACTTGGTTGGAATCCGTCTCTTTTTAGCCGAAAATTATGTTAAAATATGTAAATGCATATAGTTGATGAAAGATGATGACATTCTTCTGAATATAGCGAGCCATCCCACTCGGAGAAGAGGAATGCCTCTCGCTCCGCCCGCTTCTCTCTCTCCGCTGCTCGTCGTGCTCTTGATCTACAGAGTGATTCCTGGTTCCTGGCTGTTCTCGCAAGGGCCGAGCAGTTAGAGCCTGAGATTACTGACTTTATATACATGTAATTACTAGCATTTTAACTAGCGGAGAAGTTACAGTTTACAGTATCAGATTAATGACTTTTATAAATTACTACCGTTTTAACTATCTCATTATAGGTAATCTCACCAAGCTTGTAAAATAGTGTAAATAAAACGGATTAATTTTGAATTATTATTATCTTTTACCTAATTCACGCTAGCTTGTAAACAATTCCACACTTTACATACGCTATAGACTGTCAGCGATTGCTTTAACGCTAATATTGGATAGGAATTTTTTGATGGGTTGTCAGATTGTACGCAAGTTTATAATCTTTTTGTTGGCATTCTATGATCTTATCATCACTGAGCTGTTCCACATATTTCTGATTTCACCTTACATCAGTATCTGAATGCACCACCGACGCATTTGAATGCCCTAAACTAGCTCATTCTCACACGAAATTCATCCCAGTCTGATTCACTTCTACTTTCAGTAGCTTTGTAAGTATATGACTTGTTTAATACATGATTGTGATACTTTCGATAATTTTGTATCTCTACTGGTAAGAATCACTGAAATTTGTCCTTATTGGATGAAAGATTGCGTGGTTTTCCATCTACTGTGATTTAATTCCTAGAAATTAGAAATCAGATTCGTGAAATGTTAGCTTTTTGCTAAAATAGTGCCTTTTATAATTGTGCTGCTTCTCATGTATGTATCTAGTGCTTAATTACTTCGCTGCCTTTGTGAAATGGTCCTAGCTTTGTGCCTTGAAGTATTGGTTGAAATACTGGCGCAGTACTAATATGTTCTAGTTGATAAAAACAAACTTAACTATTGCGATTTTTAGCTCTTGCAGGAACAGTTCCGGTTTCCGGCATAATAATACAATAGCGGTTACCGTATAAGGATTTATCCTAATTTCGGAGAAATTTTGACTACTATTAATTTTTTTTATCAGAATACCGGGTGTTCAATTGCGAAGGGTTGTTAGGGATGTATTTGGAGAGCAATAGCTATGTTTTAGAAACGTTCTTAATGCATCTTGTAGACTTAGCTGAGCAACCGGGTGCGGGGGCATAGCCCAGTGGTAGAGCATTCGACTGCAGATCGAGAGGTCCCTGGTTCAAATCCGGGTGCCCCCTCAGGTTTTTATAATCTGTATATGTTAGATTTTTATATTTTGCCTATTAGAATCCCCTCCAATGATCTCCCCTCCCCACCCTTGAAAATGCCTTTGAAAAATTGTACCCTTTCATCAAATAGAATCCCCCATCCAATAGTGCCCCCCAACAGTCTAATACCTCAGTTTTAAATGTACCTCGAATGGATCCTGGAGACAAGGGATGGATTTCCCAATGTTGTTATCAAACTTTTAGACAATCACACTGAAAAATAGTACCTTCGCTCTAATTGAGTACTAATAGAGAGAATACGGTATCTTCCAGCTGCTGCTGAAATTTTTTTCGTTAAATTCTCACAGCAAAGTGATCAAATTCGTTGGTAAGTTGGAAACAAAAGTTGAACTATCCTTTTTGTCATTTGGGTTACGACGTACAAGGAATAAAGTTTCTGACAATGTGCACATGGCACATAGTATGTACAAATTTCACCTCTTAACTCTTTCAGCAAATACAGAAAAATTTACCAGTTTTGGAGGAGAAAAAATGTTCAAGTCATATTGTTGTTCTATAGAATGCCCATGTGGCGCTGAATCTGCTGATGCATTATAATGTTGCATCAGCAGATTCAGCGCCACATGGGCGTTAAATTACACAGTGGATGGAACAAATATTTCTCTTGGCAGATAGAAAAAAGCGCGTTTTTTAAACATAATTTTAAGGAGGAAGAATGGGAATCGCATAATTTGTGCTCCAAGCACAAAAAAGGTGATTAAAATGACTTTTACAATTATTTTGCTAACCCTATTACTGAGAACCTCGTGGCAGCGTCGTTTCTTCCGTAACATTTATCTTTTTGAACTTAGACCTTTTTTTCTATAATTTTGCACTCTCTCACTTACCTTCTATGTACACATTCGTTGACATTCTTCCTTTTTCGCTCACACTCTCTCAAGTTGAGATCAAGTGTTATACGGGAAAGCGAATAGCAACTTCTCGCTCTAATTACATATACAATCTGAATGGCATGCCTCGGACTCTTGTCAGAAAGAGCAAATGAACCACTAGACCAGCATTATCAACCATCTGATAAATTCCATGTCTCGCACTTTACTTTACCTTACTTTACTTTACTTTTTGATTAGTCGAAAAGCGCTAATACACAATAACGCATTCATCGATCAAACAATGCTCATTTCGTAGGTCTGATAACCTGTGTTCAAAAAGACTTTTCTACGCCCTTGGCTAATAGTCAGCGAGGAGTTACCAGCTACGCCTATTTTACCCGTTAATAAATATGTGCGTGCGTAAAACATGCGTATGTACATACATACATACATTTCAATGCATTGCAGCTGTCCATTGCTTTGCACTGAACAACTAGTTTCGATCCCATCTGTAGTCCGTTCGCTACCAAAGGTAGTTCATGGATTCTCGGTTTGACTGTAAGTATGTATTTACATACATATGTATGTATGTACATTCATGTGTGTTTTCATACCTCCATACGCTGGCAAGTAGGCGAGTGTAGCATAATTCCAAATGTGTTCCATTATTGTGTGTGTCATGCTGTTTGGAATAGTTCCTCATGCTTTTTGGAATAGTTCCTTTCAAGAGTGACTTGGTCTCATTCTCATTTTCTCCACCAGCCATTAGCATTTCTCTCTCTCCCTGAAATGCGCTGAGCTGACTTCTTGTAAAAGAGAAGGCTCTCCTTGATTCGTACTCAGTGTGACGAGCGCGCCGTGAATGCCTGCATGTATACTCTGCCAATCGCCTGCCACCTCGCGCTGCGTCTAAATACAACTTCCGCCTCAGGAATGGCTACATCAGGCCAGAGTTGCGACAACTCAACGACCGACGTCATCGGAGGAGGCAAGCCTTTTTTACTTTATTGGAAAGATTATGGATTTTTCATGACAAATTAAAGATGCTTTCAGTAGTTTCCCAAATAGATCTGTTTTGTGAACATGACAAGTTTACTGCTTTGAAACATGTGATATGTGTTTATGCTTATGAACATTCAATAGACTTCTTAGTCGAATGTGAGATTATACATACAAATTAAACCCTATAGACGGATAATTTCAAATGCCTTTTTTAATGCAATCCAGTTGGGATCTTAATCAAGCGAGTTCGATCAAGCATCATGAAATGGACTCTTGCATAGCTATTTTTAGTTCGGACCGAACTCTCGGACGTCATCGTGGGACTCTCAATGATTCTTCTGTCGACTGCATGTGCAACAGCATACAGCATCATTCTCGCTGTAAGCTGATAAAAGCGGAACAAACTATCATACTTAAAAGATTTAAAAAATTTAAAAAGTTTCATGCACGGAGATGACAGTTGACAATAGCAACTTAAATTCAGTCATGATGTGAGCGTAATTTTTTTAACGTTTATTTTGTTTTCCATGTTATCTCAAATTTAAAAATCTATATATGTATGTACATATACAGTACCGTCCAACATTGTTGGGTCCGAAATTAATCCGATTAATTAAATTAATTTAAATAATTCAAACTGGAATTGCGAAGTGTTTAGGACATGCCGTGCGATTTCGTCGGAGGGTTTGATGTTTTTTTTCATTGCGCGTCACCCTAGAAAATCCGTTTTTCAAAATATGCCGAAATGACAAAGATCTGACAATTTTTCGATGCTACGCTGTTTAGCGGAATTTTTTACGGGGTGTTCGCAGAGGTGGAACGGGCCCGGCCCGGCCCGGCCCAAAATGAGGGCCGGCCCAAATTTCTAGGGCCCTCTAGGGCCGGGCCGGGCCGGGCCCAACCTTGGGCCCGGCCCTGAGCCCGATTGGGCCCGTTATTCGCACAATTGCAAGCGAGCATGGTCATGACCATCCGAACTCTTATTGCTCCAATTGGCCATCCGTTATATAGCAGATCAGTAGTCAATACGACTCTCATTCCGCTTCGGAATGAAATAAATGAAATACCTTTCATCGCTATTCTAGTTTGTTGCTGGGCATTTGTATGCGGTTTTGTTGCTTATTTTCTGATATTCAGTGAGATGCGCGACAAAAGTAGCTCGGAATACGACGTGGATTCCATCTGCGAAGCTGACAAGAAGATTCTGCAGAAGATTTTGCTTCGTTAAGCGTTTGCTTCATAACGAAATATTTTAACTTCAGGCAAGGTGTTCGGGACAAAAGCGTGTACTAAGGAGCAACTCCAAGCGGTCGTCCGTGCTCAGATCGAACAGAAGTTCTCCAAGTTCTCCAAACTCGCTGGCTGTCTAAGTTGAAATCGGCTAGAGCATATCAAGAATGCGCTGCTGAGCTGTTCGGTCACAAAGATCGAAACAAGCTTCCTGAGGTAGTAATTTTTTATGCATTTCATCATAAACATGAATAATCAATAATATATTTAAAGAATGTGCGAAGTGCTCTGGATTCCCTATCCTCAAATCGCACTGAATTCGACGACGTCCTTTATATTTTGACTCAATTCGAAGATTTCATCGAATACTTTCAGGTTTGAAAAGTTCATTTGTTTTATAATTATTTACGTGTTGTTTAGAGGGATGCGGCACTGCTCTGTGACGTCTGGCCTAGATGGCACGAACTTAGGGAAAGATTCCATACGATTGTTACAACTTCGGACTCTGACATGCTCTGCGTGCTCGGTAGAAGCGCATATAAGTGCATGCGGAGGAAAGAGGACGATGGAATCATCACGAAGTTTCACCGCATCGCAACTCTGCTTCACCCAAAACGAAGAATGCTTCGTCTCCTCGCGACCGAGGATCAGCGAAAGGATGTTATTAGGGAGCTAAAAGATCTCCTGAAAAGCTCATTGAACCCCTCCCAAAATTCCTCTTCACAGCCTAAGCCGGCAAAGATTCCCCGAACTGCTTATGATGATGTGTCTGACTCCGAAGATGATTCTGTTTGTGAAGTTGATACCTATTTGAATTCGCACTTCAAATTCATTGACTCTTCTGGTCTTGATCATGATGATCCCCTTCTGGCGTGGAAAGATCGTGCTAATGATTTCCCCCAGCTCTCTCGCCTTGTTATTCAGCTATATGCAATTCCCGCCTCGACTGCTGTTGCAGAACGTTCCTTTTCTGACCTCAGAAATCTTGTCCCTGAGAAGCGTGAAAGTCTTTCACCCGAATCCATCTTCAACTCTCTCATTGTCCGTTCTCTCTTGAAGCTGTAGCTTAAAAACTTTATGCAATTCCATAACAAGTAACATCCCGGTCAATGCTTATATTAGTAATTGCTTATGAAGCTTTGGAAAAGAATTTTTATATATTTTTCTGCCATTTAAAGAGGATGCTAATAAAATGATCACTCGGAAATATGTTGAATTTGACATTTTTTTAAAAATCGGGCCCACCGGGCCGGCCCGGGCCGGCCGGGCCCAAAATTCAAGGGCCCGAAATCTGAGGGCCGGGCCGGGCCGAAGTACCTCAAACTATAGGTCCTTAGACAACGACGAACGAATAGTTTCGAACCGCACCATCACAACGCACCCTACATCGGCCTCCTTTTCCAGACAACATATTTTCTCTCAACGTTAAGTCACGCAGCAATATCAAAAACTTCGAGGTGTCATAGAAAACCGTCCATAAACGAGCGACTAGAGAATTTACATTTGTGTTACAGCGAAATATTAAATAATAAATTAAAGCAAATTAACTTATATATTTAGAATTATACCGGCTCTACCAAAGTAAAGCCATTCCAAATTTAAGTCAACGTTAAGCCTGGCAGCAGTATCAAAAACTTCGAGGTGTGATAGAAAACCGTCCATAAACGAGCGACTAGAGAATTTACATTTGTGTTACAGCGAAATATTAAATAATAAATTAAAGCAAATTAGCTTATATATTTAGAATTATAAGGGCCGGCCGGGCCCAAAAAAGTTGGGCCAGTTTCCACCTCTGGGTGTTCGGCTAAGAAAGCAGCTGGCTGAATCCAGCAGCCAAACTACAAACAACAAATTAGAGTGAAATTTTCTAAGCGCTTCTTATTTTGTTTCAGTTTCTGCCTTTGTTTTGCTTGAGTTGCTTATCATATTTGGGTATAAACGATAAGAAAAATGGAAAATAAGATTTTCTTTAGCGAGCAAAAAATTTGCTCCCGCAAAGCATCGAACTCCGGACCTTGAGTTTCCCAAACGCTGTCGCAATCAGGGATGGTCAAAACCAGGCCAAACGCTGTCGCAATCAGGGATGGTCAAAACCAGGCCCGGGCCGGCCCGGGCCCGGCCCGATGTCCCGCCGGCCGGGCCCGGGGGCAAGCGGGCCGGGCCGGGCCCGTGGGGTAAGCGGGCCGGGCCGGGCCGGGCCCTGCCTTCAAAATCTCGGCCCGGGCCCGCCAAATTAGCAACGGGCCCGGCCCGGGCTCGGCCCGCTTTGATCATCCCTGGTCGCAATACACCACACGCAACTTCTAAGAAATGGAATGTACCTTTACTATCACATTGTCCGCAGCCTCACCAACGAAGCGTGGCGGATGACGATTCAAGGGGCTTGTCTGGTTAATTTTTGCAAAGCGTAGACCTCCCAAACTGCAACGCTTTTCATTGAAACAAGTTGACAATCTCTGCCATCGACCTCTCTCTCTTCACTGTCTCTCTCATTCTCTCTCTCTCCCTCTCTTTACTGTCTCTCTCATTCTCTCCCTCTCTCTCCCTCTCTTTACTGTCTCTCTCATTCTCTCCTTCTCTTTACTGTCTCTCTCTTTCTCTCTCGTTCACACATACTCTCACTCTCCCTTTCGCTCTCTCTATCTCTCTCACTCTTTCAATCTATCCCCTCCTCTCTTTCTCTGTTCTTCTGTCTCTCTCTCTCTCTCGTTCAATATATCTCTCTCAGTCTTGTTTTATCTCTCTCCTTCTCCCCCTCTATCTCCTCTTATTTCGATCTTCTTCATTCCAAGAGATAACTGTTTCGGGTCCGGATAGAAAAGGTACATTCTTCCTTTCTTAAGTTGGGTGCGGTGTATTGCGACAGCGTTTGGCTGGGAATCTCAAGGTCCGGTGTTCGATGCTCTGCACTAGCAAATTTTTTGCTCGCTACAGAAAATCTTATTTCCATTTTTCTTATCATTTATACCCAAATATGATAAGAAACTCCAGCAAAACAAAGGAAGAAACTTAAACAAAATAAGAAGCATTCAGAAAATTTCACTCTAATTTGTTGTTTGTAGTTTGGCTGCTGGATTCAGCCAGCTGCTTTCTCAGCCGAACACCCCGTAAAAAATTCCGCTAAACAGCGTAACATCGAAAAATTGTCAGATCTTTGTCATTTCGGCATATTTTGAAAAACGGTTTTTCTAGGGTGACGCGCAATGAAAAAAGACATAAAGCCCTCCGACGAAATCGCACGGCATGTCCTAAGCACTTCGCAATTCCAGTTTGAATTATTTAAATTAATTTAATTAATCGGATTAATTTCGGACCCAACAATGTTGGACGGTACTGTATGTGTATTTAAAGACGATCTGGCGCGACCAGGAGCTGCTGCGAATGACTGCGTATCGTTTTATGTTTGCAATTGGTGTCTTTGACACGGCGCAGTGCCTGCCGCACGCAGTCACCGGGTTCTTCACCATATTCCAATCCACAGGCTCCTATGGCTTCGCGAAGGTACTTTATTTACGAAAGATTAATCACATATACATATGTATGTATGTGCATACATGTGTATATATGTACATAGCTACTCGGTATAAGTATAAATGGATATGCATATGTCATTGCTATTGGACTGAAGAACGCTATGACCAAACATTCATATTCAGTAGCACGGCCCTCCAGCAGCGCTAATAAAGTTTGGTCATCGTGGGCTGCTACAAGGCGGGAAAAACGTGATTTGAAAAAAATTGCGCGAAAATTTAATTTTGTTTTTGAATTCGCGGTATCATGATATAAATACGATAGGACGCCACATTAACCATAATGGCAATTTGCCAACTTTTTGTTATGGCAATTTGCCAACTATTTGTCATCCCAAATCCCAAAATCTCCGGCGTCCTAAATTCCATTATGCGCTGGGCTGCTATGCAGCAAGTAGTAAACATAGTAGTGACAGAGAGTAAACATAGTAATGATTGACGATTTCTAGTACTGGCCGTGACTAGCGTTTTTACTTAGGCGTGGAGGGCCGTGGTAGTCACAGCTTTCCCTTCTTCGCAAATTTATCAGCTACAAAAATTTTTCTATCAATGTGTTCACTGCTATATGCGAAGCATAGAAAAACTTTTCGGATTCAATTTCTTGCTCTTGACTGATTCCTTTATCTAAATATGTTCTTCTCTTGTTAGTTTTCATGATTTTAATTCTCTTTGCAAAGTCTGCATACACATAAATTAGCCTTGTGCATTGGAATGCATGAACTTTGACCGCTTATTTAAACTTAAAAAAAAAAACTTTCTCCCAAATAGCCGTTTTCTTGAGCTAACCATAAGAGATTAGCTATTACAAAATTGTCGCTAATCCTAAAAAAAGTGTGTGCTCTTCTGACCATGAGCCTTTGATTAAAAGAAAGTACTCTTAAAGGAGGTATCCTGAAATAATAAGCCTATGTTATTTTCCATGTGGATGAGTTCATCTTGGCATAAAACATATGTATTTATGTACGTATATATATCCAGAAAGCTTGAGCGGTTTTCTTCCCTTAAATTCTAAGCGATAGTTCGGCCGAGCAATAGGGAACTTTACGAACATTCAAGCGAGTTCTAGCGCTACTGTATAATTATTCGACGTTTGCCTCCTTTAATATAACTTCGGAATGGTCAGTAGCCCTAAAGTACCTTTTTTTCTTTTCTTGATGCGAAAAATTGTAATTTAAAGAAACCTTACAATTAAAATACTCAGTATCAACTGGACTTAAAACTACAATTTTTCTTGTTACTACAGGCAAATAACCAATCCCAGGTAGGATAAAGACGAGGAAAGTAATTGAAAATATTGTAGATTACTTTCAATTCAAAATGTTTGGTCGAAGGCGATGGGCGTGCTGGCGACGCCTTTCTACGTCGCGTACGTCGTGATGACAGTCGTGCTCGCCTTCAACCGATTCATCATGCTCTGCTCTCCTCAATTCGAGCAGATCATCTTCTCGAAGAAACAGGCCAATGTCAGCAATCTCTCTATTCTTTTCTCCAGTCAATTCTTTTTTAATTCATTTTAATTACTGCATACATCGCAAACTCTTCGTATTATTCTTCAATTTGCTTTCTATCGTTAGTAGTATAATTATACGATTAAAATAACAATATGATATGTGCAGCTGTGGCTCGGCCTAGGCGTCTTCTCCTGCTTGCTCTACATGGCCGCGCTGGCCTCCCCCTGGGCTGCCATCATCTACTACCCCGACCTGTACTCTTGGGCATACGATCTAAGCTTGCCCGCGTCCGAGTACGTGGCCAAGATAGAAGAAGTCATTGAGGTATGCATTTTGAATCTCTTTAACAAAAAAATTTCATTGAAAAAATTAATGAAAAACAGAAACAATCTACAATATATGTAGGTAGGAGGCATATTTGTTGCCGGCTTCTTCTACCTTCTCGTCATTATTCTTCTTTGTTTTACGGTATTTTCTTTTCTTCGAAGCTTTTTTTCCTCAAATTTTTTGCTTATTATTTGGATTGAATATTTTCCAGTAAAGTGTGATCTCGTCTTGCTATGTTTCGTTTGTGGTATATTAGTGATCTTTAGCGCCGAAGTATGAAGTCAACACACCGGAGCCAGGCGGAACTTAAGATATTCATCCAAGCCATTATAATCACCGCGTACTGCTCGATTCTCAACATATTCTGGCATAACTATGATGTAGGTCTACAATATCTCTTATGTGCATTCTAATCTGCTCCTACATGCATAATGTTCCTTCTTTCGTGAAATTACACCTCATTCTGATAATAATCGAGAAGCAATGAACAAAACTCTTCGATTGAAAGCAGTAAATGCATGTTTGCAGGTCCTGCTTCCCGCTAACCTCTATTCTTACATGGGCTTGAACATGATGTGGATTTTCAACAGCGGCATCTATCCGGTGATATACTTTATTTTAAATAGGTTAGCTTTTTCTATGCACTTTTGGCGTGCACGGGTGCACAACGTAAGAGAAAGTGAAATTAGCAAGTAATTAGATGAGCTTTTTAAGCGCGCTGCGAAAACGTCTGGAGGATCTTGGGTGCTGCCGAAAGAGTAAGCGAAAAGTAAGGACGCAGCCGTCTGTCATGGTAGGGACAGTGGATGTGATGCACGTCACGAGATTCCCCGTGCTGGCCGTCCGTGGCCACCTCAGGACATCTTCCATGTCGCTCTCATAAGCCGTGCTAGAATTTCCACGCCCTTCCTGTTGTGGAAAAAAAATCTTTTAAAAACATGTAATAATACACGGAGTACACAGCATTTGTGTTCGCTGTGCATATGCCCGCACTTCTTTGTAAGTTGACTGTGTGCTTTTCCCTACCTTCAATGGTGCCTTCGTGATGTATTTGTCCTTGTACATTTGTCCATGTTTTTTTCTCTTTTCTTTAAATGACTTATGTCACCATAAGATGCAATAAATTGCAATGCTGCAGAAATGTGAAAAGTAAAAAAAAAATACTGGATTCCATCGCTCGGCGAACTGCAAATTTTTCATTCGAGAGCGGAATGAAGCACTTGGAAAATGAGGATTACGGTGAAATCAGTGGCACATAGTATAAAAAAAATTTGTCGACAATCCATTATCTGAGCTATTTATTAAAAAAAACAGGCTTCTTTTCATGAGGGATAACAGTATGATTTGTCATCTCTCGGTTGCGAGGCAAATGGATGAAATGTCTTTCAGGAATGCAGAGAAACCAAATTGGGTAATAAGAATATATGTATGTATGATAACTTCTTATCAAGTGACAAGAAATTATCGATTTTTTAACAGTAACGTCCGTTCTCTATAAGCAAACCAACGTACCATTTAAAATATTTTTCTCTTTCCTAGGAAAGTAGTTATTACCGAGGATGCATTTGGACCCCTCCGACCCCTCCGACCCCTCCTTGGTACCAAGATCCTGGGCGGGACTGTATGTACATACATAACGACATTTGAATGGAGCACTTGCACCTGCAAGGATGCGTATTTTGCTAGTTTCATTTTCAGATCCTATATTTATTTTGGTAATTTGTGTCGGCGCGTGCATTCTACGCGCTTCTATACAAAATATTCCACGAATTTCTATTAAATATGTATGTATATTCACAAAAAGATATCTGAAATCTCGTGACATGGGAATATCCAGCCTCTTTGGGAAAATCGCATGAAAATTTGAATGACGCTACATACATATACATTTGGATGGATATATGTAGATATCATAAAGATTAACATTAACACAAATTTAACATTTATTGATTCCTTGCTGACCTACGAAATTTTCTCCAGAAAAAGTACCAGATTCCCTAATTAGACATACATATCTTCAAATTCGTATGAATTTGTGATGTAGAATTTTCCTGACTTTGTTTCTGCAAACATTGTGTGTGCATGAAGAGCACGAATCGAGTTCATAACTCAGTCATCGCGTGCGACTAACAATAACACAGCTTTGGCTTCCCCCTAAAATTGCTGTCATTGGATCTAATGCCTTCTTATGCCTCGCCGTGGATTTTTTTTATTCGCAAGGGTGAAGCATTCGGCGAGGTGGGAATGTAAAACAGCGAAGGAAAGACATTATTCACCGAAACATCATCGTCGAAGCGCTCGGTCGGATCAATTCTCGCCATCGAAATATTGAAATATTGCATCTACTCCGACTCAGCTTCTCGAGGTCTTCAATACATAGCCGTAGGCCTCGCAATGCTAAAACCCATTATCTATATCAATCAAACAGTGGCCGACTGCTATCCCGGAATCTTCCTCCCTTTCTTTGCAGTTCAGGTCGGTTTTTATTCTTTCTCCCTTTCTGAAGATTAAACGACAACAAAACTTTTACGGAAATAAAACTTTATGCATACATTAGAGATATAATGCAATAGATAGCTCCTTTTCTAGTTCCTTCTGTCAATATTCGCCTGCCTCGTGGGTGTAGTAATGACGCGAGTGACATGGCGAGCCCGTTTGCTACATCCCAATGCACGCGGCCTCGTCTGCTATGTCTGGGCAAGGCTGGCCACTGCCCACTTCTGCAAGGCCATTCTTGCCTTGTACGACATCACCAATTCGGAGCTGACAGGTTTGTTATATTTAGTTAAATTCTACTTTGTTTCTAATTGATATGCTCATCTCAACTTTTCACTTTTCAGGAATATTTACTCTGATCGTAAGCCTCTTTCGCGAATCCTTCTTCGGCACTGCGTGCAGCTAGTTGACTTGTTTATTTAAAATCTATTATTTCATTATCAATAATAGATATGTGTATGTATGTAATGCTGTCCAATCTATGACTAGTACCCGAGTGTAGCGGGGCATGTCATTTTGAACAGCTCAAAGGTACATTCTAAACTTTCTCTTTGAAGCATGCTTATGGTAGCAGTCGAGCGAGCCGCGGCTACGGTTCTCTCAACGACTTATGAGAAAGGCTCCCATTCCTGGGTGCTTGTCATGACACTCGCTGCCCTTGAGACTTTCTCATGGTACCATGGGATAATGAAATCTTCTGGTTTGTAATGACTGATTGAAAATGAAATGTCTTTGTCGCCTATGTTCTATTGAGCTGAGATCAAAAATGCTCTGAGAAGACTAAGAGTTCGCCTTCTAGGCTTGCTGTCAGGCTACTTCACGGCGGGAGTTCTTCTTGTCAGCGTCACTCTCGGCGTTTTTGTCCGCTTCAATTTCCTCCTTCAAAATTCAACAGAAGATTACCGAATCAAAAATTTATTCTTCAAATTTTTGATATGTTAAGAGTCTTCGATTTCTTCTCTACATCAATAAGCATTTGCTGGTGCGGCTGAAAGCTTCGACAGCGAAACCATCTTCCTACAATCTCTCAAGAACTTTCCAAATACGAGAAAACATGCGAATTTTAAGGGTAAGTATATTTGAAGCTCAATTTCAGTTGTATCGCCTGCTGTTAAATATTTTAAACTATCTTTTAAAACATTTTTTTTACAATTACAATCCCTAAAATCACAAATCTAAACAGTTTCTGCACTCAATCGCTGTGCCAACTGCTCTTTGGACACTTCCCCTATTTCTAACTTACTTTATCGCGTATACTCTTCCTACGACAATGATAACTAAGCCCATCTGTGCCTGCCTTTTTGACGTCCTCAACGCAATGTTAGTTTGGAATGCTGTTGTTATGCTGTATTTATTTGCAATAAGTGTATGGGGATGTAGTTGCTTCTTGAACTGCGTACACCTGCCTGCCGTTTCCAATTGAACACAATTGAAAGTGAAGATGAATTTTCTTTAGATGTGATAAAATTTTCGTTACAGATACCCCTGGACATTGGCTTGGCTGATGATATCACACGAGCCCCTTTGGATGCGTGAACTTGGCTTCCTCGCCAAGCTTCCCTTGATTGGCAGCCGCGTCAGCCAACTCCTCCAGGATGCTTCCAATGCCCAGTCTGTCGTCGTCACCGACACTTCGCTCTACTTTGAACATTTTCAGCGCGAGTGGAAGATTTGAAGTGACGAGAAGAGAGAGAGAGAGAGAGAGACATAGAGAGTCAGAGAGAGAGAATAAGTGAGAGAGAGAACGAGAGAGAGAGAGAGAGAGCGCGCTGCTGTATCAACTTGTTTCCATATTTGGAAGCATATATATGACGCGATTTGCGAGAGAATCAGAAAGAATCAAGCTGCCCGGGGACCCGGCCAAAATCGTGCAGCTTGGAATTTGTTCAAAAATTCATTTTAGGTACTTTTTGGTATCAGGAATCGATTGGGCATGGTCTCGGCATCTGAAAATGACTTTCTCTTCTGCTATGAAGGCACTGCCACTCCGGGTTAATCGATCAGGAAACTTCAGAGCATCCTAAGTTTCCTAAACCCAATAGACCATTCGAAAGCGCTTTTCATGCTCTATACAGCTGTATAGGTTCGATTCTACTAAAATGAGAAATACGTTGTCTGTGCTCCATCAAACATGAAAATCTATAACAAATTGAAAGTTGGAAATTTTCACTTTTTTATTTTTTTGTTGTTTAGAGCAATATCTTGCCTATTAGGATGCAAAATTTCATTTCGATATCTCAACAAACTGCGGCGCAGTGACCTCAGACGTGCATCCAACTCGCTTCCCAGCGCGGCGAGACTAATAATTCAAGCCCTCATAGCAAACGAAAGAGACATTTCTGATAACTATACCACTTCCAATCGATTCCTCATACCAGAAAACACCTATAAGGAACTTTTGAACAAAATCAAAGCCGGTCGATTTTCCCCGGGTCCCCGGCCATTTGGATACTCTCGCAAATCGCGTCATATATACTATTATTTAAAAGAAAAGTAAATTCATTTATGGTTAGATTCTCTCGATTGCTTCAAATCCTTGTTTTGTTTGTTTTGAATCTGTTTCATTCAGTGGCAAACACAACGTGCGAAATAAATGTCAAATGAACATTATTTGGGTAGGAAATCCCGAGTTATCTAAAAGAAAAATCCTGAGTTATCTAAAAGTCGACTGTAATTTATCCTACCCGATAGCGCGGAGAGGTGCTGTGGGCGGTGGGAGTGAGATACGGGGAAGCGGTTTTTTGTATTTTGTAGATTATCCCCTGGGCTACCAGAATTTGTGGGCTTCAAAAATTTAGGGTTGGCGCCAGCGCCCAAACTTTGGTCCGAGGCGACTTCGATTTGGGCTCTTTGGCGACTTTGAGGGGCTGTATCTTTTTTCCTGGTAGAGATATGGGGATGAAAAAACTACTGGTAGATAGATCGTCCAAAAATGAATATGATTCCTGGAGTTGAGATCATTTCGAGGTTTGGTAGATCAGTGGGAGCGCGGCGCGTTTTGACCCTATTTTTTGGCCGTTTTTCGGCATGTAGTTAGGGTTTTTCTCGGAATCTACAAAGTCCGCTTTTGATTAAACTGACTGCGATTGTAGAGTTTTTGACGGCGCATCTTTTAATAGTAGAATTATCAACTTTTGGACACTAGAAGTTGTAGATATTATCGATTGAAGGGTCAAATTTTTGTGTTAGGAACGAACCTTCTAAAATTCATATCTTTATGAATAGGGAAGTTAGAGTGATGAGATTTTTAGAATCATGCAGAGTTTCCCTAGAGCTTCAATATGAGTATACATAGGTTAGGATGGGTTATCATTAAAGCGCCCTACCAGGGCCGTGAAGTGGCAAATTTTTGGAACGCATTTTGGGCCTCGGTTTCTTCGTGGTAGTTAAAGCTTTTGCCACATATTATATACCTATCGGTTTCTCTCAAGAAGGCGAACAACTTTCTCATACAAAAGATTTTGATATTTCCACGTTTTTGATCTACTTTAGGGGTCAGAATGTTCAGGCCACTATTTCGGCCTTAGCTATCACTGACACGTTTTGGCGCATATTTTTTTTATTGTAGAGCCAAAAATTAGCTATCGAATGATAGGTAGATCATGGGATTCGATCCAGGCATATTCGAGATATGAATTATTTTGTGGCTTTTTGGTACATTTTCAGTGCACGTCGAAACTCATGGGTCGCAGGTTCGAATCCGCGCGCGTGCAAACTCTTTTGCGCGCTTTTATATGACTCCTGAGTATGTTAAAAGAGTGGTATCATATAGTAAAGACTCCAAGCTTTCTAATGAGCTTAAATTCAAAGGCCCAGATAGTCCAGTAGCGCCGCTAGAACAGACTTTTGACCCTTTAGAGCCAAATTTTAACCCTTAGAGCCAACTAACCCACCCTTAGAGATAATTTATATCGGGAAATGGCCTCCGGGGCGATAGCCCCGGTGGCCATTGACCGGGCCAAAGGCCCGTAGCGTGACAAAGTCACGCTAGTCTAGAGTTATCTAAAAGTCGACTGTAATTTATTCACCGGGATAGCGCCGAGAGGTATTACGGGCGATGGGAGTGAGATACGAGGAAGCGGTTTTTTGCATTTTGTAGATTATCCCTTGGGCTACAAGAATATGTTGGTTTCAAAAAATTAGCGTTGGCGCCGGTGCCGGCGCGGGCGGCCAAACTTTGGTTGGAGGCGACTCTGATTTGGCGCGCTTCGCTACTTTGACGGGCTGCAACTTTTTTTCTGGTGGACGTACAGAAATCAAGAAAATAGTGGCGTGTAGCCCGTTCAAAAATGAATATGATTCCTGGAGTTGAGATCATTTCGAGTTTTGGTAGATCAGTGGGAGGCCGCCGCGCAAACCATACCTTTTTGGGGTACTTTTTGAGAGGGTATTTGCCCCTTTTCTCGAAATCTACAAATTCGCTTTTTGATCTAACTGAATCCGATTTTAGAGTTTTTGACGGCGCATCTTTTAATACCATAATTATCCACTTTTGGACACTAGAAGTTGTAGATATTATCGATTGAAGGGTCAAATTTTTTTGTTAGGAGCGAACCTTCTAAAATACATATCTTTATGAATAGGCAAGGTAGAGGGATGAGAGTTTCAGAATCATGCAGAGTTTCACGAGAGCTTCAATATGAGTATAGTTGGGTTTGTCAGGCTTTTCATTAAAGTGCCCTGCCAGGGCCGTGAAGTGGGAAATTTTTGGAACGCATTTTGGGCCTCCGTTTCTTCGCGATAGTTAAAGGTTATGCCACATATTATATATCATTCTGTAGCTCTCGAGAAGGAGAACAACTTTCTCATACAAAACGTTTTCATATTTTGTCATTTTTGATCTACTTTCGGGGTCAGAATGTTCAGGCCACTATTTCGGCGTTAGCTATCACTGGCACTTTTTGGCGCATATTTGTTCTCTTGTAGAGCCTAAAATTAGCTATCGAATGGTAGGTCAAACTTCACATTTGATCCAGGCATAATCGAGATATGAATTATTTTGTGGCTTTTTGGGCTATTTATACTGCACATCGAAACTCATGGATCGCAGGTTCGAATCCCCGCGCGCGCAAACTCTTTTGCGCGCAAATACTGGGAGATAGCCCGTCCAAAAATGAATATGATTCCTGGAGTTGAGATCATTTCGATGTTTGGTAGATCAGTGGCAGCGTGGCGCGTTTTGACCCCATTTTTTGGCCGTTTTTCGGCATGTAGTTAGGGTTTTTCTCGAAATCTACAAATTCCGCTTTTGATCTAACTGACTCCGATTGTAGAGTTTTTGACGGGCTTTCTTTTAATAGTAGACTTATCGACTTTTGGACACTAGGCGTATGAGATATTATCGATTGAAGGGTCAAATTTCTTTGTTAGGAGCGAACCTTCTAAAATAAATATCTTTATGAATAGGCAAGGTAGAGGCAAGAGAGTTTCAGAATCATACAGAGTTTCACGCGAGCTTCAATATGAGCATACTTGCGTTTGTCTGGCTTTTCAATAAAGTGCCCTGCCAGGGCCGTGAAGTGGCAAATTTTTGGAACGCATTTTGAGTCTCCGTTTCGTCTCGGTGGATAAAGGTTTTGCCACATGTTATATATCATTCGGTAGCTTTCGAGAAGGCGAACAACTTTCTCATACAAACCTATTTCATATTTTGACGTTTTTGATCTACTTTAGGGGTCAGAATGTTCAGGCCACTATTTCGGCCTTAGCTATCACTGTCACTTTTTGGCGCAAATTTTTTTTATTGTAGAGCCAAAAATTAGCTATCGAATGATAGGTAGATCATGGGATTTGATCCAGGCATATTCGAGATATGAATTATTTTGTGGCTTTTTGGGCTATTTTCACTGCACATCGAAACTCATGGGTCGCAGGTTCGAATCCGCGCGCGCGCAAACTCTTTTGCGCGCTTTTGTATGGCTCCTGAGTATGTTAAAAGAGTGATATCATATAGTAAAGACTCCAAGCTTTCTAATGAGCTTAAATTCGGAGGCCCAGATAGTCCAGTAGCGCCGCTAGAACAGACTTTTGACCCTTTAGAGCCAAATTTTAACCCTTAGAGCCAACTTACAACCCTTGGATAAATTTTTTTATCGGGAAATGGCCTCCGGGGCGATAGCCCCGGTGGCCATTGACCGGGCCAAAGGCCCGTAGCGTGACAAAGTCACGCTAGTCTAGAGTTATATAAAAGTCGACTGTAATTTATTTACGGGTATAGCGCGGAGAGGTGTAGCGGGCGGTGGGGGTGAGATATCGGGGAGCGGTTTTTTGGCGATTATGGAATAGTGTCTGGGCTACAAGAATATGTTAGTTTCAAAAAATTGGAGCCGATATTGGCGCCGGCGCGGGCGGCCAAACTTTGGCCCGAGGTGACTCTGATTTTTGCACTTTGCCGAGTTTGAGAGGTTGTATCTTTTTTTCTGTCAGAGATATAGGGCTGGAAAAAATACTGGAAGATAGCCCGTCACAAAATGAATATGATTCCTGGAGTTGAGATCGATTTGAATTTTGGTAGATCAGAACGAGGCCTGCCCGCAAACCATACGTTTTTGGGGTACTTTTTTAGGGTCGTTTATCTCATTTTCTCGAAATCTACAAATTCGCTTTTTGATCTAACTGACTCCGATTGTAGAGTTTTTGACGGGCTTTAATTTAATAGTAGATGTATCGACTTTTGGGCACTAGAAGTTGTAGATATTATCGATTAAAGGGTCAAATTTCTTTGTTAGGAGTGAACCTTCTAAAATTCATATCTTTATGAATAGGGAAGGTAGAGGGATGAGAGTTTCAGAATCATACAGAGTTTCACGAGAGCTTCAATATGAGTATAATTGGGTTTGTCTGGCTTTTCATTAAAGTGCCCTGCCAGGGCCGTGAAGTGGGAAATTTTTGGAACGCATTTTGGGCCTCCGTTTCTTCGTCATAGTTAAAGTTGTTGCCACATATTATATACCATTCCGTAGCTCTTGAGATGGCGAACAACTTTTTCATACAAAATATTTTGATATTTCGATGTTTTTGATCTACTTTTGGGGTCAGAATGTTCAGGCCACAGTTTCGGCCTTAGCTATCACTGACACTTTTTGGCGCATATTTTTTTTATTGTAGAGCCTAAAATCAGCTATCGAATGGTAGGTAGATCATGGGATTTGATTCAGGCATATTCGAGATATGAATTATTTTGTGGCTTTTTGGGCTATTTTCTCTGCACTTCGAAACTCATGGGTCGCAAGTTCGAATCCCCGCGCGCGCAAACCCTTTTGCGCGCTTTTATACGACTCTTAATTATAAAAAATCGATGTTATCATGTACAAAAGACTCTGAGCTTTCTAATGAGCTTAAATTCGGAGGCCCAGATAGTCCAGTAGCGCCGCTAGAACAGACTTTTGACCCTTTAGAGCCAAATTTTAACCCTTAGAGCCAACTTACAACCCTTGGATAAATTTTTTTATCGGGAAATGGCCTCCGGGGCGATAGCCCCGGTGGCCATTGACCGGGCCAAAGGCCCGTAGCGTGACAAAGTCACGCTAGTCACTCTATTAGATAAACAACGTAAAAAATAAATGGGCCGGTTACGGGAGATTGATTCCTGTGGGCGGCAGGATTGGTGGATTTGGATGAAACTTTCCAGAAAGGTACTTTGAAGTCTCGGCTATTGTCCTATGAGGGTTTGGAAATTTTAGGTTGGCGCCGGCGCCGGCGCCGCCGCCGCAAATGGGGGGTCACTCGGGAAATTTTGAGTTGGAATATCTCTTTTTCTAGGGCACCTACAAAAATAACAAAAATAGTAGTGTAATCCTCAGTTCCGAATCTACCAATGGCCAGAAGCTCAATCCCGTAGATCGATTGGTAGATCGGTGGGAATTTATTTTCTAAAAGGGGCACTTTTTCGCATGTAGATTGGAACTTTCTCAAAATCCTGACATGCGCTTGGTTGATTATCGGATTCTATCGATGCAGTTTTTCAATGCGCATCTTTTGATATATGACTTGTAAACTTTTGCGCATGGGGGATATCTGAAAAATCGATAAAACTGAACTTTTTTTTGTTAGGGATAAACTTTGAACTTTTCTATCTCAAGAAGTTGGGATCGTATGGTGATGGGACTTTGAGCATCTTGTTGAGAATTGAGCAGGCTTCAATATGAGCCTATTTGGGTTAGGCTGGGTTTGCGGGAAAGTACCCTGAGGGGATGTTGAAATTTAGGTCACTTTCCTGACATTTTTTTCCTCGGTTTTAGAAGTTATGGCTACATGTCGCATACCATTCGGTTGCTTAGGAATAGGGGAACGACTCTCTCATACAAAACGTTTCCATAAAATCAATTTTTGACCTACAAAATGGTGATCGAAATTTTTAGTGCATCTATAGGCCATTTTTTATCAGTATCTACATGAAAAACTGATCCTAATAGAGGGTTCCTTTTGAAATTTTGATTAAAGGAAAAAAATTATAATCGTAGGTCAGAACATTTTATTAGTAATCGAGAGGTCGCAGGTTCGAACCCGCGGGCGTGCAAACCCTTTTGCACGCTTTTATATGCCTCTTGATTGAATATAATCGATGATAGCATTGTTTAAATACTTATTTCTAATGTTTAAAGTCTTAAAGGAGCCGGTTCCGTTAAGGTCTACTTTGAGCTGATCGAGTACTACGCACTCTAGCAGGATGTGTAACCCGTATCCTAATATGATCTCGATATATTTTTAAGAAAAGGCAATAGAAAACGTGAAATGTATGTAAAATAAGAAAGAAATAAAATAAAAAGTGAAATAAACATATTTTGCATTCATAATCACAGTGGTCCTGTTTTTGAAAATCGTTTTTGAATCAAAAATTGTCTCGAAAAGAAAAATAAGGGAAAACATACAGTACTTGAACCACCATGCCACATGAAATGTTTCGAATTCCCTTTTACTGCCCTGTTGATGTAATGCCGCTCTTTGTTGTGTTTTTTGTTGTTGTTACTAGCGTGCCTTCGGCACGCTACGGGCCTTCGGCCCGGTCAACGACCACCGGGGCTATCGCCCCGGTGGTCGTTTCCCGATTTAAGAAAAAAAATTTATTCAATTGTTCTGGTCGATTCACTTTCTGTTTCACCACTCTAGCAAATAAAAAAAAAGTCCAAAAAGAAGACGGCGATCGGACGCAAGCGAGCATCCAGACGCAAGCGAGCACCCGGACGCCAGCGAGCATCCGGACGCCAGCGAGCATCCGGACGCCAGCGAGCAGCCGGACGGAAGCGAGAATCCTATGCCAGCGAGCACCGGGAGGCCTTTTAGCCATCCGCTCAGCAGCATTTCCGATGATCAAGCCATCTGGGCCGAGTTACCAGTTCGGCTTGCTGATTTTCGCTATAGTGAATGAGCCAAATTGTAACCCTTAGAGCCAACTAACGACCCAACTTACTATCTTTTTATCGGGAAATGGCCTCCGGGGCGATAGCCCCGGTGGCCATTGACCGGGCCAAAGGCCCGTAGCGTGACAAAGTCACGCTAGTAAAGTTAATATAAAATAACGGTATGGTATGAATACTCTCTCTCTCACGATTCACCTCATGGGTAAAAAGCATCATGGTTTCATAAGAGAAGGACTTCCCCAATTTCTCATTTCCCCCATTCTCTCTTTTAGTTCCTGAGGACCACGGCCTTCATGATTCCTCGGCACTGTTGGAAAAAACATCTGCCGTGCTATTTAACCTTGAGACCTACATTAGGGTAGATCTTTTGGTAAGCGCATTTTCGTGAGACTGAAACCAAATTTCAAAACTTCGCAACAAATGTATAAAGTGCTGAGATGCAGCATTTTAAAATGAATATGACGGCACAGTTTGTTGAAACTGGCACCAGGTTTCCATCGGAAATAGATCTTTTTACAATGCTTTAATCGCTTACTTTTGTTCGCTCTGTCGTGGCAGAGCCAGAAACATTAGTGAGCTTTGATGGTGTTCACGGATCGAAGCATGCGCAAAGTTTCCAATAGGATGTCGTGAATGTGAGTTTAGTTTGGCCACTTTCCATAATAAGCCGGAAAATGGCATGCATGAACTTTCTGTTTATGCTCATTTAAATCTATCTACCTCTGCTTTGTTTCCTTCCTGCTGTGCTGGCCACGTATTTAATATTTCTTTTAACTTCCGTGTACAATCTTTTTAGATGGCATTGTCTTATAGTACGTACATACATGCGTATACACGTACATACATATCAAAACGTGTGTTTCCAGTTAAAAATTGAAAAAATTGTATGCTGAAAAGTGCAAGTTGCTATTGCAAAATATGAGAGTAGAATAAAAGAAACGGGCATCGCAATGGCAAACGTGACATAATCTTATTGAAAAGAAGAGCCAAAGAAATTTCCGAAGTTATCTGAATGAACGTGATATTGCGAGATAGTGCACTTTTCAGTGTCAGAAAGCTCGCAGATATCAGTTGTTAGTATGATCTACTTATTTCAGATTCTCTTAAAAGAATACAAGAATAGTCTGTTATCTTGGGTTGACTATTGTTCCCTTTATACTGCGCAAACATTCATAACGTGACAGGAAATATCACTCCATTCAACTGAGACGATGTTTTGAAGTCAAGAAGTCGGAAGTCTAGCATGAATGTGTGGTTCAAATTCTTGCTGTTGGCTCGTGCTTCATATTTTTCATTTGATAAATAAACGAGTGCGCCATGGGCATAATAAGAAGAATAATGCATTTCGAAGTATGTACTTTCCTTGGTTTGATTCTTTCAAATTTGAGGACCTAAATGTACTCATTTACCACTAAAACAGTCTAGACAGAAGTTCTATTCATAAAGTTGAAATCTTTTCCCACGATCTCAGTTTGTTCAGTCGTACTTAAGTGTATTCCGCTACCGAGTGCCAAGTAGGCGTTTCCATTTGTGCATCTATCCCTATTTGAAATCCTTCGAATACGAAAAGATGATCAAACTCATATGCAGAAGTGACGAGAAAGATCGTCTCTGCGGAGACTGAAGTGACCCTAATTGCCGATAGTCCTCCTTTCTCCTCTCATGGGAGAGGCGCCAAGGCTTCTCTAATTATTATCTTTCTCACTACATTTGCAGAATTTACAGAATAGTTGTGGTAAATCTCGTTAAAAACATTTCTGTCAACTATTCTTAAATCTGAATGCGCCAGTATTTCATAAGCCCGTGACGCATGCAAAGTCGTGTAGAAGCTTTCTTCTTTTTTTATTTCTTAATGTTTATCGGCAACCGCTTTTTCATAGAAACAACATGATGAAGTTATTTTTGCGATTAATTTTGTTTTGGGTCTAGAAGTCATAGCGCTTTCCTGCAAATTTTATTTTATCCGACAAAATATAGGAAGTAAACTTTGGCCTATAAAATCGCGGTCGCAGATGCTTTATTCTATATGCATAGCATCTGAGCTATTCCACGGTTTGCCTTACAAGACTTTTTCTTGTCAGCTAACTTGATGACATTTAATTCAGCCGGCAACAGTTATTGCCTTTTAGCCGCTTATGCTCTTTTCACGTAGTACCCTTGAAATTAAGAGAAGTTTGTCACCGAAGTGTTCATTTGGGTTCCTCTCTCGCGACTTCAGAAAAGCTGAAAGTTACGAAGCCTGATTTGACGCTACATGGATCCAACGACGAGTCTGTCTGCAGTGGCCACAGGTAGCAAAGGAGCTTAAATATTTATCTAATAGATTTAGTGTTCTGTTTCTAGCATTTTTATATTCTTGATTTCCACAAAAGGAAAGTTAAGGACGAACTGCTGGATCTGACTTAATCGTCGGCTTCTCGATGATCGGGGTTTCCACTCTTTGCTTGATTACCTACACGGCTATTTTGAGAGTACGCTTTCGTTGGTTCTATACTTGTGATCATTTAATATTACAAACAAAATAAAAAATGATAGACCAACTCCTCTTTCCAGACAATATGGCTAAACGAAAAGTTGATGAAGCACGCGTCCTACGTCTTCATCGTGGCTCTCGGTGTCTTCGACACGGTCCAGTGCATTCCTCATATCGTCACAGGCTTCTTCACTATCTACCAGAGCACTGGTTCACCGTTACTAGCTAAGGTAGAATAAATAACGAAGAGTTAGTTAATACTACTTAATTATATACATATGTTCACGAATAGTTCGTCTCGCTCTTCGGAACTCCCTTCTTCGTCGGCTCCTCGTCAATGATGCTAGTTCTGGCTGCTAACCGCTTCTTCTTCCTTCTGTCTCCGTCTCTCGAAAAGATACTCTATTCTCCTCTCCAAGTCAAGGTACACGATTTCTGCGTAAAAAACCATTTTCACTTATTGAAGGTGACGTTTCAAAAGCAGGCATTTTCATCTGTTCGGTACAGAATTGCACACAAGTTGCGCAATTCTAGACAGAAATTTCAAGTCTTGATTGCATACAAACAATTTTGTTTCATAGAAGATTGGCAATAAATAAGTGCCAAATTGACATTCCTTGAACGATGCGTCACTCAGATGTGGATCTCTGTGCCAACTGGGTTATGTCTCGTAGTGATGGTTGCCCTCGCGACTCCCTGGGCCACAATCTCCTACCATCCAAACATGTACTCGTGGAGCTACGACCTCACTCTCTCCTCTTCTCGTGTCGTGTCAAGAGTCGCGGAAGTCATTGAAGTCAGTGGTAAAAAGCAATTTCAGCAACATTTTGTATTTAATATAAAAGATGAAATAAGTTTTGCCTGCTTTCCAAATTCCAGCTCGGCTCCATCATGCTCTCCGTCGTTTTCTACATCGGCGTACTCTGCTTGCTGCGGACTATGGTACAAACATAGACAAAATCCCTTTATTGTCTTGCCAAAAAATAATTTCGCTGTAATTGATTATATAAATTCAGCGTCTTCGCTTCACAAACGGCCGTGGAAAAGCGGCAGAGCTAGTGATTCTCATCAATGCCATTTTCATGACTGCCTACACTTCCCTGTCGCTTGTCTTCTGGTACAATTACCAGGTTTGCTTTCTGTACATTAGACTACAATTCTAGAACTATGACTGCGATTTCTTAACAACCTGAGTTAAAATGAGTGATATGTCAGCTGATTCTGCCCGACAACATTTGGTGCTACATGATCCTCAACTTCACGTGGATCTTCAACAGCTGCATCTTTCCCATCGTCTACATCTTCACTAACAAGCAAGCGTCTCAAGCAACTTATGCAAATTGTTTTGTGAGATATCGGGCAGTTGTCTGTCGGAACTGAATCAGCTGAACCGTCTAACAATAAGAGTTGCCTCGGCAAAGAACAGTTACTGAAATTCGTAGACAGTCTTTATACCGATCGAATATTAAGCTCGATCCGTAGCCGTCTTTTCGATTTCCTTGGGGTGTCGTCGATCGGCAAAGGAAAGAACAAAAGCGGTGCTTGCTGCCTCACGAGAATGTTCTGTGCCCCTCGTCCACTCCCACGAAGTTCGCTAAGCCGAAGTCAGACAGACACAACTACGACAATTTAATTCTTTGAATAACGTCTAAATATGTTTGTTAGATTAGACATCCTTCTTTTCTACTTTAAGATATCCGCTACAATTTGCTGTGTGAAAACACTTTATTTTACTGATACACATTTTCAAGGATTAGATTTGCACGATTTTTATTTCACTTGTCTTGTTTTCTTGCTTATCATATTACTTCCCCAGTACCTCAACGTATTATAAATATGCTTAACGTATGGTGAATTTTGCAACTGGAAAAATGATCTTCGGTTTAACAGAAAACCGTAATATGACCAATAGTAAAAACAAGTAGGAGATTCACTAAGCAAGACAGAAATGGCCGTCTTCATGAAAGGAATTCTGTAACTGGGACGAAGTGTTCCAAACATCTCTCTGTGCATAGATAAGGAGTAATTTTTCGGTAACTCTTTTTTTCGATCAATGAAAAATACGATTCTGATCACTCAACACATGTGAGTGACTAAATATCAAAAGCTTCTCTTCTCTTGTCACACACTACAATAAAATGATACTTTTATGTAGAGCAAGAAAGTACATATTCCTCGCTACGAATTCTCTTTCGACGTATACACAACATGATGCGCAGCAAAACACAATAATAAATAGTTCTTATCAACGAACGAATTCATAAACACGGCGTGTAATTATCGTCAAAATGCAGTGAAAAGAACAAGTAAATCGTGTCGGAGGAATACACGTCCAGTGTATTACGCCTATAGCGAATATATTAGTGGAGAAAAAATGGTAAAAGAGTGAACATAGTAGTGGTACATGATATTGTTGATTTAAGCAAAACTGGGTGAACAAATCAGTCAGTTAATCACTGACGGCTCACATTTCCTCGTGTTTTAAGTGACTGAGGCCAAGCATCATAACACCGATATTCGTAAGTACATACAGCAAACTCAAGTATTCAAGAAAACAATCTTAAAATGCGCAATCTAGCTGGCATCAATATCTACAAAAACATGGATTATTGGTCAATCTGGATATCGAGTGATTCTGTATCCGATCTCAACGGATCAAAACACGTCGTCACGATTTTCCAAGGCTACGACGACAAGCCTTTGCCATCTCTAGCCTGTGGCTCCTCTTTCATGCTCTGATCTCAACCTCTCCAACTCGTATCGAGTTTCGTTGTGTGACTTGTGCTCCTGATTGTGAGAAAAAAATGATATCCCGTCCATAAAAATGACTAATTGTAAGCGATGAAGGAAACCTTAATAAGATCTTCGGTGAGTCGGTTGATCGTCCGCTCGAGTTGCTTCTTCTCTTCAAGCATCTGAGCAATCGCAGCCTGGCAAGCAAGGAGATCAGCCGAGAGGGGGTCGCGGGCGGAGCGAGGCTGGCAAGGACAATCGTGGCATTTCATGCAGCAGCCCAGGGCAACAAACCATTTTCTCTTGTTTATTTACACCAGCCATGCTGACTGGGAAGCAGAAAATAATTAGAAGAGAGAACACAGCATTTAGCTAACAATAAAACCTTTCATAAATAGTGCTGAATTCCTCTTACCCGGAAGACGTGCTCATTGTTGAATGACAGCCGTAGCAGTTCATCGGAGAGTGCTCGGTTCAGTGGCTGGAGATTCTGAATGGCATTCGTTTATCAGCATGGCTCAGAAGCAACTTTTCATAGTTATTTTTAAATTGATTCAAAGTATGAATTTCCGAGACACAATATCGTGGAGACAGAAATAGTACTATCGTGCCTTTGGAGGGTTGAGCAGACTGCACATCTGATCGTGCACAGAAGACGAGTGATTGCCAGAGCAGCGGCCATGTCGGCCGGCTCCGCAAGAGGACGAGAGAGTCGGGCCAGAAGACGTGCCGCTGGCAAAGGATACGGTAGAGCTGATGAGCATGTGGTACGGTAACCATAATATGTACCAGAGACTATCAAAAGTGGACACCACTAAATTGCAATAAAAGAAGCACTAACCAAAGATTATTCTTAGACTGCGAGAAGCTTTCCTTCAAAGGAAAAAGATCAATGACCGTTGTGCATATTATGATATGTAATGGTAAAAGAATTTTATAGTTTAAAAAATGAGTGAAAATAAAAGGAACCCTCGCACTGGTGCGCTCGTCAAAGCTGCCCGAGCTGGATCCTTGCGAGTACTCGCGATTACGCATACGGAACATCTCCTGGTAGCTGAAGTGTCTGCAGTCACAGTTAGACCGTCAGTCCATGCGAGGCACAACATCCAAAAACATGCATTAGAGGGAGAAAAGAAGACAAGGAGAGAGAGAGCGAGATAGAGAGAAGGATAGTATGGAAAAGGAGAAAAAGGTAAGGATCAAGATAAGTAGATAGATAGAGGAAGGGAGAGAGCGCCTTGAGTAAATTTATCTTTAAAAAACTGACGTGAGTGGTTGCTTCGCAAAGGCATCGGGCGTAAGCACGAGATCGACACCTTTTACCTGAAAATGATCACGTTGCGATTATCAGCTTATCAACTTTACTTGGGCATTCCATCTACATTGCCATATGTACGTAAGGGTAGTAATATTTCTATATTTTAGACATAAAGCATTACATTGATTTCCTTTAACAAAAAAATCCTGACAGCGGGGCAGTGGGGATCCTCGCATCCACGGCGCGGCGAGCCATCGGGCGCAGGCGAGAGCAGCAGCAGTCGAAGGCAGTCTCGCTCTCGGATGATTACGGAGATGTCCTCGACGCCGAGGGTTGCCACCGACTGCCCTTCGATCTGGACACTTTGGCCTTGACACAATTTTGTAACTGGATATTTAATGGGACACATTAAAGGAGGGCGATCACCGAAAAATATTTAATGCAGGTTCGGATTGCCGCGTGTGATTCCTCACTCTCACGTGCTATTTTGTAGGTCGCACAAACCCGCTGCGTGAAAATAGCACGCGCGATTGAGAGTGCGAAGGACCGCGGCAATTTGAAATATCAAATCATTTTTCGTTGTTCGCCCTCCTTTAATAGAAAGTGATCGATGAAGTTGACCTCAACGATGCGACTTCCCTGCCGAAGTCCGGCCTTCCACGCCGTCTGATACATGTCGACGTCAGTGACGACTCCTTCATCATGGAGATGGAATCCCCACGAGTGGCCGGCTGCCGCGCGGCGCAGCACAATCTCCTTCGCCTTCAGTAAATGCACTACTTAACCTCTTTCTCTTTTTATTTCGAAAAGAAATTGATAAGTGAAAATTGTAAAATATCATGTGGAATGTCTTCTCCTGAATGTCTAACCTCATCTCCCTTACTAACAGCCTCGAGTCGCTCGAGCAGCTGCGTCAACTCCTCGTCCGTCCCGTCCGCCGTGCAGCAACGGAGAAGCAGCGAGTCGCCGTGGTCGTAGTAAAGACGCAGACTTAAGCACTCCTCTCTTTTGTGTTCTTCCAACTCGCATTTATCAACACCAAGTCTTTTGTCTATTATTCCTTCCTATTTTCAAGTGCCATCGCGAATGAACGCATTGTTCGAACCCCATTTCGGTGTTGGCCCATCCAATAATGGAATGAGTGGGAGTGGCGAAGATGCAGACTCCAGATGGACGCTCGAGAAGAATCAAGGCGTCCGAGGAGAGGCCGAGCACGCAGCTCACGCGCTACGAACGGGGAGATTGTACAAGGCCATTCAAACATTTATTTTAAACATTTGCAGCAAAGAGAAAGAATAGGAAATGTTTTTTATTGTAGAATAAACATTTCTGAGATGAAGGGGAAGATGGAAGGAGGGATACCGTGTTGAGACTGTGATCGTGGACGTCGACAAGCCACGAAAGAGCACCGCGAACAGAGGCGAGCGAAGGCTTCTTCGCAGGTGGCTTGTCCCCTTTTCGCTGAAATATAGCATAAAATGATCCAATTTGGTTGCGATATTTTACTCTGTTTCAGCAGAAAATATTTGTTTATAGGAGAAATATGTATGTATTTACACATACATATACATATGTACGTACATACATATGTAAATAGTACATATGTATATGAACATATGTACACCAATAAAAAAACAGACCTTGACGCTTCCGCCAAGCAGACGCGAGGCAATTCTGGAGGCGCCATCACTAGGATGCGGTCCGGCATAGTGTTCGGCGATCTCCTGTTAGGCCGTGCTTTGATAATCATTTTTTCCTTTAATGATAAAATCCAATGAAAAAATTGGCCGAAAACGCATGCGACAAACACCCCACTTGAGAGAATTAAAACAGCCAAAAGCAGTGAAAAGAATGCATTCTCTTGAAAATACAAGCGGATTGTGCGAGAAGGAATGACCACTGAAAAGATCGAACTTTCCAAAATACCATAAAATACTGGTCTTGACAGTTCATAACGAATGGGAGAGTTTGCACGATTACGACAGTGGCAACCTGCTACCGATCTCTCAATCTTTTTTCTTAACTTTACTTATTCTCTCTCTCTCTTTTTCTAGTACTCTCGTTCACTCTCTCTTTCTATGTTTCCGGTAGAAGGTTGCCTTAAGGAGAAGGAAAGAAAGAAAGAAAAGCGTCAGCAAGCCTGGACCACTCACAGTGCATACAACCTTGAGTGCCTCCCTCCTCGTCCTCGCGGCCATCGCTGCGAACTTTGTCGACCGATGAACGGCATTCTCCGCGTTGATTACTTCAAGAAGATATATTAAATGCGACATCTGTAATCTATAGATGAAAGTACGCCAATAGTATTATTCGCACAATTGGAATCGGAGGGCAACTAAAAAGAGGTAATCATCAACGGCAGCGCACTTTTAGTGAGTATCCAATCGTGGAAGTCAGCACACTTCGTGAAGCATCCGCCAGGAGGAACCGGCGGCCCGAACGAAGGGACGTCCTTTGACCGAGAGACCGCGATGCTCAAAATGGGTTGCTTTTATCTCGAAAGAACGTATGAAATGCATACATACATAAGCACTTCATACGTTCTTTCGAGATTAACTCCATTTTCAAATCATTATCAGAACGTTAACTATGAGGCGTGTTCGGAGACAAGCATGTTATACATCGGACAGATGAAAGAGTTCACCTGTAAGAAGTATTCTCGGAGCATGGGTCATTCGCTCTAATGATGATGAAGACATGTTGGAAGTGAGATCTAACCTAAATGAATACCGGGTTTAGTCTTTGGTAATTCACACCACTAATAGGCATGATGATTGACACTGAAGTAAGTTTCTTTTTTAGGAAAAGAAATACATTATTAATTGTTAACCGTGATCGGTGAGAATGGCAGAGCTCCTGGCTCTTGGAAGATTATGGTGACCATGTCATTTCCGATGTGACGCTTTCTCGGCAGCTTGAATAATCATTCAATTACAACTTCATTTAGACAAATCTTAGTTGGTTTGTTTTAATAAAGTGTAAGCAAGGACAGAACCATACCTGCTGTCGATTATTTGATGTGTATGGCAGAAGGGTCGACACGTGAAACATGATGTCATGAGCCTGAAAAGTGCTGGAACATAATTTTACCGACGTCATACTGAAGGAATTGAAATTAATGAATGAGATGACCTTCAGATTGAGATTTAAGTATGCATTCATTCTTGCACATCTAGAATCTATGTATGAATATGCATACCTGGTATTCGATGTAGAGTGAATGAGACCCTGTTGTATCGCCCCGAGTATCCAGGCCACCCTATGATAGTGAATATGAACTTTCAGTTAAAAATTACATGTACTCCTGTCATTTGCAAATATGAGAACGGAACAAAAAGATGAAAATAGTTTTAGGCCATATGCTCATCTCTAATCCCTACTCCCTATTATGCCAACCACTAATCAAGCACCTCCTGACCTTGTATCCGTCGAATCCCTTCAATCGAACACGATTTCCGAGAAAATCAAGGAATTCGTCAAATGCAGGAGTGGAAAATTCTGAAGTACAATGTTGTTTCTTATAAGAATGGAAGAAATATTTCTCTCTTCATAAAGAAAAAAACTGACCATTATTGTACATTTGCTCTTCGGTGCTCTGGCCAGCTCGGCAGAGAATGACGCCGATCTTGTAGCGAGTGTACATTGGCTGCTCGTCCACTTTCATCAGCATCTCCTCGATCTCAAAAGAAATCAAATTCGCGGCATCACACGCTGCTACGCCATCTTTTATTATATATAAGATACAAAACATAAAATGTGCAATGTCCACTGGAGGCAACCTTCGGTGAGTTGAGCGCGGGTCTCAAGCAGCCAAAGGGGACGCGTGGGCATGTCAACTCGAGCAGCTCGCGCATGATTGCCCGCTGGCTCCGCCCCTCCGACGGCTCCGACAGCGCCTCCTCGGGCACCGTCATTCGCATCATTGGCACCTGATCATACCATTTTATAGCATTTTATCCTATTTCATTTATTATGGCTAGAAAAGGTGAAATTTAGTCATTTCCCTAAACTTTTTTCATCCGCTCCTCTTTCTCTCTCTCTCTCTCTTTCCTTCTTTTTTCTCTCTCTCTCTATCCCTCTCTCTCTCTCTCTCCTTCTTTTTTCTCTCTCTCTATCCCTCTCTATCTCTCTCTCTCCCTGCTGACATCGCCAATCCGAATGATCATTCGGTAGATTGCGGCGGGGGCGGGCGCGATCTGGACGGTTTTCTCGCTCACGGTCGATGCACTCGACGAAGAGGAAGAGGAAGAGGCAACACTCAAAAGGGACACGGATGTTCTTTTTTGTGGTCATACTTTTATAGTAACTTTAATTTCAGAGAAGGAAATCCGCAATATCGTTGAACCTGGCAGCGGAGGGAGTATTCACAGCAGGCCCATGGCAGCCGTGTGGCGGCGGTGCTCGCGTGGCCTTCCTCCGCTTGCCCTCCCCAACCTGCATACTTTTGTTCTGGCAATTGTACATTTCGCAACATTTCGTTTCAAGCAAACATGTTCGATAAGATCTTTTTTTGTAAATTGCACATGCTGATGCCGAGGAAGAAAAATGTTGGGCACCTCATCACTGACCTCCTTGACCATGCTGATGGCTATCGGGCCGAGATCGTCGTCCATGCCAAAGTATTCAACATGAGCTAAATGAGGACTACGGTCATTCTGAACCAGAGTGTACTGTAAGAGAAATGACTGAAAAGAGAAAGAATAAGCTGACGTCTGCCAGCGAAGCAGTGTCTGTAGTAGTAGCCACCGAGGTCCTGTGGCTCTATCACCGTCTTTGGCTGGCGAGCCGCGCAGAGGCGGCCCCCGAGATACACGTTCGAGACGTCCTCGAGGATACCTGCCTGAAGAAACAAAAGAGAGAGAGATATAGAGAGTTGAGAGGGTAGAGAACAGAAGAAAGCGAGGTTCGAGAGAGTTAGAGATGTGGTCGAAGAAAAGAAAGAAGGTCAGACCTCGGCAGCGGTGTGCTCCCTCTGCCATCCTTCTTGCTCGTGTGCATCCACAACGAGTTCACGAGTCTGGCGAGAGAGGGCGACGCGGCGGATCGGCTCGCAACCCAGTTCATTCCTGTTCGGATTTATAGCTGCTTTTTAAAAAAGAAATCTCTACTCATAAATCATAATTTAAAATCTTTTAAGACAGACATAATAAAAAAAACTGTTCGAGAATTGGAAGGTCTCACCGAAAAGCAGGGCAAGAAGCGAGCAAGTCATTCGACCGCCCATCCCCTACGTCGTCGTCGTTTGGACTCTGCGCCTGGCTCGCGCCCGTCATTCGAACCTCAAGCAGAAGTTCAGAAGTTATGTACGTATGTAAACAGAGTCGTACTTCTGTGAGAGTCGGCGGAGGCAGGCCAAGAGCCCAACCGGTTGCCAGCGAGAGGACATCATGGAAGGCGCAGAGACGGGGGTGCGGAGGTCGCCACTCACGGGAGCCACTAAAGAGAGAGAGATTGAAAGCGAGAGAGAGAGAGAGAGAGAGAGCAAAAAGATAAATAGAAAAAGAGAGCCACGGACCCTGCCCGATCGTCGCGGTCGTTGTCGGTGGAAGTGGTGGAGGCCATCTCAGCTGAGATGGTGGACGTGGAAGGAAGAGAAGAAGCAGGATTAGAGGATGTCGTCTGCGGGAGCACTTCGGAGGCTGTACCTGTAAAAGACGCTCTCAATCTTCATTTCAAATCCACGAAGAAATATTATTAGGTTTTTAACAACATTTTTATTTATTCATCTTTTTCATTTGATTGTTTATACATTTATATTATGGTTGATTATTCTAAAAATATTATTCTTATTACTTCAGGCTATTTCACTTTTACTTTCCAAATGTTCCTAATGTGGACGATGCGTCCCCGAGGGAATATGAACTGGAATAACCAGCAGAGTATTATGTACATGTAATACACTTGGATGTGGTAAACAAAATTCAATTAGTACAACCCGTGAAAGAGAGGAATTGAATAAAATATTATATTTTAAGAGAAAAAATTGATGACAATGCTCTGCGGTTATTGTAGTCAGCAAAATTGGGAAATGAAAGAAAGACATGATGAGAAAATGAAAAAGGCCAAGGCGAGGTCGATGAGGAGACGAGAAAAACATAAGATGAAAGAATGACGGAATGAGCGGAATTGTGGAAGCGGAAATTGTGTGCCTCCCGTCTGCTTGAGAGGGAAGAGAGCAGAAGAAGAAGCGAGAGAGTGAGAGAGAAGAGAGTTGCATGAGAGACGCAGACGGCTCGAGAAGCGGGCGAGAGATGGAAATGCGCTTCTATCACGGAACTTCCGCTCGTTATACTTGCTGAGTATGTACATACGTATTTGAATGGAAAGTGAGAGAGAGAGAGCGAGAGAGAGAGCGAGAGAGAGGTGCTACTTTGGTTTCCGCGCAGCCCCCCCCCCTCTGGCGGACCTTCCATTCTCGATGCGCGATTTCATTTATCGTCGTCAGAAAGAGATATGCGTCGCAAGATAAAGAAGAGAATGCGAAGATTAGAGGGCAAAAAGCGAAGATATCAATGGCATAAGCGTAAATATGGCCACATACAAAGAAAACTTGTGAATGCTCCAGAAGATTCTCGACCGTCTTTTTCTAAAGACAAAATCCGACTGGAGAAAAAAACAATACAAAGGCCAAAGGCGAACTCGTTTTATTTTTAGATAAAAAGTGAAAAAGAAAAAAAATAGAGAATAGTCTTACCACCCATGACGACTGCAATGACTGAGCCACGCCGATTGAACATATCCAGAGCACGGGCTGTTGCACCCGCGCTGCTGCAAAGGAGAAGAATGAAAAGGAGAGAAGATCCCAGCTCCGTCACACATCAGAAGGTTCATCTTCACATGGAAAGGTATTCTAGATCTTCAAGGAAATACTTGGAAGGTCTTTTCTCCATAATAGATCGACCTCCACTGGAGTCATGCTCTCAAAAGTATGGAAGCAAGCAAAGTGAGGGTGGATGGAGTCTCCTGACGGATAAAATGACGGCATGCAATACTCTATTCACAAGCACAGCGACAGGAAGTAAAAAAGCAGCGGATCGCTTTACATCTGATTCTACATTGCCCCTGTTATTCTTTGTATACTCTCTCTCTCTCTCTCTCTCTCTCTCTCTCTCTCTATTCCTCTTTCTTTCGTTCTTTCTTTCTAAATATCCCCAAATCGCGGCTCTGCTCGCTGTCCTCCACTTTCGACATTTTGCATCTATATATTATATATATATATATGTCTACATTCGATTCAACAACTCTCGCAAATACGCTGCTTTTCTACCATAAAACGACTAGAAATAGGAGAAGCAAAAAAAGAATGAAGCCAAGGTTGGGTGTCTAACTCCATCTCGGAACGCGCGGCACGAACCAAGACGCGGCTGGCCGCGCCAGCTGCGGCAGACGACGCGGACGAAGAGAGCGACGCGAGACGGCCCGGCCGGCCCGGCCCCGCCGAGTTGGAAGGGACTGTGGAAGAGGTAGCCAGCTGGAGGAGAAGAGAGCAGAGAGAGAGAGAGGGGGGGAGCTGCTGAGGAAGAACACCACACGAGCGGCTAGAAGGAAGTGGGTTTTGGCGATATCTGGAGGTAATGACACGCGATAAGATCTCATATGTACATAGTTACTCTCGTTTAGTTCTCGCTCCCCAACCCACTCTCTCTTCCATTGGGCCTTCGATGGGACACGCCTCCTACATTAACATATGTATATGCAAATATCGTCTTTCATGTTTCAACTGGGAATGAAGGCTTGCACGTGCTACAGTTTCAGGTGGTCGCCCACTTCTGCAGCTTTTCTTGAGCTCATTCATAGTGCAAATTAAAATGAAACGCAAGTCAAGCAAGCAAGAGGGTAGCCAGTTTGGCAGATTCGGAATATTAATAAACAATTGGCATGTGACATTTGGATAGAAATCCTCTTTCTGCAAATATACAGCTGCTTCTCTTTAAAAGAGAAGCAGCTGTATATTTGCATTTTTTGTGTGCATATTCAGAAGTATAGCTTTAACAAAATACATGAAGTATAACTGGTTCTGATCTTTTCTGATTTAATAGACATAAAGGGAAAAGTATCTGACCAAGTTGTGAACTTCTTGTTGTCTGTCCTCGCTCTGACGATGGCAGCGCCTTTCCAGTCGCGGGTTTAGTGGAAAGAGCACGTGGCCGGATTAGAACTTCCGGCCAGCTTCTTCGGCCTCTTCTTCTGCTTCCTTCCAAATCTACACTCCAGACATTCTCCACCCAGCACGACCTCGTCTACAATTTATGCGAATTTGCATGAATCTTTCACTCTTGAAGGAAGGCAGCGAAGGACGACTGTCTACGAGAAAGCATGCGATACAATTCAAAAGAATGAAGGGCACTACAAATTGGTTGCGGCGCCAATTTGGCATCCTCAAGAAAAGGAAACTTAGATGCGTTGAATGTGACACTGAATTTGGAATACAGATGTTGAAAATTAGAAAGCAAATAATTCAGATAAAGAAATTCGGGGGAAAATGAAAAAAAAAATTTTTCAGGAAAAATTATAATAGATGAACTGTGCATTTGCATATGTATATATGGCATGTAAATTGTTGGTTTCGATCCTACTGGTACCTACACATGTGTGTTGCTAAAGCAAGAGATAATTAGAATGAAAATAGTGCTAATAAGTGAAAGAAAGAGCGGACATACCGAGAATAATTAATAAAAAAAAAGAATAGTCGAAAGAAAACTAGAGAAAGAGAAGTTGAAGCGTCTTTCTTGAGCGCTCAATATATGTAAACAGCATACGGGACCGACAACGGACAGAGCCATAACGGCATCAGAGGAAAGAGAAACAGCAGAGAGAGAGCAGAAAGAGAGAGAGAGAGAGAGGGGAAGGAGAGAGGGCAGAGATTGGCCTGAGGGGAGAGGGAAATGGGTTCGAGAAGACCTGAGGCGCACTAAGATCCCTCCATGAAAAGGAAGATGACAACTAGGAAGAGAGAAGGACAGAAATCGAGGAAAAGAGGCTAGTATAATACGCCGAGAAAAACATGTGCCTTATGAGGCTTTATGTCATCCATGGCTTAAAGTGCCCTGTCGCCAAGAGAAGAGGAGAGAAAGAGAGAGGAATATTACAGAGGAATCAGAGAGACGCTGATGGACAAAGTGAACGATGGGAAATAAAAGATTGACCAAGAATTTGGACGGCTAGAAAATACGTGTTCAAAATAAATGCGAAGGTGAATCAAGGAAGTTTTGATCCATTCTTGCTTATCCTATCCTGTTCATAAAAAGCAGTGCGCCAATAATAGCTAGCCATATGTACATATGTACAGTACCGCCCACGAGCCAGGGAATACGGCTCGAGCGGCTCCGAGCGGCTCGAGCGGATCCGAGCCGCTCGAGCCACTAGGAGCCGCGTTGAATTACAAGCCACAGAGTGAATATTTTGGCTTTATGTTACTTGTTCCATGCTCAGAAAACATTCCTCTGTCGATTCTGCTAGAAAAAAGCGAAATAAAATGCCGAAATAAAAATACGTTATTTCCGTACATTCCTGATGACAAATATGGTGCTGCGTCTTAAAGTGTATGGTGCTTGGTGTAATTTATGATCACTTTGGCTACTTGCCATGTTTTCAGACAACGGAAATAAGCACAGCTCTGGCCTTTTTTCTTCCTCTGATGTAAAATGCAGCAAAATATGGGCAGCGGTTGGGATTCGAACATGTGACACTCAAAACAAAAAGCGTATCGCGCAAGCCACTGCGCCACACAGATCGTTACCGGGAACCCTAGCCAGACGTTGACAATGGATTAGCCACCAAATGTGCTAGGAGCACTTTCTCTCTCTCTCTCTCTCTCTCTCTCTCTCTCTCTCTTTCTCTCTCTCTTTCTCTCCACTCACTCTCTACTTCTCGGTCAAGTCTGGATTTTTCCTCGCTTTTCCTCCGATTCGAGCGATCCTCCAATTTATTCTCCCTTGCTTTTTTCCACTCGCTACTCTTATTCTGGGCAAAACATTCGCACCAGTTGGGGTTAGAACCGGCGACACTCAAAACTGCGGGCGGGCGCGTAACTTACTGCGCCACACACGACACGCATGGAGTCCCTCCTCTTTCTTCCAACTGGTGAAAATGTTTTAATAAGATGAGGAGCATAGAATGTGAAAATTAGAGCTCGAAGTGAGTGATCGCTGAAAGCGAAGGCGAAGAAAGACTTTCACTAAAATGTACTAGAAACACTTTCTGTCTCTGTCTCTCTCTGTCTCTGTCTCTGCCTCTGCCTCTCTCTGTCTCTGTTTCTGTCTCTGTCTCTGTTTCTCTCTCTCTCTCCACTCTCTCTTTTACTTCTCTCCCCCCCCATCTCGTAACCTCGTGCTACTGCGCCACCAAGTCAAGTCTGAGGTCTCCTGCCAGACTTTAATAAACCGCTTGGAAGAAAGAGGAGGGACTCCATGCGTGTCGTGTGTGGCGCAGTAAGTTGCGCCCGCCCGCAGTTTTGAGTGTCGCCGGTTCTAACCCCAACTGGTGCGAATGTTTTGCCCAGAATAAGAGTAGCGAGTGGAAAAAAGCAAGGGAGAATAAATTGGAGGATCGCTCGAATCGGAGGAAAAGCGAGGAAAAATCCTGACTTGACCGAGAAGTAGAGAGTGAGTGGAGAGAAAGAGAGAGAGAAAGAGAGAGAGAGAGAGAGAGAGAGAAAGTGCTCCTAGCACATTTGGTGGCTAATCCATTGTCAACGTCTGGCTAGGGTTCCCGGTAACGATCTGTGTTGCGCAGTGGCTTGCGCGATACGCTTTTTGTTTTGAGTGTCACATGTTCGAATCCCAACCGCTGCCTATATTTTGCTGCATTTTACATCAGAAGAAGAAAAAAGGCCAGAGCTGTGCTTATTTCCGTTGTCTGAAAACATGGCAAGTAGCCAAAGTGATCATAAATTACACCAAGCACCATACACTTTAAGACGCAGCACCATATTTGTCATCAGGAATGTACGGAAATAACGTATTTTTATTTCGGCATTTTATTTCGCTTTTTTCTAGCAGAATCGACAGAGGAATGTTTTCTGAGCATGGAACAAGTAACATAAAGCCAAAATATTCACTCTGTGGCGTGTAATTCAACGCGGCTCCTAGCGGCTCGAGCGGCTCGGATCCGCTCGAGCCGCTCGGAGCCGCGCGAGTAGTATCCCCTGGCTCGTGGGCGGTACTGTATCTCTTCTTTGCTCATTTATTTGCTTCTTTGCTCTTCTTCGCTAAATAAAGGAATAATTTAAATGTTTTCACTACGAATCGTAGCCATTCGATGGCAAACCAGCATCACTTAATTAAACAATTTATGTTTACTATTTGATGTCAAGAAATGAATCGAGAGGATCTCGTTTGCGTTTAATTTCCCTTTCTTCGTGCGGGGAAAGAGAAGCAACATCCTCGCATGGCCAGTTCCATGGCAAGGCCTCCTCGCATTATCTAGCCAAGTCTCCTAGGAATCGGCCCTCTCTCGTCACAACAGATTACCGAGAATCTTGGGATGGGATGGACAAAATTGGACAGAAGCCAAAGAACAAAAAGAAAGTGGATCCAGTAATGAGAACGGAGAAGGCAAGGATTCGGGAAAACAGAGGCCATATGACTGCAGAATGCGAGTGAAGAGAAACGCTGCATAATTTGGTGAAGAAAGGGGAAAAGAGCAAAAAGCAACAAGTGTGAATCAAACTGCTTGATTCTCCGTGGGTCGTAGATCAAAAACGCTTGAAGCCAACGGAAAAAAAACTAATACATCATTTTCTGTAAAGACTCTCTCAATGGATTTTCCATGGCGATGTACATATACATATATTTGTATGTATATGAGAATAAAGGCAGGGGTTGGTGTATGATATCGCAGTCGAGTGGAAGAAGAAGAGGACTCCACGGCGTCTTCCGGTCGTCTGTAGTCCACTGTCTGTTCTCTCTCTCACTAACTCTCTCTTACTCATTCTCGCTCTCTCTCTATTTCGCCCTCTCTCTCAAGCTCTCTAACTCTCTCACTCTCTCATCGACCATCCACCATCTATATACTATATACTTTGCGCTGCTCGAGGGATATGCGACAGGAGAAAGAGCTGAAAAGAATGAACTGCCGATCGAAGAGATCCGGAAATAACATGCAAAAGGTGTGAAAAGGTGTATGTGTATCTTGTACTCAGAAAGCGAGTGCGAGAGAAATGAAGCTGCGAGAGACTGAGAGAATAGAGAGGAAGCAGGGAGGAATACAAGGTGTACTAGTGAAGTGGCAGATGTACATATGTATGTAATACAAGTCAGCAGGCTCTTCGCAAACATGTTTGATGGTTGGAGAGAGCGAGCAGAGAAGAATAGAGAAAGAGGGGAGAAGTTGAGGAGGGGGAGAAGAAGAAAAGAGAGGTCAGAGAAAGAGAAGGGATGGCAGAGGAGGGGAAGAGGAGAGATATGGGGAGAGAGGGGGAGAGAAGGGGGGAGAGAGGAGAGAGGGGGAGAGAAGGGGGAGAGAGGAGGGAGGGGGAGAGAAGGGGAGAGAGGAGGGAGGGGGAGGCTACAGAAGGCTGGGGCTCGAAGGCTTGCTTGCTTGCACGCTAGCACTGAAGAGCCGACACTTTTTAGCCGCCACTTCCATTCTCTGTTCCTCTCGGAACGCCATGCTCTATCTCTAACGTTCCTACTCTAACTCGCTCTCAAGCCCTCTTTGATGTTCTAACTGACAGCAGTTGTTCCACACTGAGCGAAGGTGCAGACCACATTTACAAGGAACATCTGAAGAAGGAAACGAAAACAAAGAACAGCACGAGTGCTACGATCTGTTTTACAGGTGCATCGACTTTTAAAACAGTTCAACATATCAAATTTTCATTTAGAATTCCGCAACAGTTTCCAAAACTCTAGTGGATATGGAGAACAGAAAAGTATGTGAAGAAGACTCTGCAAATGGTTCTCAGGCAGAAAAGCGAAGGAAGACGTCCAGGATGGCCTTTTCATGGTTGAGTCTGGGAAAACCGCATGGGTAAAGCTCCGAACAAACTCCGCATGCGGGCAATGCCTTATTTTTAGAAAACTCGCAAGTTTTTTTTGCTTTCAAATGCGAAATCTCTTTTTGTGACTTTCCCATGCTTTCCGGTTAGCAACTCTTGGAGGCCTGGGTTGTGATCAAATGAAAAAAAGCTAGAGTAAAAAATTTACGAGCAAAATAAAACGTAACTATTGTTTATTGATATGCATATAGTATGTATATATGAAGATAGGCTTTTCAAAATTAGTAGTTCGGCATTATGTTAGTTAGCAAAAGCAGCAAAATTTTACATAATGCCATGATGCCAAGTCGCAGTATGCAAAAAATTGTTAGTCATACATGCATGGTCATTCCAAGTTGCATGCCGGAAGCGGCTGGGATCTATTGGGACTTCTTTTACCTCGAAGTCCCTCTCCTATGCAAGCGGCATATCCGGCGTTAATCTCCTCTCAGACGATGACTTTGCATTTAGAGACGCAAGTGGATCAAGGAGTTGTCACCATTATGCAAAAATTCTCATTTTTTACGGAAAGTTAATCTCCCCTAATCTTCATAAAAGTAAAATTTGGAGAGAAAATGTAAAGACCCTTCTCTTTCAAGTGGTTTATGCGAGTTTATGAAGGAAATAGCTTTTTTTTTATCTTCGTAGCATTTCTGTTTACCGTTAATAGCAAAGATAACCATGAGATGAGAGAAGTAAACGTCTATAATAAGATGAAAAAGATAGGATAGCAAGAGAGCAAAGATTAGCATTGTCCGGCAAAGGAATGACGCTGAAGCTTTCTTTCGATCTGCTCAGGCAGTCAATTCGTGTCAAGACGCCAATGCAGCTCACAGCGGCGGGAATTTTAAATCAAATTACTTGAGTAGGGGCTGTCGACGCTCTCTCATAGCAATTCGCTGTGTGAAAATGAACGGCAGAGAGCAAGAGAGAGTGAGAGAGAGAGAGAGAGAGAGAGTAGAAGAAAGGGCGACCGAAATATATAGGAAGGAGAAACTGGTTGGAAAATTTAGAAAGGCAGCATGATAAATAAGAAAGAAATATGTATGTCTGTGAATATAAATAATGGACGACAGATTAAGAGAAAAGCGGAAACGTTCAAAAATTAATATAGATATGTAGTGATTGACTTCATAAAATAATTAAGCCATATTTTCTTCTGATTGTGAGATGTGTAAATATTTTTATTAGCATTTACTAACCATTATGTATTACATTTTTCAACCTCTTTCAACTTGGTGTCTTTCTGGAGTCTGCTCATGGTCAGTTGGATTTTCGGGCCAAGATGGGGAGAAGAATGGAAAAGAGGAAAAGAGAGAAAGAGAGATAGAGAGGGAAATGTTGAGTAAGAGAGAAAGAGAGATAGAGAGGGAAATGTTGAGTAAGAGAGAAAGAGAGATAGAGAGGGAAATGTTGAGTAAGAGAGAAAGAGAGATAGAGAGGGAAATGTTGAGTAAGAGAGAAAGAGAGATAGAGAGGGAAATGTTGAGTAAGAGAGAAAGAGAGATAGAGAGGGAAATGTTGAGTAAGAGAGAAAGAGAGATAGAGAGGGAAATGTTGAGTAAGAGAGAAAGAGAGATAGAGAGGGAAATGTTGAGTAAGAGAGAAAGAGAGATAGAGAGGGAAATGTTGAGTAAGAGAGAAAGAGAGATAGAGAGGGAAATGTTGAGTAAGAGAGAAAGAGAGATAGAGAGGGAAATGTTGAGTAAGAGAGAAAGAGAGATAGAGAGGGAAATGTTGAGTAAGAGAGAAAGAGAGATAGAGAGGGAAATGTTGAGTAAGAGAGAAAGAGAGATAGAGAGGGAAATGTTGAGTAAGAGAGAAAGAGAGATAGAGAGGGAAATGTTGAGTAAGAGAGAAAGAGAGATAGAGAGGGAAATGTTGAGTAAGAGAGAAAGAGAGATAGAGAGGGAAATGTTGAGTAAGAGAGAAAGAGAGATAGAGAGGGAAATGTTGAGTAAGAGAGAAAGAGAGATAGAGAGGGAAATGTTGAGTAAGAGAGAAAGAGAGATAGAGAGGGAAATGTTGAGTAAGAGAGAAAGAGAGATAGAGAGGGAAATGTTGAGTAAGAGAGAAAGAGAGATAGAGAGGGAAATGTTGAGTAAGAGAGAAAGAGAGATAGAGAGGGAAATGTTGAGTAAGAGAGAAAGAGAGATAGAGAGGGAAATGTTGAGTAAGAGAGAAAGAGAGATAGAGAGGGAAATGTTGAGTAAGAGAGAAAGAGAGATAGAGAGGGAAATGTTGAGTAAGAGAGAAAGAGAGATAGAGAGGGAAATGTTGAGTAAGAGAGAAAGAGAGATAGAGAGGGAAATGTTGAGTAAGAGAGAAAGAGAGATAGAGAGGGAAATGTTGAGTAAGAGAGAAAGAGAGATAGAGAGGGAAATGTTGAGTAAGAGAGAAAGAGAGATAGAGAGGGAAATGTTGAGTAAGAGAGAAAGAGAGATAGAGAGGGAAATGTTGAGTAAGAGAGAAAGAGAGATAGAGAGGGAAATGTTGAGTAAGAGAGAAAGAGAGATAGAGAGGGAAATGTTGAGTAAGAGAGAAAGAGAGATAGAGAGGGAAATGTTGAGTAAGAGAGAAAGAGAGATAGAGAGGGAAATGTTGAGTAAGAGAGAAAGAGAGATAGAGAGGGAAATGTTGAGTAAGAGAGAAAGAGAGATAGAGAGGGAAATGTTGAGTAAGAGAGAAAGAGAGATAGAGAGGGAAATGTTGAGTAAGAGAGAAAGAGAGATAGAGAGGGAAATGTTGAGTAAGAGAGAAAGAGAGATAGAGAGGGAAATGTTGAGTAAGAGAGAAAGAGAGATAGAGAGGGAAATGTTGAGTAAGAGAGAAAGAGAGATAGAGAGGGAAATGTTGAGTAAGAGAGAAAGAGAGATAGAGAGGGAAATGTTGAGTAAGAGAGAAAGAGAGATAGAGAGGGAAATGTTGAGTAAGAGAGAAAGAGAGATAGAGAGGGAAATGTTGAGTAAGAGAGAAAGAGAGATAGAGAGGGAAATGTTGAGTAAGAGAGAAAGAGAGATAGAGAGGGAAATGTTGAGTAAGAGAGAAAGAGAGATAGAGAGGGAAATGTTGAGTAAGAGAGAAAGAGAGATAGAGAGGGAAATGTTGAGTAAGAGAGAAAGAGAGATAGAGAGGGAAATGTTGAGTAAGAGAGAAAGAGAGATAGAGAGGGAAATGTTGAGTAAGAGAGAAAGAGAGATAGAGAGGGAAATGTTGAGTAAGAGAGAAAGAGAGATAGAGAGGGAAATGTTGAGTAAGAGAGAAAGAGAGATAGAGAGGGAAATGTTGAGTAAGAGAGAAAGAGAGATAGAGAGGGAAATGTTGAGTAAGAGAGAAAGAGAGATAGAGAGGGAAATGTTGAGTAAGAGAGAAAGAGAGATAGAGAGGGAAATGTTGAGTAAGAGAGAAAGAGAGATAGAGAGGGAAATGTTGAGTAAGAGAGAAAGAGAGATAGAGAGGGAAATGTTGAGTAAGAGAGAAAGAGAGATAGAGAGGGAAATGTTGAGTAAGAGAGAAAGAGAGATAGAGAGGGAAATGTTGAGTAAGAGAGAAAGAGAGATAGAGAGGGAAATGTTGAGTAAGAGAGAAAGAGAGATAGAGAGGGAAATGTTGAGTAAGAGAGAAAGAGAGATAGAGAGGGAAATGTTGAGTAAGAGAGAAAGAGAGATAGAGAGGGAAATGTTGAGTAAGAGAGAAAGAGAGATAGAGAGGGAAATGTTGAGTAAGAGAGAAAGAGAGATAGAGAGGGAAATGTTGAGTAAGAGAGAAAGAGAGATAGAGAGGGAAATGTTGAGTAAGAGAGAAAGAGAGATAGAGAGGGAAATGTTGAGTAAGAGAGAAAGAGAGATAGAGAGGGAAATGTTGAGTAAGAGAGAAAGAGAGATAGAGAGGGAAATGTTGAGTAAGAGAGAAAGAGAGATAGAGAGGGAAATGTTGAGTAAGAGAGAAAGAGAGATAGAGAGGGAAATGTTGAGTAAGAGAGAAAGAGAGATAGAGAGGGAAATGTTGAGTAAGAGAGAAAGAGAGATAGAGAGGGAAATGTTGAGTAAGAGAGAAAGAGAGATAGAGAGGGAAATGTTGAGTAAGAGAGAAAGAGAGATAGAGAGGGAAATGTTGAGTAAGAGAGAAAGAGAGATAGAGAGGGAAATGTTGAGTAAGAGAGAAAGAGAGATAGAGAGGGAAATGTTGAGTAAGAGAGAAAGAGAGATAGAGAGGGAAATGTTGAGTAAGAGAGAAAGAGAGATAGAGAGGGAAATGTTGAGTAAGAGAGAAAGAGAGATAGAGAGGGAAATGTTGAGTAAGAGAGAAAGAGAGATAGAGAGGGAAATGTTGAGTAAGAGAGAAAGAGAGATAGAGAGGGAAATGTTGAGTAAGAGAGAAAGAGAGATAGAGAGGGAAATGTTGAGTAAGAGAGAAAGAGAGATAGAGAGGGAAATGTTGAGTAAGAGAGAAAGAGAGATAGAGAGGGAAATGTTGAGTAAGAGAGAAAGAGAGATAGAGAGGGAAATGTTGAGTAAGAGAGAAAGAGAGATAGAGAGGGAAATGTTGAGTAAGAGAGAAAGAGAGATAGAGAGGGAAATGTTGAGTAAGAGAGAAAGAGAGATAGAGAGGGAAATGTTGAGTAAGAGAGAAAGAGAGATAGAGAGGGAAATGTTGAGTAAGAGAGAAAGAGAGATAGAGAGGGAAATGTTGAGTAAGAGAGAAAGAGAAAGAGAGTCGCCCACACGAATCCTCTCTTTCTTTCTTTATGCGCGACGCCAAGTTGAATTACACGGGTGGACCATGCCATGCTGCAGGAAGTTGCAGGAATGAAAGATGCATCTTCCGAGGGAGAGGGACCTACTTCAATTGAATAAAGCGGAGAGGCGGAAGCAGTGATTTACAAGAAAGGAAGATGATGAATTCTGATCATGCAATTTTATTATTTAGTCGAGCTTCCTTTGAATAAAATTATAATAGAAATAATATTTATAACTGCTTTCTTTCGGATCCCAAAAGTTAATCATCTTTCTACTTCTGGTCAGCACACGGGCAATCGTACAGGTGGAAAGGGATACGAGGACATGGGACAGCTGCGTTCTGTTCCACAGAGAAAGACAGAGAAAGACAGAGAGAGAGATAGAGAGAGTTAGAATTCGTTCGATGAAAGAGAGAGAAATGAAAAAGGGCAGAGATAACAGCAGGTGAGAGACGCAGACACCTGAAGAAGGATAGTTAGGAAGGCCCTTTGCCGTGCTCATCGACGAACGCATCTGGCTAGTCGATACGGGGCAGCTTTCACCCCCCCCCCTTCACCACTTCCTTTCACTTCCTACTCTGCTTCTCTCTCCCTCTTTCAATCTCTCGTCTTTTCCGCAAGGGCTCTCCTTCCGGTGCCTTCTGTTCACTTCTTTTATTGGAAATCATTAGGGGTATTTTTAAGGGTTCGTATAATCATCAAAGGTATATATTTTGACGTACGGCCAGGCTCACTTTCAACTTCTTTCCCCCTTCAAAGCCGGCACAATTAATTGTAAGTTCAACTGCTTAATCCCCTTGATCTTCTTCTAATCTCTCTCTCTCTCTCTCTCCCTCCCTCCAGTTCTATCTCACTCTCTGACCTTTTCTCTCTTTTCTTCATCGATTGTCTCTTCCTCACTGGAACGGAATGACGTGCTTTGCCGAAGCTGTAATGGCTATTCGAGAGGTGCCTGGCATTGGAAGAAGAGGACGAAGAAAGGAGGAGTTAAATGAAAGCATAGAGAAGAGAGTGTAGAGATAAGAGAACGATAAGAGAGATAGGGAGAGAGTGGGAAGAGAAAGACTGAAGGAAAGAGAGAGCAGGCATGGACAATTCTCTCGGGAGGACTGCCGTAACGGCGCTAGAAGGGCGTTGCTGTAGCAGCAGGCGATGAAAGCGATTGCTGACACCCGGGATGGAGGGGGTAATCTCATTCTCTTTCATTTGCCAGCAGAGGAATCAGCCATCGAAAAGAATCTTGCGGAAAATTAACTGTGAGAACGAGCAAAAATAAAAACTAATATGAATCACAATCGAAATGTGAGAGTGGAAAAAAAATGAATTCTAAGATACCTCAAAATGCTTGGTAATTACATATATATACACGTACGTGTATATATACATATATCATTAAATGAGTAATCCCACAGTGAAGAAATACTCGTGTTAACATTGTCGCATTTGGTTATATTTATGGCAACGAGGGGGCGGGCGGGAAAAATGTGGGAGCGAAGCCGGAAAGCATTAGAGCTAGGGCATGAATGTGGTATAGTACTCTAGGCAAGGGAGGGGGGGAGGTGTCATTAGACAACAATAGCGAGGCAGCGAGTGGACGGAGAAGGAAGGCGATGACACAACAAAGAAGGAGCAAATTGGAATCGAGGCGGACACGGGCGAAGAAGGTGGAAATGGACAACGGAAAATAATCTTGTTTTTATCCCGAGCCATTACGTCCCTCTCTGCTGCGAATCGTGCCTGTCACACGGCCAACTATGGGAAGACAGGCAGAAGGGGAGATTGGAACGAAGGAGCAATGAGAGAATGGAAAGGGGGAGGGGGAGACAGAGAGGGTGAGAGGGAGATGGCGAGCTAGGAAATAAGTACGAGTCAAGTCAAAGTTGAGCGAAAAATCGAAACTGAGCCGAAAATGATCATTTGAATCGAATGAACTCGAAAATTAAATTAGACAAATGACAGCGTTGATTGGTCAATAAGAGCAACCACAATCAAATATATCAGAAGTAGTCATGGATGCTTGGAAGCAGTGTGAGATCTCGGAGAAAGCGTGGAGAAAAGGTGGGACTGGCCGCGGGCTGCAACTTGAACGCCCGAGAGAGAGAGAGAGAGAGAGAGAGAGAGAGAGAAAGAGAGAAAGAGAGAGAGAGAGGATCTATGCGGAGTGAGAGAAGCATGTGGAGCTGGAGCAAGAGGAGAAGAAGGACGAGGTGGCAAAAATAGCCTTAGCCACGGGCGTCACGCGGTCGCGTTGCGGTCGGAGGGAAAGCGCCTCGGGCGTGCCGCGCCTGCAGCGCATTATCTGGAGAAGAAGCTCCTGGCTGGCACAGGCATTCCAGCCACTTTCTCACCACTCGCCAGCTCAATCTAGCGTTCTCTGATATCTCTCTCTCTCTCTTTCACTCTCTCTCTCTCACTTTGCTTCTCTGACTCTCTCTTACACTCTGCTTTCTCTTGCTTCTCGGGCACCTCTCGTTGCTCATGTTCCAGGGGTATTTCTATATCTCTCTCATTCAGTTTGTTACGGTTTCACTTAACTCTCAATCTCTCTCTCCCTTTCGCCTCTCCAGCTCTCTCTATCTCTAACTCTCTTTTCTCTCTCTTTCTCCCTCTTTTCTCTCTCTCTCTCGCCTTCTTCCCAGAAACTTCATTCTGCAGACCTGCCGTTCGCTTCGCCACGCACTACATCTCTTTGATTCCACTATAATTCTCTCTCTCTCCCTTTCACTCTCTCTCTCCTCCGTTCTCTCCCCCACTTTCTCTCTCTCTCTCTCTCTCTCTCTCTCTCTCACTTTCTTTGCCTTCACTCCCTCTCATTCTCCATTCTCGTCTCCTTTCCTTTTCTTACCACTCTCTTTTAGGCTTTTTCTCAATCTTTTATACTATCATGTTCTCTGTGTTCTCCTTGTATTTTTTAACTCTTTTTTCCTACGTATTTTTATTCCATTTACAGTAAAAGGAGTAAAGTATCTAAGATCTTGTACCGTTAGAAAGTGGACAATTAAATCGGTTACAGCATGAACGAACTTCTGATTTTCGAAAATTCACGAGAAACTATCACTAACTAACATACATACATAGATACATATCTATTTGTGTAAAGCAAGATTTTATTTATACAAATAGAAAACATCGTAGGCGGGTAAGTCGTTATAAATATTTGGAAATTATATGTACATAGATCTCATATATTTCCGTAAGAAGGGAAATCGGTCGTGATTTGTTGGTCTTATTCGGCTCAGTCATTTCCTGCGGTCTCACATGTTTGCCGCGAAGAGCAATCAAGAATACTGGGAACACAGAGTGTTTACGAGATGTTAAAAAGATCTTTCTTTGGAACAAAACAGTAAGAACGGAACAAAGAGAACAGCCCAGGGAGCGTGGGCAACAAGAATCCCTGAAAATACAAAGCAAGAACTAAAAGTCCCGCAGATATTGGCGAAAACAGAGAAACATAGAGAGAATGTCCAAGAGGAGAGGTAGAAATAGAGAGAGACAGAGACAGAGAGAGAGAGAGGACTGGGGGCGGCTGGGGAAAACAAGTCTCGTGTCGGGAGGGCCACCGACTGCAATTTTCTCTTTTGCTGATAGTTTGCAATTTTGTTCGTTTACTCGTATTCATGGCTTGATATATATATGTATCTACGTATGTACTATTCAAATGTTTTGCTTGTTTACCACCCGCATGAAATTCTTTGCCCACATTTGCAAAGGCTGCTCACAATCAGTTCTTCAGAGAAGAGAAACGGATGTCCCATGTGATTACTCTGCATGTTCCTCTGCAAACCCCGTGTAATAGAATGTCTCTCTCCCTCTCTATCTCTCTTTCAACGTTCAATATCTGCTAAAACTCTTTCCCGGTCCCCCACTTTTTATCTGCTTCCCTCCACTGACGCGAGTCCCTGGATGCCTGTTTTCATCAACAGAATTCTCTACTTTTTTCCTCTCTCTTCCTTTCCTTCTCAAATGACCTCTCTTGCTCACAACGGGTCCTCGGTGTAAATTACTCGCGAGGAAAGCCCCGCGTATGAGAGAGTGAGAAGTAGTAAGGCTGGTCATTATGTTGTGTAAAGGCTGCAGTCTCTTGAGTTATAAGTTGCCGCTATCGGAGAACTTTTCTTTCTTCTGTGATATGGGTTCAATTTTAGGCGCATGATTTCACATGCATTTCAGGTTAATAAACAATCGAAAATCCTCTCAATGACAACTACGCAAACTCCGCTCATTTTCGCTGACACGGTAGGTGATTCCTGTTCATGCAGTCCCCATAACTGTCTTGATAAAAAGGTCAGCTTGAATTCAGCCAAGATGCTCTCAATTGGAGCCCACACGGCAATGGACGGAGTCCCCTCAAATGTTCAATTTTCACATTATTTTGTTATCTCCATTTTTTGTTCATTAAATTTTGTCTTATTTTTTTGACTTGCATCAAAGTTTATTCTACTCCTTTTCAGTTGCGCCGTTAATCAGACATCAACACAAGTGCAGGTAAACAATTGTGAGCCAAATGTTTGCATGCGCGTGACCCCTGCAGAGATTGAGAGAGAGAGAGAGAGAGAGAGAGAGAGAGAGAGTTAGAGATTGAGGGAGAGTGTTCTCTAGTTTCGTGAGTAATCTCATAATAAAGAGCACTTCTGCTGAGTGATTGCACGAATAATATGTGTGAATGAGAGCAAGATGCAGAGAGAGAGAGAAAGAGAGCAGAGACACAGCGAACAAGAAACAGCAAGATGCAGAGAGAGAGAGAGAGAGAAAGAGAGCAGAGACACAGCGAACAAGAAACAGCAAGATGCAGAGAGAGAGAGAGAAAGAGAGCAGAGACACAGCGAACAAGAAACAGCAAGATGCGCTTATCATTGTCCCTTCTCTCGATGCAGCCCCGTAGTCGTCTTGAGCATCTCTCTCGTCTCTCTACTTCTCACGCTGCCTCGTGCACCCGGCAGACCAGCATCGTCTGTACGATTGGTCAGTGGCACCATTAAAAGTAAAAATTTTATTTAATTTCTTCTAATTATCAAATAGTAATTAGAGCCTTATCCCGAACTGAAAGAGAAAAGATTTCTAAATTCGAGGCCCATCATGTGCATCAGCCGAGAAGATTCGCGAGATGATCGAAGCAGGGATGACTCTCGCACGGGTCAACACGAGTCATGGCACGCACGAGGTTACCCCCATTTTCAGTTTTTTTTCATTTCTGACATATTTTTTCTCTTTTAAATCAATATGCCTACATTTCAATTTTAGGAACATCGTGAGATCATCCAAAGAATTCGCCAATTTCGCAAGGGCTTTCCCGATGTCTACGTCGCTATCGCATTGGACACCCGCGGGCCTGAGATTCGAACTGGTCCCGTGAAAGTATGTATTTTAAGATGTCGAAAGCTGAACTAGAATTGTGTTTAGAGTCCAGATGGAGTTGACCTGGTGAGTGGATCGACAGTGAAGTTGCTGGCAGACGAGACAAACACTCAAGAGTGCAGTAGTGATGTCGTTCGTTGGTTTCTTTGTATCACAACTTTAAGTTATTTTTTCGATTTTTCAATTAATTTAAAATGTCCACTGGATGTTTACTCTGTTCTCAGATCTTCATGACATATCGCAAAGCAGTTTCTTCGGATCTCAAGGTCAACGATGTCATCTTCATTGATAGTGGCCAGATCTCTGTCAAGTCAGCGAATATCTCACCCATATTTTGTTCTCGTTTTAATGTGAACAATTAAATTCTTTATTTAAAAAAAAAATTCAGAGTGGTAGAGCGAAATGAGGGCTCCCTAACTTGTATCGTGAAGAACGGCGGTCGTCTTTATTCACGAAAATGTTACCTTTTAACATTATTTAACCCTTAAAAAAATGTTTTATTATTCTTTCGAAACTCATATTTACATTTCTTCAGCCATAAATTTGCCGTCATGTCACATTGAACTACCGATTCTGTCAGAAAAAGACAAGGTATGAAAAATATGCTTACCTATCCCGATGGAGTTTGTTTTATGTCACAATTGAATAGGGAGTTATTGCACATAATTGTGAGTCTTTTTTCCTATTTCCATTTTCTGTTAAGGACAGCCTTCGTCTCGCCATAGAGGCGCGCGTTGACATGGTCTTTGCATCCTACGTCCGTTATGGTGATGACGTTGCTGGTGTCAAGCGCGCCCTCGCAGAGCTTGGGTTCAACATTCATTTCCTGAATAATATATCTCATTAAGGCATAAGAATAATGTGCCACTTTTTGTTAGATCGCCCGAAAAGGAGATTCTCGTGATCGGGAAGATCGAAAATCAGCCTGGGGTCGATAAGATCGATGAAATAGTCGAAGCAGCAGATGGTATTCTCATTGCTCGGGGCAAGCTCGCAGTCGAGGCAGAAGTGAATCGAGTGACGCTCATTCAGAAGGCACGCAGCATTCCTTTCTTTATTTATGTCATACAATAACCATAGATTTTTTAAAAATAATCCTTTGTAAATGAAATCTATCGTTAAAGTAATTTCTATATATTCTCTGTACTAATAAGAAGGAAGTTGTCAGGAGATAATCGCGAAGTGTATCTGCGCCGGCCGCCCGGTCATCGTGGCCACTCAGATGCTCGAGAGCATGTGCATCCATCCACGCGCCACCCGAGCAGAGTGTTCCTTCCTTCCATCTCCACTTTCCACTCACAGTAACCCCCTTTGATGTGCAGGCAGCGACGTCGCGAATGCAGTCTTGGATGGAACGGACTGCGTGATGCTGAGCGAGGAGACGGCAGTCGGAAGGTATCCCGTCCAAGCGGTCGCTTTCATGGATAAGGTCTCATTCTCAAGCTATTAAATTAGTGAAAACATATACCATGACTGTTTTGATTTAGATTTGTTGCGAATCAGAGGCAGCCAACTTTCATCGGTCGCCCTTGCCAGTATGCGGTTACCACTGTCATAATCGATACATTGTCCAAGTCATTAAAAATATCATAGTTTTAAAGGATTTAAATGCGCTATATGAAAGCTAGGTAAAAAAAAATGTCAGGTGCCCCGCAGCTCGGAGCACGACGAATGTCGCCTGGAGACTCTGGCGGCGACTGCAGCGACTACCGTGAGCATGTTCAATGCAACGGTCATCGTCCTTGCATCTAGAACTGGAAGGTAAGAGTTCTTTTGGCAGGGTGCCAATTGTTTGACTACCCTCGCTCTCTGCAGACTCGCCCAGCAGTGCTCCCGCTTCCGCCCTCCCGTGCCCATCGTTGCCCTCTGCCGCTCTCCTCGTCTCGCTCGACAGCTTCAGCTCTTCCGTGGCGTTCTTCCCTTCCACAACGATCGTAAGTCTCCTTTCCACAATGCCTTTTTTATTGCTTATTCACGTATGTATGCACTAAGTATGTACATATGTATGCAGATATGTAAGTAGTATGTTAGTTTTCGAAATAACTACTTCTTTACGTTGATAGGTGTGGAATTCCCTCATGACTCTGCATCGGCTGTGGAGGAGACACTTCGAATTGCGGTAGAGACCGGCAAAAGACGCGGCTTCATTCAGAAGGGCGATGCTCTCGTGTACGTCACGGGATGGCCAAAGGGTTAATTTTTTTTCTTTCATTTCAAAAGGGATTTACAAGTAGTATATTTATATTGATCACAGCTATGATCTTTTCCAGGGGATGTTGAAAGTATTATTTTTAGAAGAAGGCGGCCGCCACAGCATGCTTCAACTCGTCATTGCAGAATAAAGAAAGGTTTCTGTGAAGAACTAAAATTAAAATGTGTATTTTTAACTAAGTATTGTACTCAATTTGTAAATGTGTATTGCATAACTCGACAAATTATTACTATTGTATAGTGAAGAATAAAGTATGCTGTCTTGTTATGTATGGTGAGAGCAAAGTTCCACGTAAACTGTGTACAGGGCCGTGGTTTCCAACTCTTCTTCCAACAATCATAGAGGCTTCGAATATATCAGGAGGTATTACGGAGAGTCTTAGCTCTTGCCTGTGCAGCAGTGCGAGTTATGGCATATAGAACAGGAGTGTGACAGGTGGTGACTGGAGGCCGGGAGTGAGAACGGGCATTTGAGGTGCACGAGATAAAGGGGGAAGAGATGGTGAACTTAGGAGAGAGAAGGAGTGATGGGAGGGAAACAGAGTGAAGAAGATAAGGCAGATGGCTGTCCGAGTCTGACAAGTCACAATGGTGGCTTTCTCTTCATATTCTTCTTCATTATTCGGAACCGCTATACGAGAACATCTTTTTCTTATCGCCCACCAAGCATAAATGTTTTTTTGTGCTTGTTTCGTATGCTTTTATTTCGTCTGGCCATTTGGCGGGAAATTAGAGTCGGTTTGAGCAGTCCTTATCAGTGATTTGCCCTGCATGCCACTCATTGATATGTCAGCTGACCGCGGAACTCCGCCCTGAAAATGTGTTGACGACATCATTTCTCTTGCATTCTCTGGCAGCTTCCATCACGAACAACTCTCTTAGCGAAATCGTTTTCAGTGCTATACATATTGTTTTCAATTTTTGTTTTTGGATTCGCTAAATGAACTTTATTAATTTTTTGAACAACTGAAATTTTCGCTAAAACTCAATTACCAGTCTAAATGCGCAATTCTCCTGCTTTTTTCCACTTGTTAATAATCCTTTGTTGTGTGAGTGCTGTAGGAAAGAACGGAACAAATATTTGCTTTCCCTGCGTCTCGTAATTACTCCATTTGTATCCCGCTTCCCAGCGAAAACAAACGCTTTGCATTCTTAACGTATTTCTCTTTCCTAGCCCCTATTGCATGCTCTATGATTATATACTGCTTCCCTGAATCTCACTGCCTTCTTTCCCTCTCTCTTCTCAATATTTACATTCGTCTTCCTCAATTCATAATTACCATTTCGAGCTCTCCTTTTTATCTCTGCATGCTAAGTAATAGAATGCAGTTCCGGAAAGCGTTTACTTGAGTTTCATTTGGCGTCCCTCCAAAATTCTGCACAAAGGGTTGAAAGCGCCAATCAAAGAAGAAGCCTTCAAGAAACGAAGACTGGACCAAAAAGTCGAATTGCACGCCTCACACAATGGAGCGAATGAAGGAATTCTCGTTGGACGCTGATGTCTCAACAACCAAAAAAACCTTGGGCAGCTTGGCTTTGAGCAGCACTTAGAAATTGGTTGGGACCCTCTCATCCCTCTTCTTGAATTCCTTCACTCTTTCTAAAAAAAACTTTCCTTCAAATTGCTTCTTTTATTATTCGTCCGATCATCAGATTCTCCTCGCCACCTCTTTCCGTATCCATCTTTCCAATCTCTCTTTCTCTATTTTGCGTCGGTTCCCCATTCTCTCTCTCTATCTCGCTTTCTCTGTTTCTTCCTTCCTCCCTCCCTGAACAGTGGGCTATACTAATCGTACATTGCCGTCATTCATTTAATGGTGTTGTGACGGAAGAGGCCCTATTCCTGTCGGATAAAATCAGTACTTATGGTTAGGTTGCTCCTAAAAAAATATCCCTTCAGAGGGAAAACAGAAAATAGTGAAGTTCTTGCATGAGATTTCTTTTACTACTTCTTGAAAAAGCTTAATTCTAACCACAGAACATTGCACGTCTTCCCTGCATCTGTTATCTCTTTTCCCTTTTTCTTATCAAGTCCACTTCATGCCCACCTAGGAATATGACAAGTGAAGGAAGGGGCCATCAGATGTCAGCCTGACAGCAAATCGTTGATCTGAAGAGAAGTGTTGATGCAGACGAAAGAAAGTGAAGGAAAATAGAAGGAATCGAAAAAAGCTGCCCCCCGGGGAGAACTTGACTGGTGCCCTCTCTGCCCCTTTCCGCCAATGAGCGTGACAAGGACTTCAGGACTCCCGGCTGCTCTTCTCTTTTCACGCACGCGACGATTAGTTGGCCCGAGCCGCAAAAACAAGGAAGTCGTTAAAACCGCTGAACAAAATCTTGTTAATGGGGAACTTACAAAAAATAGTTTGACAATGCTCCCTTTTTTCTCTACTCAAATCCACTTCACTTTGGGACCACTAGGTTCGACTCGAACACTTTTCCCGCTGCCATTCTTCTTATCCGCCCCCAAGCCTTCCCCGTTACGGCATTGCCCTAAGTCAATCTAACTTACTGGAAAGCCATGCCATAGAATACCGTGTAATTATGAAAAGGAACTTGATATAGTGTTTGCCATTCAATTAGACGTGCGTTAAAATCCCGCGTGTTCGTCACAAGGAGTCCTAGGCGGAAAAGCGAGCAGCTAATTTCCTATTCAGCGTGCTTTTGAGTAAATAACCGCAGTAGCGATACAGAATAGGAAAGAAAAAAAACGCCAAAAACAACATGTTTGTGAAATCTTCGTCTTAAGATTATTCAGCAAGATCCAAGCCCCTATTCACCGTCTCGTGTTTTCGGATCTCTCCAGGCAACGGAGTGCTGCTGGTTGTTGTTCCTCTCGTCCTGGTCTTTAGTCGGCACTAGAAATTAATTATTTGTGAATTCATCAGCTGAGAAAGGCACCATTACAATAAAGTCACCATCAATCTCACTCTCCCGTGTCCCAATCGTGATCTCTCTCTTTCACACCCAATCCACTTTACGACTTCCTTGATCTTCTGTCTGCGGAGGAAGTGTGCAGCAGACGACGCATTCCATTCACAACCGCGCGTCTTCCCTCCCCCCATCCTCCCTTTCCGGGGTGCGCTTCAGAGGCTCCGCCTTCCTGCACTCACTCTGTCTCTACGACCAGCTCCCCCCACCCCTCTCCCCTCCCCCCTTCTTCGGAATACAAGATCTGCAGATTGTCGTATCAAGGGTCAGTCAACTGAATCCTTGTAGCTATACTGGGCAGCCCCCTCCAAGCTCGCTGCCATCCTCTGGAGACCCCTTGACACCCCCCCTCCCCCTTCCTTGTCAAGAATGGGTTGCTGCATCTCTTGGCCTTGCACAGGCTCTGGATCGAGCTACAATTCGCCGCGCAGCTCGATGACCACGTCGATCCGTGGCAAGTACCCTTCGGCGCGCATCACGGCGGCCGCGCCCGCGCCGCCCTCCATCGCCACCAACCCAGGTTAGGGGAGGCAGATAGCGCAGTCGGTAGCGCGCCAGTCTCGGAAGAGAAAGGTCACAGGTTCGGTTGTCGTCGTAAATAGTAATCAAAACCAGACACACTCTTTCACGCCGTATCATAAAGAAAAGGTAATTTCGTAATGTGCATGATGTATAACCCTCTCTCATTTATGTATATTGCGATTCCTAGCTCTTGTGCTAGGAGTCATAAACTAGCATGAGAAGTGTACCTTGCTCACTTCCATTCGATTCCTCCTTCTGCTGTCCTCTTAGCATCTCTTTCTCTCTCTTTCTCTTTCACATATGCTGTCTCTCTCTCTCTCGTCCTCATCTTGGAGAATCCATTCTAAGCCTCGGAGGGCAGCAGCAAAATGGACTCCGTTCGTGTATACATACTATTCTCCTGCAACGGCCCATCGCCATCTCATTTCCTGCTTTCTCTCATTCCCTCTTACTCACTTTCCTGAGCTTTTCTTCTTTAAATCTTTCCCTCAGACACGATTCAGAAACCCTCGTCTATCTTTTTTTCGCTCTCTGCCTCTCTCTCACTATTCTACTCTCTCTTTCTTCTTTTTGTCTCTCTCATTCTCTAAATTCCATCCGCGCTTCATAAATTATGCTGTTCGCCTCACGGGTTTTTCCTCATCTGTCTTTCCCCCCATCCCAGTGGTTTCCTTTGTCCCCATTTGTTGCCCTAACAATTGGATTTGGAGTGAAGCGGCCAATGGAAGAGAGTGGGCTCCATGAAGCAGAGCTAACAGCTATTCCTCATCTTTTTAGGCACAAAAGAAACGTAGTGAAGAATAGACGATGTAATGAGTATTCATTAAAATGCAATGTGACCCTGTTGCGGCTGTTGGAAGTGGCCGTCCCCTTCAACAACCCGAACAGCTTGCATAAAGAGGATGGCCATGGCGTAAATAATCATCGTCTTCATATTACGACGCGTGCTTGAAATTGAATAATCATGCGGATGAGGAAAATATGAGGAAAGAGTGCCAACGAATGCTTTGTCGCTTCTCGTTCCATGTAATTTTGTGGCTCTTTGTAACGAATTTCAATTCTTCTAATAGGCGGAAATAAGGAATAAGCAATTGAATGAGCGCGGATGTCTGAACCAAGTCCCTTCTTGAGAGTTCTACATCCGTTCGGTGTCGGTTCGTCACGTGTCGGGAATCGAAGTGTCGCCAGGCTCGTTCCACTACGTCGAAGACGATGACGCGTCCGACCACACGGGCGGCCTGGAACGGCGTCTCGCGTACTCGCTCCTCCATCGCCATCATCACCACCACCGCCATCATTCTCTTGGCGGCGGTCTCTGGGAATCAGGTCTTGACAAAGTCATAGCTAACAACAATACAGCATTTGCTAGTCCACAACTGTTGTTCCTTTCAGGCAAGCATCTACGGGAAACTGCCCATGCAAGCGATGGTTCGTGTTCTGGCAATCACTTTCATAGCAGTGTCTGAATGGAAAGTGATGAGGAAGAAGGCGAGGTAATATAAAAGTGCTTGAGGCGACGAGGGAGGGACGGCATGCCTGGGCAGCTTTGCCAGTCGGCCGATTCATATCGGGGGCAAGTCTTTTCCTCTCCATTTCTTTCCAGAAAGCCTAGAACATACTTTGAAAATGAAGCTAGTTATACACATATGTACGTACATTCATATTTGTCTGCTGTTGCAGAAACAAAGAGCAGAAAATGTATAGAAAGTATGCAAAAATTGTAAAAGAAAAAACACACGTTCTACGCACATCCTTATTATATGTATGTACTTTGATGTATTCTTCTTTAGCATGGCATCAAAAATTGATTTAATAACATCCTACTTCGTTTCCAGTGCGTAAAGGTTATGCAAATAAGCTCACATTCTTGGAAGTGGTGCATGCTTTCTCCTTCAGCCTTTCTGTCTCTCGCTCTTTTTCTACTGCTTTTTTTTCTCCCCTTTTTCTTTCCACCTTCAATATTCTATAGTTTACTCCACGCTCCATTCCCTCCTTTCACTACAAGTAGCCTTGAAGATGAAAAGAGCGTGTCGGTGTGCATTCCTTCTCGCATTCCTCTTCTTTCCTTCTCCTCGAGACCAATTTGTCGCGCCCGCGGCTCCGTTCTTCTTTTAGCATGCACACGCGAGCGAGTAATTGCACGAGTAAGTGTGCGGCCTCGTCGTAAAGATCATATAAATGTTCCATTGGGAAATTATTCATTTTAAGAGAAATTTTTTTAAACTATTTAGGACACATGTATACTGGTTCGGCTCTTTGAAATGTATAGGTAAAAGTCTATTTAAAATATAGCGGTTTCCTCTCAAACAGGTTCTCGGAGATGGGGTGGTCGACGCTAACGATTTCGATGAGGCGCTAGAACGCGCTCTCCAGCACGAGTCAGCTTCATTTTTTTCATAATTAAAATAAAGAGAAAATATATTCAATTAATATATCCATAGAATATGTGATTTAGTAGATATGAAAAGAAAAAAATATGGTTATTTTTCCCTATGCACATAGTAGTATGTATATATATATGTATGCATGCACATATGTATGTACATACTACCGATTGTATTTGAAGAGATGACGAGGAGGAGATCCGTGCGAGAGGCCGCACGGCAGAAATTCTCTTCCGCATGAGTGCCCACATCAAACCACGCGACCGCGCTGCATGGAACGCCTTTCTCGGATTTGTCGACAAGTTTGTAGATACTTCCTCGTCATGATTATGACAATTGAAATTAGTTTTAAAAAGCAAAGAGATTCCTTACAAGATAATTGTTTAAATAGCCGTCCAGAGAATAAAATTTTAGAAAAACTAATTTTTTTTAGATACGGCAAGAACTATAATGCAAAGCGGAAGGCTCTGCACCGTTTCAAGGCCTGTTTCCTTTTAGCGCTTATTTAATTCACTTTATGCAGCATTTTGTTTACGCCGTAGGAAGGCTTTGTTGCAGCTTTATTATTTTTGCTGTTTAGGTTTACAAGCGCAATCTGAAGGCGATCAAGGTGTGGCAAGATCGTGAGCAGGGAACGGCTGTCTACGGCGAGACCATCTTTTCCGATCTCACACCCACGGAATTCAAAAAGGTGTGAGATGCTTGATTCAGTTTGAAGTGGCATTCTTTGTGCTTTATGTTTGCCTGTTTGTTTGGCTTCACAGCAAAAAGACCATTTTCAAATAACTTTATTGGCAGACTTATCTCCCTTACACGTGGGGCCAGCCAAAGACGCCAAACAACTTGGTGGACCACGTCGAGGACTACGGCGTGGACACGGAAGACGTTCCAGACTCATTCGATTGGCGCGAGAAGGGAGCTGTGACGCCAGTGAAGAATCAAGGCAAGAAGGAGTCATAAGGCGGAGGCAGACATGGAAAAGACTGGCTATGCATATGGGAGCACTTGTGCACAATCAGGCAACACGCTAAAAGATGCAAGCATTTCCATGCTTGCTTTGTCTTCCATAGATAGGTCTTGTTGCTTTCTGACGAGAAGGAGAGAAAGCAGAACCACAAGGAGGGATTAGGGGGATCGAGTTGTCAAGCAAAAGCAATTTTTTCTTCTTCAGAGGCGTGCGGCAGCTGCTGGGCTTTCTCAGTGACTGGAAATGTTGAAGGTCAATGGTTCCTTGCGAAGGTGGGCAGTTTTTCAAGCAGATCGTGTATATAAGCAAAGCATATGATAAAACAAGCCCCGAAGTTTCCTAATCATAAAATGAATTGTAGAAGAAGCTGGTGTCTCTGTCCGAGCAAGAGCTCGTGGATTGTGATGTCATTGACCAGGGTTGCAATGGAGGGCTGCCGAGTAATGCATACAAGTCAGTGAAAAGAATTGTCTCCATTAACAGCTGACTACCGCAAATGACACTTTCACCATCGCTAATTTCAATGCGCATGAGAAAATTGAACTCTCTTGGGGAACTTTCACCATAGGGAAATGATTCATCCCTACACATTGTAGAGATTAGGGTTAAGGATGAGAACCAAACAATAATTTAACATTCTTTAGGGAGATCATTCGTCTTGGTGGTCTCGAGCCTGAAGATGCGTATCCGTACGACGCCAAGGTTTTTTTTATTCGATTTATTTAGTTCCGGAAAGCAATCAACTAATTTTTTTTAGATTTCATATCAGCCAAACTGATATGATTAAAATGGTACCTTTTGAGGGGGAGGAGTGTCACATTGTCAAGAGCAAGCTTGCTGTCTACATCAACGACTCGGTTGAACTGCCTAAGGATGAGACTGCCATGAAGGCGTGGCTCGCTCAGAAGGGACCCATCTCCATTGGTAGGCGGAATGTAGTTCAGGGCTGAAGAATAGACAAAAAGTGAGGGAGCACCCGGATTTGAACCGGGGACCTCTCGATCTGCAGTCGAATGCTCTGCCACTGAGCTATGCCCCCTTATTTTATTCCAAAAAATTGCTCTGTTATGTGAGTCAGTCTCTCTCTGTTTGTGTCACTGAAGAGAAAAGTGTCTAGCCTGTAATTTGAGAAGTACAGGCCTCAGGCGATGTGGAATTCCGAACACAATTCAAACACCCTGGGGGGGCATAGCTCAGTGGTAGAGCATTCGACTGCAGATCGAGAGGTCCCCGGTTCAAATCCGGGTGCTCCCTAACTTTTTCCTCATCTTTTTTCTCAGAAAAGAATATCAATCGTGAACCAATGAACTTGGTGGCAGAAAGTACTAATCTACATTTCTACAAGTTGATAAGAGTAACGATTCTATTATGAACGTGTACAAATGTAAAAATTTTAAATAAGATATCGTCCAATTCCGGGTTTTTTTTTTAGCTTACCTTCTTATTTTTGTGTCGCCCTTATATTTTTCTCATCCTTTTCTTCTCTCACCGCTCACAGAATTTCCAAGTCATATGATCTCCTCCACTCCGCCCGTCTAAACAAATGCTTTTGCTATCAGTAACACCAGATGCTAGGAGATCCTTGGCAAACAAACTGCTGCAACAACTCAGACTACAAGCATAGAATGACTGTTAGTTACTCCGCGAAGGAGAATGGGCTCAAATTTGTTCGCGATTTATTCTTACAAATTCAATGAAGGCGTCGTCATCCCGAGATCGGCCAAAATGTACACGACAAGCACAACAACAAAGAAAGTGATGGAATGCAGAGGCTTGCTGAATGTGCTATTGGAAGTAGACTAGATTGGCGCGCCTTTCCTGGTAGATCTGCAGCCGCGCGCCTCTTCCGTAGTCTCTCCGCACTCGCCTCGCTATCGTGCCGTATCTTTGTCGTTCGGCAACGGCAACCTGGCGCGGATCCCGCCTAAATACAGTACTACTTTTGGCATCAATTATTTATGTAAGACGAAAACAGGAGGAATAATAAAATGTGCGAACCCCTTGACTTCTGGCGGGAAGAGTTGATCAGTGGGGGTACAGAGGAAGCGGATGACCTCAACGTGAAGAGTGATCAGCAGCTTGAAGAGGGCGACCAATGCGTGCCCCGCCACACTTACGAACGCTTAAAGTTTTAAATTTTTAAAATTTTATCAAGAATTTTTGGGAGCATGCAAGATTGTTAGAGGCTAATAGCGGCGGCATAAACAATGATAATATTATATCATTGCTACGAATGGATATAAGACAAACAATCTCTCCGCCTGGCAGCAATGGCCTGCCGTCGCCAGTAGGAAGTGGTGGAAGAGGTCTGGTAGATGGAGTACGTACTGCCGGAGGGGGAGCTCGAGACCGAGGAAGAGGCATGGGCGTAGGGTGGAGGGGGCATCGTGTACTGTAGGCAGAGGGGCCGGGGATGGACGAATCTGTAGAAGAGCGGAATGAGGAAACTAATCAAGTCAGAGAATATATCCAATCCTTTGTTCACGACACTCATTTTGGCCTAGAATAAAAACCTCGACATAGGCTTGGTTGAAACCTTCTGCCGCTCTTTATACATATCTCATCATCCGGAACTCACCTTTTCCTTGAATTCAGCAAAGAAATACTGTGCTCGGCTGTTAAGAAAAGGTCATTGTACGTTGCAAGAGAGCATGAATGCAAAGAATTGCAAAAGCGGACTAACAGTGAGTCGTGAGTAAGAAAACTTGAGTGGTAGTAGACAGAGAAGAAGAGGGGGAGAAACAGGGAGGAGAGGGGAGAGCGAGACAGCAATAGAGATAGAGAGAGGGGGGGGGGATGAATTTGTGTGCGGATTTTAGATACTCGTAGCTAGCGAACTTTTAGACCTGTGCAGTCTTGCTCTCCATTTGATTGATAAGAGAAGCGGGGGCGGAGAGACGGCGTAGAGATAGAGATTGTGTGAAAGCCCGATGAGGAATCACTCTCGTGGGATGTCATCCACAAACCACGTCATTTATCTCTATTGTTTCTTTTGAATTTCTTTTGCCAACTTTTTCGCAAGAAAATACGAATTTTTAGCATGCTAAATATGAGAAGCAGATGAAAACGTACTTAAAATGCTTGATTTCGTGGCGAGCGGGAGCGCCGTGGCGCGCGCTGTTCAGCATGGCGCGCGCGACTCGATGGTGGTTCATGGCCAATGCCGACAGGAGTCTGCAAACAGCAGAAACAACTGAACTTCTATTCGTTTCTCTTACTCCTCTGCCGCTTTTAGTGGATGTGTTCCTTAAAAGATTAAGCTAACTCTATCTAGTGCTGTATTCACAATTAGCTTCAGCAACAGTAATCTACAACGTATTACTCAAAAAATAGCTTCAAACTTGCAAAGATTAAGAAATCTACATACAAATCGTGTAGAGAATTGCTAAAGACGTGTTCATTGCGCATATACTTTGGAGAAGTGTCGGAAGAGGCTTCTGCAAAGTTCCCCGCTTGAAAAAGCGGTCGTTGAGCCCGTATTTTACCTCCCCATTTCTCTCCCTTCTCCTCCTCCATCTCTCAATTTCTCTCACAAACCATTATCTCTCTCAACACACATCAAAATCACTCATGGAAATATCCAAAGAGCGATCGTAACTTTTGCTTATTCGTTGTTCTTTTTTTAGCATTTGGAATAAAACTGTCCTTGCCCGAACCAAGAGCGCGTAAAGTCAAGTGGGGCACAAATCAAAATTTGCACGCTAACATCGGCATGCTCAAGCAGATGCAGATGTAAACAACTGATCTCCTACTGCTTTCAGCCAAAAGATCACACAGTGTCTAGCTGCCTTGGTCTTCCCTGCTTCCCCTGATCCTATCACTGGCTGCGTGTGCTATTTGTCATAATTCTCTCTTCGTATGCCGCGCTCTCTTCAGGGCTCTTCTGTCTGTGAGTTGTCGAAGTGTTTGCCGACGAAGCTGGCCGGCCGAGAATTGGACCACCACATTCATAATAATATTTAGTTGTTCGAAAACTAAACGCCACCGCAGTGTACTTGATGACTCGTTCATGATGAGGGAATGCCTTCCTGGTAGCGTGATGTACCAAAACGCTCTACATTATCTGATGCAGCTATGCCGAAGAGAGAAAACGGCAGGATTGCTATGCAATATAAATAACTGATAAGTAAAACGCAAGAATTTCTACACAGGCGTACCTAACCGCAAGCAGTTGGGAGGGCGAACGGCGACGGCCAACTCCCCTCAATTAAGAAATAAATTACGAATTAAAGCCGTCGTTAAAATCAGAACAACGCGTATGTAGTAGCTGCAATGGGAGGCGAAATAGAAGATTTTTTTTTATTTATGAGCAAAAAAAACAATAATCAAATATTAATTGACAAATAAAAGAGAAAATTTGGAGCGGATCGCACACTCACATTAAGATGGGAGATCGGTTGCTCCCGCTCGATTGGAATGAAGAAGAGGGTGTTGGGATAGGTAGCTTGAACTGAAGAAAGCGCTGTGAGGGTGGAGCCCAACCGCGCGCACCAAACACAACAATGAAGCTCTCGCTCTTGTTTTCTTTCCTTTCTATTTCTTTAGAGATGCCAAAACACTCTTGATCTCAGTTCGAGGGTCGAAAGGTGGCTGGCATAACCAGAGGTTTTACACGCCTCAACTTTTCACTTTGGATCTTCGCTATCTGTGTGCTTTATCTTTGTACAAGAAAATTACCCACTTTCTGTCTTTGACGCATGACGGAAAGATCCGCTGCAGGGTTTTTTCAAGGATTCCACCGCCCGGCTTACCATTACCTGAAAAATGATGATAATTTCCTGACCGTTCAAGAGAGCTCAAAGTTAATTTACAAATCGTGCGAGAAAAAGAGACAAATTTAGTTCTCCTAATCAAAATTTAGTTGTCTACATAATTTCGTTATTTCACTATCTGCACCTCTAATTAGTGACATGAAAGTAAAACTCTTATTTTTTCAAGTTAAAAAAACGCTAAACTGATGACACAATTTGTCTGAACTTGTACAATTCTCTGACTGCGGTGAGAGTCTGATTGTTATATGTATCTGCTGGGATGAAATTGTTAGTTTTTAACAAAGACCTCTGATATAGCCTATGTTAGAAACAAAAAACGGCGTACCCGTATAAGAAGTGTGCAAATTTTGAAGCTTGCTTCATTGTCAAGGATCCGAGAGATAACTGCAGCATAAGTATCTCGTATAATCAGTAGTAATTGAACATGTTGTACGTAGTTGATGAAAATTAATCATATTACAATTATATTACCACTTTGCACCTCATTCTTCGAGTATCGAAGATGAGTATCGTTGACTGTTTGGACAACATAAAGTAGGCAACATTTCATCGCTTGCATAGCAGATAATACAACGAATCATCTAGAAGAGAAGTACAATGGGAGCAATGATATGAAATGACATGTAGTGGTTGGAAGTACATAATACTTGGCGGGAGCCTGATGGGAGCTGTACAAACTGTAAACTGTGAGTCGAGGTTTTGGATTGGTTGTCTTGGGAGAATGTTTGTTATCTAGTGCATTGGAGGCTCGAAGCCAGCAGAGCGTTTGCCGTAGACGAAGCCGTAGGTTGGGTAGTAGCCGTAGTAGTAGCCAGGGTAGTACTGCAAACTCATTTTAGTTATTTCATATCTCTAATAATTATATTTTATTCAGAAGTAAAATAGAAATAAAAAATAAAGATCCAACTGACGTAGAACTGGCTGGCGACTTCGGGAACGCAGAGGGCAACAAGGGCGAGAACAACGATGAAGAGACTGAAATTATGGTGGGATCGCAGGAAAATTTAACAAGGGCAAAGTCTCATTCAAAATAAAGTAGAATTCACTATGCATATTTATAAAGTTAATAAATTGATTTAAAGATTTCTAACAGCTGGATGGTCTGCATGTTGGAGCTAGCGAGTAGAGTCGGAAGACTTGAGAATTTACTTGAAGAAGTATGGAGCTAGGGTTGCTGTACTACGGGACATGCTCTTTATATACTGCTTGAATCTTATACAATTGCACGAGGAACAGAGGTGGAGATGTTTCTAGAATAGAGAAGGTCAGAAAGATTTGTTTAAGGAGAAGTCTATGATTTCCCCGTGATATATCTCCTACTTCTTCCTGTAACCAGAATGAGTGAGAACTGTAAATTTAGAAGAAAGAAAGAGTGCGAACAGTTAAGATGAACTGATGAAAAGCAAAGAGAAAGTGCAGAATCTTGCTGTTCTCGCTGAAGATAAGAATATTAGAATCTTTTGCTGGCAGAGATGGAGATTTGGCAGAGTGTTATTTAGAGAATAAGTAAATATCGATGATAAAGAGGACGTAATAATGGGAGAGATGGAGAAATGGTTAGAGAACGAGAGAGGGAGAAGGCCTAATTTGTGGCTAGAAGAGGAGCAAACAGATGTACAGAGTTTGCGCATTTCCAATCCACCATGCCAATTCTCTTCATTCCTTTCTCTCTGTTTTACCTCTGACTAATCCTTGTCAGGACGTGGGAAGTTCTCGAATCCACCTTTTCAATATTTGCACTCTGTCACGTTCTCCGAAAAGACTTAAGATAAATACAGTATTATATATATACTTCTGTTTGAATCAACTTTATCAATTATGTATTTACTGTCATTGAGGTGTAAACGCGAATCCGCTTCAGTTCTACCGCCACGGCATCTCGCATCCTTGGAAGGTCACCACCTTAACAGACTCATCCTCACAATTGCTAAATAGAGAAAGAATAATATGAAAAGAGATAGAGTGCAGAGAGGGAGAAAGTAAGAAGGAGAGAGAGAGAGAGAGCACTGACTTTTGGAATCCCTGGTTCATTACAGATTTTCTGTGAGCCATTCATGCTCGACCATGGCGTTCTGATCGTTGGTTATGGACAGGTAAGATTGCACATCCTTACTTCACAAAAGTAAGGGACCGAGATAAGTCAAGCATTCACGGCAAACGCATTGCCTGCCATGTAAAAGGGTATGAAAGAAGATAAAAATTCAAAAAAATTGGAATTTTATACTAAATATTGAAAGCATAAAAAATGCAGGAAGGAAAGAAGCCATACTGGATCATCAAGAACAGCTGGGGTCCGAAGTGGGGCGAGCAGGGCTTCTACCGGTCAGCCAATTCAAAGAGCTCTTTTACATTCCAACTCATTCTCCCTTGTTCTTTTTGCTCTTCGTACAAAAGCAACCTCGCATTCTCTTTCCATTAACATTACCTCCCCTTTTCACTCATCGGTTGGAATGAACGGTTAAAATCTTTAACTATTCCAGCCTCTACCGAGGAAAGAACATCTGCGGAGTCTCGGAAATGGCAACGTCTTCAATCGTTAAGTAACGATATCGTCTTATGCAAACTTTACTCACTCTAATTTTATTAATCTAACTGCTCACAAATAAGCTCAACTTCCTATTTATCATTATTTTTCATTGCTCACAGAATTATGATTGCTCAAATATTTTTGTTCAGCTTTAATACAGCAAGTAAAATCATCAGCTTGTGAATGGAATAAGCTTGTGTACATAGTTCGAATCTTCGTTTTCAAAGATAAATATGTGAAAGCCTCTTCACTGAAGGTTTCAGGAGACAAGCACACCAAACAGGAATGCGAGTGACAGTAATGAATTTTCTTATTGGACACGACAAGGCCGGCATGAGAGAGGGAGTGAAAGAGAGAGAGAGAGAGAGAGAGAGAGCGAGAGATGAGAGAGACGGAGAGAAAAGGGCAGTAAGTGAGAGTGGGAAGGCGTAGAGAGAGTGAGCGATAGGCATTATACTCTTGAGTGAGTAAGGAATCAGAGGCATGATTAACATGACTCAGAAAAGCAGAGTGTACCTTATAATCTAGAACAGTTCAGTGGTGCGAGCAAGGATACTCTCGGGTAGTCAAAAATATACATATATTAGCATTTCTTGCATGTCAAATTATTTATTCTCGCTCTTCATGCTATATGTATAAATCCAAGATGGTGATTTTGATTTTCAATGTTCATTCCTACTGTATCAAATACCTTACATCATTTGCCCTTTATCCACAACTGCACTGATGCACAAGTATGTTTACAAGGTGGCATTTGTTCTTAGAACATACTTTCTAAATTAAACACGGTAAAACTTTTTTATCTAGAACATGTATATGCAAATAATGAGGGGGGTATACCAATGTATCAGACTAAATTAAGATAGATCCACTATACAATAGAAGAGATCAAAGATCGCAGGTAACTGCTTCCTATCGATTGAGGAGATGGACTATCGAGCATAGCTAGAGAGTTGAAGCCGAAGCTGGAATTGGAGAAATGAGAATACAGTCTCATTAATCGATTATAATAAGCAATTAGCATGTCAAGTTAATGTCATACACATAGAACTCCAGTCTACTGTAGTAATACAAAAGGAAAACGACCTTACCGTTTGAATAGTCTCCTTCTGTTCCTCGTCGGTCTTCTCCATGAGCGCGATCCTCTCACGGAGACTTCGATTCTCTTCTTCTAGTCGTTCCACGTAACGCGATACCATTCCAGCCGCCTCAAGGAACACAGGATAACTTATTTATTTATAATATACGAAATTCAATATTTCGAAAGAAAATAATTGCCTTAAATTATAACTCATGGTGAAAAGGAGAAGTGTGAAACACGTGCGATAATAAGAAGAGAGAGAGAGAGAGAGAGAGAGAGAGAGAGAGAAAGAGGGAGAAAGAGAGGGAGAGAGATAAGATGGAGATCACAGTGAAACAGTGAACTGACAACTGTTCGACTCCAGCCACTGAAGTCCGCCTGACTACCTTCACACGAGTCGTCAGCAACATCCAGCTATAAAATAAAACTGTAAAAGAACCATGAAAAGAGAATGCTTTCAGTCACAAAGTATATAAAAGTAGTGTATGCGTTACCTGATTATCCGAGTCCACACCACGGCGCTCTCTCCTGGCGTTGTCGCTAAACAAAGTCATCATAACAACCCCAATTGTACAAGGAGCCTCCTCCCACCCCCCTCCATCCTGCTGACAATGCGCATATTTTGTTGGCCTTTGTCATCACTTCTCAGCTACGGGAACCCGCTAGTACTCCCACGAAACCTCTCAAATTTAGAAGTCTCAGACACGATAAAGTCGATGGAGGAAGAGCAAGCATCGGAGAATGAGTCAGCCATGCCTTCCAGGACCTGTCACCCACAGACCTGTCAAGACACTCCAAAAAGAAAAGGAAAAAATAATTAACTCAATAAAACGTCAACTCTAAAGCCCAGAAACAGCAATCCGAAAACGATGATTTTCTAGGAGAAGTTTTAGGTAGCCATTCGTTTCAAACAAACTAAGTAAATCTTCAGGAATCTGTGCCATTAAATGTATTTATTGAAAACAGTTTAAGGAAGAAATACAATGAAAAAACCAGAAAACAAATAAGCGGTACAGGGCAATGTAATTAAATGGAAATTGTTTGTCTCAATGATAAGCACTAAAAAAAAGTCCACAGAATGCACCAGAAGAGTAAAAAAAACAAGAATAAACAAGATGGCAGTGAACATACAGAAACTGTGGTTCTCGTCTCAAATCTGACTTGGAAGGCAACACAACCACCGAAAAAGAACGCAGTGGATACCGCACACAAAATCGATGGAGAACTATCACTAAGAAATACCACAAAGGAAACAAAACAAGGAAAATATGAGGAAAGCACAGCATTGAGATGACAGAAGGGAGAAGAACAAGAAAGTCAACAGATACATGATCGTGAGCATTGCTCTAATGAAATGGATATGAATTGAAGATCATTAACAGTTGCCAATAGAATGGATGGTACCCTGTGGATATATCAGATCAGAAGACAAAGAGAAATCCGGGAAGAATGAGCGGTGGCTATCAGAATTCTATTCAATAATGCACCGAATCTTGCTGAGCAAAGAATCCACAACAAGGTGAGAAAAGTGAAAAGAAAACACAACATTAATAACTGAAATAAAACAGGAAGATATCTTAACCGAACATGATATTGAATAATCAACATTCAAAGAATGTAACAAAACATCCTAAAGTATTCCTGCTAATAGAAGGAAAACCGGGAAGTACAACACACCCACACACCTTAAATAAACAGGATATTAAAGAAAGAAGAACGCAGTGGTATTGCTTAAAAACTAGATAAACGAAAAGACCAAAGAAGGAAAACGTTCAAGTAAAATCGATTCGTTGTATAAATTGTCACAAAAGCTTCGCATTACCGGAAACGAACGGCGAATACCGTAATCCATCAATTGATTGAGAGGGAAACTCAAGTGCTACGCCTCATGGCCCAGCTCGCGAATTCGTGCCTGCAGCTGAAAGGAAGAGATCACGCTTTATCTTTCAGAGATGCGTCATAAAAAGTTCTAAATCCATAATTTCAGTTAAACAGAGTGAATCATCTCAGGTTTTCCCGAGATTTCTTTTCGGGGACAGGTAATTTAAAAGCGGTCATAAGGAAAGTGAAAGAAGAACCTTGACAATCTGTTCCTCGACACTCTTGATGGCGTTTCTCTTGCCGCCACAAGAGCAGCAGCACGAGGCCTTCTTGACTTCGGCCGCCAGACAGCGGGGACAAGGGCCGAGCGCCATGTTCTGCCCCTCTGGGCAGCACTTGTCAGAGCAACAACCATTCGAGCACGCCAATGTCTCAACATGGGTATTCATCATGGCTAGGAAACAAAGTAAATGGATTCAATACAATTTGTAAGAGTGGTACTGTCCGTCCTGCATTTATTAGACATAATGGGATACAGCATAGAGAAGCTCTTGCAATAATTACGCTTTAATAAACCGAGTTCCACCAACCTTTTCCGTATATCCGCTCTTCTCACGAGCAATCTGCGCGGCAACAGACAGGGCCTGCCAAGAAAATTCAGAGCGTTTATACTAGAAGATACTAGATGAAAGAATAAAAAAATTTTTATGGATCAAAGGCATCTCAAATCATGAGTCGTTATTTGAGTTTAGAAACTTGGATGAATAAGTCTGAAGAGATGGCTAAAAGTAGCCGCTGCCAATGACCTTAAATTCGAAATCCCGCTGTCGAATTCCCTTTCGACGCATCATCAGCTTTTGACGCTTCTCTTCACATCTCTCAAAATGGATTAGTTTCTTCTGATTCAAAATTGTATGAAATATATAACCTCAAACTAAATCCTTGAACAAAGTAAGCATATTTTTAAGCAAACAATCAAGTACAGCATCCAAAGACTAATTGTAAGCGGAATAACATCGAGATTGGAATAGAGTTGTTAGGCCACAAACCTGAGATCTCTGAATTGTGCCATCTCTATTGAGAATGGGCAGAATTGGGCGCTTCCTTAAGAAAACAAATAAAATTCAAATATCGTTGAAGAATAGCACCCAGGGAATAAAGGGGAGGGGGGGGGGTGATCCGAACCGGACTACCCACGAAATTTTTGAGACCCAACAATTCTAAGTTTTGGCTTACCCACCCACTTTTGTAGGAACTTCGGATCACCCTTTTCCCCAGATAGCATCAAGCTGAAAACAAATATCAACTGTAATAGAACGTGCAGACCTGAGCTCGACGGTGGTGTTCTTTGCGCTGTTCGCTGATTCGACCTTGACATCCACGTTGAAGTACTGGACAAAGCAACCATTATCCTTGCTGTCACGCCTACAAAAAAAAAAAAGCACGTCGCATTTTCCGCCCCCGTTCAAAATGTATTCCTAGCGCTTAATAAGCCGATAACTTAAAAAAAGTGGAAACATGACTTGCCTGCTGCTTCTAAGAGTGGCCTCTGGTTCAAGCACTCCGCGGTCATTGTACTGTAAAGGAAACTTTTAAAACGTATCAGAAATCTGCTTTAATTAAAAAAATAGAATCGATTCACTGCGCGATGTTAAGAATATTTGATATCTCGGTGAAATTTTTTTCAATATAATAACTTACTAACGATATTATAACATTAGCCACCTTTCTAAATAAATAAAAAAAAATGTGGAAAAAGGAACGCTGTATATGGGAGGACGATTGGTAGGCGATATCGGTGTGAGGATGCCCGGCGAGTTGAAGGGCTGGCTTGACAAGATACGGAGACATTCATCCAACGATTTCTTGAAGTGAATTCAATTGTAATCCTAAACCTATATGACCATAAAACCCTGCTTCACTGTATAACAATAGAAATAAGCAAACCTTGCGGAATGCACTGGACTCCTGATTGGGTTTCGAAGTGAAAGAGAACGGAGTCGCAGGAGGAGAGGGCGAAGGAGACAAAGTCGAGGAAGGAGACATGGAAGAAGCTGGCATCTGGAAGCAGCGAGATTGGTTGGAAGTCCACGACTTACAATTAGTTTAAAATTAATGGAAAAGCGCCAACTTGCGTGGCCCGCTCATCACAAGTATCCGCTTCACATTCGCTATTGATTCGCCGTCTAAAAATTAAATGTGTCAATAAAAAGGTACAGCGAACAGAGAGCACCGATGCTTTGAATCAAGCAAAAAGAAAAGAAAAAAAAACAAACCGATCGTTCTTCATAGCTGCAACTCGTCGTCGTTAATCAGCACGGTCCAAATGCTCATCACCTAAATCTAAAACATACAAAGTGTTCAAAAGAACAAACGTAAATATAATAAAACGAGATTGAAGCACTTCCGAATAGTTTTTAAGCTTGCGAACTTTTCATTTGAATAATTTATGAGTACAGAAGTAAAACAGTACGACTATAAGTGTAAATAAAAAGGTTCGAAATTAGCAGTAATCGCATCAATTAATGGCATGTATCTATTGCGTATTTTATTTAGTTTAATAGATAACGTAAACGAAGTAAAAACACTTACATCGCTTTTTAGACAAAGCTAAAAGAAAGGCTCAGCAGTCAAATTCAATACAAGGGCATAGAAATTCCACCAGCAGTTAAAACACGAGATAGAATTTTCTACTGCATGATTCACGATCGGATTCACACTTTTCCTGTTACACATCTATTTAAGAATCTCATTAAAATCCATTAATTTAAGTTTCTCCCACTCTCTCTCTCTTTCAATATCTCTAGTGTTTTCGCTCTCCATCTCTCTTTCTCTCTCTGATTCTCTCTCTCTCTCTCTCGCTCTCTCTCTCTCACTCTCGAATATTTCTCGTGCTTTCTCTCTCTCTCTCTCTCTCTCTCTCGCCTTCTTATTCTCTCACTCGTTATCACTCTTTCTCTCTATTCTCTCACTCGTTATCACTCTTTCTCCCTCTTTGCCTCCCCAGGTCTCTCTCTCTCTCTCTCTCTCTCTCTCTTTCTCTCTCTCTCCTCACTCCTTCACGCACTTTCCATTTTCGCCCTCTCTCTCTCTCCCTCTCACAGTCTCTCACATCCTCTCTACATCAGTTTCTGAACCCACAACCTGCTTGTGCTTATGCTATGTATATTCTCTTCAGAACGAAAGATGAATGAGCATTCAAATTGCAATTAGCAGTAGTAGCGTCCGTGGATCGGATGTAGTGTTCAAACTCTGTACTTGAATCCTGTGTTTCTCCTATGTATATCCATTTGCTTACTTATACACTTCATCCGGAGCCTTTCCTCTTCATTCCGTGATATCTTGGGGTGATGATGGCCCGGTGCAAGTCTTACTTGGGTAGTTAGAAATAGACTCCTCTTTTTAAAAAATATATATTTTTTCGCATTGCGACAGTTACTTCTCACGAAATCGTAAGAAAGGCTTACGGGGAAAATATAAGCAGCGTCAATTGAAGAAGTACGCTTTCCTGTTATGAAAAAGTCAAAAAGATGTAAAAGCTACAATACTATCGATCACTGTCAAGAAGGAAGGGGTAAAATATTAACAATATGTATCTCTAACTAAACATTTGCATTCCATTGTACTTATTAGCTCGGATATATGTATTTGTTCTTCGTTCCTCTGAGCTGCTCACAGCACTTTGCTGAGACACCGCTGTTCCAGGTGCAAATACATACATACATATGTTACTCTATTGCGGCGAGTTTGATTTCTTATTTTGACATTAGCACTCCGAGTTTTACGTATATAAGCATTTCATACCGTATGCTTTTAGCCGTCGTCATATCATTTTTCTCCGTCCTCTGCAATTGTATGGTGTTATCAAATGTCTATCATTGTATGGTAATAATAATTTAGCGGAAGACGCTGAATTGATGATCTTCCATGCTCGTTTATAAACAAATCTCCTTTCTATCATTCATGTTCCAGGAAGTACAAGTTACTGCAGTAATTTGTATTGTTATAACAATTGGTGCTCTTTGTACATATTTGCCATCTGCAGACGAAGCTTACAATTATATGTAGTTCAAAAGATGATAATGCATGTGATTTCGCGAGCCAGTCTTCAATAATGCGCCAATCCACAGCCACAAACGAGAAGTAGTACTAATTCCTTTGAAAAACGCCTTTCTCTTCGCTCCTCTCGACTGATTTGCAGATGATTCTGTCGAAGTCGCTACTCTTCGCTCTGACCTACAGCTGTGGCGTGGTGTCTCTGACCATGAATCCCTTCCTGTTCTGGCTCGTCTTGTCTCATGATTCTGCCGGCCTTGGCTCCTATCGCTATTGCATCATTGCAATGACTCTCCAGAACATCTTATATTCTGTCGTGCACATGAGCGTCGTCCCGGTCCATAATTACATCAAATTCGTTCCTTTTAGAACACTTACATTTACAATATCATATGAATTTAAAATTAATCTAAAATAAATAAAGTAATAAAATGAAGGTAATGCACCTCGGCCGCCTCCGTGCATTGATCGTGTCTTATCTGTGGGAGAATGAGAATCGCTTGCTCGTAGTCTTCCTGAGCTCTCTCTACTACTGCTGCTTCATGGAACAGATTATCATCCTGTCCTTCCACTATCTCCATCGATATGTACAGATGTGCAGGTTGCTTAATTTGTAATTGAATAGACTTGTATTCGCTGCGAGATTTGTTAAGGCCATCTTGGAAGTGGCTTTTCGAACGTCGTGGAGGTTACGCAATTCTCTTTACGGTCAACAGCATGGCGCTCGCCATCGCAGTCATCGCTCTCTTTGGAAGGTCGATTTAAATTAAGGATTACTTCACCCTATTAAAATTGGGTGGAAGAACTGTTGAACTTCATATCATTCTCAATTTAGATTCGGCCCTAGTACTTTCATGGAAGAAAGCGATGCGAAAGATGTTGTTTTTAATACTTACGGTGTCAATATCACTTATGCTGGCTACATTGGGCCAATATACTATGTCAGTTCTTTTTATTTCTTTCACTGTTCATTCCACGCAAAAATTCTCGTTACAGACTTCTCTTCCCGATGGCGAAGTTGATATTCTCTATTCATTTATTGCTGCAAAGGTATTTGTATTGATCCTACAATAATGTATAGCTTGTCTGCCTCCTTTCAATCTTTGACTCTTTGCTAGTTGGCTCTTGTGCTGACGATGAGTGTTTCCTGGTCCTTCATGATCTTCGCCTACTACAATGTCTACGATTCCGTCCGGAAAGAGAGACTCAGCAATGCACGAATCAAACAGATCGGAGTCATGAAGGCACTCGCTATACACGTTCACATTTCTCAATCCTTTATACGTCAATGCCATATGCATATTTTAACACCTGGCAAGTGGAATGAAGAGTGCAAATGGACCCTCGCTTTCCAGACAATCTTCCCTACTATTTTCTGTTATATGCCGCAGGTGCTTACTTATGTTTTTCCTGTGCTTGGCCTTCCGCAGGTGGCCAGCTTTATCGGAGACCTTGTTACTCTGCTCTTTCCGGTATCACTTTCTCACATATACAATTCTTCTACATAGAGTTGACAAGGACCCAAGGTTCAGGCATTCAGAAGCAGGCTTCTAATGCGATACTCGCTTGTTCCTAGAATCCGTTTGCTACTAGTCTGATCATTAGCGTGCTATGAGAAGCAGACGAGTCTTGTAAATCTATAAATAACGAAATAATATTTTCCCAGGTCTACCCGGCTGTTGATCCGTTCATGCCACTCTATTTCATTCGAAAATACCGAAGTGCGACCCAGTCTCTGATTGCTGGAAAAATTGCACGCGTATTCGGTCTCCAGGTCAGCGACTCCAGGTTTTGTGTTGTAGCTTCATTATAGGTCTTACCTAAAGACTGAAATGATCCGAAAATTCAATATACGCCTTCATTTCAAATAGCTGCTACACATATACATATGTAGTAGTTGTGTTCTTTTAATGGACTTCCATTTTTGAAGTACTTCTAGTAAATCCTTTTCATAGCTATGGTTGAGATAAGTCTTGCGCAGGTCGTTCCTCGCTCCGCCACCGTAACTGTGATTCCTTGCCACGGCCGCTCCCTCTCCCTCTCCAATAACCGCTCGCACACTCGTGGAAGTGTTGTGGGATGAGCTGAATCGACCCTGGGTATCCGCTGTCACTTTGTGACTCTACTCCAACTGTGGAAACGCCAACTCTCATATGATATGATCGTTAGAAGTATTATGATAGTCAGAAGTATTCGCGGATTAGAATAAATTCAAATTCTGCATTCTAATAATAATGCTTAGTTATTTATGTAATTCATACTAATTCATCCTAAGCAATCGGCTCTTAATTCATACATTAGGGCTGGAGAGGCGGAAGTTATAAATTCTCTGAAGGTCGAACTTTGAATTCTAACAATTAATCATTCCGCTTCAACCGTGATTGAGGCGGACGACTTGTCAAAACCCAATAATAATGCCGAGTATTCGATCCGTCAGCATAAGACCTAAAGACATTATTTTAAAAGTGTTTTCACAAGAAATTACACATTTGAACTGATCGAAATAATAATTCAGCTGATTTTCGATTTACAAATACAGAATGAAATGCAATTTTGTACTTTCAAACAATATACATAGAGTTATGCACTTTAATATTGCAACAGAGTGTATTTAGTTCGTTATAATATTATTTCACTTGGAATAATAACCAAATTTCTGTCCTTTGATAATTCTTGGCGGAAAGCGGCCCTGAGCGCATTGCCACACTTCTCAGCCGTTCCACGCGGTCGGTTGGACTCTTCTTTCTTCTCCCGATATTTTTGACGTGATAACTAAAATATAAAGAAAGCTTCTTTAGGAACTGCGTACTCAGATTTCAAAGTATAGACAGCTGCAGGCTGAGCGGATGGGCCGAAAGAAGCTAGAAAACGAAGCAGGCAAGAACGAGAAGCGATTCGGAAGATAGAATGTTGCGTTCAGAGTATGAATATTGAACAAGTCAAGATATTGCAGGAGGTTCACGAGTAAGGAATGAGAAGAGAGAAGAGGAAACTGGAAAGGGATGCCACGCGCCCGATGGATGTCTCTTAGGTTTCTACTAATATTCAACCAAGAAGTGGTGATAATGAAGATAAAAATGCCTGATAATTTTCGGATTATTTCTTTGTTATATGTATGTTATACGTCCCTCTGTCTTATGCCAGCTTCAATGCGTCCTCTGCCATCTTCTTTCTAGCTCCCTCTCTCCTCTTTTCTCTCTCTTCTCCTTTCTCTCTCTCCTCTTTTCTCTCTCCCTCCTCTTTTCTCCCTCGTCTCCCTCTTCTCTCTCTCACTCTCTCCAGGCTCGTCAGTGTCAGCAGAGTGCGAGAGTGTGCATATGCTCTGCAGCAATGCGCAGTGCCCGTTCAAGAATGGCCTCGTCCATCTCCGATGCCTCGAGCGCTTCCAGGAGAAGCTCATTCGCATCCTGGAGAGCACTGGTCAGGGGCGAATTCGTGGTGGGATTCAAAATTTGCCGAATCAAAAATTTTAATCCATGTTTTCATTATGAAATATCCAAATATTATGAGATGGGCAGAAATTTGAGTTGATAATTAAGTATGCAAATGATTTTTTTTATTTCTTAGGCTCTGCACGAAGCTGGACGGACGCGCAGCGGCGAGCGAATCTTTGGCAGAAGAAGGGCCAAGAGAAGATTGGCATGCAATGCAGATGCGCGTGCGGCAAGGTCATTAGCAACAATACTAAACAAGAATTACTCGATTGGGTAAAACATCCATGAATGTATTAAAAAAAAAGACTTTAAAACTGACTGGGATTCTTGCTCATAATAAAAAAGAGTATTTATTTTAACAATATAAATCTCAGGGATTCACGCGCCCGTCGGAGGACTTTCTCGCTGCGCAACGGACGATTCTCGCGCCGGAAGGCGAGCGGAAGCGGAAGGGCGGAAAGCCACGAAACGACCTTCCCACCGTGCAAGTCAACTCGAATGCGGCACAGAATCGCATAGCCATGGCTCTCTTCAAGGAAGAGCGGGACAGGGAGCGCGAGGAGCAGAAGATGCCAGTTTCTTCTCTCCCCTTGTATTCCTCTCTTTCGCTACGCAAACGAACTAATTCCAATTAGCGCGGAAATATGTAAGTAAATGATCAACTGGACAACTATGTTGGCTTTTTCCAGTGCCGCTATTAACGCCAGCTTGAGTACTATCCACGAGTCTCCACAAGAGGCAGAGACCACGGTTAACCATATTTATCTTAAATTCGCATACATACAGTCCCGCTCAACATTGTTGGGTCCGGTATTAATAGTATTAATAGTATTAATATAAATAATACAAACTGGAATAGCGCGCTGAATACGCATTTTCGTGTCATTTCGCGTAGGAGTTTACCTATTTCGACCATGGAGATTACGACTGTGAAGACCGTTTTCAAAAATATGCTGAAATGGCTGAGAACTCATAATATTGCATTTAATTTGGCCGCGTTTGGGTTCCAAACGGGCTGGCTCGAACTCCTGGACTACAATGTGCAAACTAATGTGAAATTTTCAGAGCACTTCTTACCTTTTTTGAGTTTCTTGTTTTATTTCTCTTGAGTTTCTCATTTTGTTTATGTATAAACGACGAAAAAAAAACTTTAAAAAAATTTTTGTGCTTGCAAAAATCTGTTCTCAAAAGGGTATCGAACCGAGACCTAGCGCTTGCCGGTCAAAGACTTACCAATACTCTACAGACGGTACAAGCAGATCTGACGATACCTTTCTTTGGACAGCGTCGAATGCTCACAAAGGAAACGTTGATTCTGAACACTCTGTTTCCTACTTTAGTGGGAAACAGAGAGAGAGAGAGAGAGAGAGAGAGAGAGAGAGAGAGGCGAAAGAAGGTGCAGCGTCGACTACATCTATTCTGCGTCACCGTTTCAAGGCTGAAGCTACGGTATGTCGTTAGACCAACGATTTTTTTCTCATTGTCAGCTAACAGCACCTGCACCTTCTTTCACCTCTCTCTCTCTCGCCCTCTCTCTATCTCTTTCTCTCTCCCTCTCTATATTTCTTTCTCCACCGGTCTATCTTTCACTTTCTCCCTCTCTCCTTCTTTCTCGTTCTCTCGCATTTCCTCCTTCTCTCTCTCTCTCTCTCTCTCTCTCTCTCTCTCTCTCTGTTTCCCACTAAAGTAGGAAACAGAGAGTGTTCAGAATCAACGTTTCCTTTGTGAGCAATCGACGCTGTCCAAAGAAAGGTATCAACAGGTATGTTTGTACTCTCTGTAGAGTATTGGTAAGTCTTTGACCGGTAATCTCGAGGTCTCGGTTCGATTTGAGAACAGATTTTTGCAAGCACGAAAATTTTTTTTTGCTTTTTTTTCGTCGTTTGTACATAAACAAAATGAGAAACTCAAACGAAATAAAACAAGAAACTCAAAAAAGGCAAGAAGTGCTCTGAAAATTTCACTTTATTTTGCACTTTGTAGTCCAGGAGTTGAAGCCAGCCCGTTTGGAACCCAAACACGGCCAAATTAAATGCAATATTATGCGATCTCAGCCATTTCAGCATATTTTTGAAAACGGTCTTCACAGTCGTAATCTCCATGGTCGAAATAGGTAAACTCCTACGCGAAATGGCACGAAAATGCGTATTCAGCGCGCTATTCCAGTTTGTATTATTTATATTAATACTATTAATACTATTAATACCGGACCCAACAATGTTGAGCGGGACTGTATGTACATATGAGAGTTTCATCGACTTATTGATATAGGAAACCGATATGGACTCGCTCCAACTCTGCCCCTCGAATTCCCCTCAAGGCCGTTCTCCGAGAAATTCGCTGAGAACTCCTCTGAGTTCGTTGAAAGTGATCGTTCGTATCTTATTTAAAATGCTCTGTTCCACGTCAGAAGGGATGATTTCTGGCCGTTTTCGCCGTGGCCGGTTTGGCGGTCCGAGCTCACGCCCTTCAGCGTTGTCTCCGATTACTTCACCGCCGCCGCCACCAGCTCCTCCCCCTCCCCCTCCCCCGCCTCCGCCGCCTCAGTCGGTACTGCAATCTTTTATTCTTAAAATATTCAAAATTAATTTAAAAACGGTATAAAAATTAGATTTATAATGTTTAGGACTTACAACTGCTTGCTGGCGAGAACCAGAAGATCTCGTACGCGGCGACGGCAAAGGGAAGCAGCGAGTTTGTCCGCCCTCGCCAGGAAGAGACAAAGCAGCCGTCACAGCGTCCTGCTCTGCCTCCTCGGCAGCCACTCCATGCCACTCCCCAGCCGCCGCCACCGAGGCTCCCCAACCCAGTGAGAGCTATGGGTTCACATACATAATGCAGGATTTTAACCGACACAGAGAACATTGCTAACTTGAATGAAATTACAATGTTAATTGTATCAAAATGATGAATCTTTCCAGTGTGCCGTCCATGCTGGTCTCGAAATGGAGTCGAAGACGATGCTGAGCTCGTCGTCCTCTTACGATGATATGGGGAACTCCATCGCCAGCGAACTCAATTCGTTCAGTGGTCAGATTTCTGTAATTAGACTGTTTCTTTTCATTATAGGTTGTTTACTCTTTCAAATGAGAATTATATTTAAACGTTTTAGCATAGTTTATTTTCATGAGTTGTAATAGTTTTACAATTCCAGAAATGATTCCGCTGCTACCATCATCTTTTCCTCAGTACGAGCTCTTCTCTGGCCGCGGCTTCTTCCTGGCCGAACTTCTCATGGGATGGAGTAGGCTCCCTCCACGATTCCAGGTAAACACCATGTAGTTTGGAACAATACGTTCACGATATTTCACGTATATCTAATTGTTTGGACAAAAGGATAAGTGGGAGTGAGTCCTTCTTCTTTTCAAGATCGCCCCTGTAGACGGAGGCTGCACTCCTCGGCCGTCCATTCACTGACTGATGACATTGAAAATTCTCCCTTTTCCTCCCGCGTCCATCCCTCATTCGTCTTACTAGATGAAATGCTTTGTAGCAACTGACTGTTTTATGCAGCAGTAAACATGAATGAATACATTTGGTCATGCTTGCAAAAATATCTTGCGAATACTCGTGAATGGAGATACAAAATAAAAAGCAAGAGAGAAATATAAGGGGAAAAAGTGTTCTTCCTCGGTCGCTTTTTCTCTCGGCCTTCATCGTCCGTAGATTCCGAGGCCGCCGAGCAGTCCGCTGCCGTAGTATCCTGAATTAGTCAACTTCACCACCTCACATGATCTGCTGAAGAACACTCTTCACACTCTACTGCATGCATGTGTTCATTATGTGAGATTAGACCTGATGATGCCGCTGAGTAGGAGTTGCCTCAAAGCATCGGAGTAAATCAGAGAAATAGAAAGGAGGACAAGGGCACAGGAAGAGAACAATGTAGGAGAGAGGAAAAAGTGAAGAAGCAAATTCGGATTATGTTTTAGAGGCAGGTATAGAAAAGGCGGTAATCTCGATGGCCCACCTGGATAGCCATACGCTCCGTAATAGCTGCTGTAGGGAAGGCCCCAGGCACGAGGCACGTATCCAGTGGCACCATAGCCGTAGCCTATGCCAGTGCCGTAGCCTAAGCCAGTGCCGTAGCCATATCCTGTAGTGTCTATGTTGACAAGGAGTCTAAGAAGGAGTAAGAGGAAAACTGCTAGATTTTGAATGCTCTTATCTACATACATACCTATCGTGTTTTTTTTTAAATATGATGTGTAGATAAACTAGAAAGCGACGTGAAAGGGATGAAATGGATTGGAGATGAAAATAAACGAGTGACTTTGAACCTGGAATGCTTGAATAGAGCGGATTGTAAGCACCCCATAACTGGCCAGTGGAGAACTGAGAGAGAAGGCCGAGAAGAAGCAAGAGAGAAGCGGTGAAGGGACGCATTTCAACTGAAAAGGAGATCGAAGTCTGATTTTGAGGTATTTATTTTTATATTAGCCGAATGCGGTAAGCATAGATACGCTTTAAAGGAGCTTTGAACTCGTTAACTCCTACCACGATGTCACTGACACGGTCGATGCATCCTAATTGCACCTTCTGCTTTTTAGCGAAATGGTTGAAAGCCGAGATTAATGGACTCGTTTAATGAAAAACAAGAGTGATTAGCAATGCCAAGTTGGCATAATACGTTTCTTTTTTGTCTGTTCGTTTGTTTACTATTGTTTGTTGTATAATATTTCATTTGCACCGGTTTTTACCCGAAGGTCACCTCCTTCTCCGAAGTACTGCCGCGTTCATGCAAGAATCGCATCAATCAGCGAAGCGCGAAGCAAGCGAGTAAGCTTGGAATTTTCTTTTCTCCATTTTCTTTTTATACCTTTTATATTTCGATTGTTTATATGTCTTTCTCGTTTTCTTTTAAACACAGTCTAAACTAAGTTTTATACGCTTCAAACATTTATACACTGTTAGAAGCAGTATTGATTCTGCGCTATTGCATAGCCATTTGAAAGTTAACTTTTGGGGTTTTTTCCGTAGGAAAAAGGCTTAACTATCTTGATGAATTTTTTTTCTTGATTGATTCCCTCTCATTTCCAGCCTCGTCATGCACGCAAGAGCTGCAAGCACTCTTTGGCTGCCTCAAGAAGTGGGAGCTAGACGAAAAGCCATGCCCGCCATAGCACGCTTGCAATATGTGCATACGGCAGAGAAGGCAGCACGCGAGTACCAGGAGGCCGCCAATAAGGTCACCAAACTGTTTTTGTGTACTAAAAAACAGTCAATACATCATTGACGCTTGACTAACTCCTGCTTTTAAACAATTAAATTATGACGTAATATCACTCTCTATTGATAGAGCGTACTGCTCCTTTCTATAATTAACTCTATTTACATTATCCTTACATTATTGTTGAAGCAATTAAAGTAATTACTCGTAAATTACAATAAAAAATCTTGGTAATATTCCCGATTTCTTATCCTTTCCCTTTCCAGGGCACACTTGGCGAGGCCAGCGATCATCGATGACCACAGCGCAGTTCAACAAGTTGATGCAGCTCTTCCCTCAGCGCAACCTCGGCATTCTTTCTATCGCCAGTTGAAGAGACTGCCCTCACGGCTCTCGAGCGCGAGTTCAAATAGGTCATTAATTCCCTGTGTCAGGGTTAATTTTTCAAATGCAAATTTCTCGCTCATTAAAAGATTTTCGACGTTCATGCTTCGACATTGTTTTAGTTCAAGCAGTCCAAGTCCATTGCTTGCATCACCTGCACATCGCAAAAATTGAGTTTCGAGCTCCTTTAAGAAATGAAGCAAAAATACTGGGAAAACATTTGCAACACGAAGGATTCATGGGATGAAATCATGCAATCGCCCAATACTCTTTTTTACTACCCTATTGATGGTAGAAAAATAAATGGCATAGCAGCTTCGTTTATCTTGACGCATGGAGGTCGCATAGGATAGCAGCTTCGTTTATCTTGACGCATGGAGGTCGCATACAAGATTATAGGCATAGCAGCTTCGTTTATCTTGACGCATGGAGGTCGCATACAAGAGTAATGGTTATAATCGGATTTTCAGTTCGGAAGAGTGGGCCGGTCGATTTGGAAGGGTTATAGATAGTTGGCCAGTTGGTGTACGATGAAAGGGGGGGCATGATGGCTGCCCTTGCCTTTTGTATGCACTCCCGTGTCCGAGGAAAATTTCTCATTCTAGCCCTCGATATTATGTACATAAACAGGCTCGTATTCAAATGGACTCGAGTAGGCAGCCGGTTTGGTCTTGCGTATGAAAGGACAACAAACGAATCATTCTTTTCCCCAGGTATCCTTAAAATCATTGCCAGACTTCCAATTCACTTCGAGAAAGTGTCCAGCCATTCAATTCACAAATTACTACAACAAAAAGTGCAGCACTGAAACCCCGATACTGTAGCAAAAAAAATGATTGCAAGAGTGATTGCTCACGGAGAATGGCCATTAGGCGACTGTTGCCTGTTGAAGACTGGCCAGGAAATAGTCCTCTGCCATTGTATTCTCCTGCCTCGTGATCCAACCCCGAGCAGAGAGGGTCATTTTTCCACTCGTGCAATTGTTGAGCATTACTCATTCATATTATTTCTCACGTCCTCTCTTCCTGTCTCTCTCTCATTCTCTCTCTTCCTCTCAGCCTCTCAATTTTTCTTTTACTCTTTCTTTCTCTCTCGTTCTTCTTCTTCGCATGTTTCTCTTGCAATCGTGCACACGACTAAACTCTTCCAATCCGGCTCAGCTTGGTTGTGTTCAAGGCTTGCCTTATTCTCGAATAGTACTATCTATAGTTCCTCACAACATTCATACCTCTTGGAAAAGAGACTTAGTTCTTTTTGTCGAACTGCTTTTTACGACTATTTCCAATACATTCTTTCATCTCGCGATGAGTGATGAAATCGCCCGGCTGAAACCGTCTTCTTTCCTACTTTGATCACACAGACAGTGAAGAAGAAAGAGAGGGAGACGACGACGAACTCTGGTAATCTGACATACGCCTAGTAACATCTCATTGAAAATTGGGGCCTTATAAGATTTACGAACGCCTTATCAAGGAGTTCGTAAATCTCAAGGCTTTTGGTGTGGGTAGTGCCATATATACGGTAAGAAAATTCTTGCTTCGTTTGAAAGCGCTTCACTTCGGAAATGTGAATACTGCGAATGCTTATTCATTCACTTTTCCTTTCGAATTAGATTGTGTTTTTAAGTAAGCTTTGTGTTTTCAGGAATGCGGAGGTTTGTTCCTCTACCAAATCGTCATAAACTGGTGAGGGATGCGTTGGCCATGGCGGAGGATGCTGTCCGTAAGAGAAGAAGACAGACTGATGACTGCGACGACAATATGCTCGGAATGAACGAAGAAGAAGAGCACGATAACGCGGAGTCTTCCCCTGATGAAATGGAAGACGAGATGAGCACTCCGGACCCTGCTTGTAAGGAATATTTCTGTTTTTCCTTCAAACTGTTTATTAGACTTAATTTTTAGGTTTTTTTTATTAAAATGTTTCTTTTTTGGTTGATTTGTAGTAAATTTTTAGTGGCAGATCATCGTTCAATGTTGACGGAGCTAAGTGAAGTCCCTTCCGAAGTACTCTGTCGACTACAGTTCTTGATCGACAACTCGTTTAGCTACGCCGGTTCGTTACTTTTCGTTTGTGATGCAAGCTTGTTCAAAAAAGTATGACCGTTACCTTTATTAGATAAATTGCTTATGCTGCAAGAAATTGTCACTCGGAAATTGTTGTTCACAGGACTCGACATGTACTTTTCTGGTCTCAAAAGGCATTCTAGGTTATAATATTAGCACTAACATTTAACTAATTGTCGATTTGTACGCCTGCAGATTAAAATGCTGGCCATTGTCACTGATGCCGCTGGACCTGGATGACTCCCATCGGGCCAGGGAGGGTATAGTGTCTATTGCTGCTGTATACTTTGGTGCAAAGGACCCGTCGACGAAAGTGCATGACCGACTTCTTAAGTATGTTACGCTAGAGCTAGAAGGCTCGAAGCAAGAAGGAGAGAGGCCTCTCTTACGCCACACTCAAGTCACTCGCGAGGGATGGTCCTGAAGAGATGTTCCCCGTCTACGCAACCATCTATGGAGCTCTTAAAGCAGTTGGTGTCTCTCTCTCCCTCTCTGAGTCTGTGATTCACACACATTTAGCTCGAATTTGATCGCGAACGACGCGTCTTCAAGGACTCAAAGGAGAAAATACCTCAGGTCATACTTGAAAATAAAGCGAAAAAACCTAGTTAAACAATAAAATAAGTACTCAAAAAATAATAAAAATTCTTTGGAGTTAAAAAATATAAAACTAGGGAGCTGTTGTTGTCACTTTCGACCGCGTCCGCGTCAATGAGATGGCCAGAACTCCCGATCAGCGATTCTTCGTCACGCCTGTGGTTGGATCCTTTTGCATTGTCTATGCATTTAAATGGTAATATTTGAAATGCATTTTCGAATACATCAGGTTCTGGAAATGTCCTGGCTGCGATGAAGCGCTGCAGCTCTAAGAGAGGTCCACTCCGAACCGTTGTGAAACTTGTCGCTGAGAACTGTCTCGATCAGGTTATGCTGTTTCTCTGCTTGCTAAGCCTAAGATTCCTCCTTCTCTTAGCTCATCCCTGTCGAATCTCATCATTTGTACACCGTCTCGGACAAGCCACAGAAGGATCTTCTTTCCATTCCAATGGAAATGCTCAACGCATGTGTCGGTACGTGTGTATTACTCTTCTTATCGATAGACTAGGCTAACCCTTCTCCTCTAGATGCATTCATGGAGGCAATCTCTGTCGAGAATGGAGAGAAAGACGGGCTGGAAGTTTCGGTGTGCACGCTGTGGGCCCATTTTTGGACCTATCTTACGTCAGTTTCTCTATTCTTTCACTTTGTTAACTTCTCAAAATTTCAATTATGTAAGCTTTATTACATTCCAAACAGTTATATTTATTATAGAACGCAGGCGCGCTACAACCGTAAGAAGGCTCTCGGCGCGACTTCACAGGCGACTTCAGGCACCGAGTAGACTCCGGCCACGTAAGCTGAAAATACTGCTAAATGCAGTTTGTTAACTAATTCTTTATTTAAGTAACTGTTTCTGCGGTTTGATTGATCTTTTATTTTCCTACCTCGTTAAATTTGTGTATTTTTATAACAATTTTGAAGTTAATTGCTCTATTTTTTTGGAAATTGATAATTTTGATGTTAAGTAGCAACTCGCAATATTATAGGCTATGCAATTCTTAAAAAATCACCAATAATCACGTATTTATTGCTTATTTCCGCATCTGATAAAGTATTTCGATGAATGCCTAATAACTTGAAATTGATTCCTTATAAGGCCGTTTTGAAGCCTTACGACGTATTTTTGATCCGTTATTTGTGACGACGATACTCGAATGAGACCTCGTTAGGTCTCAATTCGGTATTATTAGGGGCAACTCAGAGTACCAGAGAAGGAAGTGAGGGGAATGACAAGGAATTTAAGTATGAGGTGAATAGGCTGTGATGGAGAGCTACTAAGAGAGGGAGTTTAATATTATTGCCATATGCAATGAATTATCTTCGTCTTATATAAGAACGAAGACAAAAGTGACTTGTACATATTATTGTAATTTGTTATAGTCGTCTCATGGCATGATGAGTTCAGCCGAGCGAAACGACTGAGATCTCGGCAGTTCGACAATTTACCGGCGGAAACTACTCTGGAGCACCTTAATGGACATTTAATAATTTACTTATTTACTTTATATGCATGCCAGACAGTCTTTCTGAGAAAAAAAAGTCAATTTTTTTTGGGAAAAAAATCTTTTTCTGCTCTGAATGCGAGCAGCTGAAGATGCTACTATGCAATTTTTTTTATGTTTAAGCATAAATATTCCTTAACATTTTTTGCAAAAATTATGGTGCCTTTACCTAATTGCCTTTAACTAAACATTTATGAGCTTGCATTAAGCAACATTCATTTGGATGGATGTTTCATAGTTGGCGAAGATCGGCTGATTGGTCACGTCTCTAATTATCTGTTTTTGAGTTTTTTAATTCCATAAAGTGAAGCACTTGAGAAAAGAAGCATTAGAAGGGCCCCTAAATGGGCTCTTTTACTCAACAGGTCACTAATTGATATGAATTTCCTTCTCCAAAGTCACGGAAGAAGAGGAAAGAAGCTCAAGAGCTCGCTCGAGAAAAGGAAAGGCTGATTAGAGTTGTCTGGCTAAATTGGTATTCTTGAAGTGATGGTTGAGTGGAGGAGAAAGTGCGTGGGAGGAAGCGGAGGAAGAAGCCTTCGCAGGAGGAATCTGCAGAGATCTCGGGGTATACAACAAACAGCTAAATAGAACAAGAAGGCCGACTAGTTGCTTTCACTATTCCTTCAATTTTTCGGCGTTGCGTTCACAACTTTACTGAACTTCGCTCACGAACAATTAAGAGTAAAGCTATTTGATTCTCGAAAGATTTCCACTTCAAATGTTTCTCTCTTTTGACCGGAACAAAATATCGTTCATGTTTTCTCTCCATCAGGCTAGATATTCTAAAAAAAAAAAAGCAGGAATTTCCCTTCCTATAATAAATGTCAACATAGTTGCATAATGTTGATTCGGATGAGTGAAGAAACGCGGAAATGCGGGATCTTAGGCTTTGGTTAGCCGATTACACAGAAAAAAAATCATAGAACGCGAAATCTCATCCAGGCTCTGACGAGTTCTTAATGCGTACACGTACATACATATTTAAAAGCTGTCAGCCATTTGTTTATGAACTGATTGTGAGATGCAAACATTGAAATCGGCTTAATTAATTAAGAATGTAAATAATTTATCATGACGAACTTTTTGTTGGAACTCACAGCAAAGTCTTCGGAATTTGCAAAATTTAATTGTAATTAATTCGCTTAACTTTTTTATACGTCGCCGTGAGAGATGTGAGTGAACCTGGTGATGTCTCACTGTCACCTTTCTGCCAATTCGCATACTGTGGCCGAGATGATTTTTGCTTGAATTGTTGCGACTCTCCCTGTTTGTTCTCATCCGCCCCCTCAACAGAAAAGGGCACCGCCAGCCACCTCCGGAACAAATAATGCGCCTCCCGAGGCACCCTAGACTGGTCTGAATGAGAGAGCGCGTAGTCTCAGGAAGTGCAGAGAAAATCTGACGTGGAAAAAGTAGCTGCGAAAGCGTCTCCCCCTCCCCCCCCCCCCCCCCCCCCACCTGCTCGCTCTACACTTTCACACGACATTTACGCGGCCTTGCTTTTTCGGTCGAAATCATGCAAATTTAAATGTAGCCTCACGGGTCAACGGCGCAGGCAGTAAAGAATTCATAAGCTTTGAGCAGCTATCACAATGATTTCGACAGGGCAACTCATCATCTTTTGTCATTGAAATCAACATCCTTTTGTTAGAGATGAAGGAATATTTTGTTCGTTAGAAATAACCTGGCTGTCACGATCTTTCTTGCTCATGGAAAACAATGCAAATATATCGGAATGGCCAATATTTTGTTCTAATTTTTATGCCCTAAGATCAACTGTTCGAAGGAAATGTGAACATTGACTTCAAAAGTAGATACTTGATGTCCAATCGTAAATACTCCCATGTTTAGTCGTAAGCAACTTTCCTCAGATATAAGGACGAATTAGTCATCTTGTTGTAATAATATTGTAAAGGCTTCTCAGATTTCTCTTTGAGTCAAGACTCCTACACTGTACTCAAACTTATCATACCCAGTCTATGGAAAAGTTTGAGGCTATCTAAAGAATAAAACGCTCGTATTCGCAAGTTCATGGATCAAAAAACATTTGAAGTTAAATAATTTGTCATCTCTTGCTGACAAAGTATTCTTTTTGGCATGATTCATGAGAGAAGCGATGAAGGCTGAGGCACTCTCGGCTACACAAATGATTCTTGTCAACACATTGTTGCGTTGACATTCAAGTGTGTGCAAACTGTAAATGGCAAATGCACTTTTATCATCTGCTCAAGAATCTACGTAAACTTTTACATAAAATCAGGTGGTCTTAAAGGCGCAATCTCCGATGGCTGAAGTCAGTCTCAAAACATAAAATGCAAAAATACCCCCAATTCCCAGGCATCCGGACGCCGCATCTTCTAAGCTGTGCTGGAAAATTGAACAACATCTCGTCTTTTATTAGAAAATCTGTTCCGTTGCCCTCCTAGATTCCACTAATATCTTGCCGTGTTTTCAAAAGAAACGCAAGTGCATCGTCATCTCCATAGCATTTCAGTCGATTGGCTCATTTGTCAGATTTCTCTTGTTTTCCCCATAAAGTTCACATGTATGGTGCCAACTATTATAGGATGGGCGCTTTGTTTAAAGTGATCGGCCGACCGGCCGCAGGCTACACTATGAAGTGCTCTCTGGGAGGGCCGGTCACGTGTGCCTGACCATGAGAAGGGAAAGAGGGCGGTGTTGTCTCCGAATTGAATGACAGAGGGCTATCAGGTTTGATCAGGGAGAAGAGAAAGGGAAGGATGAGAGGAAAGAGAAAGAGAAAGAGATGAAATGATAGAAATGATAGACGTGTTCTTTAGTCGAATTGCGAGCAACATTCATATCTATCGTTTAGAATTAAGATTAGTGCATCGTTTCTCTACGTTTTAGTTGCTGTTCTCAGACACGAGACAATTTCTTTTTTATCCCAATTGCATTCTGAAAGTGTCTCATCCCGCGTGTATTATTCCCCTAATTCTCAGGAGAGAAAATTCCCTTTCTTACCTTAGCAGCTTTTAGTTAGCCCGCCCTCTGCAGAGGGCCTCTGAGATATGAATTAGCTTGAGCAATTAGATAATAATACCATGTACTGTGGAAGTAGTCAGCAACATTGTCTTCTCAAGCCGTTTATTATTCTCGTGGATGCAATTCTTCTGCTCTTTGATGCCGAACCCCTATAACAATTTAACCAATTTGGAGACACGACACTGGCGAGATTCCACTGGTCCGAACCGTAAAAAGCAAATCATCCTAGCTTTGTCGTAGTTTCCTACTACATACTTTCCCCAACTGCTCTCTCTCTCTCTCTCTCTCTCGCTCTGTCCTTCTCTCTCTTTCTCTCTCTCCCACTCGTTTTCTCCCTCTTTCGAGCGCGCTCTCTCTCTCCATATATCTCTGCTTCTCTCTCTATCTCCGGATCTGCAACAGGAGTGCATAATTATTAAATTATAGTGAACGCTTCCTTCTCCAACGAACAGTTATACTAGAACTATTCTTAAAAGGTATCGTGACAGAATTATTGGCAGGCAAATTTTAATATCCATCTTGCCGAAACAGATCAAAATGTGCTATCGAAAGGATCAATTAAGAGTTTGCTAATCCTCCACTTTCACTCTCTGTCCCTCTCTTCCTATATCTTTCACTTTTTCTCTCCATCTCTTTTCTTTTCATTCACTCTGCGTGCTGTTTCAAATGTCAGTACTTCCAAGCATCTTCATGCCTGTTTCCTCTGCCTTCAATTCCCCTCCTCCGGCCCTTTTCTCACTAGTCTCTTGCAGATGACAAGGATGTGCAAAAATGTAAACAAACACGTGAAAAAATGGAAGTACTGACATTTGAAACAGCGCGCAGAGTGAATGAAAAGAGAAGAGATGGAGAGAAAAAGTGAAAGATATAGGAAGAGAGGGACAGAGAGTGAAAGTGGAGGATTAGCAAACTCTTAATTGATCCTTTCGATAGCACATTTTGATCTGATGTAGTGATGAAAAGAGCATGGCATGCCTTGCTTGTCCATGCGGTCATGTGCAATCCACATGGCTTATTCTGCTTCTTCAGTTGGATTCTTCGCAGAGGCACGATCATCCCTGCTTTGCTTGAGGCTCTTTGAACTCTATGCATTTGTAGTGTCCGGAAACTTCCATTTTTGCTGTCGTGTTATTTCACACGTAAACACTCGTGTACAGCGAAGCATTTTGTGTATGCAGTATGCTTTTCGGTTTGCAACATATATTACGTTGTATTTTTTGCCTTTTATAGAACTTCTTCCTCTTTCACGAAGGAAGTGTTTTTGACTGAAAATTGTCTGTCTCGCTTGATTCGCAGAAATACCCACACATTTGTGCCAAATGCAGTCACAAACAATATTTAATCAGTGTTTTTAGATTTCGTCACTCAATCAGAATGATGTGACATACATACATAGTATGAATGTACATATTTTGACATTTCCGTGCTGTTATCTGATATTTGAAGCCTTGGCCAAGCCATCGGTCTATATAAACACTCGTCTGAACTTACGTACTCAAATGTACAAATCTCTAATGTGTTCGCAGAATTGGTCGACGTCCAGTGTTTAGTTTGCAGGGCTGGTACATTTAGAGACATTTCTCTTTTTTATATATTAAAATGGAACATCACATGTACTTCTCCTCTTTCTTCCTCTCGCCCGCCTTTTCTGCTGTTTCTACCTTTTTTAATATTTAGTTTCTTCATTGTTTTCCAAGTTCACGGCCTCGCACCTCCCAACCTGCACGCCTCTTTGTTTGCCCACTTGTATTGCACACCCAATGCCAGCGGTTATCAAGGTGCAGTACTTTCAATTCAGCTGTATTCTTTGGTTTCTGGTATTTCAAAGCATTCTTATCTATCGTCTTTTTCAGCCCCTCACCTCATTTAAAATACCAACTAAATGGCAATCAGTCGGAAAACGTGGTGCGAAGGTGAGCGTTTTGTGCTCAGAGAGAAAAAGGTACTCTATTGCACAGGGTTAATGGTAAGCTATTCTTATACTTTCAATTTCAGCAGTCTATTCTCCAAAGAGAATTGATGTGAGAAATATGCATTTACATATACATATGTTGGCATCGGCCATCGCGAACCTATTATGTGACCCTGTGCAATAAATATTATTACATATATGTATATGTTTGTACATAAAGGAAAAGAAAGAATCTTTTGAATACTCAGTGGTTGATCCCTTTGTCTGCGCACTCGGTTGAATATCAAAATCATGAAGTACATGGAATGTTCAAGAAACGTAAGTGCTGTCATGTGTCCGTCCCGTTTGTTTTTCCCCTTCGTTCCACCGTAATCTGTAACATCACCGAAAGATTCGTACACATTGGAGCAGTTCGTGAGCTAGTTTATCTGCTCTAAATTGTACTTGACAGGAGACCAAAAGTGACACTGGAACTATACTCTATGGAATTCGGGTCTCGCGTTGCTTCTTGCCCCAGACATTTTGGCCTCATCTTCACAAAATCGTCCCTTGAACCCTTCATGTTTACACCTTGCAGTGGATTCACCATCAGACACCCACCAACGCGCTTCTCAGCCCGTAATATATTACGGAGACTTTATAAAATGCTAGTAAATAATGGCCGTTCCTGGAATTGAAATGTGAACAGATTGTTCCCTCTTCGGCACTTCTTCGATGTAATGTGAAGCATAAGAAACCACATATATAAATGCAAGCGTTTCATACAAATTCGTTCTATAGCCCCTTTTTCACATCAGATTCACGGCATATTTATAGCTATTTATCTATTCATTACCTGTCTATTTTAAGTTATTTCTCTTGATCTACGGAATTTCTGGTAGTTTTTACCCCGCTTTCTCGTATGACCAGTCTGCTGGAATTGCTCAATTGTTCACTGAATGAACATCTTTGCCACCTGCGCAGGCTACACCTTTGTTAGCATGATAGATGAAATATTCCCTGGTATTCCCTTCAGTGGTCACAAAAAGCTGAATCCTCTTGATTCTCGCGATCAGAACCTCGTTTCTTGTGGGTATTTCTTGTAATTCTTAGTTGTCTGCTATACAGTCATCTTCCACTTTCCAATCGTGCGCACCTCCGGGAGGATCCATGTCTAGAGTCTCATCTTCTATTTCTCTGTCTCACTCTCTCACGCTCTCTCTCACTCTCTCTCTCTCTCTCTGTCTCCCTCTCTCTCGCCGAGGGCACCGACTCGGATATCCGGAAGTGTAGGCTTTTGGTTCATCCGCAGTGGGCACGTTGTAGACAATTCTTCCCATCACATTTCTCCATTTCTCTCAAACAGTTATGGGATTGGCATTTTTCGTAGATTTCCGACCACGAAGCGAACAAAGTATTTGAAACGAAACCAGTTCGGAAAGTGCACGTTTGCAAGATGAGTGGAAATGACGAGATTCATAAAAGACGAGGAAAAGGAGAACAGGAGAACGAGTAGAGCAGTTCGGGAGACACAAACAATACTTTATGGGATGTTCGCGATGAAAAAAAAACCTCTCTAAACTAATAGGATGCCGCAGACAACTTGTTACGTTGCTAATTAATGTGGATTATTTAGCCTGAGATGCAAACGCTGCTAAACTGAGTAAAAGCGAGATTGAGAGTGCTGAGCTTAATGCTCACTCATCTGCCATTCCACTGGAGCATGAGAGAGCAGGAAGTTAGAAAATAAGAAGCCACTGCCGTGCATCCTTATCTTCTTTGCTCTTTCACCGACGCTTGCACAGCCCCTGAGCTTTGCACCCATAACAAGGATGGAAGGGAGATAAGAATGCTCCTGGAAAACTCTCAAAGTTCAGTTTCCCGCTTTCTATTCTCTTATCAGTTGGACGTGGCGATCATAATGGGGCAAGGAGTTTGTTCGTTTTCCTTTCTCACTCCCCCTAAACAAAAGTTAAAAGTGACCCTTTTACACGTCTGCACGTGATTACTATTCAAAGCTTCTTTGTTCGCGAAATTTACATAATTATTGCCGTATTTTAACAATGCCATTCTTACAATCAGTTTAATTTAACATTTTCTAATTTTCTCTTGTTAGAATAGAATCATCAATGATTACGGTGGCATTATGACGCCCCCCCCCCTCTGCTCATTCAAGGAATCATGAATCATTTTAGAAATCGCGTTGTTTACCTGCGTCAGATTTAGTAGCGTGATCATTTTGTCGAATTACGACCGGTGCATGAACACGCGTGCCACTGAAGATGCGGTTTTTAATGAGTTTATGGGGAATGATAAATAACCTACCATTAGATCCTTACGATTATCATTCATGGAAATAGTCGAAGTCTGCTTTGAGGGAGAATTCCTGAGAAATTGATGCAGAAAGAGAGCATGAGCAAGAGAAGATAAGTTTAGCTCGTGCAGAGCGAGTAAGTAAACGGAAGCTGATGGTGAGAGACAAACTGTATCAACTCTAACGCTTCTTTGCACCCGTTGCATGTGTCTTTGTTATAGTTATTTTTGTAGAGCATAGATCTTAAACGCTATCGCATAGGGCAGAATAAATCGGGTAGACTTTTCCATTATTCCTTGTCCTCATAATACTTTCGTTCGGCTACATCTCATTCTCTTCCCTTTTCATAATGCTTATAATTCAGAATTCTTTATAAATATGACTTTTTTGTTCAATTATCCAAAAATAATGGCTGATTCCATAATGTACATAGCGCTCACAAAACCAGTTTAAAGACTATAAACTTCTCGCAGTTCTCTCACAACATACTTATGCTTTCGCTTTATGGAAACAAAACCTCTGCTAGCCTCTGTCGTGGAAAGATTGCCCGTGAAGAAATTACGCAACGCTACGTAATGACAGAAATTGATTTAATCACTGGGAGGCTCAAAATGTTCCACTGAAAAAATAATGTGAACTTCAAACCTATTAAGTTTGTCCACAATAAAAAATTCGCAGATTATTTGATACTTCCCCAAGCAAAATTTTCATTTATATACATTCACATACATTTTAATTTGTAATAGTCAACAAGTGTTGTTGGTTCGCGAAGGTGAGGGTCCTTGATGAAGAGTTGATATATTCTTGGCTGCTTCTTTGCATAGGCTCTTGATCTTTCATTCTTTCTCTCTCTCTCTTTGCCTCTCTTTCTCTCTAATTCACCCTCTCTTTCTTTCTTTCTTTCTCTCTCTCTCTCTCTCTCTCTCTGTCTTTCTCTCTTCCTCTCTCTTGTCACTCTCCTACCTTTAATTCTGAAATGAAGCTTGAAAGTGCATGTGTACATGGAAGGCTGGAGTGCTTGACGTAATGACGAGCCTGGGAAAAGGAAGAATCTGATGGTTGGCCCCGACTAAGTGGCCATATCCTAGCTTGCTCCCTTCAACGTCACCCCATCCGTGGGACCCTCGGGGGCCAGACCGCCAGACGCCAGAATCAGATTGACACACCTCGTCATAAGAGAACAATCTGACCAAGAACGGAAGATCTGAGAGATCACGAGATCACTCCTCGGCTCTGCGCGCCATACAAGTATGTATGAATGTATGCAAATAGGCGGGTAGTATGAAGTCGGTTAACCTCTCTTTTGTATTCCACTTTCGGAACTTTGAGCACAAGAGAAACATATGCATTCTACTGATTTCCAAAGTCCACTAGCTAAGATTCTTGAAATCCGAATGAGAATCTCGAGCCTTTCTTTCTACCTTGCACCGTATAACTGGGAGGGTCTCTCCTTTTCAATCGCTGCTGTCCTTCACAATCAGATTTCTTGAGAAGAAATTTTACGCTTTAGATTTTCTTTGCAAACTGGCAAAAACATCTCATTGTCCTACAAAAAACGTGACAATCACAGGCGCACAATCATGAAAATGTTCGGTCATGGTAGACATTGCCTGTGGCCACCGACACATCAAGAACACAGAGGACGAGTGAGGGAGAGAGAGAAAGATAGTGGAAGAAGCAAGAGGCTTGCCCTTTCTTCGAGATACATTGAAGGCCACTCACTCTCTCCTTTGTCATCTCTCCTCTTCTTTGCTTGCGTCATGAGATTGAAAAAGGAGGCGATTCAAATTGAAAGAGAAAGATATCTTTAACATTACTGAGGCTCTCCGTCCCCCTCCCTCACTCTTCTCTGGCACCGCTGGCAGGCACGGTCGCACTTCTTTCGTATCTCTCTCTCTCTCTCTCTCTTTCGCCAAAACATTGCCCGTTCCGAAACAGTTCCGCCAGTTCCGCTAACGCAAATTAGCCAGCAAGATCTTGAAAAAGCTGAGCATTGGTCAGCTGATGTTCTTGCTGTTAGTGCTCTTTTTCATCTTTTAATCTCCTGGATGTCCCCTCCCCATTTGTAGCTGGTGTTCTTGTATTATCTTCCTCTTTTGAATAATCTCCCACTTTTGAAGTGACCAAGCTTGCTCCGCTTTCTTTCTTCCTGCTCTCTTTCTCTCCCTTTTACTCTCTCTCTCTCTCTATCTCCGTCTTCTTAATTGTCGTTGTGCGATAGAATGCTGGAATAGTGCATGTGTTCGTTCCTTTCTTGCTTGTCGTGCCGAGACCGTGCACTTTTGACCTCTTCCTCCACGTGTGCCAGGGGAACCAGGGCGCACCAGAGGGAGAGAGGGTCCAGTCCGGGTGACCAGGGCCGCATTTCTGTGTCTGCTGACCGGCACCTCTACCGTATCCCTACAACACTTTTTTGTTGCCGCTTCCTCTCGCTCTCTCTGTTTCATTCGTTCTCATCTTATCGTTCCGGTTCGTGAGAAAGAAGCGGAGGGATACATTCCTGCTCTTCTTCACACGAGAGGGAGGATTGTACCTAGAACGAAAGTGGGCGGGGCTTAGTTGGACGAGAGAGAGAGAGAGAGGGCGAGAGAATGAGAGGAAAGAGAGAGAGCTAATCACACGTATATATGCATGTCCTCTGGAGCTGAGGGGCGTCATTGTCAGAGCATTCGAGGGTGCGCTGATACCGATGCCCTCTGTGGAGTCAGGAGGGGGCGTGGCTTGTTCCTTCTCTGATCTGAGTTGGCCGTGAGCATTCAGTGCTTGCTGCAGACAGCTCCCTTTTCCTCTCTCTCTCTCTCTCTCTCTTTCTCTGTATCTCTGCTCCTCTTCCAGATGTGGCCAATCGCCCAGTCCTGGCTGCTTCTCTCTCTGCTGCATGCCTCCTCTGCCGCCGTCTCTCACCACCACTGCGCCGCTCCTCGGCCGCCCTCGCCCGATCACCCGAATGTCGTCGTTCTCATGGTCGACGATCTCGGTTCGAACATCTTACCGTATTCCTCTCTTATAGTCATTTTTCGTTTCATGATAAAATACAAAATCATATTTATATTGTTTTTTTTATTCGTGAATCTAGAAATGTGCACATGTCAAAAGTTATTGTTAGTACAAGCAAAAATTTTTCCATCAGATGACGTGCTTATGGCAAATGGACAAACCATGTATCCTTTCATCAATCAGTGCGAACTTTTAAAAAATCTCAGATATCCTTGACATATACATACCTTTTGTGTTCACTAATTGAAAAAGCATGCAACAATCTGTTTAATCCTTTAGTTGACGAACTTGCCAGATGTCCATTTTTGCACCCTCTCCTTCTGATCCTCTGTGTTATTTGCATACAGTAATCCTGCCGATTAACCCTGATCCTCAGTATTCGGTTAGCTTTGAACAGTATTGCATATTGCGTGTTGTTCCAATTGTTTTCACGAATAACAAGTCCGCTTACTCTCCTATCGTGGTCTTGCATTAGTGCTATTTGTTTTTGTTGCAGCGCTTTTCTGGCAGCTAAACAAATTAGTGTTGATCTCGCAGGCCTTTGGTGTCTTGGCTCGCTTTGATTACTCAGATCTTTGTTTACCAGTATGTTTATGGATACAATATCTAAGTATTCAACCAAAACTACCCGATCCGAACTTTTGATTCTATGCATCTCATAGAGAGATCAGAAGCATAGAATGTAGAATCCATCATTGGGAGTCTGCGAGCCAAAAATCGAAAATGAAGCTCGTAGATACCAGCTTTTCGCTATTTCGCAACTATTAAATCTTTCAGAAGCTCACCCTTTACTATTATCATCTTGGCATGAAATGTATTTTCACAAAAAAGCCGCCCTCATGATCACACCCGCCGCTCCTTTTTTGCACTTCTCCTGAAGGTGATGGCATTTGGGGAGAGCGACGCCTCCCTTGTAAGCACACATTCCTTTTTCATACTTCTATCTCTCTCTAAAGTTCACATGAAACGGGTCATGCGACTGGAGAAGAGAAACTTGAAACCGCGCAATCGGGTATGCCGGGCCAGCGGATACAGAACATGCAAGGGCCATTAATGCATTCCATGCATCTCCGTCTCTGCACCCTTTTCTCTGTTTCTTCGTCTCTGTCTCTCTGGCTATCACTCTGCTTTTCTCAGTCACTCTGGCATTCTCTCTCTGCTCTCTTTCTTTCTCTCCCTCCCTCTTCCTGATCATAGTCCCGACACAGAGCAAAAATTACACCAGAGCAAAACGCTACTCTTCTACTACAGTATTTCCCAAATAACAAAAGTCATAAAATAGGATAAAATGATTATGTGAAAGAGAGAAGAAAGTGAGAGATCTTCCTGATTTCTGACCATTAGGCCTACTTACTCATCCGCACCCTAGAATAACTTCCGTAACTTCCTCACACTTCGAGTGCCAGGAGGCGCTTGCTTTGTTTCCTCCTTTTCTTCTCTCATCATTTCATGCGGAGAAGAGGAATCTGGCCAACTTGAACTCTTTCTCTGGATTAATGCGTCTGCTCGAAAAACATTCACTGCACTCTACTTTTGGATTATTTCGGATACGTCATTCTCTCTCTCTCTCTCTCTCTCTCTCTCTTTCTCTCTATCTATCTACCCATCTATTTCTCCATCTCTCAATCGTCCTCTATCCCTATATCTCGCCATCTCTTCCTCTCCATCTCTCTCTAACTTCGAGATGTTTATTGTGTTAAAAGTAAAGTTGGCAGAGTATTCCTCCAGAAAGTGCAGGCAGACATCGGATTATAAAAACAATATGTCTACTGATGTCTGTATTTATCGTCACAAATAGAGAGAGAGAGAGAGCGAGAGAGAGAGAGAGATTGTGAGAGTTAGTTTGGGAAGTAGAGAGATTACTAGGAGAACGCCGGTGGTAGAAAAAAAATTCCCTGCTTGCTAATTCTCTACTTGACCAGCTGACCAATCTCTTTCTTTGCCAACTTATTTGAACCCAGAGACTCTTCTTCCTAGCACTCGCGAGGCACCAGAAATCTTGAGGATCAAAGAGTTTTGATGAACGTGCGATTAAACAGATTTGACTAAGAATTTGGGAAAAAGTCAGAAATGATTTGCAGATGTATGGAGAGAGAAAGTGAAAAATAGAGTCCAAAAGCTCCGAGAGGATACAGGAGTAAATGAATGAAATGTGATTACTGGTGTTCTATTTTGTGCTCATAAACAGAGCAGTGAGACATCGAAAGGTGCCAGAGGCCGGTAAATAGGGAGAAAGAGGTAGACATGAAGAGAGAGAGAGAGAGAGAGAAAGAGAGAAAGAGAGTACGAATGCTTGTCTGGAACCGATGTTCTGTAAAGCTGCCGCACTCATGTCTCAGTATATCAACACTACTTGTGGGCATGTTATGTTCAGTCATGGGATCAGAGCGAGGGGAGGGCGAGTCATAGAGAGAGAGAGAGAGAGAGAGAGATAGAAAGAGAGAGGAAAGACAGACAGATAGACTTTACTTAATGACCATAGAATGAAGCCATGAGAGAACTCCTGAGGGCGCAAACATCTCAAAGATTAATCTGCCACGCCGTTCAATAATACCCGTCTGGCCACGGTCCACACAAGTCTGCCCTCTCCGGGTGTTCTTTGCAATTTCTTGCTGCTTTTCTGTTTTCTATTCCTTTTCTGCCTTCTGAAGAAAGAGCCCGGAAAGACACGTTCCCCGACGCTCGCTTTAAGTGCAAACATAGTTAGAACGCTTGCAGATATGCCTGGTGCATTCTCAGAAACCATTTTGAAGAGAGACCTGGGAGCTTCTACAGGACGATGACCTGACGTAGCCAATTAAAAAGTTGGTATTTTCGCACCGGCAAGCCTGGTCACCTTCCCATCGCTGACCATTCATGAGAAAGTGAGTGAGGTCAGGAAGCCCACGCTATTTCTGCTTCACTTTCACCTCCTTTCCTTTTGATGCCTGAATACTACATATTTTGCCCGCAAGCTCGTTGATATTTGAGCCTCATCTGATAATTGATTTAAAAAAAACCATCTGATCGTCAGCTAAAGTTTCCTTTATGTGACAAATTGGGCTTGCGCATAGCTGTAAGTTGTATTAGCGATAAAGAAATGTTGAGGAAAACGACGGAAATAAAAGGGCGATTACCGCGAAACCATCTGCAAAGTTCTCTGTTTAAACCGTCTCTGCACAGCGGATGTTGTGAAAAAAAAATATATTGTAGAGCAAGAGGGAGTTGGAAGAAAGAAAGAAAGAAAGAAAAAGAGAGAGAGAGAGAGAGAGAGAGAGAGAGAGAGAGAGAGCGCGAGAGCGAGCGCGTGCAACCGAGCCCATGGAGCATAAATCAGCGAATTGGCGAAGGTGAGGACACTCAGAATTGCTGAGAGGCTCAAGCCTGATTCTTATATCTTTTGGCTAATTCATAATCAGGTTTGCCTCTGTGCACATTGGTCGACCGAGAATATGAAATGGCTATTTGCGGAAACAAAGAAAGATTCAGAAACACAAAGAGAGAGATAACACAATATCAAGAGAGATAGAGAGAGAGAGATAGAGAGAGAGATAGAGAGAGATACCTGGAATCAACCTTGTTTTTGCCCTAAGAACATCTCATCGTCATTCCTTCCCCGACCCGGGAAACGGTAGCCGCGTGAGTCTGCCAAGCAGGGCGAATGCTGTTTGAACTCTGAGTGTGAGAGACGAATGGCATCACTCTCTCTTGAGTTAGTCGAACATCACCACTTCCACTAGGTCAGCTTCTCTGAAGGGTCATCATTCATCATCTCTCTCTCCCTCTCTCTCTCTCTATCTCTCTTTCCATCTCTCTCTCCCTTTCTCTCTCCCTTTCTCTCTCTCCCTCTCTCTCTCTCTCTCTCTCTCTCTCTCTTCAGTCTCTCGGCCCGTCAGCACATAACATCTAACGGTTGTTGGTGCTCTGCCTGCGGCGGATAAGCCGCCGAAAAGGGAGCGTGCACAATTAGCCTGCTCTTTCCGTATGAGGGTGGAGGACTTTTAGAGAGCAAAAAAGAGAGAGACTGAGAAAAATAAAGAGAAAGAGCGAAAAGAGAGAGAGAGAGAGAGAGAGAGAGAGAGAGAGAGAGAGAAGGAGAACGGATGGAGCCCAGGGATAAAGTTGACGTGTGTACACCCACCCTCTCAGCCTGAGTGTAAAAAAGTGTGCGTGAGACACCAGAGGAAAGGAACGGCGAAAAAGGAGAGGGTTCAGAGTGAAAGAGAGAGAGAAGTTGATGCGTTCTGCATAGACAATGAAGTGCCTTGGGCATTAAAGAACACTATCAACGAAAAAAGGAAGTAGACATAAATATGTGCATATGCTGGAATATGTTTGTCTGTATTCATACACGAGTACATCTTCTATGTTTGTACATGGATCTATATGTACATACATAGATTCCCGTGAGGACTACGGTATGTCGTCTCTGGAAGAGAACTTGATCACACATCACAGGATGTCGTCATTAGAGAGAGACAGAGAGAGAGAGAGACAGAGAGAGAGATAGGGAGGGAGAGAGAGAGAGTGGGAGAGAGGAAGAGGGAGAGAGAGAGTGAGCGAGAGCGAGAGGGAGAGAGATTCGCCCTTCCTGGACCTTCCTTTCTCTCTTTCTCTGCCTCTCCCAGTCTCTTCCTACTAATTCCCACGCCCTTTTGATTGTTACAGTTGAGGAGTCCTTCCATGCGGAAGAGTCAAACATTTCATAAAAGGTCAAAACGAGGAGAAAGCGAGAAGAAAATAGCACGTGCTGCATTGTGCGGGGTGCGAATGACGTCATGTTGGCACATTACTCCCGAATATGGTGAATACAAGAGACGGATCAAGCGAGATGATAATCCTTCCTTCCTTGACAATAATAATCCCTTTGAAAGCAATATACGGAACTTCTTTGCTGTACCTTTGTTCTGAATATCGCATTTCTTTTTTCGGATCCGAGAGTTCAAAAACATTATGATAAAGGAGGAAGTTATGCAGTTTATTCTCCCACTCTTTGACTCTACTCAACCTCTTTTTAGCTCTTCTACTGGCTGCAGCTTCATTCCTTGACAGAGATGAAAAAATGAATTCTATTGTTAAGCCCCTAGAAAACAGTAATAAACTACGAAAAAGACGCTTGCAAGACCAAGGTGTAAATGATGGCGTCAAAAGGCCAAAGAAAGGGAACAATCACTCAGTCGACATGGAAAAGCTTCAATTTTAAGCCTTTCGCTTTAATCAAAATAAAAGGTGACGCATGGACTTTTAATGTTTTTTTGTTCCCTTCTTATCATCCTTGTACAGCGAATATCTATTGTTAAATTAACTTTAATTTTTTATCAATGAGTTATTTAAAAAAGAATGCAAAAGTTGTCATTCCAGGATACGGCGACCTCCACTCGTACGGCCATCCCACGCAGGAGTTGACAGCCATTGACCAGATGATTCTCGAGGGCACCAAGTTCACGAATGCCTACTCGGCTGACTCGATGTGCAGTCCGAGCAGAGCCGGCTTCATCACTGGTTTCTTGCCTTTCTTTTTACGCAGTTAAAAAGTTGTAATAGGAAGTATTTATGTATATGTGTACATAAGCACATGTATGCACATAAATAGCAAATGCTTGCCTGGCTACATTCTGACCGCGTCAAACTGTTCAGTTCTCTCTTTGTATTCACGCGAGGTTATTGTTAGAATGTCTGCTTATCTCCCTCATAAGCTGGACGTTGTTAATAATAGAATCTGAAGAGATCGTCAGCATAGACAAGATTTGTAGGCAGATCATTCCTTTACCTAGTTATTACAATATTTCTCTTTCACACTGTTTGTTTGGTTATTGCTGACTTCCTCGTGCATATTTCTGGAAATTGTGAAGATGCAATGAGACCATTTAGTTTAGGAATTGTGACTGACCATGAGAAAGAGAGAAAGTAAATGGAAAGTAAATTAGAGAGTGAGAGAGAGAATGAGAAAGATAGACAGGGATAGAGAGAGAGAGAAAGATAGACAGGGATAGAGAGAGAGAGAAAGATAGACAGGGATAGAGAGAGAGAGAGAGAAAGATAGACAGGGATAGAGAGAGAGAGCGCGAAAGAGAAAGTTAACAAAAGATGCTCCAGGTCGCCTGCCCATCCGACTCGGCGTCACTGGCGGTGCGCGCGTCTTCATCCCTCAAGATATCGGAGGACTTCCCGAATCAGAGACCACAATGGCAGAGATGCTCCGGGACAGGGGTTAGCCCCTCTCGCTCTCTCTCTCTCTCTCTCACACACTCAATTATTCTCTCTCACTCACCCCTCTAGCTCTTTTACTCACCCTCTCACTCTCTTATTCTCTCGCTCTCTTACTCTCTTATGTACGTGCCTGTTTCGCTGAGCAAATCAAGCTTCCTCGTCTAGCTCTTTCTTCCTGTTCCACGTCACACTATGCACATCTCTTTCAGTCTCCGAATTCGAAATAAGATGAGATAAGCACGCGTTTGATATTGCAATGAACTGTTTTTTTTCTAATAAATAATTCAGATAAGAGAGGAACAAATATTAGCTTATATATTTATGTGAGGGATTTTAAATGATGACATGAACTTAAAATGTAAAAATGCAGGGTACGTGACGGGAATGATCGGAAAGTGGCACTTGGGCATCAACAAGGTCAACTCTTCCGACGGCACTTATCTGCCATCTCGAAGGGGATTCGACTACGTCGGCATCAATCTACCATTCACCAATGTCTGGGAATGCGACACTTCCGGGGTTCGCGCACTTCTTTTATTAGCCAAACAAACCATTTCATCCAAGTCATTTTTGAAATGAATAGGAACCATGCAAAAGGTTGTAGGTCCAAGTGACAAGACTAACAATTTTTTTTACTTTTTAGTTACCTTTTCCTCGCTGTCACTCTCCTCACATTTCTTTGTCTTTGCATTGTTCCACGACATTCCGAAATAAGCCGCCTGTGTGCACACTTTCATGTCAGCGAACGAGAGTATAAAACTACAAAGTGTTAGATTCGAGTAAAGCTGGAAGGCAGTGAGAGGGAAAGAGAGAAAAATGCTTCCACATAGCAGATTTTTTTTTAAATCTACACTGTGCTCACATCGTTCCATCGCTAGCGGTAGCTTCTCTGAAATCTTTGCCGGGCCAACCAATGAGCGATGTCGTATAGTAGTGTTCTCTGTACCACAAAGCAGCAAAAGCCACTCACAAAGGTCGGCATGACTTTTGACATTCCGAGAAGAAAGCTTCCGCGCGACTTCTTAGATCTCTTCTTTGACTTTCCCCCGCATTCCTCGGCCAAGGTGTGGTCTCTAAAGGTCAGGCCTGCGTACTACTTCAATCTCATCAATGTGTTTTTTGTTCTATGCACGAAATATCAAGTCTACTAGAGAATGTCTGCAAACTTTTTGTTCCTGTTTAAATTCCTTTGGAAATGCATGAAGTATGTATAATGATTTCGAAATTACAAGGAAAAAAGACGGACATCCTTCCAGGGGTATGTTTATTAAAGGAACTATCCATGGAGTTTGAAAGCCGCTTGTGCAGAACTAACGTTTGAATTCGCGCAAGATATTGTAAAAAGTTTTGGCGGTATGCTAGCACAGTATCCATCACTACAAACTAGACTTTGTGAGCCTTTTTCTCTCTGCCTCTCTTCTCTTCCCTCGAATCTCAAGCGTGGCTTGCCGCTTCGCACCTAGTTTTCACCTTCCTGGTAGAATGAGGGAGTGCATGCGGACAAAATATGACGTCACTCCCTAAATTCTACAGTACGGCGTGGGGAAAATGTGGTTTTTCAGTAACATTGTAATCTCCATGGACAGCTCCTTTAAATCGTCGATTTGTGAAGGGTTACTGTAGTGGCATTATCAGCGTAGCTTTTCCGTGAATCGGCGTGACGAAGCTCGCCTAATCTATGGAGCCTTATTCCTTCTCCTTTTTGTCGCGGACACATGCAAACAAGTCACGAGATTCCGCGAAGAAAGAAGCGTTCGTTGAGTAAGTAAGGAAACGAATGTCCTCTTCCTTCTTCTTACGCAATGGCGCCAAACCTTCAAATCTTTACAAATCTATTGTAATTCTATCTCACTAATCTTCTATTCCATATTTACAAAAAAGGTTCACTCTTCTTTGTTTCGTTTATTTGTATTCTCATGTTACTATGGGCTCGATTAACTGAGTGAAGGATCAACGATCACATCGAGCGTAACATAGCAAGAATACAAAAAGCCTTAAACCTTTGGCAGCTGAATTACATACTATGCTTTGCCGTTTAGAGCACTTTATATGTACATACATTTTGGAAAAAGTAACCCCTCTTAGAAGTCATATAAACTTCATATAGCAATCGACAAATTAATTAAATACAAAAAACTCCACACAAATACATGGTATGTTATATATAAGAAACAGGAATAAATTGTAGAATTTCTACGACGCCGGACCGAACAACACGGTGTGCTTCTTGTATGACGGCGATGAGATTGTTCAGCAGCCAATGACATTCGACCACATGGCCCAGAAACTAGTGGACGACTGGAAGAACTTTCTCAATCTGCGCATGCAGAAGGTTACTCTTCTACCACACCTTCAGCAATGCAACAGCAACGTTCTAAGGAACAGTTCCTTTTAGTTTTTAACTTCACCGCAAAAAGAAATTTTTTGGCATATGTATTTCTGTGTAGACATATGTAGATACATACATCCATATGTATCTACATATGTCTACACAGAAATTTGAATACATGTAACTTCATTTAAAAAAATTGTCATTGACGACTTTTGAGTGGGTTTAGTTTTGTTCAGGACCAGAAGGAGAAGCCTTTCTTCTTCTACTTCTCATTCCCTCACGTTCATTCTGCGCAGTTCGCATCGCAACCCTTCCTCGGCTCATCCGTGCGAGGTTCTTCTTATTTCCCTCTCATTTTCATTTCAATTTTACTAATTCATTCTTTTGAAACGTTAGCATGTATGTAAGGTCTTGCGAAGAGTATTGTTTAAATTAAGAAATATCATATTCTGATGGCAATAAAAACAGGTTTATACGGCGACAACATCAACGAGATGTCATGGGCGGTGGGAGAGGTGCTGGAGTCTCTGCGGGCTGCGCGGATCGACAAGAACACTCTGGTCATTCTCATGAGTGATCACGGACCTCACGCTGAACTCTGTCTCAATGGAGGCTCGACCGCCGGACTCCGCGGTCAGTCAAATCAGAACCGTTAACTCTTTTCTATTATTTATTAATTTTGCATGTTTTGTAACTTGAAAATTTCGCCCTAATTCTCAAAGTGCGTAATTGTGCAGAGGCCTTCTCTAATGCAAAAACACATTGAATCTCTTCGAACGCTCACTACGATAGGAAGTCTGCTTCCAAATTTCGCTCAAATTCGAAAAGTGTATGATTTAAAGCCCTATATTTTGATATATAATAGATTCCTTTTAGGTGGAAAGTCGAACAGCTTTGAAGGCGGCTTCCGTATTCCTTTCGTCGCGTGGCAACCTGAGTCGGTGGGTGTCTTCACAATATTCGACCGGTGTAAATATTCATCACCAATTCAATGGCTAAGATAGCAAGACATTTTGAATGCCGTTCAATTTTAAAATAAACTAGAATGCTTATTAAAACTTAAAAAAAAGTTAAGGTGCCGGCAGGCCGAGTCTCCCACGAAGTCATCTCCAGCATGGACGTCTACCGAACTCTGCTAGAGATTAATCCATGCCAAGAGGACATCGAACCGGTTCGGATTCTTAGATTTAGACTTGCTAGGTTGCAAATCTAGCAGAATACATTCTCATGTTTCTCACCATCAGAGCAAATTAAATTTTGGAATAAATATCGCAATGATTCTACTATTCTCGAACATTCTGAGAGAAATAAAAACATTTTAATTGATTTTTTGGCTGGTGAGAAGAAAGTACATATCAACAAACTTGCAAGGTTTACAAGCGTTATTCTGCAAAGTTTCTCGGAGTAAATGAATGTTTACTCTTTCAGAGCAAACCACAACTTCTTCCACTTGACGGCACTGACATCTGGGGCGAGTTGCATGGCAAAACACGCAAGGTGAAGGATTCTGACACATTGACCGCGCTCACGGAATATCTGTGCTATTTCTCTTCTGTTAAGCCCGTGATTTCTTGGCTCATTTGCTCTTTTTGATAGGTTGGCGAGCTCGCGACACAGCGTCCCATCTTCTACTACTGCAACACTCATCTCATGGCTGTTCGCTTCGGCCGTTACAAGGTTTATCTCTAATCTCTTGACAGATCAGACCAATCACAACTCGCGTCTCTTTATTACTTGTAAAATCTCCTATTATAGCGCTCTTGACTGGAGAATATTGGAGTTGACCGGTCAAGGTCTACTTTGTCCATATCCATAAGGAATATATTCTCTCTCTCTCTCTCTATCTCTCTCTCTCTCTCTCTCTCTCTCTTTCTCTCTCTCACCTCTCTCTCTCTCAATTTCACGGGTTCTCTCTCTCTCTTATATTTCTGAAATGAATATGTATGTATGCATTAATGGGTGAAAGAATGTTAAATGTTTTATCAATTTGCGCAGGCGTTCTGGCTAGGCTGATAAGTTCCCATGAAATTACGTGAGTGCCCATGATGAAGATCTGTGATGCGGTCTTTCCATGTTTGATTCGCTAGAGAGAAAGCGAGTGAGAGTGGGAATGTACAGTTGAATTAAGAGAAGAAGAAGAAGAAAAAAATAATATTATTATTTGATGAAGAAGTTCACTGGGTGAGAATGTGACTGCATGTAAATGTTTGCGTGTTGGCAGCTCGTGGGTGGTGGAAACAACGGGAAATCTTTGACGAGAAAAGGAAAAGTCTGTAGTATTTACGCCAGCTGATCTAAATACCATGGGAAATGAGCGCGATCAGCGAGAATACAAAATCAGAAGCCAGAAAGCAGAGAAGGAGCAAGCAAGGAAAACAAGCGAGGGACTGAACTTTAAACATGTTTTACTTTTGATGTCGTATTTTTGATATACATATGTACTTACATAATACGATTATTCTGAAACAGAATTTTATATATTTATCACACCTCAAGAAAGAAGACAAAACACTGCAAACCTTTCAGATCCACTACAAGACGTCTCCGATCTTCCGCAATGAGACTTCGGAGAAGGCAATGAGGCACTACTGCCCGAACGGGAAGCCAATCGACGACTGGTAAATCGAACTTCTTGTCTTTGGCTAACATTTATCACTGTGATTTTCATGCTCTACTTCGCAATGGCTTTTTTTAATATGTTTATCGGAATTCAATTTTTAAAAGTTTCAATTTCAGGTACCTGAGCCAGAAGTGCCCGGACGAGCATCTCGCAGTACACAACCCTCCCCTCATCTACGATCTCGCCATGGATCCCTATGAGATTTATCCGCTCATTGATGACGACATCACTGATAAGGTTTACCTTCGTGTCTTTTTTTTTAAATTAAAGTATATAAAATAAAGCTATTCGGATATTGTTTTCAGTATTTAAATAGAAAGTAAAGAGTTGCCCTTGAAGATCCGCTACAAAGCGTCTCGTCTAATGCTGTCGCACCGCGAGTCCGTGGTGCCGGTGCCGCAAGTGCTGGGGAACTTCTCAACCTCCGTCCTTCCGTGTTGCGACCCTCCCCTCTGCCGCTGCGACAAGCTCAAGAAGCGCACGCCCTTCCATCTTCCGGTTTCTTTTCTTACACTTTTTCAAAAGCAATCAATCGAGTATAATTCCTGCTTTCACCTTTGCATCGAGTGCTTAAATTTGCTTAAAAAACAATGATTGTATGCATTTCCACTCGTTGATCTAATAGTTTGCAGATGCCTGAATCCCGACGGAAGACCAAGGCTCGTCGTTCAGTGTCCATCTACGAGGACTTGCCGTACCGCCAAGAGGAAGAAGACACCCTCGAAGAGTACGTGGACGCCTATCTCATGGAGCAGTTCTAGAGGTCAATCCTCAGTCATCTCCTAGGATCTCCTTATCAGATCTCTCAAGAAATCTTGGGATCTCAGGATCTCTGCCCCTCTGCCAATTGTCCTTCACTCTTCTCCGTTCACTTCGGCTCGATCTGGTTTATGCAGAAATTGTCGCTTTTAATAGTTGCTTATCGCTAAAAATTCAGACCAATATAGTGAACGCTTTGTCTACTTCCATTGAACCAGAGCATAGAACGCATTTGTTATGCATATACATATATATGCAAGTACAACGGAACACATGCAATACATTTTCTTTGGTTCTCCCAAAAACGGCAATATTTTTGCTGCTAACATTCTTGTCGATTTAATAATGAGCTTTCTTTTTTTTCTCTCCTTCTGAATCTCTGTCAGATTCCTTTAAATAAATAAAAAAACTGACCACACTAATTTGCTTTCTACATCTATCTGTATGTACTTAGAAATGGAAGCATGTGTATTTGTAATAATCTTTGTTAGAGCTATTTTTCTGACAGCGGTAAGGTGTACTGTAGAGAACGAGACGGCAAGAATCGCCTTGGAGTAAGGGTCACCAAAGATCTTCTTTATAGCTTTTCGGTGGTGAGTGAATATAAATGTAATGTACTCCAAGATGTATGACGGTTCACCACATTCTTTACTCAGCTTTATCCTTCATCTTACCACCATATTCGCTGGTTTAATTTATTCGTAATTAATTCTATAAATAATATGCCTGCCTAGAAGCTGCTTGCTTTGATAGAAATTTTTTCTCTTTCTTTTGAAAAATTCATAATGATGGGTCATGACGGGAGGCAAAGTGTTTCGAAGAAAGAAGAGTATTTCTGCAAGATTCGTTGAAATATGTCTGTATTCTTGTCGTATGAACTGTGAAACAGTCAACTCTGCTTTCTTCTGCTTCTCTTTTTTAATATACGTTTGCCAAGCCAATGCATAGTCTAACCATAAGACATTTCCTTACCGTCCACTAATGTTGATGTGCCCATATTTCATTTATCTTCTAGCGCTCGTTCATTCTATCTTGTAGTTCCATTTGCCGCGAGACTTGCGTTCGATATGATCAAGAATAGGTCTGAACAGGGTTTGCTTTCAAAATGTTCGTGTGAATTGTGAGGAACAACTTGTTCTAGGCCAGTTGTCATCTCAGCAAGGTTTCCAGTCTCTTGGCCATAGAACTGCTTAGTTACCGGTTATCCGTTTGTTTCATGTGATATGAACAACTTATTGATCATATTTACTACTAATAAAAGACGTTAACTGAATCGTTGTCTGTCGTATTCAAGACACAGACATGTGTTAGCAAACAGCCCACGAACCGTGAGGTCAGTGCAATTTTGAATGTCAAATTGTAGCCAGAGTAAATGTCAAAAAACGTCACTACCGACGGAATACAAATTAATGGGCGGAAGGAGAAACTAAGGTACTATAGAGAAATACGCATGTCGTGATGTAATATCCCATAAACTTAAGTGCAAAAGCAGAACAGCCACCATCGAACACATGTGTACATACATACTTATATGCGCATATATGTACATACATATGTATATATTTCCGTCACTTTTATTATGAGGGTCGATTCAAGATGGAATAAATTCACAATAGAACATCTACATAAAGAGGGGAGATTGTTTTTTTTTTGAAAACACAATGGATTTCGAGAGAAATAAAATCAGAGCAATGGTTAGTTTAATTGAAAAGAATGGAAAAATTATAATTATAATCTTGCAGTGTCAAAGAGCTTTTTTGCATCTATATTCATAATATGCATAATATGCATGTACATAGTGACGAAGAAATGATTCTTTTGTTCCAGTGGAGGTGTGCATTGAGTGCATTGTGTGTCTCCATCAGTACAATTGTGTGTTTAGAGGGGGGCTGAAGAGGCATTCCTTATCAGTTGCACTTAGTACTTTCATACTTCCAAGCTCGCTTGCACTCACTAAATCGTCTTTGTAGACAAGATGGCGGCATCTTCATACTGACAATGCTCACACCATATCAGAGCGGAGTTCATTCAAACTGTTCATGCACTCACTCTGTATCCACACAATTCATACGGGCATGTTTACGACTTCAGTTGCACTTATGACTTCTCAGCCGATATATTCGTCCTATCCTTTCATTCTCTATGGAATGAAAACAAACCATTAAAGGTGCAAGTTGCTGATCTCCTTGAGACCCACGTTTGTATGCAAAAGAGCACTCGTCGACCTTTGAATTGAATATCTATGCATAGCTACACAAAGATATTCCCATTCCTTATCAGGAGACCACATTTGACTCGTATGATTCTCTCACCTTTGCAGGTGTCTCACGCTCTCTCTCTCTACTCTCTCTCTCTCTCTCTCCCTCTCTCTCTTATGTCAACCAGGATGTAAACACTCTTTGTCTGTCGTAAGCAAGGAACTTAATAGAGTGCAAAGAACGACATCATTGACTAGGCAACATTTCCCATGCACCAACAACTGATTACAATCCTTCTGGGATTCCAAATGCGGGGGCCAGTCATGATATGTATTCCATCATGCTATCAATATGCATATAACAAGAGGCAACTTGGGGACTTGCTGATTCTGACGAGAATTCAACGTCTCAAGAACGTAACAAAACTCTTTTTATTCTTGAAGAACAGTCAGGAAAGGGATGAGGGGTCTTTCTACTCTTTCTCTCTCTCTCTCTTTCTCTCTCTCTCTCTCTTCACTCTCTCGTTCTCTTTCTCCTCTCCGCTCTCTCTGCTTCTCTAGTCGATGAGCGGTCGACTACAGAAGTGCGTGCCGAGCGTGAGGGGCGGAATCATGTTGCGGAGGAGACGGTAGCGGAAAGGGACCGAGCAGCCAACGCGCGCCAGGCACACCAGCGAGCCGTACGGGAATCTTGAAGTGAGAGAGTAGAGAGAGAGTAGAGAGAGAGAGAGAGAGAGAGAGATAAAGAGAGAGAGAGAAAGAGAGAAGGAGGAGCAAAATCATAAGCATCAAACAGCGATGCTTGAGAGCTCCAGGACCAGTGCGGATGACCTCAGCTAGGCAATCCTTTTTATAGAAAGAGGACACTCTAACCACCGGAACATCCCGCTGGAGTCTCGCCAATGACAAATTCGGGCATTCGTAATGAAGTCATTTTCAATGAATCTGATGTTCGCGGGAGGGGTCAAAGATTGAGCGAAAGAGTAACGTCAACGGATGGTTTCTAGTGGGTGCTTAGGGGGGGGGGGGGGGTGGACAAGGCACAGCCACGGAGCATTTTTGCGATTGAAGATAATCAGTAATAGTGATGACGAAGAGTGTTCTTCATACTTGATTCCGAGATGCAGCAGGTCGACGGGCTGCTCGAGGTACTCCTGGCAGAGCTTCTCGTCAATCTTCGCGCAGTCTCCCTCACGAGAACCATCCTGAAAAGCAAGGATCTGGGAGCAGAGTGAGAGATATCTTGAGAGAGATAGAGAGAGAGAGAGGGAGAGAGAGTGAGTGAAAGAGAGAGAGAGAGAGAGAGAGAGAGAGAGAGCGTTTCTGATCGAGACTGACGGCCATGTTGGAGAGACTCCGGCACGGAGAAGTGAACTCGTCGTCCATCGCCTCAGACGCCTCTTCGCTCGACTTGCATGATTCAGCTTAAACATACATATTTCATTCCTATATTATATGACACTTTCGATTCGCCTCACTGATTCAGATTTTTTAAATAATAATAGATAATAAATATTTCTACCAATCTTGACGGCGATGTCGAGAGTGAGAGCATGCGAGACGAGTAGAAGCGGGCCGCGTCGCTCCATCGATCCGAGATATCTACAAAGACATCCATTCATCAATAATCAATCTCATTCATTCGAAGCAGTTCTGATATCTGTCTGCCTCGGATCTGTCTGTATTCCTTGCCCATTTGCTCATTCTCGATTCTTCCATTGATAACTTCTCGAACCTCAACACAAAGTCGATGCGTAGTTTGCTATCCAATTCACTTTCCAAGTTTCCCTTCTGCTCGAACTGCTCGCGTGAGATCACGGGGTAGCTGAATTTCAAGCATTTTTTTCTACCCCTAAATTTATTAATTTTCCGTGTTATGTAAATTTAGCGGGTGTATCAATTAGCAAAAACTAATGTACGGACTACGCAATATCGATAGGGAAGCCGAGCTGCTTGAGCTGCTCGGGAGTGACGTGGGGAGGCGCGAGGCACTGACCGTTTGCGTTGCGGAACCACTCGCGTGGCTCCGCGAGGCCCCACTCAATCTACAATCTATTTCGTTTACTTTCATGCTTAATTAACCATTTATATTAATATTTTTGGCAAAGTGATTTGACTAACGCAAACTTTGGCCTTGAAGTACTCGGCGGCCGCGATGGCAGTCTGCACGCAGCGGAGAGCGGGCGAGCAGACGATCAGACGGGGAGCCGCGCCGCGCTGTGCCAGACCACGCGCCACCAACTTCGTTGTGTAGTGACCTGCGAGAGATGGGGAGGATTAGACAGAGAGAGAGAGAGAGAGAGAGAGAGAGAGAGAGAGAGAGAAAGAGAGAAAGTGAGAGAGAAGAGAGAGAGTAGTAGGTGCATATGTAAGTAACAAATTAATAATAATTTTTTATGCCAATGCCCACCAATTGAAGTGATGGGAGAGTCGAGTTCAAAGGTTGTAAATTGCGAGAGCTTCGCCAGCGACGGAGGAATGTTTTGGTCCGTCGGCAAGAACTGCAGGGGGTCGTTGCATGAATACATTCATTCTCAGGTTTTTTTTAAAATTAAAACATACAACTTTTATATTTCGAATTCTCGTCGTGCAATTTTTTTGCTCGACCGTAAATCCCAAGAAGAAGATGCATAAATCAATAAACAAATATACATTGAGTTGAATATGTATGAGTTTGGTTTAGTTGTTTAGAATACCTATTAGGGTAGTTCTGTCGTATAGTTTAGAAAAACTGAATAGTTGACTCCGACCTTGCCATCGACCAGCTCAGTGTCGAGCCAGTCCGTGCCGAAGATGCGGTCGACTCTCTCTGCATTTCTCATGAGGAAGATGAGTCGACTCCTCTCCTCCTTCCGGTCAGAGATGCGCATCCACAGGGGATACGTCACCAGCGGCGCCGCAAGCTGCAACATTTATTTTCGATCCTCCTGATCAATACCATATTTGAGCTCTCGTTTTATTATGAAGCAGATTCTTGTCAGTATTGTCTATGCCTACAATGAACAGATTGAACCGTGGAGAGTAGTCTGACCAGCCCATTCTTATCCACTGTCTCCTTCGCTTCCGCGCAGCGATTGCGCGAGGGAGCTTTGTACCCGTCCTCAAGAGAGACGTTCAGTTCTCCAGAGTCCGTCTGCAGTGATTATTTAGTGATACATGTGCTCGCCGGTTCCACCAGTTTCTATTTAAATGCAATTTGCTCTTCAAGCTATTTTTTATTGGCAGAGATTAAAAAAGAATGTGAAGGTAAAATGGGGTATACTGACTGATTCCTTCGACAAACCAGGCATGATCGTTGAATTGATGTGAAATGACAGCCCACGATGATTTTCGATCAGTTCGGTATTTCAAAATAATATGCAAAAATTACGCTTCGCAAAGCAAACGCGATTCAGAGTGCATTCAAATCACACATTCCATCCTTCTTTGTGCGGTGTTGTTATTTTCCTTTTCCTCCACGTGTAGTTCTGCAAGTTCGCCGTCCTTTCATACATTTATTAATAAGTACACAATGTTCTAACAAAGATAGAAAGTGAAATAACAGTATAAATAACAGAAGGCCGGATATAGATTAGCAAGATCATTTTATAATCCTGTTTTGGACCCATAACAAAGTTTAACAATGCTGAAGAGAGTTTGAAACTTCAGTAACCATTATGGTATACAGCACACAAATAAGAAAATCAAGACAATTACGATGGTATATTAAACTGTTATCTAATTCTTGAACATAGCAAACATAGTATCAAACTTCTTGCACATCGAGCGACCCGGCATTCTTTTGTATTGAAGGTAAGTGAATCTGAAATAATGTCATTCATCATCTTCCTCAGAGAAAAAGGAATTATTAATGGATTCTCAGAAAACGAACTTCAAATCGTCTTGAGTGGCATTCTTCTCATCCGCAATAAACCTCCTCGTGGCCACAGTCGGATCCTCCGCCAGGGGAAAGACAATGAAGACCACGCGGGTCGACGCGTTGTTCACCTTAAGATACGCTCTTCTCCACAGTTATTATACATTGCTCCAGGAGTTAAAAAAAAACATTTGTTACACCGATTAGGACACCCAAGAGCAGAGAGAGAGAGAGAGAGAGAGAGAGAGAGAGAGAGCGAGAGAGAGAGAGAGAGAGAGAGAGAGGCATGGGAAGAAGACAAGCATGGAGGACAAGAGAATCAAAGAGGGAGAAAGAGGACAGAGAAATAAAATGCGATAAGGAAAGAAGTGTAAAAATAGAATGTACCAGGTAGAGTGTAGGCGCAGGCCGGCCATTCTCGTCCATCGCGTTCAGATTTGCGTGCAGAACCTTAGAAATTGTCCATTCTAGTTAGAAAAAGGCTTTAAAATTTTTTGCCATAGTTGAGATGACGTTGTTGACAAGAGTTCGACGTATCAAAATCACATTCTGGGTACCCGGACTGATCGAAGCAAAAAACCTGGAAACTGCTGTTCTTTGCCATGCTGCTGATCGTTGAGAGGTGGAAGGAGGCATTCTGAAAGAAGTTGACGTCATATAAGAGTATACAGAAAAAGGAAGAATAGTTTTATAATGTACTTTTTGAATGAAATAGATATTGAACTAAATGAACCATATAGTGCAGAGTGTATCGCAGTTCATTGCAGTCTCTTCTGCACTCCATCGGGGCGAGGTCTTTCGGCTGCACGGACACGCCATCCGTCGTGATGTGGATGTAGTAAGTCACTCTGTCATGAACACTTCTCGTTCCTTCTTTGCTCTGGCCATTAACGGTGGGAAAAGAACTGAAAGAACTGACTTGCCAATGACGTATTCATAATTTCGATTGTGGAGGGTACAAATGACCATTGAGTGCACTGGCGAAGCACGAATCCATCTCCAGTTCAACTGCAACAATTCAAGGGAGAGGGAGACCGATTAAGTGTAAATCATAATTCACACAAAAGTAAACACTAATTAAATTTCCTCCAATTATAAAAAAGACAAATCCCATACATCATTTCAATCAGATCGTGATAACCACCACACCAACGATCAAAATAAAGAAGGAAAAAAGAGATGAAACCTGCGGGTCGTTGCAGGCAATAGTGTGTTCTTTGAGAACGGAAACCGTTTGCTTCACCAGCCAGTAATGAGAAGCTGCCTGCAAGCACTTTTCTAGTTAAGTTTTCGAAATATCAAGAAAAAAATTTAATTCAAATTGCCGCTTTTGACTTTGCAAAGAAATAATCGGCTCGAGCATCAGTTGCATAAGATATAAAAAGTAGCAAGACCTTAGTCATCCGGTTGAGGATTCCTTTGGGAACAGTGTAGCGAGCCTCGATCTAAGGATGGATATTAAATTAACGTTAGACTTGTGTTTTAAATTAAAGAGTATCGACCAGATAATAGATGAGGGGAAAGTTCCTTAAAGAAGATGAACCTCGTCGTTAGTGAAAGCGAGAGGACCGCGAGAGTCGAGACTTTGAGGAAGACGAGTCAAGGGAAGATCAACGAAGCTCTGCGGTCGAATCGGCCGAGTGCACTCCTTAAGAAGATATGCAAATGTGTTTATTACAATATTAAGGGGAAATCGATTTGGAGAGGATCATCCCAAAGGCTTTCAAATTATTCCTCAATGATTCCCTTGAAATTGCTATAGAAAGTATAAATTTAAAAAATCACATCCTAGTTGTGTTGATTTGAGCGTCAAAAGTACTTCTTATAAGGAGAATAAGTAAGTAAAGAAGCCAAACCCGACCATGGCCAGATGGCACTCTCGAAGGAGGCGCGTGAGGTAGGCATCTCCGTCATCTGGCACAGATGTGGCCTGAAGATCAAAGAGTCACTGAATTACTCACAGGAAAGTATATGAAATACTAAAATCAACTTTTTGACTGTAAACAGTGAATATCGTTAAAATATCGAAATGAAGCTTTAACTCTAGCAAAGGAGGGGAAACTTGCAATGAACTGAGTCTTACCGTGAATGGAAAAGACTTGAGCTCGAATCTCAGGAGGAGGCTGTCGAAGAGACAGACGAGGACAACACTGTCTCCCACCACTGCCAATCGCCTTGTCAACTGCACTGCGTCCGTTGATAGCTGAAAAGAAAGATTATTACCTTCATTTCATTGCAAGTTGCATTGTTATACTCATTTTGTTTAAATTACGATTAAACCACAAGGAATACTCCTTGCGTCAGTGCTCTCTAATTCTGATTACGGTATATGGAATTGAGATCCGGTAGACTTACCATGTTGAAGATGTCTCGGCAGATGAGAGTCTCCTGTGCATACTGAAGGGCCTTTTCCCATGGCAGCTTCTCTGCTTCTTTTCGGTCAACCTGAAATTGCAAATAAGATAAGATTTTCCCCAACAAAGACAGGGTTTCTTTTACCTATTTTATTGATAAAAGAATAAAAACAAAACTAGAAACCTCCATGAAGGCAAATGCTTCGTCATCTCGGCAACCGAACAGATTCTTCGTTGATTCGTCATCTTAAATGTCTAACTGATTTCTTCATGCACTTACTCTATAAACAATTCAAGATTGAAAACAACCACCTTTAACGATCGTAACTGTAAGCGTTGTACGCTTCATGAGGTCCTTCGGAACGCTCACCTTGAAGAAAAATAAATAAAGATACAAACTAAGAGAAGCTAAGATAAGTAAAGGTGCTGAAATAAATAAGTGTGAAAAGTAAAAGGTAGAAATGACTGAATACACGAACCGTCATGACGGACTTGTCAACGTGCGAGCTCTTGTCCAGAATCTTCCGAGAGATGTCAAAGAGTCCGTGGCCGTCCTGTTTGTTGGCGACTGAAAAGATCACATCAAATGCGAGGATATTGATTAAACGGTAAAACACCGAAAAGGAACAACGCTGAAAGCAATGAACTGACAAATCTTATATCCCAGATCGCCAAAGATGTGATCGCCCTGCTTGCGAACTCTCCACAACTCTCGCATCTTCCGAAGTTCCCTAATAAGAATCTTCATTGTAATCTGATATATAAAGTCCAAACCGTTATTAACCAAAGGACAGTTAAAACGTACTGGAAGAAGACGTCTCGCTGCATCTGAATTGTTCCATCGGCAAGAGAATCAGAAGCGGAGAGAGAGTGGCCGGATGCTCCTCTGGTAGGAGAAGTCAAGCCAAGTCTTTGGTTCACTGCCACTTCCAGAGCACGCGCCGACTCACAAAGGGCCTGATAAACAGTTATTTTGCAAGGTAGTGTTCACTAGAAGTATCACACAAACTCACCTCAGAATCAAAAAAAGATCTAAACCTTGCGTTTTGATATCCACTGGAAATGCTTACTGCTGTTGAACATCTCTTGAGAGTTCGCGCTCGCTTCCTTCATGGGATCCAGAATCTGAAGGAGGGGACATTATTAACTGCCCTTCAATTTATTGTGACTGCCCTTCAATTTGAAAAAAGAATAAATAATCAATCTCACGAATTACATGAGAAAAGTATCACGTGAAATATTTGTGCCTTAACAAATCCCATAATGTGCACTTAATTTTATTTATATATTTCCCAATGTCGTTTACTTAAATATGAATATATAAAAAAAAACTTTCTTTTTCCAATGCACTTTTACATGAACACGACTGGCACTGAAGTGTAAATGATTGAGAATTCAAAACCTGAACAGCATCCATGTACGGAGTTGAGCGCAGAATAGCTAAATCATCCATGAGGACATTCAATTGTTGAAGAGATTCACTGAAACTTCCATCATTTTCTAGTGCTTGGCCGATTCAGGAAAAGAAAACAATGCGGAAAACAATGTGCTGTCACGATTACATTCTGGCTCATTTAAAAGAACACTAATCTGTTCTACCATTCATATTTATGCGAAAAACTTGTCTCTTTATAAAAAGTACTGTAGAGCATACTGTAAGCATCTTGCGACATTCTGCCAAGGACCGGCTTCAGGCGCCTGCATCTTCTCTCCCTTCTTTTTCTTCTTTCTCTTCTGCGACGAACTTCTCGTCTTCACTTTCTTCTAAATTAGGTTTTCTCTTAAGATTAAAAGAAAGATATAATTGATTGTTCTGATGAGAACACTTGAAAACAAACAGCACCTCAACGACGAGATTGGGGTTGTCGTAGGTGGTGTCATCATCCCCGATCAGCTTAGACCAGTCAATCTTCCTCGAAAGAGCTCCGACGTGGTCGCTGTAGTTCACTGGGCTGCAGTCAAATTGGTTAGAGATTTATTTCTCCAACCCCCTATTGGGTCTCCCTGGATACCCAACCCAACCCAAGTATGGTGCAAATATCGGTATTACCCGTACACTATCTCGCTTTCGGGGACAAAATGCACTAACACAAATCATCGTTTTGCCCGATAATATAACCCCTCCGTAAAGAAAGAAATAGCAGAAGCATGGAAAAGAGAATTTTTATGCAGTGAAAAAGCTCTAAATACTCATCATATACAGACTTTGCTTAAAGAATAATTCGCACAGATGTATTCCAACAATAACTATAATGGGTATCTCTTTAGTAAGTGGATAGTTCTTCGTAAGGAAAAGTAGGGCTTATCATGAAGCAGAATTAGCCAGAAAACTCCCAAGCAGCAGAAGACTAACATTTTGTATTTCTCGGTGCCGTCAAAGGCGATTTCCTTGACTGGCCACTCCTGGTAGGACTCGAGATGCATGAGAACGCCATGATCAAAGTTGTTTGTGGAGGAAGACGAAGGGTGGCCTGCAAGAAAACAGCTAGATTCCAGGCAATGGAAACAAGCAATCAAATTGCAAGCCAACAACGTTGGTCAATCTTCCTCAGGGTAGAAAAGGTACTGTCGATTCGACAGACCCACCCTTATTTTAGGCCTCCCCAAAGCCCAACCCCACCACGTTTTTGAGGAACATTTAGACAAAAACAGCTAACCCACACTGGTTTCCAGACCCAATACCTCCATCCCCACTCTAATCTTTTGGGTCCTCGACAGTGGCTTTTATTCCCTGATCTTCCTCGCCAGAGCCCCACAACTAATAGCATAGTTGTGCTGAATTTAAAAAAAAAACATGAATTCCGGTAGCTTGTCTAGATTAAAGAAACATTCCACGAGAACAACGAGAACATATGTCGATCAGGAATGATCAGGAAGTAATAACATCAAAATCAGAATATTTATTTTTTCGGCCTTCCTTTAAATAAAAGACGACAAGCGCAACGGTTACCTTTAGATTGTCCTACTGATATAAAACCGTCCATAAGATAAAGGAGGAAAGAGGAATGCCAGCGAACCTTGCGGAATGCCCGTGCTGCTGGCTCCACCTGGCATGATTTGCATGCCTGCCAAGGCTGCTCCAGGCAGCATCATGATCCCTCCACCACCCGGAGGAACGCCTGGCAGTCCTCCGTAGCCGAGCGAGGCCATTTCACACTGAAGAAATACACAAAATAACCACGTTAAGAAGCAAAAATTACAAACACAAACACTAGAGGAAATGAAGGAGTTAGTTAAAATCGTGTTTTTCGGTGTGTATTCTAAAACTACACTACTCCCTTGATAATTCAACAGGGTAGTGCAAAACTTAAACGCGCCAGTGAATATCGCATTTTCTTTTTCAAGTTAAAACATGTTCTGAAATTTGAACATCTCGCGCGCTCGAAGGAGAGAGCACGCGTCTCTTCACAATCAGTTGCATTTATGGCGCTCTCTCCGGTTGTGGTTTGGGGGTGTGTCATCCTAGACTATGTTTGAGTTTTGTTAAAGTCTAAGGGCAGTTTTTCTTCTTCATATAACGGGAGCGTTCTTTTACTTTTGTACCGAAGTAGTTATACATAAAAGTTGACGAGTGATGCACAAACAGCTGCTTCGTAGTCATTAATCAGTCGTTCTCGGTACTTCCCCTCCTTCTTTCTCGCTCAAATATGGAAACCGTTTGTTGTTGTATTGCCATCCGTAAACGTCCCGAGAAAGCATTCAGTCTTTCTCTCTCCCACTTCTGTAGAAACAATGCTGCGGAATGTGAATGCTTTCTTCGACCATCGATTGATTCCATTTCTTTGCCAGAGGCATAAAAGCCCAAGGAACAGTATCTGTGGCCTGCAGCCATTGTTCACGTTTTCGCTGCGCAGCGAAACATTACACAAATTCGCTGCTGATTTTCACGAGTTCTTCGCCTTTTCGCACTTGATATCGCCTATTTGGTCTGATAATTGGCAGCAAAATGAATCGTAATTGAAAAGGGCGGACCATATTTTCTGGTGTCGTTTTTACTAGGTCCCATTGCATTTGCATAGTCTCATTGTCCTTCCTTAGCACTCCCTCATTTCGTCTCTTTTGCAAGTAGGGGTTGGCTATGGCTTAGTGATCTGCAGTTGTTGAATTGGTCATATGGAAACTGAAATTCATTCTTTGACGCATTGTGTAGATCAAAGGAACACGCGCGCAATTTGTTATGTAGATCAGGGGAAAGCGCGTGCGCCATTCATTGTTTTGTAATTTTGCCGAAATTACCGAGAATATTTTATCGGTTTTTTTTTGTTCCTACTTATGCAACCATGTTTTTTGTCGATGGAAACAACTTTATTATTTAAAAATATCCTATAGCGGGACGCGCGGAAATAAATGTGCGGGAGGCTGTGTTCGCGAGATAATCGTAGTGTTAGCAAGGACAATGATGTTGATCTTAATTGAATCTCTTAAAGGACTTTCACGAGTGGTGCCAAGTCAGACTGAAATGATGGAAGTGGAGGACGGCGATCACAACACCAGGCAGCCAGATCCATGGGAAGCAATTCAGCTTCCTAGTACAGGCTAGTCATTACACTCTTCCCCTGTATGCCCGACTAATTTGCTCTGCCCTTCAGATGAGACTCTCACGCAGCTCTTTCCAATCGGGGAGGAAGTCGCTGTCAAGGTGCCCTTCACATCTTTTATGTAGCTGATGAAAATAATGCCTTGAAAGTTAATGCATAATTTTGTGAAGAACAACAAAATGTTTGCAGATATTGAAACTATACTGTATTGAAATAATGTAGTATTTAGTCAATTTATTCCAGGTGAATGGCTATGCCCTGGATACCCGTTGTATGAAGGACGTCTTCTTGCACGAGATCCCCTTCACCGTTCACACCGACAAGAAGAACTATTTGCTCCATTTGAAGGGCCACAACAACGAGTGCGTGTGTGGGATTTAGTGTTTCTCCCCATTTGTACTACACTTACAGTTTTCGAACAAAGAAAAGAAAGTGTGCTGCGGTTTGCGAATGCCCATCTTGATTTTGAACCATGAATGAATAGATCATGATGATTTTTGTCCTTGAAGCGTTATGAAGCAGAAGCGAAGGGCCGCGTGCTGGGCCATGCTGGAGTTGATCCAGAAGATGCACTACAATGAATTCATCCGAGTTGCAGAAGGAGACTCCAACGTGAACCCTTCCACTGTTCGCACATATACATATTACATTTCGGAGAAATAATTTGGGGGGTTTAAATAAAAAATAATATCATTCTCGTTGTACTTAAGTCTCTTTAATCTTTCAGCTCAAGGATTTCTTCGTCTACGATGGATTCGCCCTCTTCTACTCCACTGTCCCACTGCCGCAGCCTCTCAACGGAATCGTCGATAAGGTGATCCGACCCTGGCAAGGGCTGATATGCTCTCTCCCTTTAAAGCTTCCTCCCCAACGAAGCAAGAGTGCTTGCCATAAAATACGTCATTTTCATGGCGTAGAGTGAATATGGACAGCGATAAAGATGTGCAAAGCATTTTTTCTTTTCTTTGTTCGAGTTGACGGTAATTAGGAAAAAAACATCTTGAAATTTATTTTAAGTTTTTGAAATTTATGTTAAATGAACTTTCCTATAGATGAACAGATGAACTTTCCTAATTGCCCGAGTTGACAGCCCTACCATTTCCAGGCTGATTTCCCGCCTGAAGTGCTCGAACTGACCGGAAACCGTGCAGAGCGAATCGAGTACGACGTCAAGAAGCCGACCCAGGTCTGGAAGTTCGGAGCGGATGCGGACAACCAAAGACTCAGGAAGACGGAACCTGTATTGATGTTCCTCAAGAACCTGACTTGGGCTCGCGTCGGGTAAGTTCATTCATTCTAACTTGTCCCTTCTAACTAAGATTCTAATCGTGTTGTTTAGTGACCGCCATCTCCACTACGGCAACAAGGCCTTCTACAAGTCTCACGAGAGTCAGCTCATGCCTGGCAAGGTTCGAAACACTTTGATATTTCATTTTGCTGCTCGGGAAATCAATTTACTTCTTTTAAGATCTCGATTGGCGGAATGGAGAAGACAATCCGCCCGATGGGCGGACAGCTTGTCATGCAGATAGATGGTATGAGATTCTTCTATATCTACAGCGTGTACTAGCTGTATCTGCTAAGTATTTCAACTTGACTGTTTACTTCCTTATTGCAGCTAAGGTCTCCCCGTTCTTCGCGGAGATGCCCCTCCTGCAGCACATCGAAGAGCAGATCGGCAGTGTCAGCCGACTCAGAGATCCGATGACTGCGAAGAGACTCGCGAAGGCACTCCACGGTGAGCATCTACTTCATTTATAGTTCCTTCTTTCGAAGACATGGAGATGGCTACTCTACCACTACCCTGTGATATAGAATGTGGATATTGGAATACTCTTGTATTACACTACAATGTTGAATAAGGTTGTTTTGCAGGAATTGCCGTGGAGACGACTCACATTAAGGGCAGGAAGACGTTCCAGTTCAGCGGATTCTCTTCAAAGGACGCTTCCTCGTTAGTCCGAATTCCCCATGCATTGGGAGAATAGGATGTGCTTTTAGGAGCAAGTTCATGCTGAACAACCGTGCGACTGGCGAGAAGCAGGAGATCACCGTCAAGGACTTCTTCCTCGAGATTCACAAGGTCGGCAATTTGTTGAGAGGAACAGAGAGAGAGAGAAGAGGTAACTGTATGAATAATCATGAAAAACTGCAGGGAATTAGAGCGTGAATAATCAGTTTGTATTTCAGGTCGGCCTTCAGTACTCGAATCTGCCTCTCGTGAAGGAGATGTGCGGAACGAGGGTCAACCACTACCCGATTGAGGTTAGCGATGAAGATCTCTTCTCCTCATGGTAGCAGATCTAGCAAGAAGAACCGAATGTCTTGCAGGTCCTTCGTATTGTCGGAGGCCAGCGAATCCCGAACAACAAGAGCACGCCCGAACTGATCGAGAAACTCATCAAGGTCCTTTTTTCTAATCATTTCTGTAAAGTTTCTCCTTCCCTATGCCCACTCCTCTCTCTCTCTCTCTCTCTCTCTCTCTCTCTCCGATTTCAGGAAGCGCAGATGAAGCCGCAGCAAATGCTGCATCACATCGAGGAGCAAGCCTACAAAGCGTACCTGGACGGCAGCAAGCACATGCAACTCAAACACTTCGGAGTGAGTTTCTTTTCTATTTTGTCTGTCCTCTGCCTCTCTGCTACAGCGGACGTCTCATCTGAGAAGTTGTTTAGGTGAAGACGTTCAACTCCTTTCTGCCCGTGAAGGGGCAGATTGTCGCAGCACCTGAGATCAAGATGATGGGAGGACAGGCTGCGCAGGTTTCTTCGCCATTCTCCATTCTACCAATTGGAGTCATCCTTTGCAGCGAGACGGCCGCTTCCCTGAGAAGTGGCGGATCGGCCAGCGCGACAAGTACTTCCGTCCTGCCGTGGCCAGCGGAGACATCTACTGCCTTGTAGTCGAGAACTGCACCAACGATGCCAGGTCTTCTTCTAGCCCATTCGTCCTTTGCCAAATGGTTTTTATATTGAACATTGCTTGAGAATTCTGATGGACCGCCTGATCGGGGTGTGCAAGGATCGCGGGATGGGAGTCGATGAGAAAAAGGCGAGTTTCGGATATCTTATCCAACATTCAACTAAACGTTCTTTCTCTTTCAGGTGAAGTACGATCGAGTCTCCTCGGATCCCGAGGCGGTCGCGTCCATGATGGAGAAGTTCAAGAGCAACGGCAAGGTCAGCATGGTCGTCTACATCACGAAGGACAAGCGCGACCCCGTCCACAGTACGCTCTTTTGCTCATTTATGCCTAAGACCTTCTTAATACTTCTTCTGTTCGTAGTAAATGAAATGCAAGGCTGAAGAGGGATGGACTTGTTTCAGACACGATCAAGTTGCTGGAGTCCCGCACCGGAGTGCTGACCCAGCACATGTGCATGAGCACGGCCCAGCAGGTCTCTGCCATCTCATTTTGCCCGCTCATTTTATTGATTACTGAGATGCACTTTTTTAATGGTAGAACAATATTCTTCTTTTAAGATTCTGCAAGGCAAGCCGCTGTGCATGAACAACATCGCGCAGAAGATTAACCAGAAGCTGGGCGGAGTAAACTTCGACATGGGCCTGAGCCAGCAGCTCCGCACCATGAATCCCGAGATGTTCAACAAGTCAGATTTCGTCATCATCTATTTTCCTTCAAAATGTTCTTTCCTCACAGGGCGAACTCGTTGTGGTTCAACGGCCGCACTCTCTTCATCGGTCTCGCCCTCTCGCACGCCGGCCCGCAGTCGTTCGCTGATCGAATCCGTGGTAGCCAGGAAGTGGCCCCTTCAGTTGTCGGAGTCAGTTCCCATTCATGTGGATGACCGGTTTGGTTGTTTCAAGGTTAGAAAAGCCCCTGGTTTTAGATCGTTTACACTCTGAAGGAGGTCATGGCGTACCGCGGGGAATACATATTCCAGAGCGCTCGCAAATCGACTATTGAGGTTTTGATCTACTCTTCCAGATATCGTGTGCTCTTCTTGGCAGAGCTTTGATCTCTTATCATTGCAGAACATGACTTCTTCAATCGTGCGCGCCTTGACCAACTTCCACCAGAGTGCCCGTGATCTTCCTATGAACATCGTCATCTTCCGCTCGGGCATGAGCGAGGGAGAGTTCAAGAAGGTACATCCAGTTACTCTTTCGGGTGTTCTCTCTGTATCGCCCTCCTCAAACCCCCCTATAATATCACCCTTTAATAAGGCCTCCCGAGGATTGATGGAAAAGGCTATCGAGCTCTTGAAAGAATGTTTGCAGACGAAAGTGGACTTGTGTATTAGAGTAGGCGATGAAAGAAGTTGTCTTGTAGGCGGCCTTCGAGACGGAGCAGGTGCTGGCGGCGGTCCGCGAGGTGCAGAACCTCTCGCGCACCCCGAACTACATGCCGAGTGTCACGACCATCTTCATCATCTCCGGCTCCAACTACCGAGCAGTCACTGCTAATGGAACGGTGTGCTTTGGAATGCAAGCACTTGCATGCATCATTGACGGAGGTGATAGAATGTCTTTCCAGCCCGATAACCTGGCCCCCGGCACTTGCCTGGGCAGACAGGCCGTCAACCCCGACATGAAGGAGTTCGTCATGGTCCCGCAGAGAGCCATCATGGTCAGCTTCTCAGAATGAATATGCTTTTCATTGCGATAACATGGCATCTTCAGGGAACGGCCCGCCCGATTCGCTGCACTGTCGTCCGTGAAGACAAGGGCAGAGTGGGCAGTCTCTTCAGCACTGCTGAGCTTAAGGTCAAATGTCAATTATAATGTATTATAGTTATTCCATTACTGCTGAACATAGTAACCAGATATCTGAATGCAGGTGATGGTGAACGCTCTCTGCCACAGTCACCCCAAGGTCACTGCTCCCGTCCACGCTCCCGGCGTACTCATGGCGGCAGAGGAACTGGCCAAGCGAGGACGCAACAACTACAATGAGGAGCAGTCAGTGGACAGGAGGAGGGAGAGAGAGAGATAAGAGGAGAGGAAGGGAGAGAGGAGAGGAAGGGAGAGGAGAGAGAGATGAGAGGAAGGGAGAGAGAGATAAGAGGAGAGGAAGGGAGGTAGAGCTTCTTCCTTTTTAGCCAGTTCATTGACGACACTTCTACGACGGTGTCCGGAGGCAGCGGAGATGTTGGAGGGAGAGTGGATGTCACCAAGGAAGCTGTCGACGTGCAGATCAGCGAGCTGAATAAGAAGCTCGCGAACAACCGTCTGAACCAGACCTGCCACTTCTGGGCCTAGAAGCCACTCTCTTATTATCCGTTCTCCTCTCCATGAACTACCTTTCCCCCTCGATCTCCCATTCTTTACCACCTCACTATTCTACCGATCTTTTTTTTTTTACTATTAAAGCAGTTCTCTGAATAATACTGCTATGTGGATATGTTATACCATGATTTGTTAATTAGTTGGAAGAAATTGTTTTAGTCGTAGATGGTAGCTTTGGTTTTGAACCGTATTAAGTTTAGGTACATAAGAGCGAACTGAATTAGCTAGAACAAGATTAGATAATCGAAGTTAGCTTTAATTCTGCCATTCTTGTCAAAACTGCCATTGTATATAATGCGATTCGTTTTGAGGCTTCAGGGTATTTCTTGCTCAGTCGTACACCTCATTTATATTTTCCTGCTAACAGCAATCCTGCATTACCCACCTTTTTATCCGCGCATAATTGACTGAAGTGCCTTCTGGCTATTGTCATCACTGTTAATATGCATTGAATGTTCGTGTGATAAACGAAGTTCCACAAGCCAGCTTTTACAGAATAACAGTGTGCGAGCAAGTAGGGTTGGTTTTACGAGAATGGTCGAGTTGCAGGGAGATTCCGCCTTATATAGTTGGGAGGGTGCCAGTGGCATTGATGCTCTACCTCTCTTGCTTCATTACGCTTATCACTGACAGCAGTTTCGGTTGAGTTCACTTTACCTAACAACAAGGGAAATGCATGGATGTCATCCAGGACGATGTTCTGGCACTTGGAACATCGCCATTTCACCATCTTAAGGCCACCAGGTACCAACCATGCTCTCACTTTCCTATCTCTCTCTCTCTCTCTCTCTCTCTCTCTCTCTATCTCTCTCTCTCTTTCTCTCTCTGTTATTTGATGCTCTATCTTGCAAGATTTCTGATTTTTACCCAGTTAAACAACTAGGTAAAAATCAATCCTAGGCGATTCAAATAATTCAACAGCACGTTGAAATCTGTTTGTAGAAGAATCTGATAAAGAATATATATATTGGTGTTCGTTTTACCACAACTCATTTTTTTCACAGTTACGAACATTTATATCATTTCTATTTTTGTGTGACGTGACTGTTTTGCCTGGTCGAGCCTTGCAATAGACGGTGTGCTTCAGGATGTGGCAAGTGGAAGCACTTTATTACCGTATTCTAACGAGCATCACCGTATACATGTACTAAAACGACTAAATAGCAAATACTATTGCCTTTTTCAAAAACGCCTGGTAGGGTATTAATGAAAGGAGGTCTTGGAGGGGGATCTTAAAATCGCATCTATTTCCCGCTTCTCCAGAAATAGGGAGGATACAGGGCATTGGTCGCATTTATATGCATGAGACCTGACGGCGGAAAAGATGTATGCTTGGATGGTACCTCTACTCGTTCGAATGGTGCAGATGACCACGGACCACATATCGTTTCCCTCTATAACCTAAATAATTTGTGTGGGGCAGAACAAGAAACGACAAGGAGTAACAACAAAAGAAAAATAAAGCAGCTGCAATCATACAGTCAATGATTTCAAGGAACGGATTTCTTCTAGATTATACATTAACAAATGAGCAGTTAATGATTTTGAGCTTGGTGAAACGGAAAGAGTGAGAGAGAGAGAGAGAAAAAGAGTGAGAGAAAGGGTTGTAAATACCGTTATATTTTTCATATATCGAGAGTGCTTTAAAAAAAAAGCCGACACCAACTGCGCGATTTCGGTAGATTTTTCCCGTTTTATATCGCATCAATTTTTTTTGTGAAATTATGAGTACAAAAAAACTCAAAGTCATGGGGCACTTAGAGAGGTTAGAAACTAGTCAGGGACATGATAGAGCGGAACGAGTGTCGCAGGCGTCGACTGGTGCTGGACGAGGCGCAGGAAGGGCAACGTTCGAATGTCGCCTGGGTCCTGCGACGTCGAAGGGCGTACTGTAGTCGAAGAGGGCTTGGAAGACGCGACGTCGACAATGTGGAGGCGAATACAGAACGTGTCGGCCACCAGCTGCCATTCCATCTGTAAGCAGAAGAAGTAAGTGATCATATTTTTTAATAGCTGTTATAGGCGAATCAAATTGGATTTATCAATATAAATTCCATTAATTTTTCACTTTCTTTTTCCTAGGCTACAGTTGAAGTTGCAACATAATGACTCATTACAACATACACAACGGGTTTACTTGGTGGAGCGAACATTAATCCAAGTCATAGAATTCGTTCTCTAATTTCCTAGCACTCCATATGCTCTTTGTTAATTTCTGATGCTTTATTAGTATGCACAATGCGTCATTGCAATACGTCGGTCAGTGAACAAGCTCACGTTTCTTTACCTTACACGCGTCGATCTCTTTCTCCGTTTCTCTCTCTCTTTCTCTCTCTCTCTCTCTCTCTCTCTCTCTCTCTCTTTCTCGCTCTCCCTGTACCTCTCGGGCTGTCTATCCGCTGATCTTGTTCTTTTACATACTATGTGTGAGCTATATTTCCATCTACATATCAGACGATTCTATGCGTATTTAAAAGTAATGTCCCCATTGTTTCACTCAGAATTCTTGATAATGGATTAGATATTTATGTGCATATCACATGTCAGAGAAAAGCCGCGCAGAATCGGCCATCTCTTTGTATTCTTCAAAATCGTCTGTCTTGTGACATCGCAAAGATGCAAAGCGCGTGTCGAAAACGTTTTCATCTCGTGTTTTGGCAAATGACGTCTCTAAATGTCTTTCTCTACGAACCCTTTATGTCTTCATACGTGTCCCCGTCATAGTCCAATTGAAGAGCTAACAAAAAAAAACCATATTAAAGAAGGGCGATCACCGAAATTACAGTAATGTGAGTTCAAACGTACAAATACTTCGAACGGAAGTCCGTTTAATTACTCAAAAATGTACGGTAGACTAGGAATGTGCGTGTGTTTTTTGAAGCGGGTTGTTATTGCTGTTATACCTATTTGATAATGTTTTGCGTAACAAGAATTTATAAAAAAAATTTCTAAAACAAATGAACCAAAAGGTGATAAAGCATTCACCATAACAATTTCTTCAAATCCGTGTAATTTATTTTCCCGCGATGGGTACGTGGCCGTGAAGTTGGGATTCTACCGATGGGTTCTGCTTTTTCCCTGGCACACCAATCACAAATTCATTCAAAATTTGAATTTTAAAGTTCATTATACTTGAATATGGAACTTTCTTGTACATTTTCATATACATATTCTTTTTCTGCATGCCCCAGACTATTCGAAAATAACTAAGATGGCTCATTTATTGTCAATGACTTTTCGGTGATCGCCCTCCTTTAAATGTCGTATTTTCATGAAAGGAGAGCTTTTCTCCATATCTTTTCGTTATTTTTAACATGAATAATCATATGACTTTTTCTTGCTTGTGACCGATCTCGCTTCTTTTGTTCATTTTCACAGCTGGTCCACGGCAACAACAACAGGACTGCGTAGAGTGGTTCTCGAAAGATTCTGTTGTCATCTTATTATTAGGCTGGACTTCTTGCGGAGAGGATTACGAGGGTGGGAGATTTAGAGTGGAGGAGAGATAAGCTGAAACAGTAATATATGGAGAGAGCGCGAGAGAGAGAGAGAGAGAGAGAGAGAGAGAGAAAGAGAGAGACAGTGAGAAGGAATCACTCCATTATGGTAGGCATTGAGATGGCATCACTCCATTATGGTAGGCATTGAGATTAACGCCATCGCATGACTGGAGACATATCTTATCTGCATTCTTACTTTTTATCCGGGAGATATAAGTTATCCCCTTTCCGCCATGAGATCACTTTGATATTCCATTCTTTCTCTTCTATCGTCTTTTCCTTCTGCTGCTCGGACTAATCTGGAGATAATACCAATGCCACTGGCAGAATATAATAATAGCAGTCACACTAACAGTGTGCTTCTGCAAGTTTTGCTAATGCCTCCAAGAATTATCTCCAACCTTTAACTATCACAAAAAGTCTCAGTCACTCAGTACTTGTCGTTTTCTCTGTCTTCATTTCTCTTTCCCTCATTCTTTCTTGAAATGGATGTACATGTGTACGCATAAAAGGTGATAAAGTGACTAATATATAAAGATATTCTCTGATCTCAATGGTGAGAGCGAGTTCAGTACGCTGAGATCGAAAACAACATAGAAACAGCTTTTAACTTTTCTAAAAAAAAAATTGTCGGGCTTAGAAAGTGACTCTTTTGATTACGCTAGGGGTATAGAAAAGATAGCGATCAAATCGTTCGACATCAACTGGGCAGATGTACAGATAGGAGATGAATGGAAAATATTAAACCCACATTCTTATATTTGCAAGCTCTACCACTCTTCTCTGGATTCATTTCTCTTCATGTCACACCTAATTTAATTACAAATTTCACAACGTCTCGTCTCCTACAAAAGACACCCACACAATATTTATGTCCAGGTCTACATGATATTTGTATTCTAGAAACTTTCTCTGAAGAAAATGTTACTACACACAAACTTATACATAACCTTGACCCTTCCAAAGTTGCCAAGACACCTTCTCATTTAGTCTATCATCATGCTTCTTTTGTCCTGCTAATTGTAGTTGGATTCTATGGTTTTTTTTTTAAATTCATTTGGTAAAGTTTTCACGATACAATTATATGGCAAATGATGAAGAGTATATTTGTTTCTTTTTGAGTTATTCTATACAAAATTTGGATAATTTCAAAATGGTAGCAACAATAATTAAAGGTGGTACCAAAATATTTCGGTAGTGTTTCTCTAGTTTGGCTTTTTCCTGTGCCGGAATGGGACGACCTTGCTAACTCATTTTCTCGGCTACGCTAGAATGAGTCATCGCATTCGTAGACCCACTCTGTGACGAGGAACGGCATAGTCTATTAGTCTCTCTCTCTCTCTCTCTCTCTCTCTCTCTCTCTCTCTCTCTCTTTCTCGCTCTTTCTGGCTTTCTCCCTGCTCGCTCACTTAGTTCTTCATATCTCTTTTTCTACATGCATACCTGCCTCTCCCTCTTTCGTCCCTTCATTCTTTATTTATCATCTTCTCTAGTTCGCTTCTCTTCGTGCACAGTCGCCACTGCTGTTGCACTCTGTATTTGATTAGCGGTGAAGAGAGGCAGAGAGAAAAAGAGCGAGAGAGATAGAGAGAGGGAGAGAGAGAGAAGAAACATTAAACAGATAGAGAGAGAGCGCGAGAGACAGAGAGAGAGAGAGAGAGAGAGAGAGAGAGAGGGAGAATAGCGATAAGAGAGAGACACTAGCGACTGCTGGAAACGCCATGCTCGAGGCGTCGAGGAGACAGGAAGGAGAAGTGGGGGAGGAAATGAGTGTGGTCGCCTCCAGCTAGACCATGACGAAATGGAGAAACTCGCTGAGTGGGTACGATGAGTGAGAGAGAGAGTGAGAGAGAGAGTGAGAGAGAGAGAGTTAGACAGAAAAAGAGAGAATGCGGCCCCTAGGCCAACCTCGGTCGAATTAATCAGATAGAGAAATCTCACGTGGTTCCACAGTGACCAAACACGTCATCCTCTCTCCCTCCGAGTAATAAGGACAGAAAGTGACAGAGAAAGAGAGAAAGAGGGGAGAGGGTGTCAATAGAACAATCTGATGAAGAGAAAGAGAGACGGGCAAGAACGATAGCCACCTTGGCAGCATCGTGAAGTTGGTGGTTCTTTGAGCTATGATCGGTGGAGGCTAAATTGAAAGCCACGCGAGTCAGGAAACGAACATCCCGAAAAGGCGTTCGGTGAAATGCTCAGTGTTTCCGATAACTTTGCAGTTGCCTGCTATTTGTTGAAGAAGTAAACGTCTGTGAGAGATAGAGAAGTCATTTGATGAAGGAGAGCAGACTTCTTCTGATCGGATGGAGAGTTGAACACTGACTCTTCCAGCAAGGATTCCCTTCTTTTGAATAGAAAAAAACCAGTTCACTGATTCAGTAGCAAAAGCGGGTAGGCCAGATTAGCGCATCACTCTCTGCATGTTCTCCCTTCTCACTCTAATACGACATGATCTAGAATATCTGGAATTGGATCATGACTCATACTTCGACTCTCTCTCTCTCTCTCTCACTTTCTCTCTCTTCTCCTCTACTACTCTTTCCTCTCACCCCCGCCCTAACTGTGTTCTTTTGTAACCTCCAAGTTCATTTCTCTGTCTGTTAATTGCTTCCACGATACAATGGCAGCCTGCCCTAAATTGGCGCCCTGTGCTCTTGGCCTCGGAATGTAGCGGTCCTACAGGCATTCGCTCAATCGTTTAAGAAAAATAAAGTTCGGACCCCTTTTGACCCTCGCAATCTTCTCTCTCTCTATCTCTCTCTCTCTCTCTCTCTCTCTCTCTTTCTCTCTCTTTATCTCTTTATCTCTTTATCTCTCTCCTCTCCGTTCATCCTCCCTCTCTGTCTTCAACCCCTTGCCTCTTTAGTTGTTTCATCTTGCGCAGTTTCATTGCCATCCCCGAAAAAACACTTCGATCAAGAGAGCAGAGCCCAGACAATATCAGCAGGGAATGGCTAGAGATAGTTTTTTCACAATGCGTTTTAGGATAGTAAAATACGTAGCGAATTTCTTGACAAAACTTTTTATGGTTTAGACTTGGAAGATCTCGCCGTGACGTCATAAGACAAAAGGTCGCATGCCCTTGAGAGGATGAGCGTGCATTCTTGGAGAGGGAGGACCGTGTCGTTGATTTAGTCTTTCTCATATTTCTCTCTCTCTCTCTCTCTATCTCTCTCTCTCTCTTTCTCTCTTTCTCCTTTCTCTCTCCCTCGCCCTCTTTACATCTTGCTATCTCTTCTGCCCTCTCTTTCTCTCTCTTCTTTCCCTCCCCTCTCTCTCTAGTTTCTCTATCTCTCCATCTAAGTAATTCTCATTCATCCCACAACTCCTCGTCTCGTGCTCGTTGCGTTTCAAAAATTTTAGCGAATAATTTGGCCGCCGCGTAGGAGTGGACAGGTTCACGAGCCCGCACATGGAGATGCACACTCTAAATGCGCAGTCGACAGGGCTAAAAATAGAGCTATCTTCCAAATGGGCACCGGAAATGAAGGCATGTCGAAATGAACTATGAGAGGGGAGAGAGGGATGGAAAGGGAGAGAAAGTGAGGGAGAAAGAGAGAGAGAGAGAACGAGAGAGAGAGAAAGTGAGAGAGAAAGAGAGAGCGAGAGAAAGTGAGAGAGAGTAGAAGAGTACCAACGTCTCACGAGGTCGGCTAATGCTCTGCTTCCGCTGGATATTTGTTTCGGAACACGTGCCATGGGCTTCTTTGGTTTCAACCGCGCATCCCGCGGATTTGTGCAGAGACAACATCCCAGCCACACGTAGCCGGTGGCTCGCAGAGTGCACGGCAAGAGAGAGAGAGAGAGAGAAGACGAGAGAAAGAGAGAGAGAGAGAGAGAGTGAGAGAGAGAGGGAAGGAGAGAGAGGAAAGGATGAAAAAGCAAGAGGGAAATATGGCTCGGATGCTGCTATGTACATATAAAACAAAATAAAACTTTTAAGAATCTATTTATTAATCGAATAAATATTTAATTTTTTCATGCTTCCGGACCATACCCTATTAACATTACTGTGTATCTTAATCTGTCTTGTTCTCACCCTCACCGTTTATCTTTCGCTCCCTCTCCCCATCTCTCTCTAGCTTCTCGTTTTCTCTTTCTCTTCCACTCTTTCGCTTCTTCCATCACTTGCTGCTAAACTCCAAATATTGAGCAGAACCACTCATAATTAGTGCCAACTCTCGCTTTCTAGCCTCTTGGCCTAATTTGCTTGCCTGCTGCAATGGTGAATCTTATCATTACCTCTCTCTCTCTCTCTCTCTCTCTATCTCTCTCTTTCTTTCCCTCTCTCTGTCTTTCTCTGTCTCTATTCCGACCCCGTTCTTCTCCCTCAGTTCATATCAGTGCCCGTGCCAGCCTCAGCCATCCTCACCTGCGGCCGTGTCCTTGACACTTCGCTGTCCGAATCACCCCAGGCGCCTGGATCTTGGATAGCTCCTGATCAACCCTCTCATATCCGGCAGCAACTAGCAGCCTCGTGAGGAATGTAGAACACGCCAGACTGATAACGCCTGGGGCGATAAGAATTAGAATGGCCCAGTTTATCATTTCTCCCAGCACTGGCATCACTTTTTCTCATCATCTTCTCTATATCTGAGTGCCTGTGAGGCGTAGCAAAGGGGTCCAAGAGACAGAAAACATGTGAGGTCTTTCCATTCTACAGAAAAAGAAGAGAGAAAGAGAGAGAGAGAGAGAGAAAAAAGAACTCTATAAGTGAAGGAAGACCGAGTGTAGACCAACCGAAGAATGGTTAGTATATTATAGCTGGTGCGCACATTCATATGGTCCGATATGATTGAAGCAAGGTACATCCACTTGTATCTATGCATAGAACTGGCCTCGAATGTGTATGTACATACATACATGTTGCATCAGACTAGACAGACGAGGATTAAACAGCATAAGTGCATAATGTTTGATGTCAAAATCGGAAATGAGCTACAATGTGCTGGTCGTCCGGAGGAAAACTGCGAATAAGTCATAGTGTAGCCCTTTGTCAGTCGGGTCATATGGTGCATAGTGCAAAACATGGAGAATAGTTACAGCAATCTTTGATTACTGTCTGGCCTGTTTTGTTCTCTGTTTGGCTCACCTCGCTGAATGGAAAGTCTGCTCTCTCGAGTCGTTGAATGACGTCATCGGGTCTCTCAATGGCCAGCCAATCCAAATTGGCCGAGCAGGCCATCTTCTGATCGAAGAGTTCGCAGACTCGTAGTGCGAGGAGGACGCGAAGCCCGTCCACGGCATCTTCGCCTCTGCGAAGGGCCTCCGATACCTGCAAATAAAAGACATGACTGGGGTCTTTATTTGTCTATCTCCTTTTTATCGCATCATTTTCATAAGCCTTGTTTCCGAGGGAATGCCCCACCGTACTTTCAAGCAGAACCACACCAGACCTATTCCTGTCGAGACCTTTCGCAAATAGCGTTAGCATACGGCGTGTTGTTGTTGGTGTTCTTCTTTACATCATAAGGGGGAACATCACTCAAAGCGATCACATCCTCCCCTCCCTAATGCACACTTATGCTGAAAGGTGGGAGTGCAATGTTAAAAAGTTTAAATAAAGTAGCCTCTCGCGCCTACACTCTTTCGTTTTCGCTTGTCTTGTTGACGTATAATTTGTATGTACTTTACAATTATACATATTTTTACATTTATTTTGTTTACGTCAGTGTGAATAGTAGTTTGCGTCATAGATTTCATGGAATAGATGTTGTCTGTATTCCAGGAATCTCTAAGAATCATACTGTAGTGCCTGTCTGCTATTCAGTTGATCTGAGCAGAATGAGACATGTGAATGGCAAAATGCCAACTGGCGTTATTTTCCTTCCCCCAACAAAGTGTCCCTCTCAAAACAACAACGACAAAGATCAGCTGTGAACTAGTGGCTTTTCTTCTTCTCTTTCTGTGTTACGGCGCCGGCCCGTGAAGGCGTAAATGAGCTGCTTATTAGTTGAGCGGGGAGAAGCCATCTGACTATAACCTTTTCAGCCGGCTTTTCATTTGCCATCTTTTTAAATGCATGCAGAGAGAACGAAAACACGACACAAATAGAGTTATGCGGCAAAACATAACGTTTAAAAAGAGTGCATTATGCCGTAAATCGCCTGGCATCAAATAGACACATCAGAGTGGCAGGGACGGCATTAATTTGCTCTCTTTCTCGCCATCAAAACAAGTTGATAAAGGCCAGCGCCGCCTTGGAAATGACACTGTTATTTTATTATGACTCTCATAAATTGGTTAATTATGAAATGAACGAAGAAGTGAAGGGTGACCTGTGATAGAGCAGTGCGAAGAGAGTCCGCGGCAGCCAGGAGCCCTTCCCAGCCAGCCTCAGCAAGTCTCCACCGTCGCAGTGCATTGTAGCGGTCGAAACCACGGCGGATTCGCTGCAATTCAATCGTTTATTCGTTTCTTTGCATGTACATCACATATATTTTTTTCTGTATATATCTATCATCATTACAGTAATATTCGTGCAGACTGCGGTGAAACCTTTTTTTTCTAAATTTAACATGTTTTGTCATTTTTTGTCCGCACTTTATGTTCATCTGTGCATTTCATTCATATTCTAGCGGCGTCAACAGTCTCATCTTTTGACAAACGTATTTTACCTGAGAATACATTTCGATGACTTTCTGATCTCAGTGTTTATATTCAGCAGTCCTGAAATTCTCCCTTTCTCTCTCGTTCTCTATTTGAATGGTATCATCATTTTCCATCTTTACTTCATCATAAGAGTCCATTCTTAGCGCGTTTTCTCTTTCTCTCCAGACGAACACTCTTCTTTTTACAGTAATCCCCCGTGTGAATGTCCCAGAGTCTGTCTCCTCTAACTCTCCTTGTCTGCCTGAGTCTTGTCGAAAGTGCAGCTCTGCGTCAGACTGGCTTAATCTGCGTTCTGATTAAATCCAGACCGCCCAGGTGGCTAGAAGTAGTTGTGGAGGCGCAGATGGCTCTGATATTTCTCGCCTCCCTCAAATGCACAATCATGATGATATGGTGGCACTAAAAGCAGCTGCCTCGTCAGAAAGGTCGGAAAAAGAGTGAAGGTGGAATGGCATTCCATTTGGATTCCGTTTGGATGATGATGGTGAAGAACCCAATTTGAATGGCAAGAATAAACAGATATGTTGTGGTAGCAGATGAGACAGAGCTATTTCAGTCCCCGTGGCTCCCCCGGATGGATCACATATATCCTCCTCAAAATGGCCATGTTGCTTGGCGAAGGCGACGTGGGCGGCTGCAAGCACTTATTTTTGCTGAGAGACCACTCGTGTGAAATCGTGCAGGTTGAAAAGAGATAGCGAGACGAAGAGAGAGAGAGAAAGAGAGGGAGAGAAAGAGAGAAAGAGAGGGGGAGAGAAAGAGGAAGAGAGAGATAATAGTATCTTTCTTCATTGTGCCTCGAAGGTGGCGCCAGAACACGAAAACACGAACGTTCATGCAAACTGCATCGCATATGTAGAAAGCATGCAGAGAATTCTGTGCCGGACCCGAATATGAACGTATGTAAATGCAATGGCCATGTAGGGAAGGAGTATCAATCAACGATACATTCTCCAGCCACTGGGCGGACACGTCCATTTCAAGAATGAGAGACAGCGTGCTGGATCAAGAGCAGAATGACATGTCAAGATGGATGCTCGTTTGGATTCTGGCCACTTTTGCCCGGCTATTTCTGCTGGCTATTCTGGCCGGTAGAACTTGTCACACTCTCCCAACCGGGTTGTGCTGGTCTCTCACTCTTGTCCCGTCTACGTGACGCACCCGGTTGCCTTGTCAGCCCCGTTCTAATTGACGTTCCACTCTTCGAGTTCGTTTAGAGCTTTTTTTTCACACGTTGAGACTTTTTTATTCATCTCGCCAATTTTTAATAGCCAACGCTGGGCATGAACGCCTGAGAAGAGGAGTGGAACGGTTCTGAGCTAGAAAACAGAAAATGAGCGAGTGCCCTTAGCCTAGATGGGCTGGCAGTTCTCACTCGCACTTTGTGTGAAGTCCTCTCTACTTTTGGGGTGCATTTTAAATGGAGCGAACAGACTGAAGAAAGGATCCTCTGCATAATAGTGGAAATTATAATCAGCCGGAAGCTATGACGATAGAGAGGTGGGGGAAGAGATGCATGAGAGGAAGAGAGAGGGAGAGAGAGAGAGATAAGCAGAAAGTGTGAGATAGAGAGCAGTAGAGAGGCAGAGAGTGAGAGAGAGAGAAAGATACGAGATGAAGACGAGTATGGCTGGATTAAGAAGTAGTGTGGATGACGCCTTCGTGCCAGGCACGACGTTGAAAGAAGAAGAAGAAGGCACTCACCATCATCCGAAAAGTACAGTGCGACCGGCCTAAAAGTGGGTGCCAAGAAGGAAAGACTCATTCCGATTGTGCCCCCAGAGAAGCTTAGGCATGCTGCGCCAAGCCAGAACATCCATTTGGAGAGAGAGAGATCCAGATCCTTCGAATTCGGACGACTTCATTTCTCGAATGGATCGCTTTGGTCAAGAAGCACAGGCGTCAGAACACCTTCGCAGATTAGCCCGTTGCTTCTTCTAGCAACTTCTAACTTCCCGACACGTAGAAGAAGCAAGCGGGAAGTGACACACTCTTTTTTCTCTCTCTCCCGCTCTCGCTCTCAAGTACGTGAGACTGGGACATGCTGGACTCATCCAGACGTGAGGGCCGTGAATATCTAGGTATCCACCTACGTGCTCTTCGGATGCATTCACTAAATTGCTTTCTTAATTTACACCAATAAATTGCTTTCTTAATTTACACCAAGCATCTTTTGCTGCCCTATCCGGCGCATCTCTGATGCTTTTCTGACCCTGAGCAGATATTCAAGCTAAATGAATAGCGCGCTTTCCCTAACAATGAGTTTCTTTTTCGGCCTTGCTATCTTATTGCATTCTTGAACCCTCTCTCTCCTCTCTCTTTCTCTCTCTCTCTCTCTCTCTCTCTCTCTCTCTCTTACAGTCCTTCCTATCTCTCCATCTCTGCGATGCTCACGTGCCTTCACGCCATGCGGAAGTGATGGCGTAACCCTTTCACAGGTAGCTTCTCTAATCGCATGTTCCATTTTGCCCCCTTCTTTCGCTTTTTCGAATTCTCTTTCTTCTTCGTTCTTCTTGAGAGGAATCTCTCATTCTGTCTTTCCTCGCCAGAGTTCGAATGATTCCCAAATCTCGCTTCCCTCCAATGCAACTTCCCGGCTTGCTGTAATTTGGAGTGTCCAAATGGCATTAGGGCGGCGTTCCCGAGTGGAGCCGAAGCTGCACACGTGGTCGGTGGAGGGCTCCCTCCCCACACTCCCCCCCCCCCTCCCTAGAGACCATCTCTCACAGTATTCACTTTGTCTCGTGCACTGAAGAAAACGATACGCTATCAGAAGAATGCAACAAATGTTGCGTCAGAAGACGCCAAGGCTAATCTTGCTAGAAAACACGAAATTACTATCAAAACTCAACAGGTCTTTGCTATTGCTTCGGATTGAGTTGAAAAGAAAAGAAGCATGAAAAACTCATGTGAAAAAGAAGTCGTGTGATGAATCCGTGACTGGGAACTAAAAGCCACGGGCATCTTTTTTATCTTTCCCAAATGGGCAGCTGACAAAAAAAGGTTTGCGCACAATAGTTGTTGTTTCTTCTTCACTGAGTCATTCAAGGATAATTCTAAACACTGATTATCAGATGAACAGTTACGCGATATTTAAGAAATAATATTTTTTCAATTGTCCAAGAGATGTTTATGAGAGAGAACTCGTTGCGATAGAACACTGAAACTTTTGACTAATCTCAATCCGTTTGTTATCGTCACAAAAAGGGATACTGTAGCTATGACGAGTCACCCTTTCAGAACAACGGTTCTTCTCAGAGCGCGCTTTTCTTCTCAGAACAAACACGAAGGCCGAAGTACAGAGATATGTATTATGCTTGCTCATGAGCAATATTATATTATAACAAACACATGTTTAGCGTCTCCGGACATTACATGGACGTAATCCTGCTGCACTCGACATGAAATTGTGGAAAGCTGTAGTGACGGAATTAGCTAACGCTTTAGGAACGTTTTCTTGATTCAGCTACACAATGCGTTTGTGCTAAATCTGTTCTAGCGGTCGAAAGAGTTCCACTATAAATGTTCTCCCGCACGTTTCCACTCAGGAAGATTGAAATTATCACCTAAAACTAGTAGAATGCGAAAATGAACGAATAGAGTGAGTAGCCAACGAGGGTGTAGTATTCAATAGGTACGAAGACACACTTTCGTTGACAGGTTGGATCCCCTCTGGCAGGTAACAAACAACGACAGCAGCATCCTCCCAGCTTATCGACAACGATTGATCATTATCATTCGAATGTCAGGAAGATCGTCCCCTTCACTCGCTTTCTACTGATAATCTGTAGACTATAGTGTCATCGGCCAGGACGAATGCACCAGTCAAAACAATGGCTAAGAATGTCTCCGTTGCCTCCGGGGTCGCCTCTGGATGAACAGCCAAGAATAAAAAAGGAAGATTACGTACATACATTCGTTCTAATGACGTCAAACGCAAGCCATTTTCTGCTTGAGATATCAGGAAGTCATGAGGTCTTTGTCTGTTACTGTTTCACTGAATTCCGCTGAATTATTCGTGACTGCTTTGACGAACATTTTTCATGCTCGAAGTAACATCGTTTCGTATTCAGATTCATCCACTCCTGCTTACTCACTGAAATTCTATGTTTGCATTTTCAAAGCAAGATATTAACATTTCAGAAGCTATGTCAGATCTTTCATTCACATTTCACTCAACTTGTTGGAGAAGACTGACTCAGCAGAATCAGAGAAAGGGAAGAAGACAGGATATTGGTTCAAAAAAATAAGAAATCAGCAAGAGACTGTCGAATAGGGATTATGCCAGACTAAGAAATTGAAGATACAGTGGATTGAAAAATAAAAATTGAACGGAAAAAGGGAAGATTAAAGGTAGTGATATTAGAAGCAGATAAAGAGGAGAGAGAGAAGTGAAGTTTGGAGAGAGGGAAAAGAGAATCGAGGAGGGAGGAGGGTTGATAGAGAGAGAAGGAGGCGTGGCCAAGCAGGAAAGGTCTATCGCAAGGGGGAGGAGAAAGGGGCAGGCAGAGGAGGAGGCGCAAAACGCGAAATATAGGCAGCCCGCCCTCTCCCCTCTGTCACTAACAGCGAGAGCATCACACAGAGCCCAGTCCTCCCTCCTCTCGCTCTCATTTCCACAGTCTCAGACTCCGTCTCCGTCCACCTCTCAGAGTGTGCCTTGCTGACCCTGAGTGGCCATCTCCTGTTCCCTCTTGCCATGCTGAGTCTTCATCTCCTGATCGCAGCCCTTTTGCCCGTTGCCACGGCTCTCACCTGCTACGAGAACGACGACGAGGTCGGTGTGCTTTTTCATCTTCCCTCTCTAGCACTAACAAAACTTTCTTTTCAATCTTACTATTACACTGTCATACATTATTTACTTGTCTCCATCTTTTATGTCTGCGCTTCTTGGATTGGCTGCTTTGCCTGAGATCTTCATACTTTTGCGCATTTCTTGCTGGCCACTCCTCAATCCGATGCGTCATCTCTTCCTCTCTTCCTCCACAAGTCTCTTAGGAACATTCGCGAATGTCGTTGAAATTGTCGCGGCCGTGATGCAATGTTGAATGAGTGAGAGAGTGCGAGAGAGAAAGAGCGTGAGGGAGGGAGACAGAGGTAAAGAGAGAGAGAGAGGGAGAGAGAGAGGGGGGGAAGTGAGGGAAATGCTCAAGGGACAATAATGCGCTAGAGTGATCGCGTACGCAAGGAAGATAGGAAGAAAGTGCGATAGGCAGACAGGGGGAGGGAATAGAAAGATATACAGAGAGAGAGAGAGAAAGAGAGAAAGGGAGAGAGAGAGGGGCATAGAGAGAGAGTGCGGAGATGGGAGAGATTGTGAGAACACTGAAAAGCAGCGACCGCACTCAGCTCGTTATGATGCAACAAGTGATTCTTCCTCATTCTTGAATATATTTTAAAGTTGCAGAAATAGCTTTGGCGCCTTGTGTTTGTATTTCTCTATCCAATTTCATAAATTTGCACCTTAATTAATATGTATATTAAGAGAGTAATTGTTCAGGGCAACATCTACGAACGAACAAACTCCTCGTGGACATATTGTTCTTTGATTCCCTTCGCTTCCCCGAGCCATGGCGGCAAGCTGCAAGGGGTCGGCCCGGCTGAGGAGAAGACTGACGGCTACGATGCCACTTTCTCTCAGTCTGGCATCGCTTACAAGATACTCACCGTCTGTATCTACGAGGTTAGGGCTTAGACCCCTTTCCGTGTATCACTTTCAAAGAGCAACTACAGTCACTCTTTCCGTTACATTCTAATCCGTCCTTCGTAGCTTGTGACGTAGAGAGAGGGAGAGAGAAAGAGAGAAAGAGATAAGGACGAGATCCGAGAAACAATGGGAAGGATCCCTTTTGTGAGATGGCGCTGTTCATTGAAAAGGACGGCAGAAGGAGCGACCCTATTCAAATGAAATGGCGCGTGTCTTTGTGACGACACACAACACAAAACTATCTCCATCGCTCTCCTCTCTTTCTCTCTCCCCTCTCTCTCTCCTCTCTTTCTCTCTCCCCTCTCTCTTTCTCTCTCTCCCTCTCTCTTTCTCCCTCTCCCTCTTTTTCCTCTCTTTATCTATTCCTCTCTTTCTCTTTCTTTCCTTCTCTTCCTCTCTTTCTCCTTTTTATTGTCTTCTCTCTTGCAGAAGTACGACTTTGGCACGATCGCACCAGCCTTCTCAAAGCAGAAACCAGAGTTCATGTTCCGTTGCTTCTGCAACTACGACCGCTGCAACTCAGCGACTACCTTCGTCGCTTACCTCAGTGGAGTCCGGGCGGCCAATCTGTGAGACATCCAAGGACCCAGCGTGGCCCATCGTAGGCCCCTTTCACCCTTACACCGTCTCACACTGATACATATGTAGTAGTATGAGAGCGTGGGCTTCGTCCTAGGATCACAGAGTATGTCTCTCTCTCTCTCCCGTTGTCTCTCTGCCGTCCCGGGTATCACCAGCACCACACAGATACACACTTGGTCATCTCTCATCACGGTGTTGAATGCAACGCACCGTCCTTGTCTCTAGTATTTAGCCGGTTCTTTCTTTCTTTATGCTTTCTTTGCTCTTGCTGCTTCTTCTCCCCTTTCCCCCTTTCTGGCCTTGCTAAGTCAAAGACAGTAAGTTTCCTTCTAGTTGCCTGAGTTGTGGTTCTTCTGCCCCTTAGACGACCGTCTAGAATGAAACCCCCGGTTTCGCGAACCCCAAGCTTCTTTCCCCTCCCTCCACTCCCCACTCCGAATCTCTCGTAAAGCCTCTCCTGGCTATAACTGACGTAGACTCCTGTGATAGCCTCACCAACCGAATGCATGTCTGTCATCTACTACTTCCTTATTTTTAGTGTGCTTTTTCGGTGTGCCACCCGGCCACATCCACCCCTCTGGCAAAGTTATGCTTCTTTCATAATATTTTGATACGATCTCTCGTTCTGTGTTTCTCTCCATTTCTCTAGCAAGATTCTCGACTCAACAAATTGTTAACTCTCGTGTGGGCCTCTCGCACTGTATGCTATAGGAATTAAGTTGAAGGTATCTATCATCTTTTATGACAGTTACTACTTTCGTACGCATAAGCCGACTTTAATGGACATATCTAGTGTGCTGGAAGACTTTTCCATTCTTCTCCCTTTTCTGTTATTAGCTGAGTGGAAAAGAGAAGACAATTGTGCTCTTGCACTTATGACATTATCACGTCATAGACATCCAGATGAATCTTCTCTCTCTTTCTCTCGTTCTCTCTTTCTCCCTTTCTCTGGCCCGCACACATCAAACATTCTGTTTAAATGAATATTGCCGGGTACTGCTCTCTATATTGTGCATTTTGCTGTCCCTCTAATCGCCTTTCTGTTACTCCCTCTCCCCTCTCCTCCTTAACTCTTCTCTATATATCGATGCCAATCTCACTGTCCATGTCAAATGAAATCTCTTTCTCCGCCCTTCCCTCCATCCTTCATCTCAACACTTCAACCATCTCGATCTCATCCTCTCTTAGAACAAAGAGTAATAATGTTACCGTAGTTGCTACCCCCTGCTCACATTGCCTCTAGCCTGTTCGGTTATACTGTAGCCCGAATGAACGCGGTAAACACGCGCTCAGAGTTACCAATTCCGTATGTATTTGTCACTCTCACTCTCTGTCTCTCTTTCTCTCGCTCGCTAACTGACTCTCATCTCGAGAGAAGAAGCGGATGAGAAAGGCTTCGATGAGCCGAACATGGCTGGTGTTCCACTTTCCCCTCCCCAACTCTTCTTCGCCCACTTGTTACCCACGAATGTTCAGTGATGATTGATGATAAATGATAATTTATTAATCTAAGTCATTTGCACGCATTCTACTAGTGGAAGTGGGCAAAATGTCGCATTGTGCGTTGGAAGGAATACTGAAGTGAGTACTTGGGGGGAAGTGGCTGCAGACGCCATTCGCAACCTACACAACTAATCATAAATGCAGAGAAAAATACGTAAATGTGATAAGTTGGGGTTAGTAAAGAAGGATGGAATAAAAATAAAACGGGAAAAAGTAGTCTCTTTCAGTCTCTGTCATTCCTGGCACGTCGTCAGCCCAATCCGGCACACTTACAGAGATTCCGGAAGGCCGTTGTCATTGAAGAGAAGCAACAACTTTATCTGATCCTTCTGATACCTTTGTAAGAGCATTCTGTAGAATATAATAGACTTGTGGCATCAGCAGTTGTATCAGATTACTCTGTATAATTCTCATGTCGACTTCTGGCCTCGAAATACGTCCTTATGAAGAATGAGAAGAGGATGCTGTGACGAAAGAAAGTTGAGAGGAGAACAGCGAGGGAGTGTGAGAAAGTTGGAGGGAGCCAAAGAGATAGAGAGGGAACTGTGAAGGAGACAATGAAGAAAGTTTGAGAGGAATTGGGCAATCTTTGCTCCTCGACAGGAACAGAAAGAGAAAGAAAGAGAGAGTCACTTTCCCGTGGGAACGCTGAGATTGGAACTTTTGATTGTGAATGAGAGCTAGGGCCATGGCGTGACGTGTTCCTTCACAACACGGTATCTCCTCGAGGGAAACCCAAGCTCTGTTTATTAAGTTTCTTGAGCCTGAATCCCACTAGATTAACAACATATATTTGATAGCACAATTGAACGCTCTCCTCTGGAGAAAGAGGAGACTCCGATTCAACCTTTGAGCTTCCTCGCGGAAGCCAGATACCGTAGTCTATGCGTACGTGTGTGATTCTGCATTTTAATACATAATGCACCCGTATCCATCCGTGAATCCCTGCGAGAGAGAGGATGCAATACTCTTTTTTACTTTACTATATCAATGTATGCACATGTCTGCTCACTCTCGCCTTATTACTTATTCATTGTGCTATTATGCTCTCTCTCTCTCTCTCTCTCTCTCTCTCTCTATCTTTCTCATTCTTATCCTCTCTATCTCTCTCCCTGCCTACGTCAGGAGAGTTAATAAAACTTCGTTGAACAGAGAGAAAGAAAGAGTAAAAAAGCTGAAATAGTTAAAATGTACCGTGATGAGGTGCAAAAAGCAATTCAAATATAACTTCTAAAGAAGTGGGAGAGAAGAGAGAACGAAAGAAAGAGTGAGAGAGGCATAGATGAAAAGACACAGTGAAAGAAAGTGCAAATGGTGGCAATTCAGAGAAGAGAATCTTCTAGGAAGGCGCTAGTTGAGAAGGAGAAGGAATGGCGTATTCTAGCCAGTCGGAGAGGACAGAACGCTTAGCTCAGCACGAGCACCTCCTAGGGAAACGTCATGTGGGTCGAGAAGGAGAAGTCAAGCTATTTCAATCAGCCATGTCTCTGCTTCTCTACTTCTCTTTCTCCTTCTGTCACTCTCTCACAAATGTATAGTTAGCTCCGCTTCTCTCAGGGGCTCTCACCTTTTAAGAAGGCTTCTGATTTCCTATCAAAAACAACGAAATTGAGAAGCAGCGCCCCCGGGGGCGAGAAGAAGCCTTGAATTAACGTTCAAAATGTAAACTGTAGCTAGCATATCAACATGACCTTCAGAGTTTAGGATATTTGCATAGCATGACATTTCTCGGCAATCATCTTTTTGTCACATGTCTTATGATTAGAACCCTAGTGAAACCAACACGAAAACATTCAATTTCAGAGACGAGAAGGCAACATTCGGTCAATCTTAATCTTGTGCGTATGCCTAGGCTCTATTTTAAATGACACCTGTTCAAGCAGGTAGGGGAATTAATATTAGCTAAACGCGACAAAATCGATGGTAAGTGCCTGGAATGAGAAGCTTTATATATTCTAATGCGTATGAGCGTAACCGAAGGGAGTGTTAGTTGGGGGTGGCTGAGACCAAAAAGAGAGAGAGCTAGCAGAGTGGGGGCGGACAAGAGCGAGGGCGAGGGCGTCTGACCTGGATGAGCTGAGTGGGTTGCTCTCTGAGCAGAGGCACTTGGTGGTAGGCGGCGGAGAGGAGGAGGGAGCTCAGCTCGGCGCGGGACGAAGCCGCAACCGCACGCGACACGCGACGCAGCCGACGTGTGCTGTACAGATCGGCCAGCAGCTGGAAGAAAGAGAATTTAGAATCTTTTCTTTACTTTCCAATCACGACTCTGCTCTGACCCATAATTCATCGTTGGTGCAAAGCTTGTCATTCAGTGTTTGAACTAGCTTTTCACGTTTTACATGATATAACAATCTTCTAAGTATGACTGGTGATGATTCCTAGAATGTCCTCTCTCCGTGGAAACAAACAAGACTACGCTTGCTTTATCAATCAACTGCTTGTTGCGTACTTCCCTCTCAAGGATATTCTAAGAAGGGACAGATGAATCCGATCACCTGCGTCTTGTATTTCATTTATTAACAAGGGCAAGCCTTTGTTTTCTGGTTTGCAGATTCTTATTGCTTTTCTTGTCCATATTTAGCCTTGCTATGGCAAATAACATCATTCCAAAGGATACGGAGTAGTAAAGTCAACCTCAATCATCTCTTCATTGTTTCTACCTTCTACTCTTGTATCTCCCTCTCTCCTGATCTCTTTCTCTCTCCTTCTCTCTTTTCCTCTCTCTTTCTCTCTGCTTACGTAAGGAATGTCTCGGTTTGAGCAAAATAGCCGGAAATACGCATAGAGATACATATACCCAAGTAATAGAAACTTACGCTACATTGAATATCCGCCAGTGAACTGCAGGGCAGAAAGAGGGTGGTGGAAGAAAAAAAGATTTAAGGGTGAAGGAGAGATATAGATGGAAATGGAGGGATATGGGGTAAGAGAGAGAGAGAGAGAGAGAGAGAAAGAGTAAAAGAGAGCGGGATAGAAAGAGAGGGAAGAAGAAATGCACAGAATTCGAGACTGATGGTGAGCATTGTCCACTAACCACCTTCCCCAAATTGGGGTCAGCTGTAACCAAAAAGGAATGGCTCTTTTACTTCTCCTAGACAATTCAAAGTGCCAACACACTCGAAAGACTGTGTGATCACATGCTCTCTCGTATCTCTCTCTTTCTCGCTATCTCTTTCACTCCCTCTCTTTCAGTCTCTCTCTCTCACAGTCTCTCCTCTGACTCCATACCCTTGGTATCTCCACAAGAGAGTCAGGCTCTCGGCCAGGTGAATCTACTCTTGCCGATTACGAGGGCCATGTTGGAAGAGTTAAAGAAAGAGCCGCCTTGAAATATTCCTTCTCTCTTCTTCTCTACTTACTCCATCCTCCGTCACGAGGCCTAGGAGGCGCCTTCATGTAAAATAATCCTTATCATTTTACATCCACGCTCTCCTTGAACTACCGTAGTTGTAGGATGACCCCTCTCTCTTTTGCAATTAGAAATGCCTCTTTGCACATTAGAAGAGGGATTGCGTATGGTGTGGGGGGAGGGGGGGGGGGGCGATTAGCTGTCGTAGGAAAAGCAGCAAAAAAAGCATAGAATCATTTACGGAGAGACGCCTTATTTTGCCTTCTCGAGTACGATTATGGAAAAAGAAGAAGTGGGAGAGGAGGGCAGAGCAGAAATCATCTCTGAAATTGTTGCAGTAGTTGACATGCTCTCAATGTCAAAGCAACATCCATTTGCAGAGAGGAGAGAGAGTGAGAGAGTGTGAGAGGGAAGAGAGAGTAGGAAGAAGAGTTAGAGAAGAAGAGAAATGGATTAACTATGAGATGCAATTCATCCGTCGCCAACTACAATCTTGCGGATTGCGACTTGCAGACGTTGCCATAAAGTGATAATCATTTCATCCGTAAAGCGAAGAGATTGTACATGGTATGGCAATATGTAGCCAAGCTTAGCTTAGGAGAAGCTTGACAAACGTACTTGAATCATGAAAAGATGCTTCATTTCTCTTTTGTTTGCCTGGAACCATAGAAGAAGCACGTAGTACATACTGGCCAGAAGGTAGTTAAATCTTCAGTTCTGTAATACACAGAAGAAGTTGACAGGTTTGGGATGTATGCTCCTATTCATCGAAAGCCAGTGTTTCACTGATAACCAGAGAATAAATGATGACATTCCATTCAACCTATTTTTACTCTTTCAAGGAAAAGTTCAGACGAATATCGGGATGGAGTCCAATTGAAACTCCTTTTAGTCATAAAAACTATGATTTCTTAGGTCTTTCCTTAGTTTTCTTTTGAGTACCACATGAATTTACTGTAAGAACAAGTGCAATCATCCTGATATCTCCCTGTGTCTCCGCCTGCATCGATTAAATTGTGATGACCTCGTATCTGTCTATTTCTCGGCCATCAAAAATGGGGCGATAAGTTATGCCATGTCAATTTCCGCCGTGGCAGCTGCAACACATTCAGCAAAGTCTGTTCGGTCCACCCCCGGCAAAGGTGGGTTCAGGGACAATTAGTCGTTTCCGCCATTCGCCATCTTTCCTGTGCGACCCTCTCGACTTCATTTCCTCTTTACCATTCGAAAGCACAGAGAAAGCGGACTTCCCCAGACATCTTTTTGACATGAGAAGATAAAACGTTGCTATTCTTCACTCATCCTACGCTGATAAAACTGCTAGCGTACGGTTGTCAGAGGGACCTCCTTTCCCCGTAGGAGGAGGGATATAGAACTATGATAACTCGACCTTCCTGCTAATCTCTGTAGATGGAGAGGCCTAATTCCATCTGGCATAAGCTCGGCATAATAAATATTATGACCTTCAAGTGCGAGGGTGTTGAATTTGACACTCATCCTTGACGACATTAAATAGTTTTTTTCTTGTCTCCGCCATACAGATCTCTCCTGCATAATCCGATGTTTGATTTTATTCTTGGCCAAAGGCAGGCAGGTTGAAATGAAAGTGACTCAATTCGCAGTTTGTAATTCACACTTTTCTGATTTGACAAATCTTGATAATCACTTTCACCTCAACAAAATGATGTGAACTGCAAAATAGAGGGAAATCTTTCAGATGTCATGGACGGATGAGTGAACAAAACCGAGAGCAAAATAGGATGCGAGAAGAGGTAGAGAGATACAGGGAGGGGGGAGAACGAGAGAGTGGAAGAAAGAGAGAGAGAGAGGGAGAGAGAGTAGGGAGAGAAAGAGAAATGAAAATATAATCCTTCATTTAGAGAGATTAGCCCATCCGCTTGACATAACATGCGCATTACAAATTTGTAACACGCTTGACTTGCTAATGTGATAATTGGGCAAAAGTCAGACACCACCGGCAGCATCATGAATGCATTAATGCTCATACAATAAAAAGTATACATTTAATTGTGATAATCACCATTTTAAATACAAACAGAAATTTTCTATAATCCAGAGAACAGAATGGAGAAAAATGAAAAACCTTGAACTGGGATGACTTAGCAGCGAAGCGTTCTTTGGCGAAGACCATGAGATCACGCGAGTCGGGCGCAGCTTCACTGCCAATCACTGGACGCTCGCCAGGATCATCCAGGCGAAGCTATACAGTCTTTTTTTTCAAGAAAACAAACAAAATAAAACATAAATCTTAATGAACTACGCATTTACTTGATATTCTTATGCAATTTATCTCCCTTTGACAATGCTCTACAACCGGATAATTTTTGTATGTGCGAAGATTATAGACGTCACTTTTAGAGCGAAATATTTTCCTCGAACAATTGGCTATTGAACTCGTTTGGAGATTGAAAACGATGGCATAAAAATATTATCCTATTCATCATTCTATGTACGTCCATATTTTAATTCTGACATCATTTTCCTAGAAGTTGAAATAAAAATGAGATTCAGGCGTGCATGCGTGCTTATCGTTCTTTGATGGCTCCGATCGTTCACAATTATTTCTTGACAAGTCGATTAAATTGCTAAATGCGCAGAGTTTTGAAGTCTTCAGCACAAAGATGTCTCACTTTTTCAGAGTTTTTTTTCGAGACCACACACTTTGAATCGTAAATACACTTTATTGAAAGGATTTCCTTATCCCACGATGGGTATTTGTCTGCTTGAATCGTCACCTAAAAAATGGAGGTATTAAAGGCTCGCAAAATGTTGCTCTGCCTACTCTGTTTCTCTCCAGTGACAATGTACTTTTCCATTCTTCCTTTTTTGATGCTCTTCTGCCCTACCTCAGCGATATCTTAGATTAGACGGCAGGCAACCCATTTCGAACTTTCCCTCCGCACTTTTGCAACTTTGCCCCGAGGCGAGACACTAAAAAAGAGGCCGGTTAACACCTCATTCCAATTGCAAGATGTTTGCCAGGGGATTGTGTGAGTGTGCCTTCTTTCTGTTTATAACTTAAGAGTGGGAAATGAGAGAGGGAAGTAGACGGAGAGACTGAGATAGAGAGAAGGAGTGATAGAAAACGAGAGAGAGAGAGAGAGTGAGAGAGAAAGAGGGACAGAGAGAGAGAAAGGAACTGAAACGATCTAAGGGATGCATAGGCGCCGAACAGAGATTATACTGACGTTTCCAGCGTGAGCAAACTAAAAGATTTTCTAATTGGAGAAGTTCTCGCTCTCTTTCTCTCTCATTCACTCTCTATAAATTCATCCCTCTTTTTTTCTCGCTTTGCTTACCTCTCCCTCTCCCTCTCTCTCTCGCTCTCTCTCTCTCTCTCTCTCTCTCTTTCTCTCTATCTCTCCTTCCGACCTCTCTCCGCTTTATCTTCCCCTTTTATCCAAGTTTACAACAAATCCTGAGTATGATATTGGATTATCAGATCAGACAAACGGATCGTAAGACAAGAAAATATAGAAGCAGAGCGGGGAGAAGCTGAGGAATGAATGAATCCTATTAGGGGAAGCTCCCCCCGGCATGCGGTACAATGCAAGAGGTCCAAGGGATCGGTGAAGGCAGACCTTGTCCAGTGTGATCTATGTAAATGTGTAAGCTGAAGCATATGCTGTAAAGCCCAGAAGCTCAGCACTCTCAGAGATTCATATCCATTTCCTCCAAACGGATGAATGTAATGTGCGAACCGGCTAAAATGATATTCGTTAAATTAAGACGTTAAGACAGGGGACCGAGACCTTGGCACGAATCCAACATTTGCAGATTCATTGAAATGTATTTTCTTCAGTTCGTTCGAATGTGTGCGTGGGGTGTCTTAGAGACACGAAAGTAGATACTCAGTGCATCCATTGGAGATCTCTGGGATTTCTTGCCAAATTGTGTTCTGATTTCTGGTTGTGAACATTAATAATTTAAAGAGAACACCAAACCAGTAATAAACATTTAACATCAACTTAAACTTATGAATAATTTTTGACTGATCGCTTGGGAACAAATTAAGGCATTAATTTCTGAATCAGCTTTCGGGACGGCGGAGATTAATAATGAACATTCGAGAATCGCTAGGGACCTCTGAATACGGTAGGGGATCTAACCCTTCGTGAGGAAGATTCGGCCAAAGGCAGGCCGTCCTCATCGAACCACTCCAAACTTGCAGCTGAGGAAGAAGCATTGCGATTCCTTCTCGGAGTCGATTCTTCTTCAATCAGCGCCGCTTCTGAGGACAGATGAGGCTGGCTAAAAGAATTGACATTATTCTGGACAAAACCAAACATGTCGTTTTCTTTTTTCTGATTATTTAACTTTGTATTTTTGCAACTATTATTGTTGCTTCTGATTCATAGACTGTTGATGCATCTCATCTTTCACAAGTAACTCAATCCTAAAAGCGGAGATATCCACCAATCCAAAGTGTTCTTTTTGTGCTTGTCTGCTCTTACGGCGTTCCTTCTCCTGGAAGCCGACTCACTCTTCGCCGTGTTATAATGAGACGAAGCGAGCGTTTTAATCCGCTCCGGATGAATGAACTTGTGGGGCTGAGAAGACAGTAAGAGCATCGCTCAACTTAGAACAGAGATTGCCATGATATCATCCCGGAGATTCTTTGAAACAAATAAGAGATGATACAGATTGGGAAGTGGCTGAGATCATATTCAAGAGTGCAGGACAGAAGAAAAGAAAGAGGAATGAGAAAGGAGACAGGACAAGAGAGAGAGAGAGAGAGAGAGAGAGAGAGAGAGAAGCAGACAGTTCTTGTAGTCAAGAAATTCCAGGCTGAGACTACTGGTTGTGGACTAGGAGAGACTGTAGACGGGAAAAGAAGCGAGAGTCTTGATGTCATTCCAGGGATTAGAGATCATCCACTTTGCAGTGTAAACACACTCATGCATGAGTTACCATGAACTCAACAAATACTTAGTTTATAACAAGGAATGTCTGTTTCTTGCAATGAACATGTACATAGAAGGAAAGGGCAGAATTCAAGTCAACCTTATGCTAGCTATGAATTTTAAGATCATTAAAATGCCAACCCTCTCTCGTTGTTTTCGTGGGCAGAGTGCTAAATGGAATGAGACTTGTAAGCTAACCAGGGGAGAAGGCCACTAAATGTCGTGGGAAAGATGGAAGCTTCTGAGTGGCAACGCGTGCCTGAGATTTAGTAAGAGGACAAGGAACTAGAAAAAGAGAGGGGAGAGAAGAAGAGAAAGAGAGAAAGAACGGGGAAAGGGCAACCCACGTCGCAGGTGTTTTCATGAGAATTCACACGCTTCTTAGATGAAGTGTCCCCGTAGGGATGTCCAAGGAGTCAAATACAGCGTATCCAATGGGGGACAGCTGTTCTCTTCTGTCAACAGTGATTTCCGGGGAAATTGGAAGGAAGCATGGACAATTCATCATATTTCTCACAGCTCCCATCAATCTTTATCAACCGCAGTCTCTCTCTCTCTCTCTCTCTCTCTCTCTCTCTCTCTTTCTCGCTTTCTCTCTGTTTTCTCTCTCCCTCATAATCTCTAACTTCTGTGTTCATCTTTATGCATTATACAGTTCACTTCACTACAAAACACAGTCGGTTGTTGATAGCGACGTCACAGGAATGCCTCCATTCTTGCCACTCTTCCAGGTATCATAGCGGCCAAATTGTAATTAAAGAAGGTTCAGAGGCCCCGTGAGAAAACAAATAGTCCTCTGCAAGGAAAGCCAAGGCTTCCGACGGTGTCGTTAATTACAGATTCTCTGTTGGATTGGTATTGGGCAAATCTAGATTAAATTACTACATCTAATTATATGGGAACTACCTGGCGAATTAGCTATGAATTTAAAGATGGCTGCCGAAAGACATTTTACGTGTGGGTGGACATTAAATGAAGGTGCAAAGGGGTAGTGGCAGGCTCTATTTTTAGTAACAGGGCCAGTTTTGGGAAAGACACTTCCGTCTCTCTCTCTCTCTCTCTCTCTCTCTCTCTCTCTCTTGTTCACTCACCTTCCCACTGTTCATTCTCTCTCTCTCTCTCTCTTCATCTCTCTCCTTGTCACTCTATAAAAGGCCATCGCAATCAGCCATCCTCTCCAATACGGGAGTGTAAAGAGTGCTTTCAACCAGCGGGAACAAGAGAAAGGATGAGGGAGAGATCTCTTCCGAAAGAGTCGGGCATTTTTCTCTCCGACTAAATGTCAACGTCCACCGACAACCTAAGTTGACAGTGTAGCATAGTGAGAGTGAAGGATGGAGAGACAGAGAGAGAGAGAGAGAACGAGAGAAAGGGGGAGAGGGATAGTAAATGAGAGAAAAGAAAGAGTAAGAGAAAGAGGAGACACATAGAGAGAAACAGCGATCTACTGCTGCAAAATAAAGGGCCTCCATTGTATCTATGGGGTGTTTATTACAATTTGAAAGGTTATAGAAAATAGCAACCAAAATTTGGATGATATGTAGGTTTTTGGGGAAAAGAGGAAAGAGCAAAAAGAAGCAGCGGAAAGAATAGGAAAGGGGGCGACGATAGCTATTTCATGTACTTCCTTCTCCTCTTCACTGTTAGCAAGAGACAGAGAGAGAGAAACAGAGAGAGACAGAGAGAGAGAGAGAGAGAGAGAGAAAAAAAGAGAGAGACAGAGGGAGAGAAACAGAGGAGACAGAGAGAGAGAAACAGAGAGAGAGAGAGAGAAACAGAGAGTGACAGAGAGAGAGAGTGAGATACACAGAGAAACACAGAGAGGAAAAACAGAGAGAGAGAAGGAGAGAGACCTAAGAATAGTGCATAAATAGGATTGCCATGTAGTTGCCATTTATGGCCTCTCGCCATGCCAGATTTAGCTGCCGCCCGGCTGCTATTCATAATCCAGGGGCTTTGAAAGATCCCTACAGTAGGATAAAGTTTTAGCAGTCTGTCAAAAGGTGCATATGCACACAGATTTGTATGAGTGGCTCGTTCTATAAATAGCTCAAAGACCGCCGATAAAGGGGTTGGATATACATTCTTGTGAGTAGAAAATTCTAGAGATTTTTTTTTGCAACAGAACAAAGTACCAAGGCTGTGTGGTCCATCTTATAAAACTAAAAAAAGACATAACGAAAGAGAGGAAAGTATTTTAGTTGACTACTGTATATTTCGCTTGTTAGTAAGAAAAGAATAAATGAAAGAATGGAGATGAAAAGAGAAGCGCGCCTCGTGCAGCCGGCCGAGTGAAGAAGGCCCTCCTCGTCACTGCTCATCGAGATCTCAGCCCCGATCGCAGAATCGAACATCGACCTCTTCCCGATGCTGGAACAGTTCAATTCTTCGCCTATTTCAGTCTTTTCATTTTCAGATGCAAACAATCTTTCTTTTCCCCTTCCTGTTATTGAGTTTCTCGTGACCTCTACTCCTTTTCTTCTCTTTTGCTTGGATGATGCCAATCTCTTTTACTGCTTGTTACATTCAAATGTGTCATGTTCATAGACAAGAACGAAGAATGGAAATGGAGGATGTCGCGTAGCGAGTGCGTCAGCGGATGCGCACCGGAGATTTCCCGTTGCTTCCGTATAGAGAGAGGGAGATAGAGAGAAAGAGAGTATAAGAGAGAGAGACAGAGAGAGGTGGAAGAGAGAAAGGAGAGGGAGAGATGGAAGAGAGAAAAGAGACAAAGAGAACCAGAGAGAGAGAGAGAGAGAGAGAGAAGGGAGAGAGGGAGAAAGAGAGAGAGAGGTGGAAGAGAGAAAGTATATAGAGATGGAAGAGAGAAGAGAGACAAAGAGTGAGAGGAGAGAGAAAGAGAGGGAGAAAGAGAGAGAGAGAAGATAGAGAGGAGAGAGAGCGCGATCATGTTCAGAGTGTGTGAGGACACGGGGAAGTGCAAGAGTGCGAGTGTTTCTGGAAATACAGAACAGAGTTCTCATCCTCTCACAAGTTGTATGGAAATTGTAGAGTGACGCCGCCTACTCGATTATCCTTCCTTTCCTCCACTCGGAAAGTGATTTCCGCAGATAGGTTGATCAGAGGACATCCACTTCTTCCTCCTCATGTCTCTCTCCCATCTTTCTCTCCCCTCTCTCGCTCTCTCTATCTTTCTTTCTTTCCTTCTCTCTCTCTCACCCTGTTTGTTTACATTCCTCAGTAATGATGTAGTTCCTGCTACGGGCATAACAAGTCCACGTCTCCCTTTGCAATCAGCGTCACTTTCAGAATCTCCCTTTCTGTCTGCTATTGTTTCATACCGTCATCTTTGAGATATTAACTACATACGCAATAATTCATTGTCCGTGAACCTACAGTAACCCATTCAATTGGAAAATGAGACTATAAGAACGATGAAACAATTTGCTACGTTTGCCCCTGATTGTGACGAAAGTGATAGGCATGACTGCGCAGATTACGACTTTCCCGTCAGGAGCGGCGTGGATATTTGTAGAAACAGAACAGAATTGGAGAACAAAGGAACTGAACGCAGGCTGCAGAGAAGTCGGTGGCTATCAGAGAAAAAGATAGTCACAATGGTTTTGCCGAGAGCACAGAAATCTAACATAAACACGACGCTGTGTATGTACATATGTTAGAATAGCGAAAGATTACTGTAACTCAGGCAGGAATCAAAAGGCTGAAATCTGTTACATCCATGTGAATAGATATTTACATATGTTTGGTAATGAATGTAAGGTAAATAAGAAAGATGAATAAGTGAAAGTGCAACGTGAAAGACTTCCTCAGAGTCTAACCTGGTGGTTTTGGAGTGCGTGGATTGTGTAAGAACAGCGCCAGAGTCAGTCATGGAAGAAGAGGCGAGGGGAGAGGCGACGGAGGTGGATGGGGAAGCAGCGGCACGGGAGACTCGACTTGGATATGCGGAGAGGTGCGAGGAAGTCGTCGGGGGGTCGCTCAGGCCCCACAGTCTAGCAATCAACGATTTCTTACCATAAGAACAAAATAAAAAGTATCTATCGCATATGAATAAATTATATGTATCTTCATGAGAATGCTAGTAAGATCGTTCATAATGTTTAAATTAAACGTAAAGTAATAACAAAATGGCAGACCCTTCCATGGCTGGCTGTTGATTTCGGCTGCTCACTCGGCTGGCCGTGGAAGCCGCATCCGAACCGCCAAATTCGCTCCTAAGAAACTCAGGAATTTAAAAAATTCCTGTTCATAAACAATAGGAACAAAATTTGTAGCTTTTGAAATTATTTGCATAACATTTCTAAGAATATTTAATGATTCATAACTTAAAAAATTGCATTCCAAATATTTTAGCTACATACTACGAGTCTTTATTCTCATTTCGTCTCAAATGTTCTTTTAAGTTTTCAAATAATTAACATATGTATGTTTGTAAATGCTTTATTTAGAAGCTGTATAGCCTTTTCTTCCGGCGTATGCTTATTAAGAATGCCTTCCATTTTTTTTCTTTTGAAATCATAGTTGCAATGTGTTGGCCTTCACAAAAAATCCACCGGCTCGCGTTCTTCTAGACCTTTTTCTGATCTTCTGCACGTACTAAAAATGCAGTGGAAAGTGTCCGATTACGTCGACTTCGTTAATGCGATTATCTCTTTTTTTCTCTCTGCTAAAAAACAGCGCGGCTTCATTGTCCGTGTCTGATTAATCCAATGTGGGTGGAAGGCGCGTGACGGGCGAGCGTCAGAACGGGGAGATGCCTTATATCATACGAACAAATATTCAATGTGTTCCCTTTAAATCCCCGCGTGTCGTGGTTTTCGAGCTCTTAAAAATGGCTGTTTTTCAGATGCAATGACATAAAAGATTAATAAGTCAAATGATGCGACAAGAGAATGTAAAGGAGGAGAACAGAACGAGGGGTTTTCCGACTGACGATAGCCTCAAGAAGCTAAGATGTCCTTACTGACCCTAAGACAACGACACTCTGGTACATGTAGGAGGGGTCATGTCGGTTGAGGATGTCCCGGATGCGGATCTCCTCCTCCTCTTCTCCTTCCGCGGCTGCTTCACTGGGAACGCTTCGTCGGCCGGCCCGGCCAACTCCTTTAACACAAAGCTCAAGATGTGTTCCTGCATTGAAGAGTGCTGCCTTGGAGCGTACAGATTTCTTATGGTAGTAAGTGTGAATAGTGAATAGCTGTACTTTGAATGCGAGAAGCGGAAGAAGGAGGGCGGGCCGCGGGCTGCTCGCCAGCCACGGAAGACGTGCTCACCATGCTCAGTACCTAAGGAACCAAGTCTATTTTAACAAAGAAAATAAAAACAATATACAAATCTTCATTTATTTATTAAATGCTTTTCATTTGCGCCTTCTGTCAACACTTGACTTAATTATTTTCTCTCTCCCTTTTTTCACAGAATATCATATCGCTTCGCCATTGCCTCAGTACAAATGTTACATTGTAGTCTGCTTATTGTTAGTACGTCACAAGATCTTAAAATTAGTAAATCAAATAAACGGGATTTCGTCATAAGCTCACAGGAAGGGATTGTGCAGTCAGTGTGGCGATGCACATATAATAAATTGCAAATAATAAAAGAGATCTGGAAATCTCGAAGCGCTGGCCTCTTTTATCCCCTTTTTTGACTAACATCGTCAAAGACAGAGCACATATCGCCCATGGATGGCGAGGGATGAAGACCGAAATCGCCACCCGATAGCAGTCGTGGACCTAGAGAAGAAAACTCGGAATATTATTTTGCCAACTACAAAAAAATAAGTATTAAAATTATCTTCAGTGTCATAGTTATGATGTATAGAAACGCTTTACGATTCGTTTCCCAAATGCCAAACTGTTTTCACTCTCTCTTTTTCTCTCTGACCTCTTTCATGTGTATCGTGTGGCAATGCTGACTCGTCAGCGAACTCGTCTTCCCACATCTGTTGACCGTCCCAAACGATTCTGCAAAAAAAAGATAGGACGTTCCAAAACAAAATAATTTATTCCCTCACTGATAAAATTAAACTCTGTTAAAGTTTTATAGAAATTCTATAATCATTTTCAAGAGAAATAAAAGTCCAAACTCTTTTTGTATCAAAAACCTAACAAACATACATACATGTACTTTGGAAACTGAAACAGAAAGAATAATAGACCGGAGGGAAGCGGAAGCGTCGGAGGCTTGAGAAGAGGCGGAGGTGAGACGGCGGCGGCCGGCGCCAGAAAGGACGCGAGCAGCCGATGAGGCGGCCGAGGAATCCGAGCTGGCGCCCGTTCTCGAGCAGATGCCAGGAAGCACCGAGGACTCGGGGCGACTTCCTTCTCTGGACATTTAGATACGGAATTGTCGTCTATGCAAGTATAATTATCAACTATCGCAACACCTGCCGTGCAACCAATCTTGACAGAACTGAACTCACTTTCGCATACTCTTTCGTTATCCACCGGCAAACTTCAATGAATTTTTAAACCTACGCTCGTTCAAAGTTCACTCAACATTCGTTTCAGTTAATAGCACGGCTGAGTAGAGAAACACTTTGACTAGATAGAAAATTATAAGCAATGCATTTGAGCATGATTTAAATGTCGACTGTTTGATAATGTTTTATATAGAACTGTTTTGTTTTGGATTTAGAGAAATGATCCAACAAAAAGTGAATGAACCGTCGGAGGACGCCTTCGCGAGAATTTCGTCTGGCTCGAATGGAAAACAGACCACGAACACGCATTGAACGGCGGACTCGCGACAGGGAAAACTGCAGAGAAAAGGGAATGTAAAGAGAAGAGGGAAATTTAATAAAAAGTTAAATTGTTAAATTTAGCAACAAAAATGAAAACTAAGAAATAATTAAGAAGAGATGAATAAATAATTAAACAGAGAAGATGAGTAAAAAATGAATAGCAACCTCGGAAGGCGTGATGCTCGTGGCAGAATGGCGACTTCTCCATTCGGACGGCGAGTTCTCTCTCTCGGCCGCGCCCTCTTCGTCCTCGTCTGTTTCCTCACGAATCATTCCCAATCCTCCATCCTAGAATGTTATGGAGAACACATTTTTGTTTAAATATAATTATTTCAGTCGATAAGACCTACCGGTGGAAAATCCTTTTATAAATGTCCTATACAGTATCTTTCCGCATCAAAGTTGCTAATTTCGGCATAAATATAGGTAAAAGTATAATTAAAAATAAACCTGTGCATAGAGCAGTCGGCGGTCGGCAGAAGCGAGAGCATCGCATGCAGCGCCGTCAACCAGAAGAGACACGAATCTGAAAGCGAGAAGAGACTTTCATCTATGTATATAGAATCTGATGGGAGCGATAAAGTACAGTATAATTCAAAAGATGAATGATTTGGAATAAAGAAATAGCTGAAATGACCGTTGTCCAAGCAGCCGCGTGCAGATTCGGTATGCGGCGTAAGAACCGGCCCCCATCACGAGCAGCACGCCCGATGTTCGGGCTGCAACTTAGTGCTTTATTTAATTTGCTGAAAAAAGTTATATATTTGAAGTCTTATTCATTTTTGTTGGATAAGGACCTTCTTGTGATAGTATAAAATTGGTTCGTGATCATTTGTTGTCTGAAGAACACTATGTTATACGCATCTATTAGCCTTTTTAAAAACAATGCAAAGCCACTTACAAATGTGTAGATTTGCTAGCTTTTCCTATTATAAGAAGATGTTCCCATGAAAAAAAGAGAAAAGTTAACGAAAATTCCTTCGTTTTCATGCTAAGCTTTCCCTGCCGCGAGTCCGCCGTTCAATGCGATTCTATATTCAATAAATGAACAAGTATGTATGTTCAATTCAATATTCTAGTTTGATATGAGTAAAGTTCACTCCATTATTCTCTACTAATTTTTCTATTTTGCTGCTTCTCCTGAAGGAGAGAAAAAAAAACTACCTCTATCTCCCTCTTTCTCTCTCTCTCTCTTTCTTACTTTTTCTCTCTTTCTCTCCCTCTTCCTCTCTCTCTATTTCTCTCTCTCTATTTCTCTCTCTTTCTCTCTCTCTTTCTATCTCTCTCTCTCTCTCAATGCTGTCGCTTTCTGTAGAGAACAAAGGCATGAGCATAATGTCACTTTCAACTTGACACTCGCCTAATCAATCAATGAGCAGAGCATTCAGAGCAGTCCAGTGGGACTGCAACGAGAGAACGGAGAGAGAGAGAGAGACAACGAGAGAGCGAGAGAGATTGTCAAGTGGTTTAGCTCAAGGTCTTCATGCATCCGCTTCCTTGAGTAAACATTATGTGTATATACATAGTGTCAGTAATATCCCTCATAGCCATGTATGACTAATCATGTCATTACTCAAAGCTTTCCCCTTTCTGATATGAGTCATCCTTTCTTTAGTTGGAATGGAAGAAGCAAAAGAAAACGCTAATATTTTGTTAAGAACTGTCTTACTCAAACTTCCAGATTCGTTTTATGTTTGCTAAACATTCTCTCACTCTCAGTCTCTCTCTCTCCCTCCATCTCCCTCTCGTTCTCACTCTCAGTCTCTCTCTCCTTCCGTCTCCCTCCGTCTCTCTCTCTCTCTCGTTCTCCCTCTCAGTCTCTCTCCTCTCTTTCTTTCTTTTTCCAGCTGACCCTTTCTTTATCATTCTCTCTTTCCCAACCGAAAAGCGTCATTAGCACAAGCCATATCATCAGTCTTTGGTGACAATCAAGAAGCATCAAATTGTAAATGTAGCAACAACAATCAATCATTTCCCGTCCTACAAGATTCGAGAATATGCTCCTTTGTCTCGCACGCTCTCCCTCGTTCTTACTATCTCCCTTCCTCTCTCTCTCTCTCTCTCTCTCTCTCTCTCTCCCTCTCTCTCTCTCTTTCTCGCTACTCTTCATTACAAAACGACGCTCGGGCGACTGCACCCTTGGATTAGTGCGATCCGCCAATCCCTCTTCTGATATGCGGGAAAAGGGATCAGAGGAGATTCGGTGATCCTTTCATTCGCGAGGGGCGCCTCGGGCACGGCACCCGGCAGATGGTCAAGCGAGAGGAAATGGAGATAGAGACAGCATGAGAGAAAGAGAGAGAGAGAGAGTAAGAGAGAGAGAGAGAGAGAGAGCGAATCAAACGAGAAATACAGTGGAATAACAAGAAGATGCTGAAGCGGCATGTGGTAAGCTGGCTTCGCTATAAGATAGTCCTGCAACAATCCCTCCTTTTTCAGGTACTATTAAAATATATTAAGATGATTATTAGAGCCCAACATTGACAGCACTTGTTAGCGTGCAAGAATGCGGCAAGGTCATATGTATGCCGATCTATGCCAGTATGGCTGCTATCACAGTGCAAGTTAAGTTATTTCTATTCATTTCATTCGGTCGTCATGTAATACAATCTTGGAGAACAGATGAAAGAATAGAATGAGGAAAACAAAGCATAGAAAGGCGACGTGAAGCACAAAATTCAAGGAGGAATACAGAGATGGAGTATGGAGAGAAAAAAAAAGAGTGGAAGAGGGTGCATGATGCGGAGAGAAGCGAGAAAAAAGAAAGGGAAAAAAAGAGAGGCGTGCAAATCCAGAGTTGTTGCATCCTGAATGACGCAAATAGAATGTTCCGTAAGTGATCAAGGCAGAGAACGTGAAGGTCAGCAAGGAAGGTTGCGAAGCATTTGGAGCGGCAAAGGAAACAATGGCATAAATATAAGGCGTATTGTAACGACTAGAATTGTTCATAAGTGGAGCTCCTTATGTTAATTAGTAAATATATAATAGGATAAAATATACCTTTGAAGCAGGCGAAAGTGAAGACAACATCAGAATCTCGCAGATCGAGGCTGATCTCAGCGGCGGCGGCCATCATTATCAAGGGGTTAAATGGATGGTCTATTAGACGGTCGTTCTGGTCGATTATGGAAGGGCCGTCAATTGGCGCATGCCCTCCTCGCTTCCACAGGTGTTCACAAAAGAGGGCCAGCCGGCTGGCCGATCGGATGGGGTCGATGTGGGTCTTGCTAGGGGAGGGATAGAGAGCGAGAGAGAGAGAGAGAGAGAGAGAGAGAGAGAGAGTACGGATGGCTTGCTCTTGGGGCGGAAGAGAGTAAAGTGTGAAGCAGCAAGGAAATACTTAGAGGCCAACAGTAGGAGAGAGGTGCAGGGAACGAGAGAGTGGGGAGAGAGAGCATCCTAAGTGCGGAGGAGGAGAGATGGAAGAGAAACAGAAAAGTGAGAAGGAGAGAGAGAGAAAGAGAGAAAGAGTGGGGAGAGAGACAAGCACACAGTATCTCCCCTTCTTTTCGAACGACGAGACCAATGCAGTAGAATACGCGGCTGGCGCCAGACTCATTGACACACCCAAGAGAGAGCACGCTGATCTGAGAGAGCGCAGACGAGAGAGAAAGTGGGAGAGAATGAGGAGGGAGAGAAAGAAAAGCAAGAGAAAGAAGGGAAGAAAGTGCGACTGATTCCTCCATCACTCTGCATCGACATCCAGTATCTCAGCTGGCAGCATTGGCATGCCCCGGGAGGAAAGGAAAGAGTCATGATCGCTCTCGCTGCATTGCTTACTCTAATTCATAGAATCTCGAGTAATTTTGGCAATTTTTAAAGTACGGCTAATTCGTAGTGACAGTCACTAATTGCTATTAGCTAAGAGTTAAGAGTACTCGGAGAAGGATCAGAGATCGTGACGGGTTAAGCCTTTCATCCAACAAAGGAGCCTTTTCGCAATCGGACGGTACTGCAGAATACACGCTGAGGCGGTTAGAATCTGTCGAAACAAACAATCGCACACTGAAGAAAGTGCGATAAGAGACGGAATTATATCGTTTCGCAATGAATCAAAGTTTCATTTGTGATGGCTTCAGTCTTAGTAATAAGTGAACAGGAAAATCCATTAGGAAATAACAGAAAAAATTCGAGTCTGCCGCAACCATTGGATATGAGTGAAGATTTGATTTGTGTTCATGTGCATTTGATATGAATTGATGTGACTACCGATCTTCGGTGCCATCTTTCATTAATAGTTCCTTGTTTTCTGTGATTAAGGTGCATAGTTGGGCAGATGACTGTGCAAGACATGGCTTCCGGTTGTGGAGAAGGAACCGTGAACAACAGAGGTGAGGAGGCAGAAAGAAGGAAAGAAATAGCAAGAACGTGAAATGTAGATATGTAGTATGAGGACGATAGCAAGAAAGGGAGAGAGAGAGAGAGAGGAAGAGAGAGGAAGAGAAAGAGAGCGAGAAGCTCTAATGCTTGCTCCTTTGCAATATGATCTGTTGTCAAGCTCATGAGTGCAACGCGGCTGATCCGTGAACGTGCTTGTGAGAGGAATACGCGAGAAGCTGAGATGAGTGCGAAACACTCTTGAGAAGTTCTCTGTCGCATCACTCTCTCTCTCTCTCTCTCTCTTCTGCAATTTCCCTCTGACAATGAGAATGAGTAGTGGTGCATCCTAGCTCTGTGCCCCCGGGTCGTGCTTCCGAGTAGAGATTTCATCTTCCGTTGCAATTCTCAGATTACGTTTGGGCTGGTCAAAGTGGTAAGAGAGTGAGAGAGAGAGAGAAACAGAGTGATTGAGAGAGAAATAGAGAAAAGCGATACTCATCAAGTTCCTCACATTGTCAATATCTTCTTGACAAACAAAGCGAAATTTCATGTTCTCATGGCATCAAAAATCACTCCTTTGCACTTCCACCATTGTTGGTTTCATTCGCCCAAAAATCTATTGCCATGATAGGTTTAAATCAAGAAAATTTATATACAAAATTTTTTAAAGCATCAAATACAAGATCTTGAGCCTTGCCTACGAATAGGCAAAACGTCTGTTTTGACGAATGAAGTTCAGAGACCAATTGCCTGGCAGACAGAGAGAGAGAGACAGAGAGAGAGAGAGAGATAGAGAGAGAGAGAGAGAGAGAATGAAAGAAAGAACGAAAGAAAGAAAGAAAGAACGAAAGAAAGAAAGAAAGAAAGAAAGAAAGAAAGAAAGAAAGAAAGAAAGAAAGAAAGAAAGAAAGAAAGAAAGAAAGAAAAGAAAGAAAGAAAAGAAAGAAAGAAAGAAAGAAAGAAAGAAAGAAAGAAAGAAAGAAAGAAAGAAAGAAAGAAAGAAAGAAAGAAAGAAAGAAAGAAAGAAAGAAAGAAAGAAAGAAAGAAAGAAAGAAAGAAAGAAAGAAAGAAAGAAAGAAAGAAAGAAAGAAAGAAAGAAAGAAAGAAAGAAAGAAAGAAAGAAAGAAAGAAAGAAAGAAAGAAAGAAAGAAAGAAAGAAAGAAAGAAAGAAAGAAAGAAAGAAAGAAAGAAAGAAAGAAAGAAAGAAAGAAAGAAAGAAAGAAATAACGAAAGAAAGAAAGAAAGAACGAAAGAAAGAACGAAAGAAAGAACGAAAGAACGAAAGAAAGAAAGAACGAAAGAAAGAAAGAAAGAAAGAAAGAAAGAAAGAAAGAAAGAAAGAAAGAAAGAAAGAAAGAAAGAAAGAAAGAAAGAAAGAAAGAAAGAAAGAAAGAAAGAAAGAAAGAAAGAAAGAAAGAAAGAAAGAAAGAAAGAAAGAAAGAAAGAAAGAAAGAAAGAAAGAAAGAAAGAAAGAAAGAAAGAAAGAAAGAAAGAAAGAAAGAAAGAAAGAACGAAAGAAAGAACGAAAGAACGAAAGAAAGAAAGAACGAAAGAAAGAAAGAAAGAAAGAAAGAAAGAAAGAAAGAAAGAAAGAAAGAAAGAAAGAAAGAAAGAAAGAAAGAAAGAAAGAAAGAAAGAAAGAAAGAAAGAAAGAAAGAAAGAAAGAAGAAAGAGAAAGAAATAGAAAGAGATCGAGAAGGTAGATAGAACGAGTGTGAGAGGAAGAGAAAGAGTGTGAGAGGAAGAGAAAGAGAGAGAGAGAGAGAGAGAATGAGAGAGAGAGAGAATGCATTCCCATCGGCAGAGCCCTTACTCTTGACAATTCAATGGGAGCGAATGCAAGAAATCATCCATAAAACGGGCAAGCAAAGAAACGAGGAAAGAAGAAAGAGTGAAAGGGAATGGCAGAAAAAAAATTAAGGAGAACGAGAATAATAAAAAGAAACGTGGTAGAAATTCATGCACTGTCTTTTCGATAAAGGAATGCAAAAGAACATGATTGAGAGCCGCCCTTTGAACATTTTGCCTCTATGATTGTATGTACCATCAACGTGAACTTATTCAAGTATCAATTAATTTCTCCCATGGAAGACTGGCACTGAATCGGTCGTTATAAGCCTTTGAGATATTCCTTCGACACTGGAACTTTGTTCATTTCTCGAAGAGTGAGTTCATTGAGAGATGAGGTGGCATTCAAGTGTGTATCATCTTGTTTGCACTAGGAAATCACAGACCACTTCATCTTCTTTCCCTTGGTCATCGCACAATGAAAGACGATTATTCTCACGAGGCTTTCAGGAAAACACGAACAATTTACACCATTTAACCCGCTGCAACTCTCTCCATCTTTTCTCTCACTGTCTGTTCTCTCAAATCTTGTTGTTCTCTATCTCACTCTTTCTCACTTCCGCCTTCATCTTAGCCTGCTGTGTCCCCACGAATGCAATCTGCTTGGGCGTGTTTCCAATTGAAGGGAAGTTGGAGACAGATTATTGAAGCATAGAAAGAGATAGAAGGGAGAGTTGTGAAATAGGCCTGAAACTGCTAGAAGAAGATCGCTTTTAGAGTACGTGAATTTGAGAGTGAATGGGCAGCCTACTCCGATTCATGGCTGAATTGGCTGAAGAATGCTGGATGCCAGTTGCAATTCTTCTCGTCCTCTGTTACTCTCTCCCTCTCGTTCTCTCCCTATGTCTCCCTCTCTCTATATCACCTCTGTTGTTGCCAAGATTGAGGATACATCTGATGTTTACACACGTATTGGAGGGCAAAAGCTGCCGCCGCTACAGGCAGTCACAACAACCACTTTCGCGCCTTCTAGGATGAAATGGGGGAAGGGAAAGGTATGGAGAGAAGGCTTCTGCCTGGCAAACGAACATGATCGATGTGAAGCAGCTGAATAAGGAAGCAAAAGAGAGAGAAGGAGGAAGGAGAGAGAGAGGAGAGAGAACAGAGAGAAGGAGAGAACAGAGAGAGAGGAGGAGCGAGTGGGAGAGGGAGAGAGATCAGAAAGGGAAAGGACAATGCACGCTTTCTGGAATGCACAAACTACCCGTACGATTGCTGGAAGAAAAAGGCATAACGTGCTGGCATAGAAAAAAAGGGAAAAAAAAGCTACTAGAGCATTCGGCCGAAAGAGTGTATAACTTTTGTTTGAGCACTGAGGGGCAGAGACTGGAACATAAAATGGACAATAGGCAGCTGCCGCTGTTGTCCCATTTCTACTTCTCTAATTTTTTTCTTAAGTCAAAATGCCTTAACTTAATTTGTAAATATTAATCAGCTCAGGAATCTTCTGGCACGAACATCTTTTTGGCGCAATAAATTGGAAAACGAGAAACAAATTAAATACATCATCGTTACGAATAAAGAAAGAAAGAATGATAAAATGTAATAGTGATAAAAAGAATGTCTGACTAAAGATGGCGAGGCTGTAGTCGGGAGCATCGACGGAGAGGCCGAGCTGACTCACCAGAGCCGAAGTGTGCGACCCGATGAGGCGGGCCTTTTCAATTTAACACTTTCATTTTAAATACAGACTCATATAGAGTTGATCTTTAGAAAGCGATCAAATCTAACAACGAATTTATAAGTACTACAAAAACAAATAAATAAAACAAAATAAACTTCGAAGCAGATGAGCGGTTGGACTCCGTCCACGACGAAGGCCGGCAACTGTACCGGAATCTCTTCCATCCTCAACAAAGGATTATTATGAAATTTGTACATTTGTTTTACATAATTTTGCGAATAGAAAATAATATTCAAAATAAATACAAAAGTGAACTAAATTCAGTTTGTTTATTCAAACGCCAGGAAGACACTCCCTATTCGAAATCGCCTTTGAAGTGGTTCATGTTGATGGAAAGAACCCACTTGTTAGCTGACGACGATGGAACGTGGTTGAAGGAGCAGAGAGTGAAGACGAGAAGACATGCATACGAGCGAGAGAGAGAGAGAGAGAGAGATAGAGACAGACCTGGTTGATGTCTAGGTAGTGCTCTGGCCGCCCGCGTCCACGGCACGCGAGCGGCGCCTAAAAATTCTTTTTTTTTTTCTTATTACATACATTTGTTCATACATATGTAGATATATTAACTAGATATATGTAGATATATTTATTGCAATGATGAAAATTGGCGCACAGATACATTTTATCACTGATTTATTCGGAAAATATGGCATGAAAAATTAACCGAAATGAAAGAAACAAGACAGACACAGAATATGTTAGGTGGGGTATAAAAAATGATCAATGGAAACGGTACAGAGTGGCTGAAACATGAAGAATGCAGAGCGACAGCGCAAAACGACTGCTTGATCGAAGGATGAGAGAGTAGAGAGAAGGGAAAGTAGAAGTAGAAGAAGCTGTTCTGAAGAGCGTACAAAAGGGGAGAGAAGTAGAGGAATAAGGAGAAAGAAAGATAAAGCGAGAGAGAGAAGAAGCAGAGAGAGTAAGGGGGAAAGACGGAGGAGGATACAAAGAGGAGATGCCTGTTCAAACAAGAAGCTGCTCTTCTCTCCTCGTTTCGCTCACTTCTGGGATGTTCTTTGGAACATGAACAGTTTCATAAACAAGTGTCTAAGTGAATTAAAGACCGTATGATTTTGAAATTAAGGAAATAACTTTAATGATAAGCTATCATCTCTTGTGGCCACTGGGTCCGAAGAGATGAAAGAAGTGAGCGACGAGAATTCAGAGACCAAACTGATCGGCTTCTCTTAGCGTCACGGACTGTTCCCTTGAGGGGACACGTTGTCATCTAATCGGCCTTAGGCGGTTCTCTCCTTCTCTCCTCGCCGGGGAATTCACAGCCTAACAGCAGATGCGTGTATGCACATTCAAAAACAAACGTTGCAGGACTTCTTCAGCGAAGAAACGAAGGGCGGCCAGCACATATAAAAAGCGAAGACTCCAAATGGGACACACTTTGCTTTTCGCCTTAAGGTAATATGAGGGAATCCTTTAAAGAAAATCAACGCCCTGTAAATTGTGAACTTATATCTCCTCATGAAAAAGCAAATTAAAAAAGATAAAGAGGAGATAAAAGGAGATGATGTGCAGAATCATTAGAAATGGATGATGTTGGTAGTACCAAATTGGAACATAGCTTCCATTGTCATCCACAGTTTTCGAAGAACTCCGCAGAGACAACATCCATTTATAAAAAAAAGGTTTGTGAAAGAAGGTGAACGTATCACATATTAACCATTGGCAAAGAAATATCAAAGTGGCAGCTTATTCTTCTTATTATGTGAAAATAAAAAAATTTAAATCAGCATAATGAATGTTCTTTCACCATGAGAATTTAATTTTAATTCATGCTTAAAAAAAAGTAATGTTAGGAAAAAAAATACGTTGAGACAGAACTCGAGGAGTGAGATTCAGATTCTGTCGATGCAAAAAAGCGGCTAGTGTTGTTTTGGCCTCCTGGCTACCACTACTCGGGAAAGAATGCCTTTGAAGGAAAGTGACGAGAAAGGAAGCACTCAAGGCGAAAGAAGGCCAGCCATGCATTCATTCTTCTCATCAGCCACCCCAAAACTTCTCTGCTTTCTCTGCTTTCTCTGCTCTCTCTCTCTCTCTCTCTCTCTTGCCCTTTCACAACACGATCTATAAATATCGGAGACATTGAAAATGTGATCAGAGCATACATATCTATCTAATATAGCCATTAAAAAAATGGAAGTCGAACTAGCAAGTAACGCTGCAATGAAAAATGGAGGAATGATAAAGTGCGAAATGGGAACGCATATGTAATTCATTCAAAAACTAGAGATTAAGAGCAAAGATCGTAGAAAAGAGTTAGAGAAGAATGGGAAGTGAGGGAGGAGAAGAGAACGATCGAGGGAATCGAGAGCGAGAGAGCGAGAAAGAGAGAGCGAGAGAGAGAGAGAGAAAGAATGAGAGAAAGAATGAGAGATGGTGTTTGAAACAGAGATATCGAGAAATGGAGCGGCTGGCGGGTTGGCTACTATTCAAGGCTGGTCAATACGTGCGCATGCTCTCTTTCTCTCTTCCGTTTTCATCACTCTTTCTCTCTCTTTCTCCCTCTCTTTCTCTCTCATTCTCTCTCTCTCTCTCTCTCTCTCTCTCTCTTCTCTTCTCTTCTGGCCACTGCAGTCGCCCTCATGACCGTGACAGCAAAAGAGGAGACCAAAGGACGCATCGTGGTTTTGCGTGCCTCTAGCCATCTCACCAAGCAAGATCTCTCTCCTTCTATCATTGCTCTTTTTCTCTTTACATCTCTCTCCCTCTCTCTCTGTACTTCTGATTCCTTCTTTAGCCAGCTGATCTCATTTCAGATGAAATCGTGACCTGGCTCCCGATTTACCCCAGCGAAGGCTAAAAAGCTATTTTTACCCCTACATTGAGCATTCACGTGTTGCGAATGCATATTTCTTATTCAGGCTTGATAAAAAAAGGACTATTCTATTCGTGAGAAAAAAGTTCACATGCTGCTTTATCAATTTTTTTTTACTCCTAAAAATGTCTCTAACAATATTGCGGCCAAAAATGAAAAAAATATCCTATATTTTTGGCTATGCATAGATTCCTACGATGTTATTCCAGTCGTAAACTTTTTAATACAAGAGATGGAAACCTAATTCTACTCTTAACATTTAAAACATGGAAAGCGATGTGTGTATTAAGTTTCTGTAGAGGATGGTAGTAATAATTAGTGAGAGAAGGTCGGAAGTAGTAGGAGGAGGAAAGAGGAAAGCACTGTGTGAGATGGCGATCCAGTCTGCGATAATTGGATTGAAAGCGAGAGATTCGGTCGGAGGGCCACAGAAGAAGCCGGCTAAGGTTGTAAAGAGACAGCAGACGACACCAAAATTAAATTGTGCGTTCGGAATATTTACAAATGAAGAAAAAGAAAATGGTGATTGCACGGTCCTCAATTGAAAGTGACTCTTTACTTCAATTTGGAAGGATTTTTCAGTCAATATTATTTTAGAGCATGAGATGGAATTATGCAAAATAAGTGGAACATGAGGCGATAGCCACGATTAAATTCATATGCAATACATTTTCGGAAGAGAAATAGAGTAAAAGTTGCAGCGTCCAGGCAATGAATTAGTGGAGTGAAAGTAGTTGAAGAATAAATGTATATATATATATATATATAAATATATATATACATACATACATACCGTATTTTCTCTATTAGTGACCCTCCCTCTATTAGAACCCCCCCCCTCCTCTAATAGTGCACCCCTCTCGCAAGGCTATTGCAAAATAGTACCCCCGGGGCACTAACAGAGAAAATACGGTATATACATACATACTATCTTCACCCCCTTATTCATGCATACAGCGATCTTATAGTCATTCAAAAGGGGATTGGAAGAATCGCAATCGTAAAATCGTAAAACGATTATTATACACTGATAATTCCATCATGAGAAATGCGTAATTTGCGTTTTTTATTAGCAATTAATAGTGAGGAGATTTGTAATATGATGCCAGGGAAAGCAGTACAGATAAGAAAGATGTGGAGAGTGTAATTAGGGGAAGAGATCTAGGAAAAGGTGCGATAGATATGCAGAAAAGAGGAAAAGAGAGTGAGGGAAGTAGGGAGAAGAGAGAGAGAGAGAGACCAGAAGGAGCGAGCCGTGGCTCTTCTTTGAATGCCGTAGCAAAGTGAAGAACAGAACAATCAGTGCTTGGTCTGACTTGATTGTTAATGACAGTCAAAGGGAGTGCATTAGTCGACGAAATGAAGTAAGATTGGATCAGCTGGAGAGATCGAAAGAAAGAGAGAGGGAGAAAAAAGAAAGAGAGAAGCAGATAAAGAGGGACAGTTGCAAAGTTAAAAATACAGATAGAGAGGGAGAGATAGAGAGGGAGAGATAGAGAGAGAGAGAGCGAGGGAGAGAGAGAGAGAGAGACAGGGAGAGAGAGAGAGAGAACAACTGCCGAAATACAAAAAGTCAGTAGAGGAAATGAGCAAAGATGATGCTGAATAAATTTAGAGAAGCAAATTGTAAGGAAGATGAAGATGCTCATGAAGATCCCCCACCCTGACAATGAGTGTGAGAAGTTTGGTGGAAAGGTCAAAATGTTTTTCAGCCTTTTTCTATTTATTAATTTCTCAATGTCCCAGTCTTTCGCGCTTTCTATCCATATCTGCCTTCTCTCTCTCTCTCTCTCTCTCTCTCTCTCTCTCTCATTTCCTCTCTTTGTCACATTCTCTACACTTTAACAATTCCATATCTTTCGCTCTTCCGACTGCATTGAACAACGCGCTCTCTCATCGTCACTGCTGTGAAGACCTCAACCAAATTTCCCAATTCAACAATAAAGTGAGCTTGTACCAAATATTAAAGAGCGTTAAATGACCCACGGAGGTGGATACTAAAATGGATATAAAAAGGAGCCTGTTCACAGAAGCATCTCCTGTTCAGCGGGACAGAAAAAGAAAGCTATAAACCCCGGAAGCGCTCCCACTTGAGGCGCTCTCGTGAGATATCCTCTCACTCTCTTCCCTTCTTCTCGCTGACACTCTCTCTTTCTTATTTCTTCTCCCTCTATCTACTCTCTCATCCATGGCTTCTTCCCGTCGACTGTCTGTACTCTCTCATTTAGGCTTTCTCTCTCTCTCTCTCTGTCTCTCTCGTCTGCTCTCTGCTACATATATTCATCCGTAAAAAGGTTGTCGCAGCCAGCGTTCAACGGGTGGCGAGGGCGGGCAAATCGTGCAGTGGAGAGATAAGGATAGTGAAAGAGAGAGAGAGAGAGAGAGAGAGAGAGAGAGAGAGAGGGAGAGAAGGATAGAGAGAGGGGGAGAGAGAAAGGGGAGAGGGCGAGTGTGTGGAGGGAGGAGAGTGCAGACATCGCGTGCGCGTGCATACACTCCCGACGCTTTCGGCATACTAAGAGAGAAGAGAAAGAAAGAAAGAGAGAGAGAGAGAGAGAGAGAGAGAGAGAGAGAGAGAGATGAGAATGACGAAGAGAGAATGAATGCGTACAGCCAAGGGCAAGATGTCAAAGGAAAATGGACTGGAACTGATAAAGTGTAGCAGAGTAAACGCGAGGAAAGACATTTAAAACAATTGAAGACGTACTGAGACAAAAAAGGAATAATCCGAAGGGCGCTATCTGCAGACGAAACAGAGAAAGAGAGTGGCTGAGGGAGAGCTAGAAAAGCAACAGAGCTAGAGAGAAAGAGAGAGAGAGAGAGAGAAAATAAGGAAAAGAGAGGAAGAGAGAGAGAGAGAGAGAGAAAGAGAGAAAGAGAGAGAGAGAGTGAGCGAAGGAGAGAGGTTAAGTAGGCCGCAGAGCGCGCCCGCAACGCGCCTGCCTCCAGTCTGCACGAAAATGGCAGCGGAAGACGAAATGCGATGGAGACAACCGGAGAGTGGGAAGAGGAGACTGAAAGAATAGACGACCGCTCCATTTCGTTTTCTATCTCTCCCTCTCTTTTTTTCTCTCTCTCTCTCCCTCTCTTTTTTTCTCTCCCTCTCTTTTTCTCTCTCTCTCTCCCTCTCTTTTTTTTTCTCTCTCTCTCTCCCTCTCTTTTTTTTCTCTCCCTCTCTTTTTCTCTCTCTCTCCCTCTCTTTTTCTCAGTCTCTCTCTCTCAACTTCGTTCTCACTTCTCGCTAAATTCTGTTCGACCTCACTTGCAGCTGTAACTCCACTAGACAATCTCTACTTCTACCCTCTTTTTTCCTCTCTCTCTTTCTATCTGTCTCTCTCTCTATCTCTCTCTCTCTTTATGTCTCTCTCTCCTTCTCTCTCTCTCTCTCTCTCTCTCTCTCTCTTTCTCTCTCTTTCTCTCTCGTTGTCTATGACTCTGACATCACCCGTGTTTTTTCACTGTTCAGTTCTATAATTTCAGTCTAAGAATCTTTAGCCATTTAGTAAGACATAGGAAGCTGCTCGTGACATAGGCTGTTGCTGAAACAGAAGTCTCTACACATACGTAGGAAAGAACAGTTGAAGGAGGAAGACAATCTTACGATTGAAACACAAGAAAAAAGGAACAGACAATAGAAATATTTCCTGATTCCCTTTGTGTGTGTTTGTTTTCTCTCTCTCCATCAATTAATTTACTTTGTAAACGTGAAGGTAATACAAATAAATATATTTATTTATAAATAAATAAATAAAAATTCCACGACACTTTTTCCAGTTTAAGTACTCGCTTCAACTTCTATCGAACAATTCCAAAAACACGCCCATTCAAACCCGGTCATCTAAAATGGTCACGCCAATAAGCAGCTCCTCGAAAAGATCGCAACGCGTAACCGCGGTTGCTTGAGCCAATGCTGGAGTGGTATGGTAACTTTTAGCAACTAAATTACGGCAACGTTCGCGAGCTTGCTGAACTGTTACTAGTTTTGCATTGTTTCTTTAGGTTACTTAGCGTTGTTTCTCAAAATGATTTTTATAACTTTTTTTGAAGGATGCAGTAGTAGAAGGGCGCTGCCATCAAGACTGGAACAGATTCCCCCAGCACTTCGTGGTTCGAATTAGTTAACTTGTTTTATTTACTTTTTTGCTAGTTTTATTTGCTTGTCATTTTTTCACTTGTTTTCTTTGCTTTTCTTCTTTTTTTTTAAATTAAATTTATTACTTACTTCTAGATTTCTAGATTTGCAGGTCGAGGAATGGTTAGTCTATTGGGGTTTGACATTCTTTCCTAGTGCTTTTAGAATATCCTTAGGTTAGGTTTTGTTTGTCGATAGATAAAGGCGATAAATTTTTATCTTTCATCATTTGTTTGCAACACGAGTCGTTTAAATGAGGAAAATAATTCTAGCTTTCCTTTTAACATGTGGTTTGGAACTGGAGAGTTAAATGTTGAAAAATTACTATGCTTGAATTCTCTTGTTACTTCCTGATTCCCTCTCTTCTTAGTTCTTGCCCAAATCATGTATGACATTCATTACTGCGATGTCCCTTAGCTCTGCGCGCCATCTCTGTTCCTCATTCCTGATCGCGGCGTATTGCTTGGCTCTTCTCTTCTCTTCCTGATGCAAGGCCTCGATTGATTGATCGCTGAAGAAGCCCCAGGTACCCCATCTCTCAATGATTTCAGGGAAATGGGCAAAAAGGGCGTGCATTTTGGGTGTTCTGCTTTGGCGAGGGCAACATTTGCGGGCAAGTTGTTCAAGATGCTGTATGTCACTCGTTATCGCGTCCTTTTCCTGCTGTGATAGATCTCGGGGCACAGAGAGTGAGCTAATAGCCTTGAGACATTTCATCATCTCAATCTTCTCTCCCACGTTGTCTTCACCTTGATATAAGTTCCATAGCAAGTCTGCGTTCTCCAAGCACTTTTGAATATGGTTGCCGACCATGCACTGACCGAAAGCTTGGAGGTCTGCTCCAATTGACTTGAATGAGTTATCAAGTTCAATTTGCCCGTCACCACGTTTCTGATCAACAATCTTTTCAAGCGTGTTCTTCTTGGCCTCCAGTTCGATGCGCAGCTTGTTCAATGCTTCTGCTTCTTTTTGCTGTTACTCAGAAGTTTCTCTATCTCTGCGAGCTGGCTTGGGAGACTGATGTTAGCACTGTTGGCGCAACTTTGGCAGATGTACTCGCCGTTCCCTTCAACCTGTTGAATCTGCTGCATGGTGAAGATGCCCTCACAGGCAAAATGCACCAACGATTCGCACAAGCTGCAGACACATGAGTTGTGGAATGAAATGGAAGGACTGAGTCGGGCACTCGCTTTGTGCATTTAGAGCTATAGATTTAGGGCGATCAAGCCAGCAGCTACCGCGAAACCTGGAAGAAATAACCCCACGATTCACCAGGCATGATGGATGAGAAGCGTAATGAAAGGGGAGAAACAACAAACAAGAAGTGAATACCATGGGATGGCGTCGCTACAGTTCAATAAATAATTAACAAAAGACCAAGGAATGGTCTACAACAACAATCCCCAACAATCCCCATTTAATCCTCATCCTTTATTCAAAATCCTCCTCCTCCTCCTCCTCACTCGGATAGAGCCAGCTGAATATTAAAACGGTTTTACTTACTTTAAAAGAGAATCAAATGTTTGCCTGTGTTAAAACTTTTGGCTTATCACATGCGCTAGCCTACTTAAGGTGAGGAAGTGGCACCTTGTCGGTCTTCCCAGCATTCGAGGCAGCTTTGGCTGTGGAACTGAACGTGAATTCTTGTTTCAACGCACAAATTTCCATCGTGTATTCAATGCTAACTTGTTCTTCCCCGCACGACGGGGTGTGCGAGATCTTGATCTGGAACGCGAGCGTCTAGACGGTGAGCGGGACAACGAGGAAGAAGAAGAAGATGATGATGAAGAAGAAGACGATGAGGAAGAAGAACGAGCTGAGCGAGGAGAGCGGGAGCGAGACCGCGACCGAAAAATAACGCTTCCAAACGAAATATTATGCTAAGCTTCTAACCTTTTCCGTGACTCCTTTCTTCTTTTCTTTACCTTTACATTCTTGTGCTTCCTTCGCTGGTGTCTCTTCTTCCTTCTCTCTTCTTCCTCCCTCAAACAGTATAAACTATTAGTTTCTTCTTTTCCAAGAAGCTGTTCTAGCAAGCATAACTTGAACGAATATCGACCAAACCTCTTAAGAGTGGCTTCGACTTCGTCTCTCACTCTCTCCTCGAACTTCTTCGCCGGCTATCGACTCTTCTTCCTCCAATTTCCTGGAGGGCCACTCCAGCCGCCCCAGTATCCGCCGGGGCCTCCCCAGGGGGGGCCGCCGCCTCCCCATCCTCCTCCGCCACCTCCCCATCCTCCTCCGCCACCTCCCCATCCTCCGCCGCCACCTCCCCATCCACTGCTTCCCCAACCAGAACTGGCGCTCGGTGTGCCGAAATATCGCATCAACCTACAAGAACAACAAATAAACAGTCAACAACAACCATGGTTAACCAGTATTCAAACAATTAATTCACTGCAATTCCAGCAGCGTCGCTTTGACAAGTAATCAATAATTTGCAATACTTGTTTGTATTTCCCGCATTTTACACATCAAAGATTTGAATTTGGCTGCGTACATGCAGGCTCCGCCCACTTACCCGTAACCATGATTCAATGCTTTCGTTAGTGATGAACGTTTTTACTATGGGCTGAATGGCCGTGAAAAATCCTAAAGTTCATGCAGGTAGTATGTAGGTGACAGCAATTTCAAACAAAATTTGCATGCGCGTCTGCAGTAATGATTTATTCTGTCGATGATTTATTCTCTAATTTAAACTGCTAAATGTCCTTAACGGAAAACCCTTACAGGAACACGGTATTACAGATAATAGCTGTTTCAATTTAAAAATGAAAAGGTTTAATTCAATTCTAGCGTTTTTTTAATAGTTAAGTTGCTCACTAATTGAAGTATGGTTTAATACTGCAAACACTACCATGATTTTCTTTCTCTGCCAGTTTCAGTGATTCTACCCTGTGAAACTGTCACTCGGAATCGGTGATGGACCTTGAGCAGGAGCTACGCATCACTCAGTTGAGCATCTTTGCACTCGTCGTGCCAAACAAGGAGCCATGCAGTGCTCACAAGATCAAGATGGAATACAGGTAAGAATGTCTCAAAATTTAAGATTAAAAATGTGTTTATTTCCTTTTTATAGAGCATCTCATTAATTGCAGGGACTTTGAAGGCGAAGACATTCCTTTTCGTCGACTGGGATTCCCTTCTATCGAAGCACTGCTTATTGCTCATCCCAAGCTAGCCACTTCATACGATTCTGAGGGTCGTGTTGTCTTCACGGCAAGGTTGGAAATGTTTTAACGCCAATTTCGCAGCTCTCGAAAATTCCTTAGGCGTTTATAACAAGGTCTATTAATGTGTAAAATGATATACGCAGGAAATTGGCTACCTTCTCAATCAAACCCGTGCATTATATTTTCCTCGTTGAACCCACGCGTATTTAAGATATTCCGAGCAGTCGGCTGGCATCCAGAAGCTCGTGGCTGGCCAAAAGAAGAAGAAGAAGGGGAAGGGCAGTTCCAGGTGAGAAAGCAAGAGTACCGTCTGATCATGTTTAAATGTTGCTGGAGCGTTTGTTGTAAACATGTTTATTTCTGCTACAGATTTGTCCGCGGAGGAAACTTTGGACGATCATCATACCACGGGGGCTCTGCCAATGTGAGTGCTTTCATAAATACCGCCCTTTAGTTATCCTCTTTGGATTACAAAAAAAAAATCATTCTGTCTTCTTAAGAAGCAAAGTTGCTGTGATGATGTCGAAACAAAAGACTATATAAGAATAGAAAGGCCAGTTGCAGCTGCCATTGCTGGGTGGCGATATTCGGCGCAGTGGCAGAGGCTTTGGCCAGCCGCCTGCTCGCAAGAGTTTCTCCTCCAGTACTTCGACTCAGTTCAAGTGAGTAGTTTTCATGACTTTCTCATAGCTATTAGAAGGGCTGTGGAAGCGAGTGTGATATTGAGAATTTTTTTCAGAGTTCCAAGTCTGTTTGCGAAACATCCAATCCTGCCTGGCTCATCTAACGAAAAGGTTAGCTGAGAAGGTTTACTGTCTATTTTTTATGGCGTGGTGCTTGCATTAACTGCTTATAAACGTTTCCTTTAGGTTGTCTCTGACACGGTTGCGAATGCTTGCAAGGGAATGGAGCGTATCACGAAGGCCCTCGAGAAGTGCCGAGGGGCTGCGACTCTCTCGCAGCTCTCCCGTGCATATGCAGACCTGTTCAAGGCGCGGTTTGATCGGGACGAACTAAACAAGTACTTTGGCACAAACGATATCGGCGTCATCATCAGGGAGCAAAGTCTTGGAAGGGTGAGAGGGAGGGGTGGAGTGAGAAGAAGAAGTGTAGAGCGATTCGAAGATCTATCCTTTCAGGTTTCTGTCGAGAAGACTCCGGACAGCTTGTTGTTCACGATGAAGGAAGTTATCGATCGACTGATTCTCTTAAACAAGCGTAAATAATGCTCATTCTATATTTCTTGTTTTATTATTTGCATCGGAATGGCAGTTTGACCTCGTACTGGGTGTTGTCGGTAATTCGCGTGCTTCCTTGGTGAATATGAGTAGATCATCTTTTCCATGCCCTAAAATGCCAGGTCCAGGGCCATTCGCTCGCCTCCTCTCTACCTGTCCCATCTCTCCCTCACACACATACTCTCTTTCTTCTCTCTCTCTCTCTCTCTCTCTCTCTCTCTCTCTCTTTTCCTGGCACTCGCTCGCTCCTTCGCCACTCGTTGATCAAGGTATCTACTTTTAAGCACTGGCGAAGCGCGATGCGTTGTTGCATTCGTTCATGGCTGAGGTCTTGTAGGGCGTTGCTCTTGTTGTCGTGTACCTGTAACTTTCTTTTTTGTGAATATTATATAGTAATGTTCTTTGCTTACTAGTAGTTTATCACATTAATTAATCTGGTTAACTTTGTTGTCTTTGCGGAGATGTATTTGAAATGACCGCATTTGCAGAAATGGAAGAGCGGAGGGAGAACGCCTTGGTGATTTTGCCAAAAAAGACGCACTGCAAGTTCCCAAGCATTCAGGGGCTCGTCAAATGGATTGTCGACATTCTTTCTGACGTCTGGCCAAATTCGATTCCGGTCAATCGTTTTTAAATGCATTTTGTGATGGGATTTCGATTCCTGCTACTCATCTTGGTCATTTTTCAGGTGTCGCAAATGGATGACTACTACAAGGACGAATTCGGAGCTAAGATGGAGACAGTTCATTCCAAGACATGGGAAGAGTTCGCGACTGGACTCTTCAAGGACAAACTCATGGTTAAGAGTGGAAAGGTTCGATTCCTGCAGGTCTCGGGGAAACCCCGGATGATGATTGTCTTGTTTGAGAGTCAGAAAGAGCTGGCACTGAATGAGAAGTACGCGAGGGCACTCAATCTCAAGGCCCGTGCCGAGGGCAGTGGCCTGGCCAAGAAACACGTCACTCTTGCTGCTGCTGGCATCGACTTCAATGAGGAGACGGAAGATGACGAAGAGAATGATGAAAGTGAAAGCGGAAGTCAGTTGGAAGACGAATCAGTCGGATCCCATACGTGGGCCATCTTACCACAACTTTACTTTTCATGGGGTCATTTATCATTCTAGGAGCACTTCAGGGATGTTATATCCTTTTCTCCAAGATGTTCGGGCCAAGGTTTGCATGTCTGATTGTAGGCGTCTGCTCTGGTGTCTCCAGTGCCGCCACCGTCAAAATCACAACTCCCCGTGCTCCTCGCCTCGTTCCCTACACGTCGGACTCTTCTCTCTCACCTGAAAGGAACTTCCAAGATGTAAGAGGGATAAGCAAGGACCGGCTCAGCTCGTGCTGCTCTTGTCTCGTTGTTCATGTTCAACCGCAACACTTTTCTCGCTTCAGACTCGCCCGATGAGTCGCAACTCGAGCGTCTTCCCCTCCAGTTTCGGCTCTTCTCTCACCGAGAATAGTTAGAGTGCTCATTTAGCTCTTCGATGATGAAATTGCTGTCAGCTGCTTAGGAAAAGATTAGGAGACTGGGACTAGCTTTTATGTTTTGACTTCTTTATTTCTTAATAATTTATGATCCCGACCAATTAAGAAGCTAACTCGACGGTGAACAACCTGGCGGATCAATTCTCCCGCCAGGCCAGTCTGAGATACAAGGAGAAGAATGGCGTTGTGAACGGATTGAAGCCTGCGGTGAACGGAGTGAAGCCAGTTCCAACCAGCGCGTTCACTCGGGATGAAGCGTGGAAGAAAGTAGAGAAGTGGGAGGAGCCGGGGCTCCTGGCCAGTGAAAAATCACTGGCGGAGGTCGTGCCGGCTTCTTCTTTCGGCCCCTTCCGACACTCCTTCCGCACCTCCAGAGTTGTGGACAAGGCTGAGGAACCTTCCTTCACCATGGTTTGTGGGTTGGAAAGATAGGGGACGAAGTGTTTTTGTAATCTCATGAAGATGGTTTTAGTAGCATCGTTCTAGCAATTGAAGATTTTTTAAATTAAAGTGATCCTTGTATGTTTGTTGCTTTTCAGAGCCGCTCACTGGGAAAGAACTCAGTGAACGATCGCAAGAACAACGTCAGTACATCTTTTGGTTTGGTGTTCCTATTCTTCCGCTTCCTCACATAACTGGATTGTCATTTAGTTGGCTGCTGCCGGTGACTCGCCCGCCATGGGAGAGCCCGCTAAGAAGAGAGCGCACTCCTCCCCGTCCTCTCTCAATACTTCCTCGTCATCCTCCATTGGCCAGGGAAGCCGCGGTGGATTGACCTCTAACCCTCCCAGAATCCAGTGCAAATTGGGTGGCTACGGCACCGTCAGTCTCAAGAATGTCACCGAATTCCGCTTCGCTTACAAAGTCTGTTTCTTATCTCTACAAGGGGGTCTCATTGCCAAATCTTCTGCTTTTCTGTCTGTATTCGCTTGTAGGTCACCGCCAAGAACGCCATCTGCTACAAGCTGTGCAAGTTTCGTGGATTCGTTGAACCGGACAGCGCCGAATTCTTTCAGTTCATCCGAACTGAAGGCCCTGTGAACGACGACATGGTTAGATAGACTTCTCGCTCTTTATACTTGCTCGATATTTGGGCAGATTGGGCCACGTGCAGGAATGGTATTGATGGTAAAATTTCATGGTTATAGTTCCTGGCGGCGCAGAAGTGTGAAGATTTTTTTTATTTATCTGTAAATCATGTTGTTCTAACTATGATAACTGGAAGTTTATTAATCTGGTAAAGGTGGCTTTTTCAAATAAAAATGTCATCTAAAAATATCTGTTGTGCTGTTCCAGTTCGTCGTGTATTACACTCCAGTCTCTTCGGAAGAGAAGGATGTGGCCAAGGCCTTGACGAACCCGCCCGACCTCTACTACCTCAATGTCCCCATCATTGTCACTCCCTAGGTTTGGCATTCTGCCTAGAATGCCTAACATTACCGTTAACTTTTGTCACAATTTTGCCTATGATATAATAAGTATTTGAATTTTTTCACCAGCTCTTTTCTTTTTTCGCATAACAGCGTAGTAACTCATTAATTTATTTCAATTTACCTTTTTGCCAGTTCCACATTACTTTTGCACTACCTTTATTATAGCTTTTTGTGTTTATTGCCGATGTCTTTGGATATGGAATTGAGGTGAAGACGAGATTTCGAGTTTAGCTTACAATTTTAGCTCCATTGTTTGTATGCCCAGAAGGAATGTGTGTGGAAGTGTACCATCTCCTGTTATCCGAAGCTGTACCAATCATTTGTGCAGGAGAAGCCGAGTTTCGTTAACTTGGAGGTTAACGAAGTGGGCCTACAATGAATAAAGCCAGCGTGAAGAGTGGTCCTGTGAGTACTGTTTGGGTTCCGGTCCCGAAATGGTCTATTTTTCTCTACTTGAGAATCTACTTGAGAAAAAATTGGATCAATGATGACTTCATAGCGTGCGCACTATGAGTTGAACACTATGAGATGGGCGCAATTGGTAGTAGGCCCGAATTATCAGAGGACGAGGGGCCGTCCCAGGAAAGGATGGCGGAGAAGGAGGCTCCGTCGTGGTCCATGGGGTCATTGCGCCGCTCCTTCCGCGTCCGATCCTCCGCCAAAGTAATCGAGGATTCCGAGAAGACAATGGTCAGTTTTGTTTGTTTGGTGGGATGTGGCTGTGGACTCGCGAGCCTCTTGTCAGTATATACTATGAAGATGTTTGGCAATTCAAATTGCTTATATCCAGAGTTACATTATTTAACTCGATGTGAAAGTATTTATCCTTCCAGGATTTCCCATTGGACGAACAGACTTCGCTGGAGGGGGACGCTTCAGATTCAGATGCCCGCGATGAAAGCGGTCCGTTACCTTATCATTGGAATTCGTCGTTTTCCGGTGCAAAACCTATGCCTGATTTCAGACGCCGTCTCGTTTGACTCGTATTCGAGCGCACTGCAGGATTTCACGGATACTCTTGCTCCCGCCGATGTGCCCTCTCCTTCTGAGACCTCGTTCTTGGAAAAGAGCGTCGAGGATGTATGTGTTTTCCTTAAAAGGCAGCTGCTATGAGGGACACATGATTGTTCATTGCAGTCTTCGTCTGTGATTCCCAGCAGGGGTGTCTTCCCCTCCAGCATTGATGACAACTTCGGTAGCGGAAATTCCACATCCCTGGAGGAGGAGAAAACTGAGGCGGAAGTTTCTTAGTTTGATGCCTTAATGATTTATCGACAGAAAAAGTTGTTGTAACTCATTTGAATTTTGTTGCGTAGAACCATAAGCGTGGTTACATGTTAATGTTTTCTAGTTTTCTGAACAAGTTGTTGAATAATCTATATGAAGAATCAAACTCAACGATGGGCCTCTTCGGCGAAGACGCCTTCTTCGAAAGAAGCGAGAAAAAGGATGAAGAGGACTGGGAGGAGCCAAGTCTCTGGGCAAGTGGAGACTCACCATCACAGGTCCTCTCATTTTTAGCTCTCCGAAGGAACCATCCTTCAACTCGTTTATTGGTGAGGATTGCCATGATGGTAGATTGGTGGTTCAAAGAATTCTGTTTAATTCCTTTGGCGTAGAATCACACTGAAGGTTTTGTTACCTACGTGCACAGATTGAGAATGTAAAGTACTGAATTGTTCGGTCCTGGTTTGAATACTCGTTGTTCTAGGATCGCCCTCAGGACCTTCAGACTTCCCATGTGAGAGAAGATGCCGCTCCCAATCGATGCGGTTCGTCGATAACTTTACTTTTTTTAATTGACCGTCCAACTTCTTTTTTTGCGCTATTCAGTTAGACTTTTAATCTTATGTTTAGCGATTGAATTTGCTTTTAATTTTTGAGAAAATTTGGTACAGTTTTTTTGATTGCAGACATCTCGATGATGTGTCCCGCGAGCACCCTTCTGAACATCACGAGTCCCCGCGTTCACGCCAACGTTCCCTCCTCCACCGAGTCCTCTTTCTTGGAATCGAGCCTCGACGATAGCACATCGAAGATGGCACAGATTGGTGAGACGCTCCGATGATGAACTCGCAGGATAGGCACTAGATGTTTCCTAGAGGCCGTCAAATAAGTTGTGAACGTCTGTATTAAATTCCTGCTCCATGTGTACTTAAAAATTATTATCGTTTTATACCAATTGAGAGTCGAGCCCGACGATGAACGAACTTGCTGACCAGTTCAGCCGAATCATGAAGAATGAGAAGAGTGAGGAGCATCATGGGGACAGGACGGAGCCGGGCCTCAGGGCAAGTGGAATCTCACTGGTGGAGGTCGTGCCGTCTTCTCCTTCCTTCGGCCCCTTTCGCCTCTCCTTCCGCACCCCCAGAGTCGTGGAGAATGCCGAGGAGCCTTCGTTTAACATGGTTTGTGGGGGGCAGATATTGGGGATTCAAGATAAGCGCATTTCTGTTCGTAATACCATATAGATAATGTTATCTTCCTTTTGGTAAGTAACGTTGTTGATAAGGATGTTTGAATGATGAAGGAAGAGGCGAGAGGGTTGACTCTTTTAGGGACGCCAGGAGGAGCAGCAGAAATGCGGGGAGAGCATCGCTGCCACTTACACGCTGCCGAACTCTTATCGAAGATGTCCGTCGATAACTTTTTATTTCTTTCGTTTGTTCATAATATGTCGGCTTCCTTTTTGAAATATCGAATTGACTTTGCATTTATTTAGCTGCCACCATCGTGGCCAATCTGATTTCGAACAACTCCATCAACTGCAGAAACAACTTCAGTGCAGCAATCCCCGCTGTTTGTAACCACTCTCATTCGATTTGTATTCCCAATCTTTATTCGTTCGAGATGGGATTATCACAGCTACTGTTTATAACCTAATTATCCAGCAAAATGGGCTTGCAGCGCTTAACTTGATTGTCATTCAGGCGGGCGCGGCTGAGGACTTGCTTACCACTGGCGAGCCCATTGAGAGGAAGCAGATGTCGTCCTGTCACGATCAGTCCCTTCTTCCCGACACCTCCACCTCGTCCACCACTGTCCAGAGCAGCCGTAGTGGCCTGTCCGCGACCCCGACCAGTCTCCGCTGCAAGGCATCCGGCGACTATGGCACGGTCCTTCTCAAGAATCTCACTGAGCAACGCTTCGCCTATCGGGTCTGTTGCTACCCGTCTACCTTTAAAGAAAACAGATTGCTTGATGACCTTGTGATTTAGTACCTATTCTTCAGGTGAAAATTGTGAATGCTGAGTTCTACAAGGTGATAAACGGTCTTGGATTCATTGAGCCAGAGGACGCCAAATTTGTCCAGTTCATCAGAAACGAAGGCCCTGCGAACGGCGACAGGGTAGTTTTTAGTGGCTTTTATCTGATCTAAAATTAAGCAATGAAAGATGGTTCTTGGAAACTAAAATTCGTTATACTCGTCCAGATGGTGGTGTACCACACTGAAGTCTCGGGCGGGGTGCACGATGTGGCTAAGGTCTTCGCCGACCCCCTGCACGCCGTCCGTTATCTCGATGTCCCCTTCGATATCTACTCGTAAAATTGGCTTTGTTTCGAGAATATGCTTTCTTACAACTTTTAAATTAACCTTTACACTTACCAAACCAGATATCGCATTTCGCATTTTTATCGATGTACATAACACACATGTTTCTAGAATAACACTTTCATTTTTAGTGCATTAAGCACCTTCTATTTTATATAGTGTATATAGCATTTTCCTTCCATTTGTGGACGGTTTCTGTTAAATGCTTATTGAAGCAGACAATCTTCGCTTTCAGCTCCATTTGTCCATACTTTCAGCATGCGATGAAAGAGTTAAATCTCAGCTGAGTGTCCCGTTACTTCCTGTGATTATTTATGCTAGTTGTATCGAGTTTCATTGGCTTTTGAATTATAACGGGATGGTGTGTGAATAAATAGTCTACCAGCGAGAGATCATTGAGCACCTCAAGGTTGTCATTCCATCAAGGTACTACACTATCTGCTCGGGGATTGTGGAGTGACTGTACAGTCAGTTTTTGAACAGCGGATGATGAGCAAAGGTTGAAAGTGCGAATGAGCTATTCTTATTTTATCCAAGATTCATTCAGTCGGGTGGAATCTGGGTTGTGTTTTTTTTACATTATGATTTAGAAGGCATTTTTCCAATTGTGTGATTAAGTGCAGGTGGGATTAGTCGTGAAATTATTCGTAAGTGTCCTCGCGTTGGCATCTAAGGTAAAATGTAAAAATATTAATTTCTTGCTGACAATGAGGTGAAGAGAATACAGAGAGTGAACGTGTAGCTGGTAATCCCCTCTTCAAACCAATGAATCTCTCGTATGGAAGAGCCTTTGAGTGGGCTGCGGCTACCGTACTCCCTTCCTTGGCCGCCATTGCCCGGGCGGGTAGAGTGAGGTTTGCAATGTGTATGCGTGGGGTGATTTAGAAAGAGCACTGTCTGCCGATCATATCAGTCATGTCTTTATTTGTGTTATCATTCCTAGCCATCGTCCCCATCCGCATGACCCGTCAACCTATCACATCACTCGGACAACTCCATCTAAACCTTGTGCGCACTTTTCGCGCGCTCTTCTCTCTCTCTCTCTCTCTCTCTCCTCTCTGATACATACGCTCGTTCTCTCCGAAGCCTATGCACACTTTCTTTCGCCCCTCTGTTCTCAGTTCGTACTTCCCAACGGTAACGTGCTAGAGACTGTTGCTCACAGTCGGTCTATTCTTGTTGTTCTCTGTCTCTCTGTCTCTCTCTCTCTCTGTCTTTCTCCACTCTCCCATTCCCTCTCTCTTTCTCTCTCTCTCTCTCTCTCTCTCTCTCTCTCTCTCTCTCTGTTTCTCTGATCTCTCATGGCTACTCCGATGTCAGACACGATCAATCATGCTCTATTCGCTTGGTGTGCACGTGCGTAGTGAATGGTGGCTGCTAGGCTGGGGAAGGGGGTTGGCCTCGGCGCCAGCGCCTATTTATATGGTCCGCGTTGCTTTCTTTCTCTCTTTGCTCCCCCTCCCGGAATCGCAACCGTTCCTCCAAACCGTTTCTTTCTCCAATGCATCTCATCGCTGCCTCTGTCGAGTCCTTCCAAGTCCGTTTCTGCTAAATCCATAATAAGTAGTTTCGTCATGATTCGCCATAAATAGGGTCTTTATGTTGTTGCTAAATGCGGGGTTACATTGAGCAGCGCCCCGCCATTAACAGTGGATGGGTGGGCGGAGCTAATTGTAAGAGTTCAGGAAGAGTTTTAGATGTAAAATAGTGATGTAAGGTATGAATTACTAATAGGTTGAACATGGCATGCTAGTGGAAGTAGCCGACGACAGAGCAGAGTACAGCGAATCATCAAAGGAAGCAGAAGCGGAAGCGTCGATCGGCTTAAAGGTTGGGGACTATGCAGTTCTTTTTTATATATTTAGAATTCTTTGATGATTACCTTCGAAAGAATTAGGAAGAAATCTCTTATTGTATTCGTGTGTTATTATGTAGGTGTAGTCTGGTTCCTTTTATAACCTTGAGTTGTGCATTTCGAAAGTGACCCAGTGAATGTGCAAAACTGGCATCATGACTGCGAAGCACTGCAAGGTTGTGACCGCGTTGTGTCCCCATGTCATCATCAGTATTCTTTCTGCTATTCTCTGCTTTCTCTCTCTATCTCTTTCCCTCACGCTTTCTTTCCTTCTCTCTCGGTCTGACTCACTCTTTCTCTCTGCAGCTCTCCCCGTCTCCTTCATTGGCACGGCCGTGTGCCCCTGTGGTGGATCGGCCTCTCTCGAGTGTGAAACTCGAGCAGCCAGAGTCTTCAACTCCTCGTCCAGAATCAACTGCTTCTTCGCCGTCCTCTTCTCCCCCTCAGAAGACCACAGCTTCATCTTCTAGTGCCCCGCTTCCTATCGTAACTGCATCTCCCGCCCAGCCGGTGTGCCTTTTTTATATTCTCTTTAAATATACCTGGTGATTCATGCTGTTCAATTACCCACATGGTATGATTACATTGCCATTGTTGATTCTTTGTATAATGTGGATGACTAAGGAACTATTTGGTGATATTTCCAAATTTTTGTAAATGAGATGTTTGATAGCTGCGTAGCTGGCGACTCACCTCGAGTGGACTCGTTGCTGTGAGTGCAGAGACAATGGGCGCCTTTTTGGATAAGCCAAGAACGGCGAAGGAGACAACCGCAGGAGCCGGAAAGGTACGTGGTTCTTACTTGCTTCTGATTCTTGAGATATCCTAAAGACTCCTAAAATGAAGTATTTGGTGCTATTCAGGGACTGCGCTATGCGAGTTCAACGATGCAAGGATGGCGCATTGACATGGAAGATGCACATGTTGTCAAGGTATCATTGGCCCCTTCATCTTCACTTTTCACTCTTGTTTTACTTACAAAAACTTATCATATAGCAATCATCATGAGTTAGGCCCTGAAAGATAACGACACATGAAAGCATATTAAATTGAAGATGCTGTACAATCAGCTTTTTTTGGATGATTAGAATTACTACAATTTACCACTAATAGCCCTTGATAGTGTCGCTTCCCTTTCCACGTGTACCGTACACTGAATAAAGCAGTTGAAGTTTGGTAGTAAAAAGAAAGAAAGAGTGATTGTTTGTAGTTGTCGATGGGGGAGGAGGAACCCCTTCGCGAGTGGTCGTTCTTTGCTGTCTTCGATGGCCACGCCGGCAGTGTCGCTGCTGAGGACGCGGCAGAGAAGATTCTCCACACTCTGCTCGAGACTCCGCACTTTGGACAGGTGCCAAATTTGGACTTATTGCTCCTTTTTCATCTTTTCATTCGGTTGTGCAACTTTATGCTGTGGCTTTCTTATCATTGGCTAAAATGAAACCGCGTGCTTACGAGGAAAAGATTGTTTTGATCTTCTATGAGATCTTTCTACTGCCTTGGACTAGATAAACTCTTTTCTAACTTTAAGGCGTGGAGTTAAGCAGTGTTAAGCACATGAGTTGGGATGATGCGTCCGTCCATTCCCCGCGCACGTGGTTTCTCTTTTCTTGATAAGAATTATCACCCTGGTCGAAATGGAGAAGAATTCTTCTCTGCAAAGGAATTCTCCCTTTTTATGTGGCCTGCTTGACAACACGTGAGGGGGAGAGTGCATCATTTGGTTGGAATTAAATGACAAGCAATCTATATAACTCTGGTTGATTGTTCAAGGGGAGTTCTATAACTTGTTTTGTAACCTACCTATATTTTCGAGTTTGTGATGAACATGTTTTCTAATTCTCTTATTGGTAGTGGATTAATATTAACCATAAAGTATAAAAGTAATATAATGATACTCTCCATAGGTGACGGCAGAGTTGGCCACGAATGGCGGTGTTCTCTGTGATGACACGAGGAAGATTCTCGAGCAAGGCATCAAGGCGGGCTTCCTTGCTCTCGATGACAAGATTCGGGACACCATTGAGAACTCGGTCAATAAGGTATGCTTTTCTTCATCTTTCTATTTAGACGACGATGTTGGATTGATTGATTAATAATGTTCTAGTAGATTGAAGCAAAGATAATGTTGAGGACCGCAGTGGAACGACAGCCGTCTGCGCCATTGTCACGCCGTCGCACGTCGTCATCGCCAATCTAGGTTCCATTTTTAATTTATTTAATAAATATAAAATGTCGGATTTTTTATCTCAAGATATATTGACGTCATCACCAAGCAGACAGCAGCCTAATACCCATCAACGCACTTCTAATCCACTTGTTTTCTCCACTTCTCATCCAAACAAAATTTTATGCAAATCCATGTGTATTTCTATGCGCAGTATTTGCATGCATTAATGGTCAAGAGAGAAATGTTAGACATGGAAAATAATAATAGGCACGCGACAAGGCGGCCAATGTGGTGCATAAGACACAAAGTAATAAAATAGCAATTATAAAATAGTTAAAGGGAGTAAGTATAACTGAGGATTCTACTTTTAAGGACAAGATTCTTAATAAGAAGAAGAGCAAACAGAAGCGATGGATCAAACAGCTGGTTAGGCAGCCTGTTCCGGGAGCCGACGTATGAGCTGAAATTGCTGAATTGATTAATCGCTTGAATGAAGAAGAGAATAGTATGAGATTCGAGCAGTAGAGTCAAATTCGAGTTCTTTGGAAGGAAGGGACGGAGTGAGAAGAAGACAGAGTAGTGTGAGTGAATTAGAATAATGGGTGCCGAGTAAGTAGGGTCTTCATCTTTACCTGTTTGTAAGAGTCGCACGCTCAGAGGCTGTGGAACTCATTCACATCAACATTGAGAGCTGAAATCTCTTTTTCCGCTGTCTCGTTTTTCCTTTCTCTTCCTATCCCTCTTTCTCTCTCTTCCTCTGATTCTCTCTTCTCATTGACCTGAGCTGGTTCGGTGCACGTTTCACATGGGAAAAATTGAAAGCAAACATGAATTTTTACAGAGCGCATTGTTGGTATCTGAAGCGTGCGAGATTAGTAGTTGTTTGTTAACGAAATAAGGAATAATGAATTGTTCTACTTTGTCTATATACAAACTAACATACCTTTGGCCTACTCTAGGACAATAGCTGTTAGTTTTATTATTGGGAAAGGTTCTTTTATAAGGGTTCATGGTGATATTTGAAGATTTTGTTTTATCTCTTAGTTAAATATATATATGCGCGGTTCTGTCAACAGAATATTTCGTCATTGACATTCAGTCAGAACTGGGACGAAGTGACGTAATTCCTGACTCAGCTTCGGGAAATATTTATGACTTGGATGGAGAGAGATCTAACAGAAGAGAAGTATGAAGAATGGGAGAGAAGAAGATTTGTGCAGTTGAGGAAGAAGAGATCTTCTGGTGATAGGAATGGTATCAGAAGGAAGATTCGAGATGAGAGAACAGAGATTGCGAGGGAGTGATAAGACTATCAAGTCTTTAGTATTTTGAGAATATGTCGAGCTCAATGACGAAATGTGCGGATAAGGGAGATGATGTGATCGATCTATTTAGATTGGACAAGGCTTGTCTGGAACTTGCGATAACAGTAACTGATGTGTCTTTTGGCTGCAAATTGTAGCAAATAACTAATCTTCCTTTGCTCACCCTCGCTCTCGTTCTCTATCTTTCTCTGCCTCTCTCCCTTGCACGGGGCCAAACCTCTCACATCATCCGCGTATTGTTTGGTCGTTTGACGTATGGTCCGTCATAGACTACTCTCATCCCCTGAATATCTTGTCGTGCTAAAAAGCGACAACTTGAAACACGTGAAAACCAAACCGGACTAAAGGGACTAGATCTCTCGCAGACAAAATATGCACACTGAAATTGGAAATGTGATTTTTTTAAAAATTAAATAACAGTTTTCGGATTGTGTGTTGCGGGCTATTCCAATTGCATAGTTAATTGCGCTCGAAATAGGAAAGAATGCATTCAAGCTGGCATAGAGGGACTGGACGTTAATCCTTGATAGAAACCTAGTGATCTCTTTTCAGGGGACTCACGCGCTGTCGTGTCGAAGAAGGGCGACCAATCTTTTGGAACGGAGGACCACAAACCGACTGTTGATCGGGAGCGAGAGCGGATTGTCAATGCTGGGGGGTTAGGCATTTTTTTCATCTGGGTTGTCAATTCCAACTCATACCTGCAGAATGACATTCTTCGCTTTGAAGAAAAGAGAATGAGTTTTAAAATAAGAAAAGTGAGAGGCTATGTCCATTGTCTGCTTGAGGTCTGTGATGATCCAACGAATCAATGGTTCTCTTGCGGTTTCCCGTGCCCTGGGCGACTTCGAGTACAAGGCGACGGCAGGACTGGCGCCTGCTCGTCAACAAGTCTCTGCCGAACCGGATGTCTACTTCATCGACAGGGAGAGGGTTAGCCTTTTTTATTTTATTTTATTTTTTCTTGAAAATGTTCTTATACTTGAACTCAAGACTAGTTTAAGGATCCGGTTGCTGATTCTCTTTTTTGTGGTTTTTATATCCTAAGCTTTTCTTAAATTGTATTTCTCGGTCGAACATTGAACGATTAGAAGATAATTTTATTTTCGGTAGCATTGTTTTCTTTTGTGCTTCCTAATAATGCTTGGAATGCAGGCGAAGGACGAGTTTCTCGTGCTGGCCTGCGATGGCATCTACGACGTCATGACCAACGATGAGCTGTGCGAGTTTGTTGAGTCGCGGATTGAAGTGCACGGGGAAGACCTCCAAGCAGTCTGTAACGATGTTAGTTGTCAAGCTAATTTCAGTTCTATATTAAAGCCTTCTTTGTCGAGCGTATTTAGTTGTCCGACAAACATTTTATAGTGAAAACAAATGTTGATGAAGAAGCATTTTAAAAGTTTTTTTTTACTCACTAGAGGTTTTTCCGCACGAGAGAACGTCTACAGACTAAGAAACGATTTTGGTTTTCTGAAGCTTCATTGTTGAAACGAATATCTTGTACTATGTTCAAAAACGTTCGCAATAGTCTTCTTTGAAGGCAAATGATGCTGCACCCTCGTGGGTTTTTTTTTGGTGGACACTCCTGAAAACTTTGAAGGGAGAGGGGGAATAGGGAAGGAATGGTAATGGTTTAGATTGGTTGAGGTGCTGGACGCGTGTCTCCAGAAGGGTTCTCGTGACAACATGACCATCCTCCTTGTGTGCTTTGCTGCCGCGCCACAACTGAACCCCGAGAAGGCTGCCGAGGACGCGGCCAGGAAAGAAGTTCTTTCCGCTGCCATTTCAGGTATTTTAATGATTGTTAATCCCTACTAATTTATTTGACTATTTCAAGTTAATATTAAGTTCCTAACAATAAGAGTGTATTTTTAAGAAGACAAAAATTCATGTTAGCTATTTATTTTTCAGCTATTGTGGACGATGAATTGGAGCGCGAGATGATCAGCAAACTGGAAGACATTTCTCCCGATGTCATTGTGCGCAATCTTGTTAACCGGGCTGGCGAGGTTTCATTTTGCAATATTTACTCTTTTTCATTGTTTCAGTTCTTCATCTTGGTTCTTCCCCATTTTTAGTCTGAGCTCATCAGGAAAAAAAGAAATAGATATTTATAAGCAATTTTATTAAAAACGAAAATGTATTTCTTATTTTTCTTATTAAGCTGATCCCCGAGGGCCCCGCTCGCCTCCTCACTCGCTCACTCGTGGAATCCGTGATTGCTGAGAGAGAGCGACTTCACGCGGAGAAGGAGGGAGGCAAGAGGGCGACCTCTCCCTCCGGCAAGTCTTCCGTCTCTTCCGGCAGTGGCAGGGCCAGTCCGCAAGAGGAAACGGTAAAGAAGACACTTTCATTTTGATATAATTGAACGAGAATAGCTTTGGTTTTATGATAAGCCACAGTGATGTGCTAATAACAAGAACTCGTTAATCTGTTTTTATTCTATTCATAGACAATGAAAACAAGAATATGGTGGAAAGAGCTCGAAATTGCAGGCCCCATCTCCAGCAGAGAACGGAAGCATCCCGGCAGCTGGTATCTGAGAAAGACTTGAGAAGCATCCAAATGAGCAGAGCCAAGCCAACCATTCTCTCCTTCTCCTTCATCTTCCATGCAAACGCCGCCTAAGGCAAGTTCATCTTGCATTTATTGCCAGCGGGTCTCGTCTCTCCTTCTCTCACACTTCTTATTCTTTATTCTTTCCCTTCCTGCAATTAGTTCGCGAACGCTTTCTTTCTTTCTCTCTTTCTTCTTCTATTACACTTTCCTATTCTTTTAAATAGTTTTACATGAAAACGAGAACTGTGTACATCTTTCTTACGGTGCTTCGTTTTTAATCAGCTAGAATGGTTGGCGCCTCGCTAGGAAAGATGTGGCCTATTATTATCTCTATCTATTGGCCACATGAGTTTTTAACATCTTAGTCACTTCTTCTTTTCGTACTCTCTTCCTTAATTTCTGTTTCCGGCGCGTTATTTATAATGCATGTGTTTCAAAAGTACAAACGAGCCATTTAATGCAGAGGGCAGCTGGAATACTTTCCGAAGAAATTCTTTTCTTTTAAATAGTTTTACATGAAAACGAGAACTGTGTACATCTTTCTTACGGTGCTTCGTTTTTAATCAGCTAGAATGGTTGGCGCCTCGCTAGGAAAGATGTGGCCTATTATTATCTCTATCTATTGGCCACATGAGTTTTTAACATCTTAGTCACTTCTTCTTTTCGTACTCTCTTCCTTAATTTCTGTTTCCGGCGCGTTATTTATAATGCATGTGTTTCAAAAGTACAAACGAGCCATTTAATGCAGAGGGCAGCTGGAATACTTTCCGAAGAAAGACAGTTCCGTGTCAAATAGCGCGTGCTCTTTTTAAAGTAATTGATTCCCATATTTAGTAAAAGACTTATTTTTGTTGTGCTTATTTTCCAACATTTGTTGTATAGTACACACACAACACTCACAACAACAAAGACCTCGAAAAACATTTTTGTTCCAATTTTAAGTCATTTTGAGACATCTCTTCGTCTTACTTCTTTGAATTTCTTTTATCATTGACATGCTCTATTATTATTCTGCCAAAATTAATCTCTTCTTTAATTTTTTTTATTGATTTTCCGCATAATTATTTTGCTCATGCCCCTAAAAGCTCACGCTCATCCCCTGCATTCTCCACTTACCATAAGAATGCTGCAATATACCTCCGCTTTTGAGCTGATTGTTTAAATATAAGTGAGTGGATTCTATAAAAGCTGGTTGCTGGTGGATGGGAAGAGCCTGATCTGCCCCTAAGGAACCAAAATTTGAGTCCTTATATCCTCCTCTCGGCAGACCTCATTATCTCTTGATATCCTCCTGTAATCGTTGATTGTGAGCAAGAACAGTGAGTACTAAACCGAGTGGTGGCCTGCATTTATCTCTAGTAAGATCCTTTTTCAGCGGTATGAAGAATATTTTATTATGAATATCTATTCATATTATTCTTATTATTATCGTTATCAGTTCTAATTCACAATTTTGATGTGTTCGGTAGACTGTAAATGCCGTGGTTTTTACCTAGAATATAATGTGTACAATAGGATGGCTTGTAAGGACTTTAATAGAAATAAATATGCTTGTTTGATGAGTTACACCGACAGTTATAGTTATATGCCAGGATGTTAACATGGGGTTATATAAGGAAGCAAGAAAGAAGTGACAATCCTGGGGGTCACACGTAGTTAAGAGGGTTTGTCGAAGTGAGATGGAAAAGAGTTATGAGAAGAGCTGCAGTCGTTGCGGCGTATGGCGCGAAGGCTACGATAATACCGTATCCTTGTAATGTCGGCACGAATGTTGCGGTCCTGTGAGGAGGAGAAGACGGTTGAGGGGCTGTTGATCGGAAAACCTTACTACGGGGTTCGACTGCACTTTGTGTAAAGGACTATAAATGGAAAGAGAAGAAAGGCTGACGAGAGAGCGGTAGCCAGCCACATCACAGTGCGGCCAGCACTCGAGTGACGCAGCTGCACGTCAGAGGCACACTCAAACTGCTCTGCAGAGAGAGGAGAGAGAGAGAGTTGTTGAAATAAAGAAGAAGTGACCTGCAATAACACAGAGAGCAGTGTTGCATGGCACACATGTCGTGAGAGAGAGAAAGAAGAGCCACGCTGAGATGGCCAAAGTGCGAGCCTATATCCATTATATCAAATTGTTTCATTCATCTAGCCGTTAACAGATAATTTGGGCGCCAAAATATGGATGTAAAAATAGCCTTCTCGTCAAGATAAGGAATCCGTGCTGTGACGAGCAGAGCAACGAGAACTGCCAGCGAAGAAGTGAAGTCGCCAATCAGAAGGCGTCTCCTGCTCGCACTCGAGAAACGACGAAGGACGGCGAGGAGGAACATCTTACAATCATCTCTCATTTGATACAAACTTAAGAATTACTGTTTTAAGAAGTGACATTTTCTACTTAACCTCGAATGCAGACCTCATCAAAATGGGTGAGAGAGAGAGAGCCAGAAAGAGAGAACAACAGAAAGAATCAGGGAGAGAGAGAGAGAGAGAGAGACCTGTGCTATGGGAATGGCTAGAGACAGACGGAGTGAGGCAGTGCGGGAGAGACCGGCAAATTCGAAGAGTAGAGGCGAGAAGGCCAGTAGCACTGGGACACCACAGCTCTATAAAAGACGCTGTAACTTTATTCATTTAATTATGTACATGAATATTTGAACAAGCCGCATTGAGCAGCATGAGCACGGCCACGAGCAGCTTCGGTCGCTCGCTCAGAAGGAAGTCGCCGCTCTCAGGTTCGTGGCAGAAAGAGGCGACTACGTTGTCCATGGCTGCATCCATCGATGGCTCGAGTCGAGGAGGCACAAGAAGATAAAGCATTCCTGAGTACGCGCTGGGTCTCGAGAGGGAAAGCTCTGAGGCATGATTACCGTAATTTTCCTGTTTTGTTACTTGAAGTGATATGCAAAAGAAGAAACCACAGATGAAAGTGAATGCAGAGGAAAGAAGAAGCACGGAGCGAAGAGAATGAGCGAGAAGAGGAATGGCGTAAGCCAGAAGAGCGGAGGCTGCGAAGGACTCGCCGAGCACGAAGAAGTGAGATGTTCTGAGGAAAAGTATTGGTGACGAGTCCATTTTATATTCATTCTAATGAAGATGAGCAGAATATCGAAGAGAAAGTTCTATTCTGTTCAGACGAAGTAAACCTTGCCGACGGCGGCAGCAGCCAGCAGAGCAAGAGAGGCGCGCATACGAATCCGACGCCAGCTCCGGCTCCCATCAGCAGCCGGCCCAGTGGCAAGGCCGCCGGGCTCAATTTCATTTCTCTTTTCTGTTTTTTTTTCCACGTGCACTGCTGCTCTCATATTCCAGGAAATATTCGGAAAATGTCGCCAGAACATTGATAATAATGCCAGAATATATTAAAATTCGCACAACGGCAGCGCCGCGACAGCGGAGCCGACACAGAGAAGCCGCGCCGCGACACGCAACGCGTGAGGTAGATCAGTGGAGGTTGGAGTGAGCAGCAGCCATACGGTCGAGAGCACTTTGCCGAGAGGAAAGAACGCCGAGGCTGCGAGGAGGGTTTTTAAATAAATTAATTTCGAATGTTTTTTGAGCAGTTTACTTTTATTTATATGTAAAATATTTGAAGGAGATAGACCGAATGCAAGTTCCGTTGTTGGCAGTCCAGCATTGGAGAGGGAAGAGAGCAAACTCTGCTGGAACATTTGGAGAGAGGCGACCATTGAGAGACGCAAACCGAGCGAGATGGTGTTGCTCATCCTCGGCAAGAGGTTCAATATGCTTCCAGAAGATAAAAGTTACTCTATTACCTCAAGAAGAGTAAGATAATATTTTTGGCAAAATCGCGCATAGTATTGATGTCCCAGAGAAAATTCTCTGTTGGATTGAATGCTGCAGTATATGTACATGTCAAGTGCAGATTCGCTTTACTGCCCCTGACAGCTTCTAATGAAGCGTTATTTCGTTAGCCGAGTTTCTTTTTGCAACAAAAAAAGAAGATGAAGATATTTTTCTTAATTTTATTTGATAAAGATACATACATAGCTACTTCAATTTAGGTCGATTACGGAAGTATGCTGGAAAAATTGAGATTTGCAGCTTTCCATTGTGCATCCCCACTCTGCATTTTTTGGCTCGAAAGATGTCAGGAAGGCAGGTGGAATACTGCTGCATACATTCTTCATTAATTTCGCATCTGCTTCGAGTATTCGGATTGTCGGAACTGCTGAATTTATAATACAAGAATTCCTTTTTACAGCTAAGATTTTGAAATCTTGTATGAAGCTGATGGAAATGCGTTAGTAATGACAGATAATACTAAGAGCGCAGAACACAACACCTGGCTGCGTGTGTAGGAATAACGGAAAAGGAAGGTCTGCTCTGCGTCCTCTCATTTTCACACGTGTCGAAAATTTTGAAAACTTCTACCAATGCAACATTGTCTTCACAATGTAAAGTCTGTTTACACTATTGAATTATCCCTCCGTCAGAAAGGAATGCTCGAACTTGGATTTCATGAGTGCAAGCAGGTGACTATTAAGATTGAACCGCGGGCCACTGTCACTTGTATCCAATAGGGTTTTGCATTCACTCCTTCTGGAGTGACAATCCATATAAATTTATACATTTGTATGTACATACATATTTAAATTCGTACGAATTAAGATAATTTATAAATTTTATTTTTGTTCTGTTAATTTTCATCAAATTTTTTTCTCGAATTTCATGAAACACTCATTCCAATATCATTCTTGTAATCATCTGCATAATTGTCACTATGCTCCAATTATAACTCTAAACAATTCCTGTAAATTAATTCACGTACTGCAAGCTTCACCATTTGAATAGGGCAAAAAATTGTATTGTAATTGGAGATATGTACATATGTATGATCTTTGTATTTACATATGAAGTATCTGAATGTAAATTTGTAAGTACATAAATATGCGCTATGTATGTGTGAATATCCAAATGTATATGTCTTTACATACATATGCTCCGCTTGAAGGAAGAGTTGTCCCTTATGAATGGCCTTTGACGTCTCTCCTTCCTTCCACGTCAATCAGTCCATCGACAACTTCCTCGCTGTCTTCTTCTATGCAACCGGCATCGCCAATCTCATTCTCACTCCACTCGTTGTGTTCATCATCATCAGGTTCCCAAACATATTGTAGTTATTGCAAAGAAGAATTTTAAAATTCTTGTTCAAGGTATTCTCCTTCAACTATGAAGGTTTACAAGTATTACGTCCTTCAAATTGTGGTGAGATTTTATCATTACCAAAAATCAATTTTTTTTATATTGCGAAAATAAATAAAATGGAATTGACAAAAGAAACTCAGGTGTGGTCGGCGATAACGGATCTGATTCACGCCTTTGCCCACCCCATTCTATTGTATCCACTGGCTTCTGGTTGGGCAGCCTCACCGCTTCCTTTCGACACTCAATCAGCACACCTTTTGCTTGTCTGTCTCCGTTGTCAATCTCTCTCTGTCTCACTCCAATCCCTTCTCTCTCTCTCTCTCTCTCTCTCTCTCCTCTCTCTCGCTCTCCTCTCTCTTCCATCTCTCCTCTCTCTCCTTCCCTCTCTCTCTCTCTTTGCTCTCCTCTATCTCTCCTCTCTCTCTCCTCTCTCCCCCCTCTCTCCTCTATCTCCTCTCTCCTCTCTCTCTCCTCTCTCTCCTCTCTCTTTCCTCGCTCTCCTTTCTCTAATCTTTCTCCTCTCTCTCCTCCTTCTCCTCTCTCTCCTCTATCTCCTCTCTCTCCTCTCTCTCGCTCCTCTCTCTTCTCTCTCGCCTCTCTCTCCTCTCTCTCTCTCTCTCGCTCTGTCCTTTCTCGCTTTGCTCTCCTCTCTCTCTCCTCGCTCTCCCCTCTCTCTCTCACCTCTCCCTCTTCTCTCTTTCCTCTCTCTCCTCTCTCTCCTCTCTTCTAAGAGCGCCTATCTGACGATTCTTGGGTGCGCACTGGCCTCCATTCTCGTGGGATTCTTCTATCGCTTTCGAGTGGCATTCCAGTCATCTTATCCAGACAACATCATTGTTAAGATCAAGGTATACAATTTCGTTCTGGCAGGAATTGCTCTCAAAGTTTTAATACTGGATTCTATAAATAAAATGTAAGCGGGAAATTATCAACAAATTAGAACTGTAGAACACATATGTATTTATAGCACTTGATCACAGCTGGAATCTTTGTTGTGCCCACAATTATAAATTCCTTCGGCTTCCCACTAATGCAGCCTGACAGGCAAAAGATGCTGGATTACGTGCAGAAGGTTTGAATTTTTAAAAATATTAATTTTCAATTAATAATAATTTTTATTTATTTAAAGAACTATCCGAGGCTTTATCCAACGGCGCTGAAGGAAGAATCCTTTTTGATCTTCAATTCTGAATTGAACGAAACTCTCGAAAGAACACTCATTGTATACGTTCTTCAAATTGGCGGCTTTATTCTGTTGTCCTCAATCTTCATTCTGGCCACAAATTGGTTTGAATGTAGAATATTTTGGAAGTGAATGGTTTTTAATTCCGACGAATCGACTGACCGGCCATGTCAGGTTTCTCAATTCTGCTGCAATGAGCGAAGCGAACCGCCGGCTACAGAGACAGCTCACACGCCAACTCGTCTTTCAGGTTATAGGAACCCTCTCTTTCTTCGCTTGGAAATGGGGTGGCGAGATCTATGTATATGTACAGTACCGCCCAACATTTCAGGTACATAAATTAATTAGATTAATTTAAATAATTTCAATTGGAATTTGAGCGATACTAGGCACTTTTACGCAGTTTCTTTTGTTTGTTAGGGTGGTTTTTGACCTGCTGAACAAGTACATACAGTCAGAGTTTAAAAAGAATCAGAAATGATCGTTTAAAACGAATTCGGCCGGTTTTAGAAGGGTCACGGCCGTGTTTTAGGTGCCTTCGATAACTCAAGATCGACAGCACCTAAAAGACGGTCATGACCCTCCTAAAACCGGCCGAATTCGTTTTTAAACGGAAATTTGAGATTCTTTTTTAAAATCTGACTGTATGTACTTGTTCAGCACGTCAAAAACCACCTTAACAAACACAAGAAACTGCGTAAAAGTGCCTAATATCGCTCAAATTCCAATTGAAATTATTTAAATTAATCTAATTAATCTAATTAATTTATGTACCTGAAATGTTGGGCGGGACTGTATGTACAATAGGATTATGCATAATGAAATTCATAGGTTTTATATAAAATAAATAATATTCTTAATTTGTTCAGGCATTTGTTCCTATGGCTTTTCTCGTCTTTCCTGTCTCGCTTGCCACAGGCACTCTTCTCCTTAATATCGGCACTGACGATAATCGTAAGCGCATTGTCATTATTTTTTCCATTTTTGTAGTTTTATTTATTGTAATTCACAGTACGGTTTTGTTGCTTGGCAGTGGTCGGCGCCGTGGTGATGTTCTCAGCGTCTTTCCACGCCATCCTCACCTCTCTCATCACTCTTCTCCTCTACCGTCCCTACCGACACGCCGTGCTTGGCTGGCTCGGCAGGCAGCCTCAGCCAGCTCAGAGAACGATCAGACGGATTGGAATCGCCAGCCAAGTCTCATCCATACGCCGCACGGGGAGCCCTTCGAATGGCCACTAACCGCTCTTTCAATCCGCCCTCAAATTCAGATGAACTGTGGATTATTGAGAAAGAAGGACTTATTTATCACATGTATTTGGATTTTTTTGAGCTATAAATTGAAAATTATAAAAAATACATTAATATATAAAATATGTCTGCTGCCTTTCGGATGGTATTTATAATATTTTTCCATTAATTCATAACATATTAGCTACGTACTGCTATTCTTTATTAAAAGGAGAAACTTACTCTAGAGAAATTTAGTGATACATCCAAAAACTATTTCCATCACTCTCTGGAAATTACAAGCAAAGTACTATCTGATGCTGCGATTGGCATAATTAATGGATTAGTTGATACATATGTATGTACATATTTAATCTCAGTTGCAAGCTGCTAGTCTTACTGAGTTCTGCCGCAGCTGATAACCATTAAACTTGATACTCGGAATTGTAACTGAATAATTAAATCATGATAGCCTCCATTCGGCGGTAACAAGCGAAATTCTTAGAGTAGTGGCGTGGTGACATTCATTCTAAGTAAGACTGCATGCAGGTAACATTATATGGGAATATGCGATGCTTTCCTTACAGTTCTTGTCCATCAGGAAGCTTCGTTATAGAAATGTATGTAGAAAGACATACACATGTATATGTACATAGTATGTATGTATGTACATATACGTAATATAGAAATAAGCACCCCTAGTTCATTATACCTTTTCCTCTCTGTTATTGAAGATGTTCACAGTTCCTGCGGACTTCCACATTAACAAACAGCTCGGCGCTCCTCTAACGTTCCCTTACTATTCAACTGGATCAATCAATCTCGTGCTCACTCCCATTGTAATTATTGCTATTCTTCGCTACTCACCACCGGCCATGAAGACGTACAAAAATTACCTGCTTCAAATCGTTGTTCGTTCTTACACTAAATCTCACGTAATGGACAACTTTCGTTGACTTAAAAAAAATTTACAATCAATTGCAATCCCTAATTTGTTCCTACATATAAATGGAGGGCGATAAAGGGGGAGGGATAGAAAATACACACCAAGTCCAAAAACAAGCTAAGGCGTTGCTCAAATCCACCGTATCCTTAGAACACGCAAATCGCGTAAGAAGTTGTTTGTTAAAAGGTGTGGTCGTTTGTGACTGATATAATTCCTGCCATTGCTCACCCGATCCTGCTGCATCCACTCTTTGCTGGTTGGGCGGCTGGGCCCATTTCACTGACGACCGAAAGTAGTCATGCACTGCTCGTTAGTTGGATTCGGAATGTCGATGAGTGGTTGACTCCATTCCTCTGGCACTCCTTCAACCTGCAGTGGTTGCCCCCATTCCTCTTGCAGTCCTTCTACCTGCAAACACAGCAGCAGGCTGTTTGCTCGATCGCCTCTTGCTTCTTTTTCCGCTTTCATTCCGCACTCACATCTTTCTATCGAAGTAAGGTCATCGACGGGATGAGGGTAAATAGCCTGTTTTTGAATTTAGTTTTCGATTTTTGTTTACCAATCAAAAAAAGGCAAAAAAAGGCAAAAAGGCTCGATTAGACGGCGCACACAACATTTGCATACCAGCCAGTTCAGCTGGCAGGGAAAATCGTCAACAATCTCCACCTAGCTAGATCTTCCTTTCTTTCTTTCTCTCTCCATATCTCTCATTTATTAGGCCCCACCCACCCTCTGCCCCACCCGGTCATTCTGACCTCGAGCAAGCGCAGCAACCACCCGCACGCAGCTTCCTGTTCTTCATTGCACCCAACCTGCCACCGCAACTCAAATCCGGTAACAAATAATATTCTAATTTTCATTAAATAGCATTTTAATCCGTGCTTATTATATTAAATTATATAGTCGGTGGAAAAATTCTTATATTCTGGCCAACTTACTAAGTCCATTGCCAGTTTTCGTCTTATATTTTTTTGAATCAAATTTTCCCTTTCAGTTTATTTTTAAATTTTTTTAATTTTTCATTGTTTCATATATTACACACGGAATACTTTTCCAACTTTCCTTAATTTCATTTAACATTTAAAAGTTTGTTTCTTGTTTTCCTTTTTCTTTTCATATAATACACACAGAATACTTTTACAAATTTCCTTAGTTTCATTTAACATTCAAAAGTTTGTTTCTTGTTTTCCTTTTTCCAACCTCCCTGTTTTTTTATACACGGAGAACAATCCAATATTTTCAGGATATTTCTAGCAAAAATTGCCAGAAAACTGTTTTAATTTTTTATTATTCATTCCATCTCACTCATTCATATAATTGTCAATATTGTTAGTCTGCCTCACCCGCGTCCCTTCGGTCGTTCACATCGCCTCTGAAGATCTCGTCAAGAGAAGGCCGGCTTCATCGTCGACCTTCCTCATCGGCCAACATGGATCCAGCAATCCATGTTTGAAGAGCAACGACTTCAACGAGCACTACAGCTGGAGCCGTACAACCCGCTGAAGGAGACATTCGGAGACTTCAACTTTCGTCTCGCGGACCACCTTCAAGCCCTGTTGCCTTCCATCGCCATCGCCAAGTTCGTGGCGCTCTCAGCCTTGAGAGGAGAAGAGCGAGCCAAGGCGCAGAACATCTCGGATGAGTTGCGAACAAGCGATGACAACTGGGAAGAGTTCGTCTTAGCCCTGAAGGCCGAGCTCGGAGGAAGCGCAGCAGACCTTCTGGCGGTCGAAGCCGAACTCGAAGCATACCGACAGACACACGAATCGGTCGCCTGTTTCGCCAACCGGCTCGAAGCACTCGCTCGCAGAGCCATCCCAGACAAGGCGAAGCGAGAAGATCGGATGCTCAAACTGTTCCTGGCTGGTCTCAAGGACCCTCTCCAGCTCGAAGTCGAGAAGACAATGCCTGGAACATACAAGAACGCCGTCAACAAGGCAAAGCACCTCGAAGCCATTCTTGGCAAGGCGAATCGTCGGCGTGAAGTGAAGTCTGTCAACTTTGCCGACACTGGAGAGTCCCAGATGCTGGACTCTATTGAACGCCTCACCCAGGCAGTGTCCAACATCCACGTCCAACGCGACGATCGCCGCCGAAGCCAGAGCCGAGACAGAAACTTCAGAAGCTCCTCTCGTCATCGAAGCACCTCACCCCGCGGATTCCGAGGTCGCCCGAGGAGCCCATTCCGTGGTAACTACTCTCGCAACGGCTACGGCAACACCAACTATGGCAACAACAACTACAGCAACAATGGATTCGGCTACAACGGCTACAACCACAACTACGGCAACAACTTCAACGCAGACAGAGGAAATCGCAGAGGAAGGGGAGCCAGAGGAGGCCGAGGCACCAGAGGAGACAGAGGTGGCTACAGAGGAAGAGGAGGCGGCGGACGCGCTGCAGCCTATTTCTTCATGGCCATCGTCGTCACAGTTATCCAAGCCGCGTCCGGACTGCAGATCTGTCGTCCCGATGCAGGCGGTGTCCTCATCACCCCTCCCGCAATCAGAGACTGCACGCCGAACAATCCGAGTGCAGTAGTTTCCATCCTCACCAACGTCTTCGTCCGAAACGAAACCTACCGAGAATTCACCGCGTATCTTTGCACTATTGAGAAATACGTGCAGTGCGCCAACTACTTTCTGTGGATTGCAACTGACTGGTCATCAACACAAGCAACGAGCCACCACCAACCACCCACAGCTGAAGATTGTCGGAAAGCAGCTGAGAACAAGCAATGGAATAGCAAGCCTTTGCTCTCCAACAACACTGCTCCGAACATCTGGCTCACGGAATGGGTGGACAACTATCCATCTCGCCACATCGCTCCTGGTATCGCCTGCGAAACGCAAGAGCAATTCATCCTGGAGAAAGGAGTCGGTGGAACCATCGGCGAAGACTTTCTACGATGGTTAAGAAAACATGAGAAGAAGGCTAACGGACATGAACATCAACCAGAAGATCGACTATGCGAGCGAGATAATCCGTGAAGAATCAAAACAGCTCTTCAACACGGCATTTCAGACGATCTGTGAGATTCAGAACCGACAAATCTCAATCTGGAACGCTCTCACTCGCATTGACGCCACCGTCGGCATCAGAACCATCCTCGGACGAGAAGACGTTGCCGCTCAATTCGTCGGACACAACATCATCAAGATCACCAAGTGCGACTCTGTGCAGATAAAAGAAATCATCCGTAGCAAGGAGATCAAGGGCGTGTGCTACGGACAAGTTCCCGTCATCACGAACAAGAACGACACCCTCTTCATTGTTCCCGGCACTAAAGATCTGACGACAGTCCATACTGTAATCGACTGCCGGAACGCTGTGGAAGAGGTGTGGCTGAATGAAAACGGAATATTCGTTGACACATTCGGCAGAAGGAATGTCACATCCTTGCCCGGCCCTGGTCTTCCTGACCCACCAGAAGTACGACATCTCGACATGGTCGCCGGAGACTTTTACCAGAACGTGAAGACTAGCAGTTTCCCTTTGATGCTAGCAGTCAGCTACGGCGCAAGCCTCTCTGCAATAAGACGCCAGCAAATCCGATTCCTCAACATCGTCGGGCGTGACGCAAGCAGAGGGCCACCAGCCGCCAAGTCTAACGCTGAACTCATCAAGGAAGGCCTGGAGAATTCATCTGCTGCAGTCCGAGACGGCATCTCATCCTTCTTCACAACGAAGGTCGTCGTCATCGTTGGAATAGCACTAGGCGTAGTGATTCTCGTCGTCATCATCGGATTCCTAGCCAAATTTTACATCTTCCGTTCCATGACCACAGCAGTAACCGGACTTCCTCTGATGAACATCAACAGCACCACTGTAGCCAACAGTACCACGTCAGAACCCGCCACCACCAAGAGGACAGCTCCATCAGCGCCACCAGTAGATAGCGCACGTCTCCACAACAACATCAGATACCAATCTCTGCCGGAAAATGCGCAAATCTTCCGCTTTATCGCGAACATCAACGAAGGTTCGGCCAACCTTCCGTATGTTCCCATCTCAATCGAAGATCGAAGAGTCACGGCGTTGTGGGACTCTGGTGCCGCTATCTCCATCATCAGATTGTCGTTCGCCAAAAAGATCGACAAAGGAGGCTCATTCTGACCAACGAGCACTAGGGCTTTCGCCGCAAACGGCACCCCGATTCACTTCATAGCCGAAGTCGACCTGAACCTCCGAATTGGCAACGAACATCTCAAGCAAACATTCCAAGAGTGGCCGCTGACAAGGACTGCCCAGCCGCAGCCCTGATCGGACTGGACACGATGCGAGCCCTTGATGAACGCGAAAGACCAGCTCTCCTTCGTCCAGACAAACACGAACTTCACCTTGGAGGCGTCATCATCCCACTGGTAAAGCGTGATGGCTACAACGAAGAGAAGATCCACATCGGACAAGTCAAGACCACCTCGAGATCGCACATCCAAGCGAACAGCAAAGGCAAGGTGAAGATTGCAATGACTCTCGACAACCACAACGACAACCAGAAATTCTTGATCTCACCATTCCAACGGACGGAGTGGAGCTTTGAGAACTTTATCTTCAATCCACTTCCCGGTCAGACAACAACCTTCGTCACTGTGCACAACCACAATGCAGTGCCAATGGTCGTCCACGAAGAAACTCCAGTCGGAGACATCTTTGCTATCACCCAGGAAGGCCAAAGAAACGACGAAGCGAGCCCAGAAGCTGACTGGGAGTCTGACCTACCAAGCTTTCCCGAGAAAGAAGAATTTCTGCGACAAATCGAGAAGGCAACTGCAACTCTGCCAAGTGAACATGCCAAGAGACTCCACGGCATCATCCTTGAACATCGGAATTCCTTCTACAGCTGGGACAATAAGCTGGGTTGCTTCAACGGTCCGATCGAGCACAAGATCGAGCTTGACAAAAGCAAGCCACCGCTCCGACCACGCACTCAGCGCATCCCACTGTCGAAGAAGGAAGAAATAGAGAAGCAAGTAAGAGATCTGCTCAACGAAGGAGTCATCGCGCCAAGCGACTCGGCATTCGTGAGCCCAGTCGTCCTCGTCAAGAAGAAAGATAGCACTTGGAGATTCACTGTCGACTACAGAATGCTGAACTCAGCAACAGTGAAGGAATTCTATCTCATTCCAAACATCCAAGATGTCGTCGACCTGGCTGCCAACGCAGTCTACTTCACCAAGATGGATCTCCAAGCTGGATTCTTCCAACTCCCTCTCAGAAAAAAGGACAGACATCTCACCGCCTTCGCGACGGACTCTGGCATTTATCAATTCAGACGAATGCCCATGGGTCTCTGCGGAGCACCATCGTCCTTCCAACGAGCAGTCCAGCACATCAAACAGCGAGTGAAGGCTCGACTGTTTGTCTACCTCGACGACCTGCTTGTCGTAAGCGACAGCATGAAACAGCATTTCCAAGAGCTGGCAGAACTCCTGCAAGCACTTCACAACTTCGGTTTCAAGGCCAAGCTCTCAAAGTGCGAATTCGCCAAGCAAGAAGTCACCTTCTTGGGAATCACCATCTCCAATGGCGCGATCAAGACGGACAAGCAGAAAGTGCAGGCCATCAACGACTTCCCCAGGCCCACTACCATCACTGCCATCCGCTCATTCATCGGCATGTGCAGCTACCTGCGCCGATTCATCAAGAACTTCGCACAGATCGCCGCCCCACTTCACGAGCTGACTAAGAAGGATGAAGACTTCTGTTGGACTGAGGAACACGAACGCTCGTTCAAGCAATCAAGAACTCCATCTCAACATCACCCGTGATGGCAGCTCCACTTCCTGGTCGCCCGTTCATCATCGAGAGCGACGCTTCGTCTATTGCCATCGGAGCAGCTCTACTTCAGAGCGCCAGGGACACAGATCCGCCAAGGCCAATCGCGTACGCCAGCAGGAAGCTAATCGGAGCCGAGAGAAACTACCCTCCCATCGAGGCAGAAGCTCTCGCGCTCGTCTTCGCAACCAAGAAATTTAGAACGTACACTCTTGGAGTGCCCTGCCAAGCAATCGTCGATCATAGGCCTCTCGAAGCCCTTCACAAGAGGAAGGATCTCGAAGGTGGCCTGGCGCGATACCAGATGTGTCTGATGGAATATAATATGACCATCAAATATCGGCCGGGGAGGGAGAATAACATCGCAGACGCACTATCGTGGTACACCCCGGACGAAACCAAGGAGCCGAAGACCATCAAGACGACAACCAAGAGAACTCTGCCACTCTCTGCCAACGAGATTGACGTCCCCGTCAACATGCTCGCCACGGACACAATCTTGGAACTGCAGAGCAAGACCAGCTGGATGAGGGAAGCTGTCGAGGATCTCAAGAATAAAACACTGTCAGCAAACAGAGGGAAGACCAAGGCACGGTACGAGCTCCACGACGGAATGCTCTGCCGCAAGCCGAAGAACTCACTGAGTCTTCACATCGTCATGCTTCCACGCGACGAGACCATTGTCAAGCAAATCGTCGAACACTTCCACTCATCCCCGATGCTAGCATCTCACGCTGGCATCGACCGCACCCTCGCGTGCATCCGGCGCAGATACAACTGGCCGGAAATGAAGAAGGACGTGGAAGAAGCTCTCCCTGAAGTCTCTGCCTGAAGTGCAGGAAGAGAAAGACGTTCTCCCACGAAGAGACGAAGGAGCCTCTTGGCACCTTCCCGGAGCCCAGTCTCCCCTTCGAGCGTCTCCACGTCGACATTCTGGGTCCCCTGCCCCAGACAATCGACGGCAACCGATACATCCTCTCCATGCGTGACGCGCTGACCAGGTTCGCCATCGCCGTCCCACTCAAGGACCAGCGCGCTACCTTCGTCGAACGCGCCTTCATGGAAGAAGTGATCGGCAAGCACGGAGCGCCGAAGATGATAGTCACCGACCGGGGGTCGAACTTCCTCGCCAGCGAATTCCAAGAATCCCCCATGAAGATAGACCATGCAACATCGACCCCGTATCACCATGCCACCAATGGGTTTGTAGAGCGTCTCAATCGTCAGAAGAAATCCTGGCGAGCCACGTGAACGAGACGCAGGACGACTGGGACATCCACCTCGCGCTCGTCATCTTCGCAATAAACTCGCTTCCAAACCGTTCAATCGGTACATCACCATTCGAAGCACTCTTCGGCAGAACACCAAGGATTCCGGAAGATAATGGCAAGGATCCCTGGAACTGCCAGTTCTTCATGGAGCCCTCGTACACAGACAAGCTCAAGGCAAACATGCAGAGCGTCTGGAAGCTGGTCAAAGAGAAGCTCAATGTAGCCGAGCTAGAACAAGAGCGTCTCTATCAGCAGCAGCACAATGTGGCGAAACGCCAGGTCATGCCCACTGATCGTGTCCTGGTGAAGCGGCAACCGCCAAAGAACAAGCTGGCGCCGAGACTTCACGGGCCCTTTGAAGTGCTCGACGTCCAAGGACCGCGAATCTCGATCCGAGGAGAAGACGGAAGGATCGAGTTTCACCACAAAGATAATGTGCGCACCTACGAGCCCAAGACGAAGAACAAGAATCCAGAGAGCATCCAAGAGAACGAGAAGGAAAGCGAAGAAGAGCCAGAGGAAGCCGAACCAGAAGACAATACTTCGTCGAGCACTGCGAGAACACGAGCTCCGAAGACCAAGAAGTCGAGCACTCCACGCGACATGCCGACAACGACAGACGGACATCCAGTCCGAAGATCGACGCGCCACAGGCAGCCGCCTGCGCGCTACAGACGTGACTAAGGCAGACGGATGAGCCGAGATGAGCAGCACAAAAAAAAACATTCAAACTGCTCGGCCGGTCTCTCATGTACATAAGCATATACTCCCCACACCATAACCGCATATTTAACCACAACATCAGTCACGGAGTTACCGAAACGCAAAGTCGCGTCGTTTCGACCGTCGACCAGGGGATCGACAAGCTTCCGAAAGGGGGCATGTTGAAACCCGCGCACCCACATACACTCTCTCGGCCGCCTAACGGCCGCACAGTCTCTCTCCCTCTCTACGCTCCGCCCCCTCGGGAGAGGGCGCGCCAGAGAGGGACTGCAGGACGGCTGGTTCGAGCACCGACCGCAAGCCAGGAGGCATATTAACAGGTCGGTCATTACACATTATTAGATCTAGATGAGGAGTCAGGCTTTAGGCGGCCTGGCTTCTTACAGCACTCAACTAATGCTTGCCGACATACAGCTTCCCGTGACGTTGCTAATTCATGTGTTTCCAATCGCGCTGAGTATATTTTGCATTCCAATGATGAAATTGGACCGAAACGCTATTATATCGTACGTCAAAGAGGTATGCTTGAGTTAGAGATAAGCCATTTTCAATGGAAATGCTGAAGATAATTTTGGGGGTGTTTTTTTTTAAAACACACTTTGAGCACTATCCTCTGCTTACGCCATATGCGATGAAAGAGAGCTCGTTTCTTCTCTTTATACCTGAGCTAAACCCGACGCTTCAAAGGACGCTGGATGTCCTCAGCTTCGAGCTCATTCTGACCCTTGCGACATTGGCACCTCTCGTTTTAGCGACAGTAAAGGTAGTTGATAGACATGCAAAATGGTTTTTTCGATAATGAACTGCTAAAACAACTTATTAGTTCATTGAGCACTAATAATGTTCTAAGACAATTTTAATGCATTTCAGACAACTGTCCAGCCGGCTCTCTACCATCAGTGAAAAGAATAGACGTCTGCAGCGGCAGCTGACATACCAACTGCTTGTCCAGGTCAATGTTGCCAAGTGAATGAGTGCAAAATTATGAGTGATCTTCATTGACAATGTATACAAATTGTCTGTTATCACCAGGCTGGAGTGCCAACTGCCTTTCTGGTTATTCCTCATTTTATTGCAACCGGATCACTACTATTCGGAATGGCAACCAAAGACAACAGTTAGCATTCTTTTTTAAAGTTTTCTCCATTTACCTCCACCGCTCTGACCCTCTGCAGCCATTGGTGCCTTTGTGATGTTCTTCACTTCCTTCCACGGCATCCTGACTTCCCTCATCACTCTTCTTCTCTACAAACCCTACCGCCATGCCATGCTTCCACGAACCTTGTTCTCTGGCACTCACCATTTTTCACCCTATTGCAAACGGCCCGTCCCGATGAGAAAAATAAGTATTTATTAATTAATATAAAAATCAATTTACACTTGAGCAATCCGTGTTTTGACAGCAATTCGCAGATTTATATGGCTTCTTTATCAGTGTCAATGTTAACTATTCACAAGTAACAAAGAAGAGATGAAATCTTGAGCTCATTCTGTTCCAATAAAGCAATCAATAAACACACCAAACACACACGGTCACATGTCTGTGCAATCACAGCAGGAAATATGCAGAGAGGAGAGAGAGGAAAGAGACAAAGTTTAAGCCATGAAATACCCATTCGTTTGCGGATCTTTGTTGTAGTATGTATTGAAAAGAGAGATCTCCGGCTTGCTTCAGAAAGGCAAGGAAAAATGGCAGAGTTTGGTTACTTAAAATTGTTTAAAAACTAGGCTTTTGGGCTTTTAAGCTTGATAGGACGTGAAAATACACCGAGTGCACAAAGTTCACAAATCAATACTTGTTGCATTAATGTCACGGAGCCAAACAACGTTTCTTTTGATGTTGAAAGATAAAGTGACTATATCATATGTAAATCTGAAATGGTCCGGGTCTACAGAAGAGAATATGGCCGAGGGTTTGTGACTCCTCCGATGCAATAGAACGGAAGTCGTGAGAGGAGAAAAGTGAGTGATCCGTTTCCATGGAAGAAGGGGAAGAGAATGAAATACCAGCCAGAGCAGAGGAGGAGAAAGGGTGCTCACGTCTATGGTGCCACATTCAAAATACCTCCCGAATCGAAAGGAATCAGAACTACGGTAGATCGAGCAGAGTTTGGGAGAGTCAAGGCGCTGACGGCATGCTAAGAATGCTGTTGCTGTTTAGAAGAACGAAATTGTAAAATAAAAGGCAGAAGGAAAAATGCCGCCGAAAATACGGGAACATAAAAAATTATAGTAATTGAACAGTAAAAATTGTGGGCATAATTATTTTAAAAGTATATTTAGATAAGCCGCTTTCCAGGCTCGTACTCCAAGCCAGGGTCGAACTGCTCCAGAACGTACACCTGATATAATTCTAATTTAAACAGGCAGAATATATTATCTTAGAAACATTTAAAGAAATAGTTGTAGCCATATGATTAGGTTCGTTCAAAAATCTGTTCATTCGCTTATCCGACCAATGTATGTATGTATGTAGTATATGAATGCGAAAGTTAAGCAAATACAGAAATAGAGAGTAGGAAGCAATTTTTTTAGAGAATTCTTAATGGAGCCTAAGGAAAATAATAAGGAGTGAAACATACATAATCACTGAGTCGTATCCTCAGTTCGGAAGGTGGATTCGTGATGACGTAGCGCTTGCGAGATTCCGGATTCTCAGGGTCGTGCAGACGGTAGAGGCCGATGCAGAGCTGGCCGTAGTGCTTCAGGGCACACGAGAACATCTGGCCGTACGTGCAGTGGTTCTCAAAGAGAAGCAGAGATTCAAAGGAAGGGCGAGAGTGAGAGAGAGAGAGAGAAAGAGAAAGGAGATATAGAGGAGAGAGAGAGAGAAGACAGAGAGAGATAAGCAGACAGAAAGAGGAGGAGAGACACACCGTGATTCCCTCGAATGGGATATCAGAGAGTGCGATCTGCGCAATGCGACAGCGATCGCGGTTCGCGAGAGTCTCCGACGTCGAGTAGCCTCCCCTGAAGAGATAATTAATCGCAATCATTGCAACTATTTGTCGGGCTTCCATAAAAACTTTATAATTAACAGTAATTTAAATCGAACGCATGAATGTGTATATTTTTCGCTCTCAGAAACCTGAGCCCCGCGCCTTCTGCGAGAATCAACTCGAGTTCCGGCGTGGCGCCGCCAGTCACCAGCGTCCGAATCAGCGTCAGGGCAGAGTCGTTGAAGTAAGTCTGGGAAGACAGGGTCAGAGAGAGACAGAGAGAGAGAGAGAGAGAGAGAGAGAGAATAGGATATGGGGAGAGAAAGAGAGAAAAAGAACGAGGGCGAGACAGCGGGAGACAGAAGAGAGCCTGCGTGATTAATGTCTGAATGTTTCCTTACAGTGCTCATGAGCGAATCGAGGACAGAGATGGCGAAAGCCGTGCCGCACGCGAAGGGCTGCGTGAGGTACAACTCCGTGTCGGGGTCGTCGTCGTCGTCTTGGTCAAGGAATTGCACATTCGAGTCGTTCACTGCAGAGAGAGTAAGAGAGGGATTAATTCGGTATGTATGTATAGTGGAGAGGATGGCAAATAGAGAGAGAGAGAGAGAGAGAGAGAGAGAGAGAGAGAGGTAGAGAGAGAGGAGAGCGGAAGAGTCGACCAACCGAGCTCAGTGATCATTGGTACATTGGTGCCGAAGCGTGCGCCCTTCCTATGGAGAGTGCTGACGGGTGATCCGAGTGGACTTCTGTCTCCCGGCCTGACGACCGTAGCCGTCGCGCCCCCCAAGGGGAAGAAGCCCAGTGTGTCGTCGAATTGCATCGCCTAACGTTACAACTTTTATTATCAGAAAATACCTGGCGAGGTGGCTGTAAAATGTGCATGGCGCATTAGTATTGCTATACAAAACAGGGAGATTTTGACGCGTGTTACGATAAATGTATGTATGTAGAAAGAATGGACCTTGATGTTGAGCGACGCAAGGATGGCCTCCTTGTCTGCGAGAGTCGTGTCTTCCGTGTTCGGCACGCGAGCGGAGATGATCACACACATGTCGCAGAGGTTGATGTTCACGGCGCGGAGGTCAGCACGGGAAAGTGGCGAGCCCTGTGGCAAGAGAGGAAATCAACAAGAAGTTGGCATCGATGAATAACAGAATTCCATTGCCTTTTCAAAATTCAATTTCAATAGAGAATATGAAACGAACGTTCAAGATTGATATCTTGGGCAGATTGTAGAGCGTCTTCCATTCCTTCCGAAGGTAGTCGAGATCACCGACAATCACGACGTGCTTCAGCTCGTGGTAGTGGAAGTTTGAAGCTCTTTAAAGGTATTTTATTTATTTAATTTGTTTTTTTCTTCTGATTCTAGTATTGTAGTAACTTTTACACAACTATATATATATATGTATGAACATATATTGCTGTCGCACCTCAGCGGCATAATGAAATTGCGAAGGCCAATGAGGGGAGAGTCGCGGTCGGCGAAGAGACACACCACTACGTGGCCATTCAACACTGTCATCGCGGCTTGGTGACGCTCCTGTGAGAGAGAGAGAGTAGAGAGAAAGAGAGAAAGAAGGAGAGAGATGACAGAGAGGGACTAAAGATGCAGACAGAGAAAATGAAGTTAAAGATCAAACTGACCAGGACGCACTCCTCGAGAATCCTGGCGGGGCACCAGTGGAACATCCCCGTCGAGTCGTACTTCATGTCCTGCTGCTCGAACTCCTTGCCGAGATCGACGCCGCGACCGTCCGGAGGAATGCTGAGGGAACTCCGCCGACCGTTCGATGGCCTGCCAATGATGAAGAATGAGAGAGCATGATGGAATGAGAGAGAGACAGAGAGTGAGAGAAGTGGGTCTCGATGTAAAAGTGATAGAAATTGGAAAGGATTTCATGGCCATCAAAAGTAATCTCTCACTCTCCTTCCCTTGGGTCACACTCGTTGCCTCCACAAACTGTGTCTCATCATTCAATGTGTTTCAACTACAACATTCATCGAGTGTCTCTTGCCAGCCCTTGGAGGCTATAAGAATTCTTATAAGGGGTGTAAGATTTTCAGAATGTGAGTGATATTATTTGGGTAAAAATGCTGGACAGACAAACAGCGAAAACTAATTCACTTCTTTTCTTCAAAGGTGCGAAAACTGAAGAAAACTTAATAATTGTCTTTGTGCAGCAAGGACCGCACTCCAACGAATTTCGTTGAATCAAACCTCTACAACTCGTTCACTCACATTCAGTGTTGCAGCAGAGAGGAAAGAGAATAGCGTCTACGGAACTACGCCATCTACCGTATCTCTACCATTCAAGCTAAGTTCACCAGACACCAATCGAGCAGCCAACTAGAGCACCACTGAGAGAGAAAGACTTCTAATAAGTGAAAGAGAACAGCACGCCATCTACATAGAGATTAGAATGCTGTTATTCACATGAGCTTCTTGATTTCGTAGGCGACCGCTCGCATTGATTTGGCTGATATGTGGTTATCACTGCAGGAGCTGCAAATCAGAATCATACGAGCTTCCGTTTCAATCAACTGTTATCGATTTCATATTTGTATTATTATAGAAAATAATCTCCCGTGTTATGCTGTTAGTAGCAGAAGTTATGTAGCATCAGGTAACAACATATTGGGTAGGATGAGTAAGGAGAGAGGGCTTTGTCGAATGTTATTGTTGGGAAAGAAACAGAAAACAGAAACAAGATATCACAGACGGATTTCTTTTAGAGGAATTTTAATATAATTTCGTTATCAGCGGAGTTCTTACACTGTAATTAGTCATAGTAACATGAAATGGAAACATAAAGATGGATAATCGAAGCTTTTTTTAAAGGATCATGACCAGCTTCTTGAAGAGAGGTTTGCAAATAGTAGAGTACCTGTTGTGTTCGTTGAGCAGCCTCATCTGGACGTGTTGACTGGCCGGTCTTTCTGGCGGCAGCAGAGGTTGCAGAGCTTCGGTCTGGCCGCGCGCTGAAATTACAACTTGATTTCTTTGAACGGATCCGAGCACTCTCGACCAAATCAATAAACTCGTGTGATATCCAAATTTATTGATTAGTTCAAGAAGAAAGATGCACGGCACTAGACTGGCTGGAAGAGTGCTTGGAAAGACTACGATTACCGTGCTAGGAAGACAGATCGATGTCCATTTCATTTACAATTATAGGGCACGAGAGATAGTACTCATCTAATAGTAAGAGAATCAGAAGACAAGACAGTTGCCATCTAAGACCATCAGAAGAAACTGCAGAGACAAGGGAAATCTTACGGCAATTTTGGCGGTCGAACGAAAATTTTTGGCCAACTTTTTAACAAAACTTTTTGCCCTTACGCCACAGCTGAAGTCAGCCACAAGCACGAACACGAAAACAATATCAAACAGGTCGGATTGGCAAGCCAGTTATTACTTTGTCAAAATGATTGGGAGATCAATTGAGACTGATGGTGAGAAGAAGGACAGATGTAGAAATGTTTGTTTTTGTTTTGTGCAGAGGTAACATGAAGGATAAAGAAGAGAGTTTACTGGCTTGCCAAGACAGCCAATCACAGAAAGCACGACATGAAGCGAGTAAGCATTGGAAAGTCTTCTACCACACGGCAGATCATACCATAACTCGCAGAAAAGAGTGCGTCAAAGTCGGAATTCCCAGAAATGTCTAGAAGGAGAGAGTGGCCATGTGATGAGAGAGGAGAGAAAGAGAGAAAACCTCTAGCTTCCGAGAGAGAATGCGATGGTGAGAGAACAACGACAAAAATCAGAAGAAGAAAAGAGGATTTGACGGAGTCACTGGAATGGAGACAAACCTGCGACTTTTACTGTGGATGCTCGAGTATTTCGCCGGAACAAAGACACTATAAATATAGTGAATGTCTTTAAAATAGATATTAAAATAAAGATTTAAAAGAAAGATAGAGAAGTTGCTGACAATTCTTGCACTTGCACTTCTTAATGAGGGTGACATCCCGAATGTCTTCGTGGCACTGCTTGCACCAGTAGAATGCTCTGAATAAGAAGCAGCTGAATTTCTATTAAGAGAGAGAAAGAGAAAGAGCGAGCGAGAGAGCAAGAGAGAGAGAAAGAGAGAGCGAGATCGAGAGAGAGAGAGAGTAAGTATTTAAGAAAGAGAGAGAGAGAGAGAGAGAGAGAGAGCGCGCGAGAGAGCGAGAGAGTGAAAGTAAGAGAGAGCGAATCCTGCCTACCTCTTGACTTCGTCTGCGCTCTGCGCGATGAAGAAGCCCTGTGTCTGTGGCTGAATGGTGATGTGAGGGCCCGGATTGATCGCGATGTTGCACTCCTAGAAAGTACATACATATATGCATTTATCTACTGACATTGAGCATACTACATGCATGTCTCTATACATATTTTTCCATTTAAAGATAACCTCAAATTTAACAACGGAAAATCAAAAGTTAACTAAGTAAAGAATATTTACAGACCTTTTTCTCTTCATCCTTCAGTTCGATTGCCAAGAGCAGAAGTCCGAGCCTCGTGAAGAGCAAGCTAAAGGTTATGACTATAATGTGATTATGAAAACTGTGATCTTTTACTAAATAGTAAGGAGTTCATTTGGTGATTCGCCCTATTGTTTTCTCCTGACTTGGCTGCCTCGGGGAAGGGAACGCCGACGAAAGAAGGAGAGAGAGTGTCTGTGTACATCTCCATCCCAGCTCCGCACAGATACAGATTCAGCCAGTCCGGGGTGTCGCGCGACTGAGGGAGAGAGAAAGAGAGAGAGAGAGAGAGAGAGAGAGAGAGAGGGTGTGAGGGTTATAACAAAGGGACTAATGCGGTTGATTAATTTGGAAAAAGCTCGCATAGTGGTTAAAAAGTCGATGGGGGAGTAGCAGCGAATGCGGATATATTGGTGGGAAAGATTAGTCCATCTCTCCGAGCTGTGGTGAGGAAGCCCAAGATGCCCCATTTCTCAGTCGACCACTCATCAAGGTATTAAGCCATCCTTCATCGTCGATGAGCAATGCTATGATTTTAGTACCGCTGCAGCATTTGTTAAGTTTGTTAGCTAGATATCATCAATACCGTTGTTAACGTTTAAATGTTAACCATAAGAAGAAAATCACGCTTGTGTCATTTCTGGACATGGTAAGACTTATAGCCATTGCAATTAACGGTGAACGGGCACATTGAGCTATCAGAATGAGAAGATTGCTCGACAGACTGACTCTGCAGCTTCGGGAAACGTGAGGCCGGCGAAAGCTTCGCTGAGCTTCTCGGTGTACATCTCCATCCCGGCACCGCGCAAGTAGTCGTTGAGCCAAGGCGGAGTGTGCGGAGACTGCAAGGGGACGACGGGGAGACATGGACGGGGCTAGTCAGCAATCGGCGTCAGAAGACACAGCAAACATATTTTCCATGTACCTTCATGCCCAAACGCCAGACAATTCTGCTAACTTTGACAAAGTTAAAGTAAAAGATAAAATTTTTGGAAGTGTCTGTCCTCTCTTTCATGTAAAATACTCTTACATATCCAAGCTCTGGTTTTTTTTAAATCTCATTGAGGATAAGTTAAATGCTGACTGTCTTGAAGCTTCTCATAGCAAATAGATTGGCCATCATGGTGGAGAAGCCGGGGGCGAGACACGACTGGGCGATGAAGCCGAGCTTCAACTCCGCCAGACAGATGACGTCATCTCCCCTCCTCCAGTCCCACGATGGAATGTTCAGCAGGTACGCCTGGTATCAACTGGATTTGTCAAGAAAAAGAACAAGTCGCTTATATTTCATTAGAATAAAAATATGCATACCAAACTGGAAATGAAAAAGAATATTACCTTGTTGTGATATTGCATGAGTTGCACGATGACACGGATGTCGCTTGAATAATTCTTGATTGAGATTACCTGAACTGATTATTTTTACAAGTATCCTTGTAAATAGTATTGATCTAATTATTACTAGTGGCTGCTCGATTTCTAACCCGCATAATGTTAGCAGCATCCTCAGCATCCGGATTCGTGCTGTACTTGTTTGCGAGTACTAGGCACGCGTCGGCATCGCCCACCTTCAGGGTAATTAATTAAGGACAACCAATTAAAAGTAACATCTGAAATACATACATAGAAATCAAAACCATTCATGTTCGTATTTATGTCATGAATGATTGCTAACCTTAACCCGCGACAAATCTAGAGAGTCCATTACGGTACCCGTGAAGAATTCGACTTTAGTAAAGTGACGCTTGAAAAGGCCTTCGAGTTCCAAATCCGGAACTACCCTGCAATAATAGACAGAGAATTTGTGTTGTATTGTAAAAAAAATTATTCCGTCAAAAATTTTAAGTAAAAAAATAAATCAATTAATAATATGGACCGATGCAAAAAGACGACTTCGACATCGACGTCATCGCGATCTTCGTGCAGAAAGTCTTGCAGGAAATGGGACACCGAGTCGTAGGTAATGTGGCCGCAGACGACGATGTGTCTGTAGTCATCGACAGACAATTACAAGAGAGTTTATCATTTCAACTCTATCAAGAGATCATGAAGGAAAAGAAGTGAGGGAATATAAACTATTAGGGCATCTCTTTTTCAGACGAAAAGTGGAGGAAACATTAAAACGTTATACATTAGCTCTATCTGAAAGTTCCTCAATGCATCGACCAGAGGTTCTATCTCGTAAATGCCCTTCTAATATCCTAAAGCCACTCTTCGTGGCGGCGAAATCGTGAACGACTTAATGAATGAATCTCACGACAGTCATAATTTAAAAATACAAACTTTTTGCCGTGCTCTCCTTTGTACTCGCCGCCATACTTTTGACGATTTCCAATCAAGTCCGCAATTTCAGGAACGTAACTGGCGAACATTGCCTACAATATAAAGGGAATGGAAAAAGGTCTATTTGACGAAAAATACTATCAGCACTATTTACAGTGAATAAGAAAAGCATAAGATATAATAATTAAATCAAGGAAGCTATGAAAGAACATGCGGAAGTTAATAAATAGCTGACCAAACCGCCCAGAATGAAGAAGATCATAAAAATGCGACCACAAAGCGTGGTGCAGTAGATGTCTCCATAGCCTGAAAAATGAACTTTTGGAGAATAAAATCATTCCTTGCCCAAAATAGAGCCATAGAGCCATGCATATTTCTATGAGTAACATTATAAGAGTGGGCAAATGACTTGCCTACAGTAGACATTGTGACAAGCAAGAAGTAGACGCAGTCGGCATATGTTATTCTGTGCGGGTTGATGAAACCGATGAAGAAGTCGCCAGAGTTTTCAAACTTAACATTTTAATCCTGTTTTGTATGAATATAATATAGAATGAAAATTTAAGGTAAAAATGTAAAATTTACATTATATCCGATTCGAATAAAATGATGAAAGCTCGAACCAAATGCACGCCGCCCGCTCCAGTGAGACAGACGGAGACGAAGATTGTGACCAGCTGGGTCAGCCGAATGGAAGAGGACGTCTTCAGGATATTCAGATACTGCAGAATGTCCGGCACGGTCATCAGACGAAGGGCGCGCAGGAAACGGAATCCTAGGAAAATTTTGATAATCTTCTACTGATTTGTTTGATTCTCTACTTTTCATCGAACGCGGTTGCCCCATTCAACTCTCTCAGATGGCATTCTAGAGGAATTGTCCAAGAACTTCTTTGACAGAAGCGATCTGTGGTCCAAAAGACGTGCTCCTCGAGTACTTCTTGCGTATGTCTAATTTAGAAGCTGTCAGAAGTTTTCACCGCGGGGTTTCAGCCTTCACGATTCTCCTCTGAGAAACTCGAAAGAGTGCGTAGGCGCCCCTCGCTTCTCCCCTTCCCTCGGTCCCTCTTCTCCCTCAACCTCTCTCAGTCTCTTCTCTCTACCTCTCTCTTACTCTCCTCTCCCTCTCTCAGTCTCATTTCTCTCTCTCAGTCTTATCTCCTTCGCAGAACTGTTGCGGGGGTTTGATGCAAAAGATGTGTGGGAAAGCTGCATGCATTAGTCTATGGCGGTGTCAGCAAAATGTGCAGAGGCAAATTTAAATTGTTTCCTGAAATAAGAAGTACGCACCTAGCCAGTTGCGTTGTAGATAGATGGCAACGAAAGAGGGTGGAATCGTGCAGTAGTCGATGAAGGAGTAGAGCTCCAGCAAGAACCACACTTTGTCGGACGCTGCTATGAACTGAAAGGAACTGGGATTTATGAAATTTATAAATATTAGTGAAATTCTTTAATCAGCATATTCACTGTTTATTATAAAATAATAATTTAAAAGTAAGCTTGCCCTAATGAAGAAGTAGACGAGGAAGAAGATGTTGAAGCCGAGATCAATCTGCTGCGACGGGCTCTCTTGCCACGGAATGCACGTTTCCACTTGGAAGTTTTGACTGAAATCAAATTCTAGATTGTTGAGTTAGTTTACATCGAAAGCTATTATTAATTGATTTCGTTAAGATGTCCAATATGTAGATTGCACTCACAAGCTTGCATCGTAAAAGTAGATTCCGAGAGATCCGAGAGAGAGCACAAAGACGAGAACGACAAGGAAGCGGCCGGTCAATGATTGGCCGGAAATCAATTCTCCCGCCCAGTCCTTAATTCATACTTTTATTAATATGTCCTATGCTAACTAATAGTAAGTATAGATGAGCGCTATTGTATGAAAATATGAACACAATTTCTCCTTGCGAAAGAAGAAAATGAAATGGAGAAAAAGCAGAAGAAGTAATTGAGACTAACCTTTGCTTCTGTCATCCATCCGAGATGCTTCTCTTCTTGTTGCTGGAGACTGTCTAGATTCGACTTGGGCAGTCCACTCGCGGTGTGTTTGTTCCCATTCATCTAACGAATCTCTTATTATATGAACGTAAAAGAGGAATGATTCTTTATTATTTTACGTAAAATTGATCGCGCGGTAGATTGAAACTTTGAAAAACGAAAGAAAACAACAACAGTGAATTAGCCGTTGACATAAAGATGAATGAATGTACATTGACATGTTGAGCGTTGACGGGAACAACGACGGGCTCGTCTTCTTTCTCTCTTCTCTGGCAGAATAGATGAGTGATGATCCGCCACGCAACGACGAGCAGCATCGACACGCAGAACGTCACGATGCTAGACAACTCAGTCACATTTCAATCACTATATTTCGGCTTTAAAGATGCTTAAGTTACTTCTCCTATTAACTAGATAAGTGCTCACTAGATAAAGTTTATAAAGTATAAATGCTACCATACATCCATAAATACTACAATACATCCACCATACATGTTTGACTTTATTGTTTCCTATTTGGCAGTACCTTCTTCCATCCACACAACCATTTTGTCATTTGCTGCTCTTGTGCCTGGAGGCCCGTGATGTGCATTAAGGGCCCTGGTCTGTATTTGTTAGCCTCCGAAGTTCTCTCCCCATTGCATGTCCCTTTGCCCTTCTCCAGCCCCGCTTGGCTCCCTTCCAATTCCACAACAATCGACTTCCTATCGACAGGAATGACTACCGGTTGGAGTGCCTCGGAGCAGTAAAAGCATGTCAGAGAGGGAGAGAGACGCAGCCGTCACGAGAATCGGAAATGAAGCGTCCCCGGGACATGTGCGCGAGAAGGGGAAGACAGAGAGAGAAAGAGAGAAGAGAGAGAGAGAGGAAAGAGAGAAGAGAGAGAAAGAGAGAAGAGAGAGAAAGAGAGAAGAGAGAGAGAAGAGAGAGAGAAAGAGAGAAGAGAGAGAGAGAGAAAGAGAGAAGAGAGAGAAAGAGAGAAGAGAGAGAGAAAGAGAGAAATGCGAGAGAGAGATAAGGTAGAAGATTTAGAAAGACAAGGGTGGCAGAAACGAGAGAGAAAGAATGAGAGAATGAGAGAGAGAGAGAGGTGCGAAGAGATGAAGGCTTCGTGGTCGTGCTTTCGTACTTTCATACATTCAACTTTCCACTCATTCATGTTCCACAGATTTCTTCTTCAAAATACTTATTTTAGGAAAGTAAACTGTGTTGCCCGTTCGGCCCTGCTGATGAGGTTCCCGGGAAAGGGTTCTCTCGATGTGGGACAGCCTCCATCCTGTTTTCATGGTCCTGCCATTCTTGAAGAGAATGAGCGAAGCGGTCCCCTTTTCTTTCTTTTCCTTCATCATTCGCCATCTCTGCATCTATCACTCGGTCTCTCCTGCATTTCGGTATTCTATTGTATCTGTGCTTCTCATCATCTCTCTCCACTCTCTCTCTTTCTCTCCGTCTCATTCTGTCTCTCCCTCCTTCGCTCTCTCCCCTTCCCTCTATGTGTCTCTCTCACCTCAACTTCCTGTTCGCGCTTGCTAATGATGTTTGGGCATATGTAGCTGCCCTAACTACCCCTTCCTTACAAAAAAAAATATAGGCCAGAGGCCACAATGATGAGCCGGTCTCAAAATCTCTGCAGCGTGTCTCATGACGAAAATGCACGAGAACATTTCTCTACTTCTCAGCATCTCTTCCCTCGCCCTCTCTTCGCCATTCATCCCTCTCCCTCTCCTCTCTTTCCTTCTCTCTCCTTCTTTCTCTCCAACACGTCCTCATCCCGGCCTGTCTGCCTGTCCTCTCTGTGCATGCTTTCTCGAATAACCAAGGATGCTAGCCGGCTTCCTCTGCCTAGTTCCCCCTGGCAGTCTGAGGGTGGTGGAGGGTGTCCTGGGTGGATTGTGTTACGAGTAGGAAGAGAAGGGAGGGGGTAGGGGTTAGCACTGGCGGCGGCTAACTGGCAGCAGTGGCGTCGACTACAAAGGGGTGGGGAAGCGATTGGAGGAGTGGATTGGGCGTCTCTCCCTCTCTCTGTCTCTCTAGATCACTTTGACTGTCTTCTCTCTCTCTCTGTCTATCTCTCTTCATCACTCAAATTGTTTTGCTACATATGATGTGAGATGGTGGCCACGGACTGAAAGTGAGAGAAGACGAAGAGGATGGAAGATGAAAGAGGAGATGCCATTTTACTGAAGGGTGTTGTGATGGACTGGCCAAAATGGCCTGAGGCGTTCTGAGGTTGGGAGAGAAGAAAGAACAAATTGGGACCAACGAAATTACATCGCCTTCTCTTCCACTCAGTAAATTTAGCATTTGAATGTGCAGAAATAGGCCGTGAATATTTAAGGACGAAGAGCAGTAAAGATCTGCCAAATGACGAGGAGAAACGGAAAACGACAAAAACAGCAAATGATGTATTTTTCGGCAAAATAAAATGAAAATGAACCTGCTGAGCATAAAGCACCAGTACTTCCGCTCTTCCAAGCACTTTCGATCTTCATCCGTCATCTTGGCAAATGGACTGCAGCAAAAGGGACATACATAAATACATCATTAATTTGAAAAAAATAATTTAAAATGGCTTCTTATTAATTAGTTTGAGAGAAGACATTAGCCTACCCGGAGTTTGTGCAGTTCATGGGATGATTGTAGGGGAAGGCCGACTGCTGTTTGTAGCCGACTCCCGCTCCCGCCATGTACACGTTCGATGACATCCTCGCTAAGCTAAACTCACCTTCAAGATTTATTATTTCTTTAGTAAGGATATTTTAACTTTTTACTTACTTAGAGAGAGCGAAAGTGGGAAGATCGAGAGGGAGAGAGAGAGAGATTAAGAATAAACTAGCCTTCTTAGCTTGTATTAGAGCTGGGCCGGCGTGGCCGGCCCAGAGTCGTCTTGGCCAAGGAGCACGGCCGGAGAGGCAGCGGTCGACTCCTCTCAGACTGTTGCGGCCAGCTCTCTCGGCCACTCTGCTCTCTTTCTCTGCGCTCTCCCTCACGACGGGTCTCTTCTACGCATTGAGACCTTAGCCAGAAAGAGAGGGAGAGAAGATATCTCTTATAATAATCCTGGTCATTTTCAAGCTCAATATTACTCGTTCAGTTACAACAAGGAAAGTTCAAATAATACTTCAGGGAATCTGCCTAAGAAGAAAACAACAGGATAGCGGACGGAGAATTGATAAATGGGTTGTTTGCCACGGTGATATTTCACGATTTTTCACGCAAGAAGCCGAACGATGCTGCTTTATTGCATCATCAACTTTACTATTTTTCACTCTCGAGTGAGCCGAAACCTTCCGAGAAGAAGCTTGAGTCGGTATGAAAATGACATGGGGGAGGGAATGAGGAAGCGATGGAAAGGGGAAGTGGCCCGTCCATTCCTGGCAAGGCCCCGGGCACTTCCCGACAGAGGAACACACGTAAATATACATAGGCAGCCACCACAAGGGAATTCCGCAAAGCTACGTTCAGATATCTGCGCAAGCGTCAACAACCTAGATTTCTGACTTTTAAACTTAGGAAGTATTCTTAGACGATTATTGTTGGCACTGCCAGCGTGCTTAACAGCAATCAATTACATAGGTGCATATTTCATCGTTTGTGTGTTGTTCTCTCGTCACCCTGCTGTTGGTTGTCGTTGCAGAATCACAAATTCTATTCTAAATTGCCGTAATGCGTTCGTGATTAGCAAATAAGCTGATTAGAACGAAGAGAATGGAGAAAGAAAACAAGGGAGAAAGCGAATATCTGCTGCCACCTTCTCTCTCTCTCTCTCTCGCTTCCTCCTTGGCCAATTCCGTTCTCGCAAACACGCGATGTGTATGTATGTTTGTGTCTATGGCACCAGGAGAAAATCCTTTCCGCTATTCTCTCTCTCCTCTCTCTTTTCTCCACCTCACTCTCTCTTATTTCTGTTAATTTCTCTAGCTCCTCTCTCATCTCCTTCCCTCCCTCTCTCTCTTTCTCTCTCTTTCTCTCTGTTATTTCTGTTAATTTCTCTAGCTCTCTCACTAAATCGTTGCTCTATCCACACTACATTCACAGATATCCTCTTTCTATGTGCATACCTCCCTTTTTCAGTAGCTTTCTTTTTTCTTCTTTTCACGCATTCCCTTTCGCCTCCCACGGCGCACTCTGCAGCCAGAGCCACGGGCCATGGCATCCAGCAGATTATGTAAGAGAAAAAGAGACAGATAAGAGAGCGCGGAGAGAAAGAGAGAGAAGAGAGAGAGAGAGAGCAAAAAAGAAGGAAAGAGAAGAGAGAGCGAAGAAAAAGAAAGAGAAGAGAGAGCGAAGATTTAAAGAGGGAGAAAAGAGAGCAAAAAACCGAGAGAGGTAGGAGTGAGCGAAGAAAGAAAGAGGAAGAGAAAGAGCAAAAAAGAAAGAGAGAGAACAGAGAAGAAAGAAAGAGAGACAGGAACAAAAGAAGACTAGAAAAAGATATAAGTTTGAACTGAGAAGACGAAAAGAAAAAGAGATACAAATTAGGGGGTAGAGTCCGAGAAGAGAGTGAAGAAGCTGAAAGGAATGCGGAATGTGCGAAAGATTAGGGTTCTGGAGTACGGCTTTGTCAGCTATATGCGGACAGGCAGCTGCTGCCTCTTATTTATTTAATTTAATTATCGTTCATATTGCGAGACCACAGATCGTACGCTATTCCGACCACTCGATCGAGAATATAAAGATGAAATGTTGCCGAATGCAAATTTACTCTTTGCATATTGAACTATGCAACAATCTCAATCAAATAGAAAGACGACATTCCTGAAAAATTGAGTGTGAGAAAAAGTACAGAAGAAGAGGGAGATTAGCAGGCTGAGTGGAGAGAATGGAATCCCGTGGGCATGTCTCCGAGCGAGGCTGCCAAAGGGGATGCATGCGCAAGAGGGTGCGGCCGTGGCGGGGGTGGAATGGGGAGAGGGAGAGAGGAACGAGAGAAAGAGAGCAAAGGACAGTGAGAAGAAGAGAGAAAGAGGAGAGAGAGGGGAAGAGATAATTAGAGAAAGAAGCAGAGATAAAGATTGAATGGGAGAGTGTAAGGGAGCAACACGAGTGCCGTGGGAAAGAGAGTAGTACAAAGGAGGAAGAGTATGAATGGGAGGGCAGCGAGGCAAAAGGGTAATGAATGAAAGCAGAAGAAAGGAGATGTTGAGAGGTTTAGAAAAAAAACTTTGGCAAGCAAGTAAATAAATACCTTATGTACATATTATTTATAAGAAGGAAGAAAGAACTTCTTCCAGTCTGCCTGGGGGCTTTTATATCAAAGCACCTCCATGGGCTCGGCCGCTGACAGAAGCTGTAGTAACACACAGGAAAATAACCCGCGAGTGGATCTGCAAGAGTAGTGCAAGAAAGCGAGAAAGAGAGAGAAGAGGGAATGAGAGAGAAGCTCACTCTATCTTCCAGCTTATAGCACTCTCTCAATATCTGTGCTCTCTATCAACTTAAGCCTCTCTCTCGGTCTCTTTTCCAGTCTTGCCACTGGCAGGATCGATACAAATGATGCTGCCGCTGGGCGTGGCGGCCGGCCGAGCTGGAGACCGAGGCGGTTCAAGGCACCCGTATCCGGCCAGGCGGCAACATGAGCAATACCAACCACTTCTTGGGGAGAAAGCGAGAAACAGAGAGAGAGAGAGACAGAGACAGAGACAGAGAGAGGTAAAGATTTTAAAAAAAGGAGAAAGAGGGAGAGAGAGAGGCTAGGCTGACTTTAAAAAGAGGGGTTTCATGTTCTTGTTCGCACGTGCATTCACTTTATCTTAAATGGTTCTGACGAATAAAGAAAATTTCCAAGACGAGAGTCATCGAAGTTGTTCTGCATGGCAACGGCACATTTACCCAATTTGGCCTGGCGCCACTCCAAGAACTATTCCTTTCTCGTGCCTTTCAACCATGCATTTTCATCTGCCCTTCACCCCTCTTGACATTCTTTCTCTCTTTCTCTCTCTATCCTTCTCAATCTCTCTCACTTTTTCTCTCTTTCTCTTTCTCTTTATCTCTCTACTCTTTCTCTACCTATCTCTCTCCCTTTCTCTATATCTCTCTCTAGCACTCTCTCTTTCTTTTTATCTCTATTTCTTATCTCACAACTCCCACAATTTCTCTCTTATAGCGCATTCTTCATCCCTTCTCCACCTTCTTGCGCTCACCAATTTACTGTCTATCAATTGTGTTTTTTCTTGGTCATTTTCTGTCTGTCAAGGCTCAAAACCCCTTTTATTCTATGAGTCTTCGATCGAATGGCAAGTAGTGAGCCATGCATTTGCTTTCATTTTTACGGTAATCTGAATATTAAAAGAATTTAATAAGCTCCTAACTCTTCTAAATATTTAAAATATTTCCTCGCAAAAAAGCAGCTCGCTTGAATGTTCTCGGCAGGACTTGCAGACACATGTCAAATGGAGATGAAATCCGAGAGTAAGAGACATCTTTGTGTCATTTCAAGGCATTCCATGTCTGAGTTGTAGAGAAGAAGAAGAGAAGAAGAGAAAGGCACAAATGAATACGATAATTGGATGGAAAGGAATGTCAAAATTCGCAACATCTTTTTTACGTTGAAAAAAAAATCAAAAATAGAGTGGAGGTAATTCAAGACTAATTTTCCATGCGAGAAGATTTTTTTTTTTAATTGAGAGGGAGAAGAATGGATGGCATCGGCCATTGTCATCCCTTTACGAATGATATTGATGAAGGTAAGGAACGCGGTCATTCTGACCAGTGAATTGTGTACGAAGCTCTCGCTCTCATTCCTCTTTCCATCACTCTTCCATCTGGCAGGGTCAATCTCGAATATACATATTACTAATTCATAAGTTAATATATTCTGGCTGGTACTACAAATATTTTCGGCAATTGCAATGGATGAGAGTATGAAAAGAAGGAAACGAGAAAGAAGGGAAGAAAATGTGAGACGGGAAAAACGGAAATGAGAGTGTCGAAAGGGAAGAGGAAGGAGAGAAGAAAAGAGGAAAATTGGATTTTGTCGCATCAGCGAGCAAACTTTGTGCAAGCAAGTCTACGAAGAATCTGAAACGATTTCTCCGAGGGAGCGGGAGAATGAGGCAGCGTGACCTCTCACATTCAAATGCACTTCCTTCAGACTTTCTTTTTTCCCTATCTCTCTCTCTCTCGTTCTCTCTCTCTCTCGTTCTCTCTCTCTCTCTCTCTCTCTCTCTTTCTCTCTCCCCTAAAAGACCAAAGGCAAAAGCAGCCGCACTCTTGGAATTGCTCCGGGCGGCGATAAATCTAACCGGTTGAAGAGTTCCTCATATCCTTCAAGAAGCCTCTCACGTTAGCGCTCACTTTATATGATTTGCGTTATTTTCCAGCATAGCGAGAATACGAGGGTTTCTCTGGAGAAGATGAAAAGCAAAAGAGGAAGTGAGAGAAGAGTGTTTGAAGGGTGGAGAAGCGGGTCCTTCCAGTCCATTCTGGAGTCCTTAGGGGGCAGTGAAGGGGTGCAGAAGGGGAGGAGCCGTTCATCTCCTCATTCTTGGACACTCTCTAATTCGAGTTGCAAAGGAAGAGAAAGGTCTGAAACACATCAAGGTGACGATAGAACGTAGCATGCGAAGAATGGAAGAGGGAATTAAGCACTGGCCTGGTGGGAGATCGAGCGAACTCCAGTGAAACAGTGTTCAAAAAGAGAAAGACGAAAGAGAAAACGTGAGAATGCGACTGAGGAGAGAGAAAAAAATAGCTTAGACGAGAGAATGGCAGAGGATGAAAGTTGGTAGCCAAGACTTTGTGGATAATAGAAGAAGATTGAAGAATGACCGCAGTCTCAATCCTCTCTCTCTCTCTCTCTCTCTCTCTCTCTCTCTCTCTCTCGCTCTTCCTCTCTCGCTCTTCCTCTCTCGCTCTCTCTGGCTCTTTCTCTGGAACTATTTCTCTGCTTTGTTTTTAGATATTGCTCAACTAATAATTCTAGTATCACACAATCGGTCTGATACAACGATAAATTGTAAATGAAGTGAACACAGTTTCTTGATATTGTTTTTTGATATTCTTCCAGCAAATTCCATCTCATTCATTACATTTCTCGATTTCACGGTGTCTTATTCTCACTCTCACATTCTCTCTCTCTTTCTCCTTTTCTCTCTCTCTCTTTCTCTCGCTTTCTCTTTCTCTCTCTCTTCTTTCTAGCTCTCTTCATTCCTCTTTACGCCTATGTGCTAAGCTTACTTCAGCTCATCTCTCGCCTCAGGTGTCTGCTGCGGGCAAGCTGCTGCTTTACACATCTTGAGAAGGCCACAAGGGAAGAGAGATGAGTGTATTAAGGACAGAGAATAGAGGAATGAGGAAATGAAAGATCTGCAGCTTGTAAGCGTAATCATCGTTTCAAGATATCGTTTTGATTGTACGCGCCCAAGGGTTCACTGTTCGGATGAAATAATGACTTCTATTAGTCATGTTCATTTTATTGCAGAAATATGCTGCTCAAGCAGGAAATTTTATTCCTATTGTTTTGGGATGGTGAAACAGTACATGTCTGTATGAATATGTACAACGCCTATTGCGAATAGGAATGTAAGCAGATATTATATGCAATTTCATTTGTACGTTCATTCCTTCTTCTCGCAACCGATGAACACTTTGGTGACGTCTGCCTTCAGACAACGGTTGAAGGCCTGATAATATAGTTTTCACTTAGTTCTTTCAAAACGTATATTTGTTTATTTGTTGATTGAATGAATAAATGAATGCCGACCTCCTCTGACTGTTCGAGTGTGTAGTGAGCACGCGTGAGGCCAGACAAGTCGATGCGGCCAGAAGAGATCAACTCAATCGCTGTCGGATAGCTGCAGTACATCAATGAAGCTATCATTTCATCGCTACAGTAATCAGCCAAGCAATTTACAGTAAGTGATAATGAGTAAGAAAAGATTAATTGTAAGAATTAATACCAGTTCGCATAGCGGAAGATGCCGCGGATGTCGACTTCGCGACTGGCCGCATCCACAATCGGCAGCGACACCTTGCCGCTGGGGTTGCCGATCAACACCATCACGCCTCCCGAGCGAGTTGTCTGTAGTTCTCTTCTTATCACCCATTCTATCTCTCTCCCTCTTTCTCTCTGCTCCCTCTCAGTATTCCACATTCTCTCACCAGCATCGCAGTGGCCACGCTGTTCTCCGCACCCGTGCACTCCATGGAGACGTCGGGAGCTTTTCCCAGCTCAGCGCGAATAGCTTCGCGCGCGTCCTCAGCCGACAGTGAGCTGGAATCGAGTCAAACAAATGCATATCAAACGATAAACATAGGAACGGAGTGACAGAATGTTCTTATTTCTGAAGAAGAGAAAGAACTGTGGCTGCTGACCCAACGTTGAGAGTGTGCTCTGCCCCGAGCTTCTTCGCCAGCTGGAGACGACCGTCGTTGATGTCCGTCACGAGCACCTGCCAAAGCATGTGTAGTTGTCTTCTTCATAAATTATCATTTGTAATTAATCGCTGACATGAGAAGCGCCATGAGACTTGGCAACCAGCATACAGAGAATTCCGATTGGGCCTGAAAGCAGTTTGCAGGGTAGTAGAAATCTACAGTCCGATAGTGATAGTAACTCGTTCATTATTCTTAATTAGCACAACCATAATATATAATTAGCGATAACCTGCTCCACAGACGAGCACTCGCTGGCCGATCGAGACTCCGGCGCGGCGGCAAGCGTGCACTGCCACGCAGAGTGGCTCCACCAGAGCGGCCTCTTCGAACGACACGTTCTCCGGAATTCTAAATTACTATCATTTATTACTATTCCTATGTTTATTTATGAATCAAATATTAATGTTTAAAAATAAATCGGAGAACCGAGTAAGATTTTAAAAAAGAGTAAGCTTGAAATAGACTTGAAGCAGAAGTCGGAATCGTGAACGATGAATCGAGCAAGCGAGCCGTCGTAGGGCGGCGTGGCGAAGAAGCGCATCTCATGGCACAGGTTGTAAGAGCCGGTCTAAAGGTTCACGTCATGGGGAGAGCATTACAAGAGATGTCATAAAGACGTAGTTATGATCGTCACTATATCTTCTTTTCTCAATTCGATTGATTTTTCTCAAGACAAATGTAGTGCTTTGTTTCGGAGAAGATACACTTTTTTGAACCTCTGTATGCTCTGGTTCTCCAAACCTTGCAGTGGTGGCAGAGACGACATGGAATTCCTGGCTCAATTGCGACGCGATCACCTGAACATTCATTGACAGATGAAACATGTTTACGCATGAATATCAGTACGTGCGCAACAAGGCGGTTACTTATCTCGATAGGCCTGCTCTTTCCTGGTTTGTCATTCAATTAATGAATGGGTTGGCTCTGATAGTCACAAAGTCTAAATGTTCTGTACCTTTCTTGAAGCTTGTTACCGCCGAACCAATTGCTTCAACAACTCCGCTTGTTTCGTGCCCAAGCACCATGGGCGCCTTCAAATAATTGTTAAAGCGTAGTTTAAAAAACCTCTTCTCTTTCTCTCTCCCTCTCTCACACTCTCTCGCCCCTCTCTCCCGCTGCTGACACCTTGAGAATGAATTGGCCGATGGATCCATGTCGCCAGTAGTGCACATCGCTGCCGCAGATGCCCACCGTGTGAACTCTGTGATTAAAACAGTATTTCATTATGCATATAAATGAAGCGCTTTTTATATTCTGTTAGTTGTACATACTAGTTTATTCATCGCGTCGCACATCAACACTCACCACTTGTTATTGAAAATAGGACCTGTGTATTCTGTAGGGTGTTCTTCCTTGCTGCATGTATGTATGTATGTACATACATACATTCTATGTTCATGTATATATATATATATATATATATATATATATATATCTATATGACCAACCCGATAAAGATATAAATGTACGCCCATTCACTTTATTGAACGTACGGTCGGCTCTAAAGACGCTGAAGCTGAAAAGTACCTGATGAGCAGTTGCCCGGGATTGGGCTGTGGAATCGGCCGCTGCTCAAGGCGCATGTCATTCGGCGCGTGCAGGACGCAGCTCAGATTCTCCGCCATCACAATGGATTAACTGCAACAGAGCAAAAGATTTTGCAAAATAACTCGGTAGATGGATGGCAAATGATTGTTTCAATGCGAAGAGGAAGTGAAAACAGAAATAATGTTCGTTTTAATGCAAAACAGAAGCAAAAGAAGAGGAACATGCTGAAGGGTTTTATCAAGAAATGGGAAGGTAGGAGAGGCTCACTCCTTCCCTTCAAACATTGCAGGTCGAGGGGCAGTCACAGGCCGGCTGCTATACAAACGCTGCTTTTTGCTTTTCTCTTACGCTGCTGTTTATCTCTTCTCGTTATTATTGTCTCTTGACATTCTCTCCTTCTCTACCTTTACCCTTTCTTGCTGTCAGAATGAATCTCTGGTCTTCCATCAATACGCATCGCATGCTTTTACGACCCTTCTCTTTTATTCCCTTGCTCTCTCTCTCTCTCTCTCTCTTTCTCTTTCTCTCTCTCTCTTTCTCTCTTTCTCTCTCTCTCTCTCTCTTTCTCACTTCTCGTGGTTGTGATGTTGGTCAGCTCAACTCATGCTCTCGTGATTAGCAGAAAAAATATTGGCTACTTGTCAAGACCAGATTAAGGTAGAAAGTGTGCACATCTTAAAACGAAAATCAGTGAGAAAGCAAAACGGAAAGTGAAAAGTCGGTGGTTGCAAACATGTTAGTTTCTCTTGTTTGTGCAATATTTATGCGTTATTCTCATTTCCTTATCTTCCGCATAACTCTTTCCTCAACCATTTTCTTTTCTAATGTTGATCAGGCATAAAGTAAGGGTGAGGGTAGTTTATTAGCATACGAATATTCAGTATGTCGTGGATGTTGCAATGGTCGAATTAAACGACAGCAAGTATCCTCTGGAGCTGAGCGGCAGCTTCGGAGATCTCTGCGGTGGAAGGCTCGTGGACGGCAGCAACCGGAGATGAGCCCGGCGCCTGCTTGCACTGCTTGAGCTTGCCCTGCTTGTCGCACGAGTCGTCCATTGCGTTGATTCCTTCAAACGGCATTTTATAGAATATATTTTACCCGAAAAATAAAATAAAATTTAGAAATATTTTTTCTTTTAAAGAAATTGGAAGAACGAATAACCGGCGCGCGTGGTGCCGCAGAAGAATTCGCCAGCTCCCGCTCCGCAGCAATTGGCGTAGATGTCACCCATGCAGTCCATGAAGATTCCGTATGCACTGTAGAAGACATTACTATCAATTTTTGTGACTTTGTGATACTTTGTTGCTCTTTTTCGCCATCAGAAATTAGGCACACCCGCTCTGCTTTTAATTGTAACCCGCTTAGAAGGATGACTGAACAATGTTCCCTAATCAGGAAGGAGCCTCTCTAAAAGAGAGCTTCATCCTTGTTGACTACAAAGTGGCAAAGAAGAAGAGAAGAGAAAGCATGACTAACGGGCATCTTCCATGGATGATGACATTGGGGAGCAGCGCGTTGTTGCACGCGTCCATCTTGGCCTGGTTGTGCTCGCGGCACGTCGCGATGCAGTAGAAGTTCTTCATCATCACTTAAAGCACCACAAAACTCTAGCGTAATCTTTTTTTCAATTTTCATGACTATTGTAGTCACGTCGCTCTAAATCACGCGCTCTTTCACCCTTTTGTCAGACACAAATTCAAGAGTGAGCTTTTGGCGCCTTTAGTCAGTTTCCGTAGTGGCACACTTATTCTTCAGGATGTATGAGATCATTCTACCACATTTCTTAAAATGATAAATAAGAAGAGTGTGACATACGGTCGAGTCCTCGCGGAGTGCACTGGTACTCAGTCAGCAGCAGGTCGGTGTAGTAGTTCTAAAATGCAACTTTTTTGTTTCCATCCTTAAGGAAAGGGTGACTCAAGCTAGTGACTAAAATCGTTCTTAAGTAGCTCTTAAGTAACCAATTTGTCTACAAATAAAGTAAAATTTACTTGAGCATCGGATGAGTTCTGTCCCATGGTCGCGAAGATCTTCTTGTCAATGCAGTTTCTATTTGGTTTCGTGCACGAAACGAGTCCATTTCCAATGCTGAATGGTTAGAATGAAAGATGAATATCAAGCCATGGTTGTCTTTCAGATCACAGAAATATGATTGTTTCTGACTCGCAAATCTTCTGCTGCACAGCGAGTCCCTGCTTGTCGAGCCATCCTCGGCGCACGTCATGGAAGGCCCAGTACTCGGGAAGAGGCGGGTAGGCCATTCCGTAGCCAGCGATGAACTTGTTGTAGCACACGTCCACTTCCTTAGCATTTGAGATTCAACAATTCAGCAGAAAATAGATACTGTATTATATTCAACATATGTACATACATATATTGTAGGCGATAGATTTTATCTTAAATTATTGCAATACATAAACAAAATATTTTTACAGAAATTTAGATTGAGTGAGCTCATAGATGGGATCTCGGACCTTCAACGCCTGGCCACTGCAGTCAGCGTTGGTGAGCCCAGCAACATTGAGAACTGAAACAGTTGATTGGAGAAATGGATCATCAAAGACATCAGATAAGCTGCGATAAGGTTTCTTTAAAAAAAATTAGTTGGAAGATCTGAATAAAGTATTCAAGTGGGGACGAACCCAGAACGGCTACGGCAAGAAGAAGACGCATGATGTCAGTTGTCCTGAAGTCTGCAAGCGCCAAGCACCCAAGCAACTGTCTCGTGACAATGTTTCCCCGCCTTATATTTCAGCTTAAATCGCAAAGATTACAATTTGGTCCCTTATCAGATTGTTGGTTTTGTCTTGATAAGAGCATTCTAACTTCGCGGAGGCTAACAGAGCAGACTGTAGTTCATTACGGAGTCCCTTCCACGTGAGCTTCCGCGGAGCATAAGAAAAACGGCATAATCAGTTGGCGCGACTGTAGCTACTTTTGGCTCTGTCTGCTTCTTTCTCTTTGTATTGTGCAAGGTACATACATCACAAAAAAGATTGATCTACTTGAACACATTTGTCACCGATCACTAAAGTGAGGTCAATTCAATTTTTAAACTTTCTACAAAAATGTTTTCTGTTGGTTCGTTTCTTCAGTTGCATGTAGGGCGATAATTACATTCATACATACATATGTACATATAGTATGATGATTTTATGCAGAAAAAGGCAGCATCAGGGTTCTGACATGAGGCTTATCTCTCTATTTCTCATCTAATTTACAGTTACTCTCCTTGTCTATGACCGTTCACTCATAGTTAGCCTGATGTCATTTTGTTTCTAGCGTCAGGTAGCAACAGGAAACGAAGAAGAGACAGAGTGAGAGAGAATGCATTCATTCATATCAGCACCTGATGTTCACAAGAATGGGATACTTTACAACGGTGGATGAATGCAGGTAATCTCTTTACAGGAGAACAGGAAGCCGGTGTAGAATGTTCCGTTGTGGAATTCGCTTGCACCCGATCCACATCACGATCCGTACATACAAATGTAGATGCCTGCCCCGTGTGTGCAATGCGGTCCATGGGCGCTCTTTGCTGAGTGAGTGAAGCAGAGAACCCTTGCTGATTGAAGAAAGAAGACCAAACAAGAACTTGCCACGTTCTTTGCTTCCTTGCTGCATGAAAGATGTACTTATTGTTAGCCAATCCAACTAAAACTACTGACTTGAATATCTTGAGTTTCTCTTTGTTCCGAATGCAAGATGAAGTGTTAATAGTTGGAATCGCCGTGGCCAATGTATTTGTCAAAGCAAGCAAGGCATCTGATGGAGGGTAATTGGAATCCTGTGTTGTCGCAAAATACACCACTTATGTTAGAATAAGGCTGGTACATACAGTTGGCCAAACTTTTTTATTTCCCTCCCCACTTTTTTTTATCACACTTCTTACTCCTCTCTCTATCCGTTTTCTTTGCATAACAGTGTGTTTAGTGTAAAGAACGCCTTCTTCTTTGTCTACTCTCGCCCACCCCTTGCACCATTTCGAGAGTTGACATGCAGAACCTAAACGTTTCTCTATCTCATTAAAGGAGGACGAAACCCAGTTGTAATATATTGGAGGCGCATATTCAAAATTGATCTTTTGGCTGTTTTAAGGCTTTTTTCACTGCAAATACCCTGGTCTTCGAATGATAATCTGCCCCTTCTGGTACCGTCACGATTAATCCAAATTGACTGCTTCTCTCATCCCCAAGGTATTGAGAGCCGCCAAGCAGAGACATCGCTTAGAAACCAATCTGAGAGTTGCAACCTTTTGTCTTTGTGCATTTATGACGGCATAGGGAGGGTGGAACACAGAGCGAGAGAAAAGAAAGAGAGTATAAAGAGACAATATGAAGAGAAAAGAGAGTATAAAGAGACAAGAAGAAGAGAAAAGAGAGCGGGAGAACAGAGACAAGATCACAGTGTGGGAGAGCCATGTCCAGCATGTCAGTGAAACAAGAGAAAAATGTGATGTGAACAAGAGAACCAAGACGAGAAAAACATGCGTAATTAGCGAACAAGTGAAGAAAGTTGGCGTGAAAAGAGAGGAGGCGAGAGTGGAAGAAATATAAAATGATAGGAAGAGAAATATGGAATGAAAGAAAGAGTTATTGAAAGAGACATTGTGTAAAGGATGAGAGGAGCCAAAAGGGAAAGACTCGTTATAAGCACACCCCCCCCCCCATTCTAATGCACTCGGTCACTCTCTCCTTGCAAGCTACCGCCCGGCGGGCATTCTGCTTATCTCCCTCCCACTCTTTCTTTTTTTCACTCACACCCAACTTCTTTTACGTTCCTTGCTAATCTTCTATTTACTAGTGAATAGAATATGGCAATTTTTTTGACGAAATGCTTCAAAGATGCTGTGATAGTCTCTCCCTATCAATCTATCTTCGCGCACTCTCTTTCCAGGTATGCGCAGACTTCCTGCTTCGCTGTTTTCTCTCTTCCTAATCCTCGCTGATACCGCCAGTGCTGCGCGGCTCTCCAGCGGCTGCCGCAAACTCCTCACATGTGCGGTGAGCGCAGGCTGTATCAAGGTAGTGGTTTATTTTTGCTTGTATTATTTAGTAGTTACTATTTAAACTTTTTAACTTATTTGGATAGGAGTATAATTAGGTAAATACGCTGGAAAAGCTTCTCGACCGGGCAGCAATTTCGGAGAATACATACGACATCGCAGCTGAAGTTGGCAAGATGATTCTATCTTTCGTTCTAAATTATTATTATTTTTTTAATATAGTAATATTTAAAAGAACACATAAGAAAAGACGAATTTTAGAATATCGACTATGCGTGCATTTTCAACACGGGCTGCAACGAGGAGTGCAATTCGTGTCCACTCTGCCTCACTGCGAAGGAGCAGCTCACAGACATCCTCTCTGGAGAGACACGGGCAGTTGGCAGTCAGTCAGCTTCTCTTTTCTTCTTTTTTTTCGTTTCCTACTCGGACAGGCTCAATCCTTTCTTTATACATTAATCAAGAAAAGCACATGTTCGCAATGGTGAATTTCCCAAAATAGGCTGAAACTGTCTTTTAATTTTTATTGAGAGACAGGCACGCCTATGTCGTTTGTCACGAAAAAGTATGGCGATGTAACAATTCTCTTCTTCAAATACATTCTATCGTCCCTTAAAGTGCACGCTCATTTGGCGAGAAGAACTGTTCATGTTCAGATGAATGCTACGAGTCCGTGAATTGCGCGAGTGCTTGCGTCCAAGCAGCGGGCACTGAGGTTTCTCTTTGCAATCTAAGATATCAATTCTGCAGATTCATCTCTTATTTCTCGTAGAAGTCATCAATCTAAGATGAAAACTCAAAATATGCGAATAATTAGAGAGAGAGAGAGAGCATGGGGAAAGATGGAGATTAGCGAGAGAAAAAGAGAGAGAGAGAGAGAAACTGAGGCGATATGTTTGAAAGGTGCACAAGATGGTGGACTGCCTGCTGTACAGCTGCGCCTTCTACTGCTTCAATGGCTCATGCCCTAAGTGCTCTGCTTTCACAACACGCGTTTGGAATCAGGTTTGGGCATCAGGCGATCTAATGTTCATTCCAAGTTTCATTTTCCAAAGTTTCTTGTATGTGTAAACATACATAAATAAATAGGTATGTACTCAAATGAATGCCCTTTACAGGCGTGTGTCTCCGCCAACCTTAGATCGCGAGTTATTGACTTCCAGGTCAGAAACTTTCCAGATTTTCATGTTCTACTTCATTTTTAAACAAGACATTTGCATGAAAGGGATTGTAATTTAGTTAAATTCAGGGTCAGTGTCATGACATGTTCCGCCAGATTGTCTACCAAAAGTTCCGGAAGCAATTCGACGGCATCGGAAGATTGCCGTCGGTTGGAGCGCAACACTAGTTGAAGAAGAAGAGAGACGGGGCTCGCCACGGGTGCGTCATTCCAGGCGCATTTGCAAGACTCAGCCTTTTCCAAATCATTAGAAACTGTTTTTTAAAGCTTTGACGTCTTTTTTTATTATGTATTTATGTACATATATTGATAGATTAAAGTAGCTTTTGCACTTAATATAGCTGATGGCTCTCGTAGATTCTAATGATGTAATAAACCTGGCGGATTTCCGATTAGCTAGATTATTGAATTTGTATTGACAAACTAATGTACAAACTTGATGAACTAACTCGAAGAAATGGAAAAATACTACACAGAGCGCCATATACAGTCTCACAGCAATGTGCTTTTGGCCGCGACTAACAGAAGATAATTCTCGATTACTTAGGCTGCCGCAGTTTTGATAAGAATTAACTAGTCGGGGCCTGAATCTGAATGCAGATCTTGGCAGGCGTTCTTCTGGTGCTGTTGGTGTGAAGAGTGCTTGCGAGAGAGCGTCTCTCTGTCCTCGCAGCTTGTCTCTTCAAGCCGAACAAAGCGAGGAATTGCCTCCTATATAATGAATGTAATTCATGAACAATCTCAGTTACGTTTGAACTTTTCGAAATAAAAAAGGAGTTGCGGCTGGGAATTCAAAGATTTCCAAGCGTTTCTCCCAAGCATTTCATGCTCATGAAACCTCAAAGTAGTCGAGCAAATCAGAAGAAGGAGAGCATTGGCTGCGGAAGTGGAGAAGAAGAGAAAGCAGATGAGCCACATTGCCCATTTCCCCGAGCCAGTCCCGATGGTCACGGCCACTTGACCGATCACGAAGAGTACAGTCACCAGGATGCACGGAATCAGAAGGCTGAGAAGGAAGGACTTTCGGAAATGGCGGGAGATTCAAATGTCAATTTTATGAGACACATTTCTTGGTCACTGCGACTAATGCTGCCGGTTTCATGGTAGATTGCTTTGAAATATGAATAAGAGGGCGTGATGATTTCGCTGAGGGCATTAGCGTGCACGAACCGCCTCTCGACCTTCTGCCGTTGGTTGTCCGAGAATGCATCGCGACGTTGCTTCAGCAGAAGAACCACCGTCCAGCTGAAAAGGCAGCATTCCATTTCATCTATCACTACTCATTCCTCTTTCTCATTACTGACTAGGACTTGCAAAAGACAAGATATATAAATTGTCTTCATTTAAAGAAAAAAGTACCTGTATTCTTAAAACTTATTTTTGAAACGTTCTCTTGGTTTTTCATTCGTAGACCCCATTTTATCAGCCGTATTATTAAGCCGTCTTACCTGTAGAGAACGAGTGGAATAGCAACGAGAACGGCGTTGAGGGAAGTGTACTTGAGAGACTGCCCATCCCGTTGGTACTTCTCGATGTCCTCAGCCAGCAACCCGTACATCGCAGGCTCGTAGTAGAAGATGACGTTGGAGTCGAGGAAGTGCGTACTTATCTCCTGGACAAGGAATGCATTCTCATCCGCTCTAGATAAAAGACATTGCTACGTGCTGGATTCACCACAGTCAAAAATAAATTTTATTTTAGATAAAGAAAACAGTTAAACATACCCAAATAAAACCACAAGCGGCAGCTCCAAAGCAGAGAGAATAAGAGAACCATCGCGGCTGTCGCCGGAAAGCATTCGGCTCTTTGATGGCATGGAATCGGCTGTAGGCAATCAGAGGAAGGTGGAAGACCATCGACCACCACGACCAGTTAAAATACACCTCAAATAAAACGAGGTTGTTTTCTTTAAATTGATTTTTTTTAAATTATTATTTTCACCAAATTTAATATTTTAAAATGTGTTCGAAACATATGCATGCGTACACGTTTGTGGCTCAGACGACTAGGGTGTAGAGTATTACTACCTGCATCGCTCCACGATGGGCCGGAGGAATTAGCGGAGTCTTGAAGAGAATCGTTACGCCCACAAGCGGGCCGTAGTTTGTCATGCACAGCAAGTCAGCGAAAAATGAGCTGACCAGAAATCGGTACCCGATGATTTCCTTGGAGTTAATTTGAATTGTACATAATAAACAAGTCTTGGAAAAGTTTTTTCATTATACATAAAATGCCCTTACTCTGTCTTGACGTTTCATAAGAATAATGACGAGAATGTTCAGTGGGATGAAGATTGACGAGAGAAGAATGAGTATTCCTCCAGCAAGCCAGTCATCTCGACTGAGTGGAGCAGAGTACCACTCAGCGAAGGGCGATTCAGTCATTTGCTTCGCTTTCTGAACTGCGTGCTTGTATAAAACGATAGCGATTGAATGGAAATTGAAAAATATGTATTCACATACTTTCTGAAACCAGGCGCGTAAATATGCTCTCATGGGAAAATGGTCTAAGATTTTCAGTTGATGTTCCACAACAAATAGTTTTATCGCAAGTAGTGAGAACATAAACTAGATGAACTAGGCTGTCTCGATTGCCATTCTCTCACGAGAGAATGAAAATGAGCCTAACAATGAAGTGCAAGTTCGACTCTGATTGTTGAGCATTCACTACTTTCACATTGTGACTTCTAACATGTATGTATATAGTTTACTATTAATAAATTAGGTACGAAAGATGTTGGATAAATTGCTGGTAAGACTTTTTTCAGAAGTGTTTAATATTAAAAACCCTGTTGTGCATTAGGAGAAAAAACCAAATAGACATTGATGAAAAAGATACATATTTAAAATGTAAACCTAATAAGCTGCAGCAATAATATTTTATATGAAAATTGAGGTCTCTTAATTTAGTTTCTAAATGATAAAAAGGCTAAAAGTTTGCACTCTTGATGCCAATTCCTTTTTAATATGTATGGAGTGCGCATTGCAGTCGATGTGCTCTGCATGGGAATTTCTGCACTTTTCTAAAACGGGGCACAAGGAGAAAACGTGCAAATGATTTTTTAGCAAAGGACAATGGCATCCTTATTTATTTTTCAAACCACACCATTGATGTTCCGACCTAAATATTCAGAGAGCTATACATAGAAAGAAAGAATGAGAAAGAGAGATAGAGAGAGAGAGAAGAGAGTTAAAAAGGAGACCGGCACGGAGGACAGCAAATCTCACCTCTACAATGCAATTTTCGGCGCCTGGCAGTCCTCTATCATGAATTGCGCGGACGCCGATGAGGAAGAAGATGCAAGAGCTGAAGGGTGAAGACTGACAAGAGAGAGAGAAAGAGAAAGTAAGATATAGAGAGAAAGAGAGAGAGCAAGACAGAGAGAGAAAGACAGAGGAACAGAGGTGAACAAGAAAGAGTCAGAAATAATTCTCGGAGCACTCGAACTCAATGCGATCATGCAGATTCACGTTCGAGCTTTAGTTTATGGCTCTCTTTTTTCCATCCCTCTGTCACTGTCTCTCGCTACTCTCTCTCTCTCTCCCTCGCTATCCTCTCCCTCTCTCTCTCTCTCTCTCTCGACTCTCTCTCCTCTCCGTCACCTTCTCTTCTGTCTCGCGGTGCCCTCTCTCCTTGTTTTATTCGAGCCTTATATCACATTCTACTACATATATTTCGCACCATTCCGGAACTTGGCACTGCTTTAGCTGAAGAATGAGTCGGCCTGAAATCCGTGCATGCGAAACATTTAATTATTTAGTGTGTTAAATCGAGCTATTGATTCTTAACTCGTTTTCGCCATTCTAGGTTCAGGTGGCTGTACTCTCACATTTAATATTTGTTCGAAACTTTTGGCCAATGTCTTTAATTAAAATGTGGAATGAAGATCTTACACCTCATCAATTTATCAGTGGGAAATGAAGCTTTGAGTGCTAATGCGAGACACATCAATCTTGAGTCATTTCGCTGGTCGGTGATGAGCTCCGTTGTGATGGTGAAGTGGATGGTGAGTGGTGCATTAGTGGAAGGGAAGAAAGCGGCAGGGAAATAGTAATCTTCCTGTGCCAAAAGGGCCTGAAATTGCAGCTTTTAAATGTATTTTTTTAAAATAAGTAAACATCAGCAACAAAATGAAGGATGAAGCAACGGCCAACGTGTTCTGTTGGTATTCGCTAGGACTCGGCGCCCTGGTTGCTTTCCTTGGCCGTGCCCTCGTCTTGCTTGGCGTCCTTGGGAGGCGTTTTGGTGGGGAAAGTGTTCGTCTCGGAAGTGGCGGCGGGCGAGAGAGCGACGTCCGGAGGAGTGCTCGGCGGCGTTGGCACCATCACAACTGCAAAGGTTAAGGTTAAGGGTTAGGGGCTACGGTTAATGCTGAAATTCCTTGGCGCTCAACTTGCTCTTGCGATGCACAGCAAGACGAGCAGACACTTCGTTCGACTCCCCCAAATCACCCACGAACGGAGCACGGCGCGCTATCTCGGGATCACGCTGAAATAATTGGGGGAGACAAAGACCGGAAGACAAAGAGGGGAGACAGGACAAGAGAATGAGAGAAAGAGAGAAAGAGAGAGAGAGAGAGGGAGAGAGAGAGAGAGAGAGGAGAGATGGAGATGGAGGCGTCTGAAACAGAGTGTACCTGCCAGTCGTACGGCGCCTCGAGGTCGATGTTCTTTCGGTTGGCGATGGCATAAATCTGGCGGCGGAAGAAGTCGTAATCAGGCAGCTCGAAGAATCTCGAGAACAAAACAAATGTAGAGGTCTGTTTTCAAAGTAAACAAGGAAATGGACACAAGAAAAGCAAGAAAGATACTTTGTGTTGTCTATGCTCGTGAGAATGTCATCAAATTCTCTCGGGACGCCGTCGAGGAACTCCTTTCGTTTCTCTCCACGAATGGCCTCCTTGTACGTCTCCATGTCCTTGTACTCCTTGAAGTGACCCCACGGCAGAGGGCCTCAAAGGGAGTCGAGGCTCATAACAGGAATGAAAATAAATGTTACTGTCAATTAAATGTTAGTATGTAAGTTGAAGATCCCGCCACATGTTTCGCTGCCTACCTTTGATGATCTCGATTGCCATGTAGAACCACGACTCCATGTCGTCCTTCGGTGCCTGTAGCCGATCGTCTTCATGCAGATGCGAAGGGCCGTCGGCAGGGAGAAGCTGCAATCAACTCCATTCATTTTAACACTTGCATCATTATTTCGCCGTTATTGAACTGAATTTAATTCTTTTTATTTCGAAGTTATTATCTGATTTTTTTTGTTTATCTGCAGTTCTTAAATTAGGTATCCGGGGAATAATTAACATGTCTTTTTTTCTGTGTGGATAAGCTCATCTTGGCTTAAAACATAAATACAGAAAGTTTGAGCAATTTTCTCCCATTACTTTCTGAGCAATAGTAACGTGAAAACTGGCGGGTAGAGAATTGGTTACGGTACCTCATAGCCGCCCTCCTATTTCACACGCTCTCTCGACCGAGCGACAGGCAACTTTTTGAGCGCGCGCATTCAAACTGGCTCTCTAGCGCTACTGTATAATCATTCGCCGGATAGTTCCTTTAACGGTAATCAAAGTATGTCTTCGCACATTCCATGGAAAGATGAGATGAAACGAAACGTTCTCGTATTTATGTAATGAGGGCGACGGTGGAGAGATCCAACTCAGTTTGCATGTCACGTGGACTCTCGTTCCACGTCTTGTAGTCTTTAGCCATCTGCAAGAACGATGCAAGCGGAGAATACGCCATGCTGCTCATTAGCTTCACATTTATCAGGTTTTCTGATATATAGAAAAGTTGGTTTTCATAATAATAAACATTACGCCTTTATACATTATTAAAAGATGATTTGCAGGGCCGTTCAGAAGATGAGATTTATAACAATTGCAGATGTGGTCAAACAAGGAAGTGTTAATAAGTACAGAATCTTACAAAATCTGAAAGTAAATCGAAAAATATCTATATTATGTACCCCAAAGAGTGCTCTCACTTTTTCAAATATGAAGGTTAACTTCGTAGGACCTTGCTAATTGCCGCGAAGGTATAAAAATAAGCACAAGTTTGTACAAGATACATTTGTATGAATGTACATACATACAAATGTACATATATGTACGTCAGCGACATATGAATGCTGATAATTTTGGCAGGATTTGTTGTGTACTTTATTTCTCTTGTTTTGAAATCCGTAGCTGGCTTCATGATGTCTGCACACCCTCGTAATTCTGACTCTCTTTTAGGGTACAATGCTTCCCTTTCTGTCTAGACGCGAACCCTCTGGGGACTGGCGACCAGGCTGAGACAACGAGACCACTGGGTCCTTGTACCATTGGCGAGGCCGTACGGGATGTCGACGGTCAGAGAATTCCGACTGCGTTGGAAGGACGAATTGACCTGGAGCCTAAAATCTAGTTGAACAGATTTACTACACTACTTTTTAGCCTTATCATTTACAAATAAAAATAATAAAATATGAAAACATTGTATAAATGTTTACCGAAGTCCCCGTGAGCAGAGCAGCAAGAGAGGCGCGTGAGCAGCAGAGTTGAGGAAGAAGAGCAGACAGATCAGCCATGTCCACCACTTGCCATTCCCTCCGCCCACGTGCACGAAGATCTGGCCAGCCATGAACAGGAGCGTGTCCAGGGCACACGGCACGATTAACCTGCAATGCATCTTTTCACAATAACAATTTCATAAGTGGATTAACATTTCTAGCTTTTGATTAGCTTAGCTTACTTTTTCATTCTCCACTTCGGCAGACATAATGGGCGAATGAAGTTTCCACACACTGAAAATCGGACAACATACTAGCCTGACTTCCACATTGCTAATAGCTCCGCTCCCAATGTCCTTCTTGTGTGACATAAGCAACATAACGGTCCAGCTGCAAAAAGTAAAAAAAATTATTTCCATTGTAAAATATTTATATAGTAGTTTTAATATATTAAAAACGTATTCACATAGATAAGTTCTTTTTAAATTGATGAATAATAAACGTAGTAAATGAAGTACCCATAGAGGAAAGCTGGGATGCAAATAACAACGACGTCCACGAGGATGAAGATGAGGAACTGGCCGTCGCTGTAGTACTTCCCGAAGTCCTCCGCCAGTAGACCATACATTCTCGGCTCGTAGTAGAAGACAACATTCAACGGCAGGAAATGGGTGGACAGCGTCTGAATATTCTCGTGATGTCATTGCATAGTCACACTTCTACTACTATCCACATACAATACAAGAAGAGTTCATTAGAAAGTATGTCTTATGATAACAATAATATAATAATTATTATTATGATTATTTATTATTATTATTATTTATTATTATCATTATTTTTTTTATTAATTATTATTATTATTGATATTAGTTATTAAATAAAACAAAGTTGAATAACATGCTTACAATAGAAAAGCCGGCAAGATGTGCGAGGGCGCAGAGAGCATAGGAAGTGGAGCGAGTCTGTTGGCGGAAGTAGTGCGGATATCGAATGGCAGCGAAGCGACTCCAGGAGATCAGCGGATGGTGGAAGCACATCGAGAACCAGAACCAGTTCAGCACTATCTGCAACTTCTCTCTTCGTACTACAGCTTCATTACATTCAATATATAAATGGCAGCTACATTCTTCTATAATTAAATATTTTGAATTTCATGTTTCTATAGTACTTTCCTTTATCCTTAAAATTTTCTTTCAATCTTAAAACTATTTGTTTTGTTGGAATGTGATTGTTATGGTAGCATTCTACGCCACGTTTGGGAAAACCGGAAAAACAATTTGAGCGTTTCTACATGTCACCGTATAGACAAAAGGCTTCGCGAAAAACCACGTGTTGGATGGAAACGGAAATTTGGTGACGACTAATGGATTTGTGCTTTGGGCAGAGCTCAAACGTGGCCACGTGGTGGTCTCTTTGATGCAACATTCGGATGTTGTAGACTGCTGACGTCTTTCAAAGATTCTCATCTTTCTATTTGCACTGATTCTCTCAATTATCTCGCTCATCTCCGATGAAACTTTCTATTCTTCTCTCTCTCTCCGATGTTCGAGCCCTAATGCCTTCCCCGGTGTTTGCTTCTTCGCTCTTCTAACTGACCTGCATGCTTCCCCTCCATTCCGTGGCTACAATCGACGACTGAAAGATGATAGAGATGCCGTTCAGAAGACCGTAGATTGTCATGCAGAAGAAGTCGGCCACCGCGGAACTCACCAGAAAGCGATAGCCGATGATGTCCTCAACCAATATTCATACAATTGCATTACATTTTAGCAGTCAACAGTTCATTCTTTTGCTTTGTTAAAGCATAAAATTTATTTCACTAAAGGGAATTGCACATACGGTTCAGTAAAAGATGTGATTAGAGTGTACTTCAATTTCATTTGTAGATGGATCGTGCCAATTGTGCGATGGTAGAAAGGGAGTGGGCAGGGAAGATGATCTCGCAAGAGTCTTTTGATTATTGATGAAGAGAGTAACCTTATCATGCCTAAGCATGATGAGAGCAGTGGAGATGCTGAGCGGAATGAAGAACGTGCTGAGAACGAGGAGAACACCTCCGGCGAGAACGTCTTCGACGGTGAGGCCATTGACATTCGAAAGCATCTCCTCCAGAGAAGCATTCGTAGAGCCAGTCTCCATTCTTGCCTGATTTGAGGGACTAGAATTTCATGTTCTGCGACAGCAGTGCGTAGTTTTTTTTAGAAGCTACATAAAGATGTTGCATTTCAATAAGGAAATGGGATGGAGACGTACATACGTTTCCCGGAATATAACCAGAAAAAAATGATTCAATGTAAAAACGATGTAACGAAAACATTTAAAGTTTGGAATCCACACAGTTGTCAACGAACTGATGAGAATTTTTATTTTCCAAAGAACGACAGGATAATGTGAGTCGTAAAATTTTATATTCACCGAGGCGGAATCAACAATGGAACCCCAGACGAGACCTTTTCTTTCACGTGGCTATATTCTGGCAGTTGAAGAGCCCTTTTGGTAATACAAAGCGAGGACATGCTGAAAAGAGAGAGAAGAGAATAAGAAAGAGATAGCGAGAGAGCGAGAAAAGCTAGAGAAAGATACATTATTATGATGGTGAAAGAAGGTTGAAACGAGAATGCAACAATGGTATGAGAAATGAGAAAAGGCGCATGAATTCCATCTCGCGTCGGGCACTGGAGTCTCCACTACCGAAAGATCACCACTCGAAATTGCAACCTGAAGCCCTTTAATGGCTGATCCTGGAGAACACCGTAGATTGTTTCTTCAAGCTGGTACTTATGATGCGGAAATTAATTATACGAATTTGCACGAAATTGACGAAGCCACAGAATGATGCTGCGCAAGACAGACTTTTGCGTATTTATGCATGTGCTTTTGTAGGTTGCTCAAAATGTAGTCCTCTTCTGGAGTTTAGAACTTGAATATTCTTAACAAGCTGCCTCATTAATGCTTCGCTTAGGAGGATGTTGCAACGGCTAGAGCAATTGCTCGTTCTTTTCTTCAAACTCATGCAAACTTCAGAATAAGGCTCAAAACTAAATTTAATGTGGAGACACATGACAATTTGAAAAAAAGGAACTCGCAAATATTGTTGCAGAATATGTAACATATTATGCATATGTTTTAGTGAATATATTTACATTCATGCAAGGGTCTTCGAAGAAAGAAGCAAATCGTTGACGACCTTGCAATCAGGGTGCAATACGAAAAGCACGAGTATACTTTGCGGAAATTTGAGAAAGAATGAATTACATTTAATTGGCCTTGTGATTTCTGCGAAAGTGTCAAGTACATACATACATACATATGTATGTCTGACGCAATATTAACACTCGAAAAAAGCGGAAGTCAAGACATAACCTGTTTGATATAATTTCAAGTTTTTGTTTTGAATATATTTGATACTTTTAAATTATTATCACATAGACATGGAGATTAAAAATATTTGAAGTATATATAACAGGATTTAAATGAAGGAAGATGACGATATCAGACATCGCCATATATTTTCCCTTTGCATTTGGCTCAAAGAATTGTCATACTTTCCTTCTTTTAAAAAGCTCCTAAGGACAAGGAATGAGAAGCTCTCAGCAGAAGAAATCAGAGTGGCAGCAGCAGGGAGGCATATTTAATAGTGTACACATCTGACGGAAGAGATCTTCGAACATCTCATTTCTTTATTGGATTGAAGCTGCCGGGAGCATCCACTCGGATTATGGGGAATGAGTAATGAAACTACGAAGAAACGTGGAGATGAACATTTCGGATGAACAAGCTAAATATTTTTAGAAGGTTATATTAATTACTTGCAATTATTTCCAGGAACATGAAATGTGCGAGTGAATACGCGCGGGCGGAGTACCGTTCTCATTGCAAATGCAAGACTGAAGGAAGTGTGCTTGTAGTCTGTCTGGACAAAAGGAGAAGGAGGAAGGAGGAGCAAGACGCCTCCGTGAAGAATGGACCGAAAAGGGAAGAAGGCGTCACGGAGATGTTCGAACCCTCGGCGAGGCTGCTCACGTGAATGATGACAATTTCATTGGGTGATAGAAGGAGAGAGAGAGAGAGAGAGAGAGGGAGAAGAGCGTTCAGTGCAAGAAGAAGCATCCGAATCTCATCCATTGCAAGAGATCCTGGAGAGAGCTGATGAGATGCTCGAGCGTTTGCAACATCACAAGGAACCAGAAGAAGAGAGAACAGAGCGAGATTCCTACCGCGTTCTCCTCTCACAGGCATTCCGCATCGAATTGCGTGAACGCCGCAGGGTAGAAAGAGGAGAAGAAGAGAGGAAGAGAAGAGGTTGAGACAATTAAGAGAGAAAGAGAAATGGAGAAATAGAGAGGAAGAAGACGATAGAAACAATGGCGAAGAGAGATGTAGACAAAGAGAGAGAGAGGGAGAGAGAGGGAGTGAGAGATACTGAGCTTAATTGAATCCCGTCCAACTCCATTCCACCACAGACGGCATGGACATCCCTCCTCACTCGCCGCAGTCGCACTCTCCCATTCACAGTTGTGTACTTCTTCGCTTCTGCGAACTTGATCTCTTCTAAGTCTCTTTTCTGTTCCACATGCGATAAGTTGAAGTACATATGCATGCATGCATACGTAATAAGTTGCACCCATCTGCCTGACTCTCTTTTTCTACCCCCTATCTGCTTGTGCTTTTCTCTCACTCTCTCTCTCTCACTCTCACGGACCTCACCTTTTTTCGCATGCTCCCAATTATTTTCATGGTTGATTTAAAAAAAGAAAAAGTGCTACAGGTTCATTTATACGAAGGATGAGAAATGCATAACACGTAAAACTGAAGAGGTTCATTGATGTGAAGAATGCGGAATGAGTAATTTGCTAGCACTTTGCAACGAGACTGGCAGGTGTTCTTTTGAGGAATTTAAAGCAGACGGCGTTTAAATAAGGCGCATTAATTAGTACTGACAATCTGTATAAAAAGTTAATTTGAAACACAATTCTCTTATGTTGGGCTTTTAACCTTTCATATGCAAATAAAATGGCACTGTTTAAAGTTACACATTTGACAAAGTCGTATTCGAAATTAGTAATCATTCATTCCCACGCACCCCAAGTGAAGTTATCCGATACAGATCATTATCTAGATTTGTGCTTCTTTTGATACCACTTTGTTGCTGACATGAGATGTGTAATTCTCAGTTCTTGGCCTTACAAAGTTTTCAATATGCCTTTCCTGTGGAACAGCACCGCTATATTTTTGAAGTGCATTCTTCTCTTTCTATAGCCGTTACATTTCATGTCTAATGTGAACGCTGACCAATTTGAAGTTTAGACAAAAGAAGGAAGACATTGGAGATAAGAAATTATATGTAACTGAAATTTTGTTTCAAATTGACACATGGATTTTTCCCAATTGAAACTAATACACCTTAAAACTTAACTTAACTGCAAAGGTGAAATTTTCGTGCTAATCGAAAACGATTTTTGAATAGAGAGCATTGTAAGCTCAGTTCTGATTCCAATATTGAACAACTAAAGTCTGTAAGAAGTCTTACAACGGTTTGTATTTTTTTTTGTCTTTTTTTTTCTATTCTTCTGGAAATATTTCTCTTGTCTCTTCTTTTATTTGTTGATTAGTTATAGGAAGGGGACAAGTTGTTTCAATCAATTACCTTGAAGTTTACTAATAGCAAATGCATTCCATGCAGTCTGACACAGCAGCTGCATTCAGGTCGAGGGATCGCTTTCGCTAATGATGAAGCTTCATCTTTCGCTCGCCCACGCTTTTATGGAGAACTTCCAACTGACCATGAGATGGGAAAGTGTGCACCGCGAGAGTACTGGCAGATAAACATCGCCATTCTCGCTCTCTCTTTCTCTCTTTCTCTTTCTCTTTCTCTCTCTCTCACTTTCTCTCTCTCTCTCTTTCTCTCTCTCTCTTTTTCTCTCTTTCTACAACAATTCCTCCTTCTCTTACATACTTCTCTATCTCCCTGCTTCTACCTCTTCCTCTATCCCCTCCCTTACACTTGTGTACATATATATATAAATACATATGTATCCTTGTCGCTCTCATCTTGTCTCAGTTCCTGCAATAGAGGTGAAGTCCTACAATGTTCACTTACATATGTATATTCAGATTTGATTTGGTGAAAAGCCTCAAATAGTTTTCATAATATTCGCTCTTGGCTCTTGGATTCAACAAAATGTTTGGTGCGTAATTATTGAGAGAAAAATGTCGGCCGATCATAATGCAGTACAGATAAGGCGAGAATATCAGACTACGTTTAAGCAAGCAAGAATTCGGATCTCGTTTTTGATAAACAAAGATATTGACGAACACTTGAGTGTTTCATCTCCCGTCCACTGATGTGGAACTGCTGCTTGGCAGCGGAATTGTGATCAAAACTGGACGAACTTGCTAAAGTTATGGTACATTTTTAAGGCGATGCCCCGTCACTTTTCGCTTGATGTTCGTATGAAAGAGAAAAAAAACACTTCTACTTCCCCAATTTCGAGATGCGATAACATGATATTTGCTGGTTCTTCGCTGAATTCCCTGCCACTTCCATCTGCTCAAGCACCACTTCATTGTGCTCTAAAACTTCACCACTTCGACATGTTTTCTGGAGCTCAAGAGTGAAAATAGATATTTATTGCATCGCTGGGGGTGTGTTGCAAGAGAATGAGATTGTCTTGAAAGTGTGGGAGACTCGAGGGATTCTTCTGCCTCTTCCTCTTAACGGCGAGTTCCATCTTCGAAGAAGATGCCACCGTCGAGGGCGCAGTACTTGGGGCAGATTCCGCGCTCGCCGGAGCCGCCCGAGTTGCCGGGGCGGCCGGGCTGGCCGGGCGCGCCGTCGTTGCCGGGGTTGCCGGGGGCACCGGGAGAGCCGCGTGCGCCCGGCTGGCCGGGACGGCCGTCGTTTCCGGGGCGGCCAGCGGGACCGGGAGGTCCCTGGCCACCAGGGCGACCGGGCTGTCCGGGAGCGCCAGGGCGGGGGCCGGAGCCCTGAGCGGAGCGGCCAGGGCTGCCGGGCCGGCCGTCGTTTCCAGGGCGGCCGGGCTGACCGTTCGCGCCACGAGATCCAGGCTCGCCAGGTCCACCATCGGGTCCCTTGTTGCCGGGGCCGCCGGGGCGTCCGTCAAAGCCGGGAGCGCCAGGAGCTCCGGGCGGGCCGGGAGGTCCCTGGGGGCAGGGGTGGCACGGCGGAGGGGTAACGGGGTTGCACGGGTGTCCGTTCGGGCGGCCGGGGTTTCCTGGTGCGCCGGGCGCACCGGGGCGACCAGGGGTACCGGGACGGCCGGGTGCTCCCTGGGGACCGGCGGGGCCGGGCTGGCAGCAACCCTGGCACTGGTCACCACCACCACCGTTGTACGACGAGCCCTGGTAGTTCGAGGAGTAGGCCGAGCCAGAGCTGCCACCGTAGTTGGAAGAGCCAGAGCTGCCGTAGCTGCCTCCGGATGAGCCTGTGAACATTATTATTTGATCAATAATTCATTTCCTTGCATCCTTGCAGAAAGTATATACTGGAGTGAAAGTTAATTCTAGACTATGTTTTAAGAACATTCGAGAAGTGCCCAATACCGTAGTTGTTATACGAGCCTCCGTAAGATCCGCCCGAGCTGCCGCCGTAGTTGGAAGATCCTCCGTAGGAGGAGCCGCCGTAGCTGTTTCCGTAGCCGCCGTAAGAGCGAGCCGTGCGGTTGCGGGCCGGAGAGGCGGCGCGCATCGCGGTGATGCCCTGATACACTCCCTGCACCGACGACTGCAATGGGAGAGAGAGAGAGAGAGTGAGAGAGGCAGACAGAAAGAGAGGGAAAAGGAGAGAAAGAGACAGACAGAGAAGGAAAGAACGACAGAGCAAATTTGGATGATGGTCGGAAAATATGAGAGCAGACTCTTTTTATTGAACAGAATAACCAGTGATCAGATGGTGATGATCTTTAGTCGTCAGGTACGTCGCAAATCCCTTTCCCAATGCGTACCTTGCACTCATTGAGCTCGGTGTGGATGGTGCGGCGGGAGTGGGCGACGTAGTTGGAGACCATGGGAAGGGAGACGGAGATGGCCAGGATGGCCACGACCGACAGGGTCACCGACACGTAGCCGACGAAGCGGTACGCCTTCACCTTCGAGTGCTCGTCTTCCATGGCTGGCTGAGTGCTGACTTGGCCTGCCTTGCCTCGCTCCCTTTTATACGCAGAGTGTGACCGGCCGAGATAGGCTACTCCCGATTCCCTGTCAAGCAGAGGGCGGTGGTCTCTCTCTTTCTCTCTAACCCTCTCTCTCATTCTCCCTCTGCTCTCTTGCACTTACAAGTTCTCTTTTGCCTTCGATCCCATCTTCCCTCATCTCATAGTTTGGCAGCCTCTCTTCTGCGCGAGAACCGCAGAACCATTAGAGTAGTTGGATGCAAAAAAAAAGATGCGCGGTGGTCAGTGAAAGTCGATGATGGCGAGAGAGTGCGAGAGAAAGAAAGGGTGAGAATTCGGTAGGGACTGAGAGAGGTAGAGAAATCGGTTGATTGGCTTGGAACTTTTTTGAGCTTCGTAGTTCTGCAGCTTGGAGAAGAAAGAAATAGAGATGGCGAGAGTGCGAGATAACGAGAGAGATCAGAACAGAGTGAGCAGGAAGTGGAGAATGGTCAGGAAAGTGCAACAGATGACGCAAGTTACCTAGCAAACTATCTAACTACGAGGTGTTCTGAAGAACTTCCAATGTAGAACGATGGCTGAGGTTAGATGCAGCCTCTGCCTCAACTCAGCTAAACATTGAATACTGCTTCCTTATAATATCAAATAAGTTTAATCTAACCAAATTTATATTATCATTATCTTGATTTTTGTTGATGTGAGATTTTGCATATCTGAAGTTCTTCTAATTTTCAAGCGCTTTGATCAAGAATCATTCTCTCTTGATCAAGTATCTCTTTGATCAAGTATTGTTTATGCCATAGATGTGACGAATGCAGAACTCTCTTGCCCGGTCACTGACCTTGCTTCCCACAGCCATTATTTTCCCATTTCTCTCTCCTCTTCGTTCTTTATGTCTCTGTCCTCTCGCCCTCTCTCTCTTTTTTTTTACTTTTTAAATCTCTCTTTCTCTCTCCCTTTCGTGATATCTCTTTCCTCATTCGAATATTTTCCTACTTTGAAAGTAGTGCATTGACAAGGAACACTTGCATTCGCCTTACTTTGCTGTTCTTAGACAGTAATTATTGTACAAGTAGGTGTGACTGACTGCCTCTTCCAGTTGATTCATGTCCTCTTCACTGCTCTGATCACATGACTGCAAGGATTCGAAGCAACCAACAAAGCCGTTTCTTATTCATCATTTGTGCCTTGTGCTGAGATATAAACTATCCAAATATAGAGCTGTTAGTATTTCCTCCTCTCCCTCTTCATCCATGCTCATCTTTCTCTTTACATGCTCTCTTCACTCACTTGTTTAGTATTCTGTTCTCTCACAATTTCTGCTGTCAAACCTTCTCTCTTGATTTATATCTTTCAATCCCATTGGATATGAACGTTGTTTATCTCTCTGCCATACTATATTTCCTATGCATTCACTTAGGATGCTCACCAGTTGTAGCAATCGACTCAAGCAGAGCGCCTAAATGTAGACCGAAGACGTTCATTCATGCGTAAACAAGGGTGACCTCGGCTTAACCTTGTCGTTGAACTTCCACCACTCTTTGCAAACGCTTTAATCTAATTTCCCACTTTCCCTATGATGTACATTTTACTTAGATTATGAAAAGGACATGACGGGTATTTCATTAATTGTTTCACAAAATGAAAAAAAAAATACTTCTTGACAGATGGGGAAGTGCTGTTTTTTAATCAGTTTTCCGTTCAAATTCACTTGACTCGACTAGAGAGAGCGAGCATTGGCCAAGTTTGGTGCGACGAGAAAAAGGAACGGCAATGACTTGTGGCATGCAAGACAATGAAGACATTCTGAGGATTGGCAGAAGGCGATGAAAGTGGAACATGGAAAACACCCTTTCTTGCTATATTCAATGTTCAGAAGATCATGTTAAAGGGCTCGAGAAATTGTGCCGTCAATTGCAAAGAAGCCCTGATGTTTGCCAAACTGTTCAGAGCGGTTCGCTATTCAAGCTGAAAGCGCTTTCTTCGACATCACCAAGAGTTCTTCAGTTTTTATTGAAAGAAGCTTTGGCCAGATCATAAATCATTAGGCATCAGAGAACATTTGATACGGAAATGAGATCTAATGAAAAAAAATGCTAATAATACATACTATTACATCTGAATCCTTACAATTAGAGATTCAAAGACTCCTGTTAGTTAACAGATAACATTTGACAATGCTTGGAGGAGAAATGTTTGTGATGGAGTGAATTTGTTGGGACTACAATCAACAGATGAGTAAAAAAGAACCCAGGAAAAATATGCAATATGTATCTAGCCCGATAAAATTGTATCTTACATGGTGACAGCATTTCCAACACTGGCAAATAACCTTTGACGCTTCGTTTCATGAAACAAAAAGTTCTCTGCAGCCCCTCATAAAATATAGTAGAATGACGCAATCTAAATTTGTTGTTGCAAATTTGCTTCCATTTTTAGACGTCAGCCCTTTCTCATGTTCCATTATCGATAATCTCACTATTGCAATGGGCGAAAATCTTTTTGCCCTTCACGCGTTAGCTGAAGAAGCAGAAAGTTGTTGTGGAAGCAAGTCGCCCACGTCAAACGAGGCCGTGGGCCAAATTAATGCGCAATTACCACCTCCAGCAACTTAAATTGTAGGCCGAGATACCGAGGAAATTGACAGAAGAGAACATTTCTGAGTGGTAGTTCTGTTGCTGGCAGAAAAGTGAAGGGCATGAGGTGACAATTATGGCTAAATCTGTAAACGGGGAGGCTTCTTTCCAGGCCACTCTTTTCCATTTTCTACATTGAGAACGTTTTAGTTTGCCGTGCCTAACTACATTGGTCTTTCATTTATTCAGTCTTTTAGCGATTATTCCTGGAAATGTGCGAGTACAGCGCTGCGGAGCCGGATGCAAAAATTGGTAAAATACTTTTGTAACTGACTTGTTTTTATTTGGGTTCTTTTCATGAAACATATATTCATTTTAATGTTAATTTGGTAAGTTTCGCTTAAAATTAGATATGACATTGCATTGTAGGCCAAGGTATATCCTTCATTGTTGGTGGCATCGGAAATGCTCTGCTTCTGTACATCTCGCTGTTCGGCAAGCACGTCGGCCTACGGGCTGTCCGCTGGCACGCAGCCAACTTCAGTGCATGGAATATCTTCTTCCTGGTCAGCAGTACAGTTATTGTGCAATTGTTTCAATAGTGCAAAGTTATTTTAAGAAAACGAAGGACTTTTCTTTTCCAGTTGGTACGCGCTTCGTATGGAGACTGGACGCCCTGGTGCAATTACATTACCGATCCATTAATCAAGCAGTACAGTGAGGACATCCAACTCTTCTGTCTCACTGTCTTCTTCGCAAGTATGCAACTGTCATATAAACCCGCAATAAATCTTTAAGAAAAAGAAAATATAACGGAAATATATGTAGTTCCAATTTATTTGTCCAGCCTTGCCATGGGTTTTCGTGGACGCCTTCCTCGCCTTTCTCTCTCCTCGCCTGGCTTCTTCTCGAATCTCTTCGGCCATCTTCGCTTTCCTAATCATCATCTTCACAAATGCAGGGATGATTAAAGTCTTCCTGGATACGGTAAGTCAATCTCTTCAAGTCTTCAGATCTTCAGATATTTTTGTGTCTTCTATGAAGTAAATTACTTTACTACAGGAGAACGGTGCCCAATACGAAGACTACGATTACTCACCGTTTTTTTACTTCCACGGGATTCTTGTGACTGTGCATGCAGTTCTCTTCCTTGTTGGTGGTTTTATATGTACTATAAAAGTACTCTTATATGTACTATAAAAGTATATGTGTATACTTAGAATATAAACAGCTCAGTTTAATGATTTGTGCCAGGTCGCCTTGTTGACAGCAGTGGCCGTGTCAGTGATTGGATGCCTCACCCGCAGGCATTGTCGCCGCTCAGCCTCCGCCTTCTACCACGTGTGGATCTCTTGGCTCTACGGCTTCGCTGCTTATGTAAACAATGCATTTCATTCAATTATGCATGGACAGGTTGAAAAAACATTTAGATAGTTAAAAGTTTAAAACGCAAATTGCAAAGCGAGCATGTCCACTTCCGCAGGTTCCATTCCTCATCGCGTCTTCGCTGATCCTCTTCGGCACGTCAATGAACATCGGCCAAGACCTGACTGGCCTGTTGACCAAGGCCGCCATGGGCATCTACAACTCCATCCAGAACGCCCAGAAGCCAACGCCGGGAGAGGGCGGAACCGGAGGAGATGGGGGAGGAGATGGCGGAGATGGAGGGGGCGGCATTGATCGTCAGGATATTTTAATCTATTTTAAATTATTATCTCATCTATTTCTTGAAGGGTGCTTTTTCCAATAGGAATACCATAGGATATCCTTTCAGTTAACACTCTTCTGATGCAAATGATCAATTTGCTGATTTCTTTGGTCAACTGGACAAATGTCGGGATTCCTCTGTGCGAGTGTATCGCCACTCTCGTTCTCTTTGTCGGATATCAGAAGCAGGTTAGGAATCCGGTGCAGATTCTTCAAAAAATTAATATGTATATAAAAAATTTAATATTTATAAAGATAGATAAAGGTGTCTCAGTTTGGATGTTATTGTAGATGCTTCTTCTTCTATCCTGTGGCTACATCTGCTCAACTCAAGGAAAAACAGATGAAAAAGGGAAGCAGACACTAGGAAAAGGATTTTGGGCCAGGCGAACACTAAAACTTTCTGGACGAGTGAGCGAAGTCACGACGGTCACAACAATTACGAGCGTGGATCAGAAGGAGAAGCCAGCCGCGACTTACTGAACAAATATTCCAACGAGTTTATTAATCTATTCTTCCGCGATAGCTTAAAGTCTCAAATTATATACGAATAAGGAGATATGTATGTATATCGATGCTTTCTAGTTTGTTTCATTTGGTATAGAAGCACCGTAATGCTGTTAGCATAATCCATAGTTGTAAATACATACACTTGTATTCTAAATCGTTTACAAATGCACCTAAACTCTTTCGTCACACTGCTGCAAAATGTTCACAAATCTGCGAAAGAAGACGCATGCAAATAGATGAAAAAAATTCTAATCAAGTGAAAATAGAAAATGACATAAGCAGCTCTGCTGGTAGGCATGATTCTCTTACTAGATTGGATTTCTAACAGACACCGGAGACATTGTTCGATTTCCTTGTCCAGTGTGGCCGATGCTGCTCAGTTCGAACTTACGCATTAGGGGATGAGCTAAAAAGAAAGAGTTTTGCATGCATTCCAACGCTTGTGAAAATGTGCATGAATGTTATTTTTGCCAGCTTGCGATTATACTGTTGTCTGCTTTCTTGTTATTGTTATTGAAATGGAAGCGAACTCGGCTTCCGCCCACACGTGACGAGATTGAAGAGAGCGACGCGGTAGTCACGAACAAAGTAGACGACGACGGCAGCATCGAAGAGAGGGAGCAGCGAGGACAGAACAGGCACGACTTCAACGAGGGATTGGTGTCCGAGGAAGAACAACGGCGCGTAGATACCGATCACGGCCGGCACGCCACCAAACACAAACGGCACGAATGCCTGTGTTCTTTTCATTACCATTACTCTCCCAAAGCAGGATGCAAATACATAGTACATATCAAGAAAGTTTAAAGTAATTTTTTACTGTTTTACAGATGAAAATAGACCTGAAATAAAAGTGCCTTGAATAGCTGTCGTTGCAATCTCGAAACAACTTGGCTGTATCGATTCTTTCTGAATGTTGAAATATTTTATCGTAAATAATCAAGGTGTGTAGTATACTAGAGAAAAGTCCCACTAATCTGACCGTAGAAAGAAGAAAGTTTTCAAGCCGCAGAAGGAAATGGCAGCAACAACGGAAATCATGAGTGACATCATAATTACTCCGGCAATGCTGCTTCGTGGCAGCAGAGAGTAGTCTCCGTTCTCGTTCGCCCTCTGCAAAACAATTTAATTTATGTACATAGATGATATAAAATATGAATTTGTTTACTGCATACGAGAACAAAAGGAAATGGATGTAACTGGCCCAGTAGCATGCGCTAACGTATTGAACATCAGTAATATCAACCTGCCCATGGGAGAAGTTAAACACTGTTTCTCTAAAATCATGAAAATTACTTTATCATTCCGACTATCGAGCTCAACTCACCGCATGTACTCATCGATTTCATCGTCCTTAACTTCGAACACCAGAACCGCCATGTTCCACACTGTGCCAAAGAGCAGGAAAATTACCGTAAATAGAAATAAGCATTTCGCCGTTGTAAGCAACTCCAAGACCTGCGGGCTACAATGCAAATGTAGGTAAAATTGAAAACATAAACGATTATGAGGATTGCTACGTTTTTTTTCTTTACGCCAATAGGCGAATGTAATAGAATGAAAAATTAAATATCGGTATATGTAGAGAGGAATGTCTCGCTGTGACTTACGATCTGACAGCAATGTATCGATAGAGGAAGTGGTAGGCGAGCAGCACGAAGCTCAGCCCGTGCATGCCAGTGTACAGGCAGACTCCAAAGCGACCAAGAACATCACCAGGGCCAGTGGCTACCAGAAGGGCACACACTCGATTCGCAACCAACAGCTCAACCAAGCACTTTTCATTTTTGAACGAGCACACAAACCACCTGTTCATTTTAATTCTCTTGATCTCCTCCATTACGACAAAGAAAGGCGAACCAATTCCAGATTAAGCATATTATTCGTTTATGTTTTAATGAGTGCAAAATATGCGTTAGTGCCAGACCGGAAGTACGAAGAGATGGATGACGCTGTACAACAACTCGAAGAAGGCGTAGACCAGCAGCAAGTATTTGTACGCTCCCATCTCCTTTCTCGATTTCAATAAGATCAAACCGGCCAGAAAGAGGTTGGCGCCAAAGATAATGCTGAAAAAATATTTTTAAAATGAACTGCAAGATGCCAAGTGCCAATTCCAATAAAATATGCACATACCAAGATTGGCAATTATTAGCGTTTCATAAGGATTTCGCAACTTGTCTGGTCCAAGCATTTTCTGAAACGGTAATTAGAATAAGAGATTTTTCTGATTCATAAAATCTGCCGAACAGATTGTAAAACAAAGGCAAAACCTAGGTGATGGCACGGTTGCACGGATTCAAACATTCAACCAAGCTGATGCACGCCTAGAGGGGATTAGGATTATTTATGAACAAGGAATGATTATGGCTATGAGTGGGCAATCCTTCAGGCGCACAAGAATGCTGTCAATAGGCGGATGAATTGTTTTGTACGCTCAGCACGCTAAAACCTAATAAGAGCAATGAATGGCAAAGCGTAAAGTGGCATATTCCGGCCAGTTCGTTAACAGGATTTCAGGCGCACGCTTTATTGCTATCTTCTTAATAAGTCTAATTCTATAAAGCAGAAACCGGCATTTTTGCACATAGTTCTATTTATCTGCATGAAAATATCTTTAATAAGATGTTGCATAATTATTGACACTGAAATACATAGACCGAGTTGCGTTTGGTTGTTCAATATCTTCGTGAAAGTTGCAGCAAAAATAGGGAATTTCTTATCTTTATGCATCTGCATACATTCATACATATATACGTATGCATGAATGTATGTGCTTCATATATTTTTCTTCAAGTACAGCCTAATGAACATCATTTCAGTTTCTTCGGAGATTCATTTGTAAGTAAGGTGCGATGCAATTGAATCTAACTGATGAACTTATATATGCATATTACATTCCTTGTAAGGTTTCTAACAAATCTGGGGCAGAACAATTTAAGTTTGAAAGAGGTGTTGACGATTTATACCAATTTTATGCTAAGTTATCTATCTTTTCTAGAAATAAGGAAGATACCAAGGCCAATACTTCGGTGTGGTTCTAATGAGGCGCAGTTAATTGTAAGAAACGAGTAAAAAAAAACCTGAAAAGAGAGCGATTCCCACTGAACAAGCATATTTAATTTTGATGAAACTATTATAGATAATTGGAAGTTTGTCCAACAAAAAGAGAGCAGGCAAAGTAACGTTTCTCAGCTCATTCGACAATTTTACTCCAACTATTATATTCTGCAGACGCTATAGTCTCCGTTTTTCACCTAACTTCATGGCTAATTCAATTATATTGCTTATTGAAGGATATGACGACGCTTGCAGATTTATATACATATATTACTTCCTTTGCTTGGCTTTGTTTTTATTATTCGTCTTGACACGTAAAAATGCAGTAAATACGAATGTGATCTCTGGAATCACAGATATGCTCATGTATTTATCATGAATTTCTTAGGGATGAGTTTTACACTGAGATGATGAGCTTGCACTCCTTGGACTCCTGGACACATGCCCCGTCCTTGTCGCGGAGGAAGCCCTCGAGACACGAGCAGCCCTTCCGGCAAACCAATGGGCACGCCTGAGGGCAAAAGATGTAGATATTTATATGTATTTGATATAAATATTGATATATAAATGGTAAAATAATGAAATGTAAGATGTGCACCATTGGAGGATGGTTGCACTTGATCTCACAGCGCGCGCATTAAAACATCTCTTCGTTCGCTCCGCATTTCGGAGAATAAGCCTTTAGAAGGAATCAAGAAATTACACTAATTACATAGAAGCAGTTTGATCTGGGTAAACTATGCGCGCCTTGCAATCCGGAGAGATCGGCACGCATTGTCCTTCGTTGTTGTGAAGGAAGCCTTTCTGGCAAGCGCAGCCTGGCTTGCAAATGTTGGTGCAGAGCTGAATAGACAGAGGGGAGTTGTACGATCTTCAAATATTAAAATGACACAGTATTAACAATTTATGAACTTTATTCCTACCACTTCAGAAGTTGCGTTACATTTCTGTTGACAATGGGCACTGCACGCGTCAAACACCTCGTTCTTACCGCATACTTGGACCGGTCCTGTTCAGTCATTCCAGGTGTTTAGTATTCAGGTGAATATAATACATGAATATGCAGACTATTAGGGACGCATTGTGCTCTTCCATCGATAACTTCGCAGTGTGTCGTGGCAGTGCATTTTACTGTCTGAAAGCAATAGTAAACTCAGAATTTAATTTAGTAATTGATTGTTCAATTATTCCAGGCATTCCTTTTCTGTACCTCGCATCCACTCTGAATTATTTGGCAGCTTGGCGACTTGGGCACACATCTTCCGCTTTTGTCCCTCAGAAGGCCGGGCTTGCATTGGCAGCCAACTCTGCAAACCGCCGGGCAAATCTGGAATGATAAATATGAAATAAGACAATTCAGCATGTTTCCGTGATGAAAATTTATTTTAGTTAAAGAGTATGTGAAATATGTTAAAGATTGATTACGGCACAAGAAAGGAGACATACTAGCGGCGGCTGGTTGCAAGCACCATCGCAGGAAGCACACTCAGAGAAGATCTCTTCTGGTCCACAAGAATTGGGTGGGCGGGCTTCGTCTTTCATGGAGATCGCCAAGTTCACCACCACTCGGGCAGTCGCCACTCCTAGATTTGCATACTCTATTTTAAGAAAAAATTTAACCAAATTGAATATCGTTAAACTTGTGACAACATACCAGTGAGTGCCAAGAGAAGAAGCGTTCCTTTCATGCCGGCAGTTCCTGATGCATCAATGAGGAGCCCTCCCTCTTTATAATCGTCTCCGAAATGCCAGAAGGAGCAGTAAATATGAAGAATCGACGGTTGACAGCACTCTTGGAAACGCATTATGGGCCATTTAATGCCTGATGTTTTGTATTCTTGGTTGGCAAGGCACTTGTAGTTGAAATAGGCTACCAGGCCACATCACCAGAATGGAAGTGCCATGTTTGAGCGCCATAAACACTCTTCGTTCAGAAAGAAATGTTATATCAAGTGGCAGAATTGTGACCGATCTTCCACACCTTCGTAAACAATATGAAAGAAAGATTTGAGAGAAATAAAAAGTACATTCATTATCTGTATGCAAATATTGCGAGTACTATAAAAGTGGCCAAATGCTTAAAGAAAGATCATTTTCACGGAAATCGCTCTTGATCTTCGGTGGTGAAATGTCTTACTCTTCTCTGGTGGCCGCCGCAGTGGCTGCCGTGCCCGGCGCGGCTTTCCTAGCTCTTCGGAGAATCAACAGAAACAAGGTTTATTGCATATTCTTTCCTCATTCTTTTATTATTAAAAAAATAAATGTAAATCTTTATAATATTTCCTATTTAATTTAGCTAAAAGCCCTTTCTCAGGTGGTAACAGAGCTTACAGCGAAGATCGCGAAACGACAGGCCGAGAGAAAGGAGCACTTGGAGTGGGCGAAGAAGGCTGCGGCCACGGGATGCCCCGAGCAGAAGAGAGAGGAGATCGGCCGACTCAACTTTGATCAGCTGCAGGGTCCCTCTCTGCTTCTCTCTTCGCTCTCTTCATCCATTCTCTTTCCCTCTCTGCTTCTCTCTTCTCTCTCTTCATCCATGCTTTTTCCCTCTCTGCTTCTCTCTTCTCTCTCATCTATGCTCTATCTCCTGCCACTCTCACAGAAGCCCTTCGCCGTGACAAGTACTCGTGCTCTGAGGTGGTGGCCGCGTACCTTGACCGCAATCTCAAGGCGCACGAAAAGACCAATTGCGTAACGCTCTACGTCAAGGTTCTTCAGAAGTATCAATCAGAGAAACTGCAGAATTGAATCACACGACGCAATTTCCAGCTAATTTCTTGGGAACTGTCCTTCGAACATTTTACTTCGAATTTTCATTGGACTATGACTCATTGCTATTTGTCAGGAATGCGTTGAGTGTGCGAAGGAATGGGACGAGAAGGCGAAGGCTCCCGGCTTCGCGAAGCCGCCACTCTTTGGCATCCCCATCAGTGTCAAGGAGTGCACGCCTGTATGCATTCTCGATTTCCATTCTAGTTGTGTTCCATGAATGCTTTTCAGATGAAAGGCTATGACGTGACGCGTGGCTACGCGAAAGAGGCATTCATGCCAATGAAGACAGACGCGCAGATTATCGAGCATGTCAAGGAGCTCGGTTAGCAGTTGTTCAGCAGTGATCTACTCTATTCCTACAGTAACTGTCATTTCACAGGAGGAATCCCCTTCGTGCTCACGAATGTGCCATTCTCCCTTCTCGTATTCACATGCGGAAATCTGCTCTACGGTTCGTTCAGTGGAAGATGGTGCTCTAATTTCAAAACGGTGCAGCGTTGTATTAAAGGCATAAACGTCTTCTGTAGGCTGGACGAAGAATCCATTCAACCCGGACCGCACGCCGGGCGGTTCTTCTGGCGGAGAGGGCGCTCTCATTGGCGCCGGCGGAAGCATCCTTGGCATTGGCAGTGACACTGGCGGCTCCATCCGAGTGCCCTGCCACTGGAATGGCATCGCTGGCTTCAAGGTTCCACTCGTCAATTGACCATAAAATAAATCGAACTTTTAAATAATGTAATGGAGACATAAACGAACGGTTTTTTAGCCTTCGCACATGCGTCTCTCTCGTCTCGGTCTCGTAACCTCAGTACCGGGTCGAGTGATGAGTCCTGCTGCTGCCGGACCGATGTAAAAGCTCTACAGGCACAAAAAGAATTTTTAGTTCACCAAACCGCATAAAAATAGCTTATTCCCAGTGACGTCTCCGGCTGCGTGGCGATGCTTCGTGAGATGTGGAAGGACGACTGGATCAGCAGCCGCGATCCGTATGTGCCACCCGTCAGGTGGAATGACAAGGACTTCAAGGCCGGCAACAAATACACCATCGGTTAGAGCAGAGCACCTGTACTGTAGCACCGAAAATGTAGTCATATTTCTGGCGAATGGTAGGTTACTACATGGACGACGGCTACTTCACCCCGACTCCCGGAGTGGTGCGCGCGGTCGAAGAAGCCAAGGGGCTTCTTGAGAGGAAAGGTATTAGATTGCGAAGTCTCGGGGTCTTGAATCTGCTGGAATGCCGACTTTGCAGGCCATAAGCTGGTGCCGTTCAAGCCGATCGACGCGTCGAAGGCGAACGATCTCTTCTTGTCTGCCGTCTCCGTCGACGGCGGCAAGTATCTTCTAGAGAACATTGCTAAGGCTAGTTCTTCCCTGGAGAAAAATACTATTTCTAGTTTCACCATTTCAGGGTTGAAAGTTGAGATAGTTGTTGTATTCAGGACATCCCTACGCCCGAGTTCGAGAGTGCGCTGAAGCAGCGTCGCATTCCTCTGCGCGTGCAGCGTGTCCTTGGCTTCATCGCTGGCCTGCGTGGCGAGGAGCGAGTGGCTCGCATGGCCCGCTGCCGCCCCATCTCCACCTCGGGTATGTCCTTGCTTTATCGACAAATGAAAAGATAGATATTCATCTTGGCTTTAGAAATGCGCGAGCACTACGCGGCGATCGGGAAGTACCGAACCGACTTCATGGACTCGATTGATTGCAGCGGGCATCGATGCCATTCTCTGCCCAGTCCAGGTTCTCATTGTCACTCACAGTCCAGGTTAACTTCCCGATGTTCATGTCCTGCCACTGACCTCCAGGTAATGCCAGCTGCTCCTCATACGCTTCCGCTGAAGTTGTGTGCCGGTCTCTCCTACACTGGTCTCTACTCCCTCCTCGACTTTGGCGCGGGCGCGGTTGGCATCACGAAGTGGAATGAGGAGGACGAGCGGAAGCTGGCCGATTACCCCGAGACTGATCGCTTCTACAGAGCCGTCAAGCAAGCTTCCAAGGTTGTCTTCACGCAATGGGGATATTCAAGCAGTGAAATGCTTATTCTGGTAAAAGTACATTTGTTTCAACCCTTGAGGGATCGGTTGGCCTTCCGCTCGGCGTCCAGATCGCCTCGCCGCCCTTTAAGGAAGAACTCGCACTGAGAGTCCTCTTGGATCTCGAGGACGCGCGCAATGGAAAGTGAGAAGACCGCAGAAACATCTTCTCCCCTCCTAACTCCCCCCCCAGCCTTCATGGGAAATAAATGGAGAAGAATAACTGTTACTTCAGGTTTTTCTAGGTGGTTCAATCGGCGGCACGACTAAAGCTCCCTTCGGATATTTATTGGACGTAAACTCGTGAGCGTTTTTTCACAGTAGCATCACTCTTGTAAAAGCTCGGATGCTCCACAAGTTTTACTATGCTGATCTTGATTCCTGGCTTGATATGATGATCTTGATTCCTGGCTTGCACAAGTGGAGAGTCTGTCCGGTGAACATAGGCTATACATAAGTGAGGACTACTGCGTTATTTAGCTTACCAAGATCATATGGTAACTCGTAGGAACTCCCTTCTGCGTCTGGTATGTAGACACATAGCAAGAAGTTACATATAAGAGGAATAACAAACAATAGGTCAAAAGGAGGATGTAACATCAAGGACGTATTCAATCGTTACTCGTCTGCTAACAAAGTGCACTTTATAATTGAATAAATTGTATACTACATTACTCTTGATTCTGCTTCTCTATGCAGCTACATAGATGAACTTAGATGAGACCTCTAGAGGATAATAATTCCTGTCGTTGGGGGCTGTTTGGCCCAATATTGCATAAGGCAAAGGAAATTCACGAAGTGGCCGATCTGAAAAAAAAAATGATAAAGAGCTATGTAATATTCAGTTGAAAAGTTAAATCCTATGCTTAGTCAAACATATTTTGCAATAACTTCCACCTGGAAGACGACGCAGTAGAACATTTTGAAGAACTCGCAGATTTTCTTGGCCAGTCGCGCTCTCTCTTGAAGATGGCTCTCGCTCTTCTCGTCATACCTGACAAATGTTAATTCAGGTTTTGCAGTATCACAATTATACTGACAATAAATGCTTGAATATGAGAGAGATCGGCAAATCATTGCTGACTCGGATGAAAAGACTCGGCGACGACAAGCGCGAACGACGCTGGTTATGAGACGTCGATGAACGATGACGAGGAGGATGGCCAGGCCAACGATGCCCATCTGCACCAGCACGAAGATTCCTGGCAATCAAACCTTCTCTTAGCCTATCTCAATGAGGAACCAAATTTGTGCATAATAGAAAATAATAAATAGCACCAACCAAGAATTGGCAATCTGCTGGACTTTGGAATAGAATTAGCAAGAATTCCGATGATTACAGTGACCGACATCATCATGGACAAGCCCGAGTTCACCTTAACATGTTAATTTAAGTTGGGCTCGCATGAGAGAGTTATTACCGCATTTCCGACAGAATCCGTAGCTCCACCTAGGAAAAGACCGAAGATGATGTAGACTCCGAGAAGAAACGAAGGGATAATAACAAGAGAGACCCAGAATGTCGGTACGCGTGTCACCGTTCCGTGGTAGCGAATCTGATAAAATATTTCATATCTAAGAATATATTTTGCCAACAGCGTCCTAGACAGCAGTAACTGCAATAAAAGGCGAACAATTTGCAGGTTTGGGTCGATCGGAGACGGTTGTTCAACGGAAAAGTTGACACTGACGAATGAGTACTCGGGAGGCGTCTGAAAGAAACTAGAATTCATCATGCTTATTATTCTTAAATGGTTAAACGGTGCTAAATCTCAGCAAACCCTGGAAGGGTGGACCCAAATGTGAACTTGACTAACAATGGGAGCGAGTGTCTGGACAATACTTGCTGGGAGGTGCATCAGGCTGAGCAGAAGCTCCTCTCTATTCGCTCGCATTGACATGCAAAGGCCGCATGTTTGGGTGTCGAAGGGAAACAGCGACATCTATAATTTTGAATTATCGCTGTTTACATGCGCATCTTTCTTTTTAAGAGAGCCTCTCTGTTAGGATCAAGCAGTCCTCAGTGGGAGCCTGCCCCAGGGCAAAAATTTCTGATTTGGTTATCCAAAATTTAATTTGAGGTACCCATGCGCATTATGAAGAAAATTAGAGGGTCAATTTTGTTATAATAATTTTTTCCTTGTCTGGGCATGCTAATGTATGGAAAAAGTTGAAGTCCCCGTAACTTTCTTTAATATCAATATTTTTCAATTTTCTTTTTTTTAACGGAATCAACGTTGGATTCTGAACAAAATCAACCCAGATGTCTTTCAGTCAACTATTTTTTTCACATCGAAAAATTACTTTTAATATTTGAATTTGACGGTTAAGTACCTAATACTCATTTGTGTGTGGGTGTTATATCTCAAACTGTAGAGCATTAAAAACTGTATAACATATATTCTCTGCACTACCCCTAAGGGTTGGAAAATAGGCTCAAATATGGGTGCCTCGGATATGTAGGATTCAAGGAATGCGTGAAAAGAAGTTAAATTCTTGTTGTAACATAAAATGAACCATTTCATTCGATTCAGCACGTGCTTCTTTTCAAAAAAAGCTCCATATCAAAATTTCATAAAATGATCATCTTCCATGAAAAAAACGCTTTTTTTCGATTTTTCAGCCATTGTCAGAAAATGACCTAAAACTATTCGAATCGCTGTTTTTTCAATGTTTTCAGTAAGAACAGAACGCGGATAGTACTATTCAGTACGCGACAAAATTCTCTACAACATACATCCATTACATCTGGATAGGGCGTCCCTACCAATAACAGTATCGATTTTCCTAAGGCGGTCGCGTCAAAACTAACAGATCCGCAGTTTCCAACTTTTCGTGCAATCTTAATGTTTCTTACTCATCCAATGCATCATTCTGCTCCACGAAGCACACAAAGGTCAGAACCGATGTTTCTTTTACAGATGTACCGTGGTAAAAGCCCGCAAAAGGGTTTGCACGCGCGCGGCTTCGAACCTGGGACCCATGACTTTCCACGTGCACAATCAATTGGCTAAAATGGCATTATAAAATTAATTTCTGGAAAATGCTAAAACCAATCTAAAAGGTTGACCTATCAACCGATAGCTATTTTTGCGCCCTATCGAAATAAATATATCCGCCAAAAAGTGTAAATTGGCGGCCAGGTCAAATAAATGACCAAAATATTCGAACCCTAAAAAGGAGATCAACCAATCTATACATCTTGACGTGATGTATGGGAAAGTTGTTCGTCTGAGCGAAAGCTATAGAATGGCATATAACATGTGGGGACAAGTTCAATCCGCGAGCAATAACAGCCGCGAAAATGTCCCCCCAAAATATTGACTTTTAAACGGACTTCAGGGCACTTTTTCGGTACTCTTTCTAATTAAGAATAAATTCTTTATCAGTCACTATTATCTATTCGGCTGGAGTACCGAAAAAGTGCCCTGTAGTCCTCTGAAAAGTAAATTTGTTGGTGATACATTACCGCGGGTGTTATTGCTCGCGGATTGAACTTGTCCCCACATGTTATATGCCATTCTATAGCTTTCGCTCAGACGAACAACTTTCCCATACATCACGTTATGATGAATAGCTTTTTTGATCTACTTTTTTGGGTTCGAATATTTTGGCCACTTATTTGACCTTACCCTCAATTTACACTATTTGGCGGATATATTTATTTCGATAGAGCGCAAAAATAGCTATCGGCTGATAGGTCAACCTTAAAGATTGGTTTTGGCATTTTCCAGAAGTGAATTTTATAACATCACTTTAGCCAATTGGTTGTGCACGTCGAAAGTCATGGGTCCCAGGTTCGAAGCCGCGCGCGTGCAAACCCTTTTGCGGGCTTTTACCACGGGACATCTGTAAAACAAACATCGGTTCTGACCTTTGTGTGCTTCGTGGAGCAGAATAATGCATTGGATGAGTACGAAACATTAAGATTGCATGAAAAGTTGGAAAATGCGGATCTGTCAGTTTTGACGCGACCGCCTTAGGAAAATCAATACTGTCATTGATAGGGACGCCCTATCCAGATGTAGTGGATGTATGTTGTAGAGAATTTTGTCGCGTACTGAATAGTACAATCCGCATTCTGTTCTCACTGAAAACATTGAAAATACAGCGATTCGAATAGTTTTAGGTCATTTTCTGACAATGGCTGAAAAATCGAAAAATGCGTTTTTTTTTCATGGAAGATGATAATTTTATGCAATTTTGATATGGAGCTTTTTTGAAAAGAAGCACGTGCTGAATCGAATGAAATGGTTCATTTTATGTTACAACAAGAATTTAACTTCTTTTCACGCATTCGTTGAATCCTACATATCCGAGGTACCCATATTTGAGCCTATTTTCCACCCCTTAGGGGTAGTGCACACGAAGCGAAAAGAATATACAGTTTTTAATGCTTTACATTTTGAGATATAACACCCACACACAAATGAGTATAAGGTACTTAACCGTCAAATTCAAATATTAAAAGTAATTTTTCGATGTGAAAAAAATAGTTGACTGAAAGACATCTGGGTTGATTTTGTTCAGGAATCCAACGTTGATTCCGCTAAAAAAAAGAAAATTGAAAAATATTGAGTTTGAAGCGGGATACTTCAATTCAGAAATTGTCCATACTTTTACCTGTTCACGGAAAAATATTTTTTGAAAAAAATTTTTTGCCATTTAATATTGTTACTGGGGCCCAGTGCCATGCCCGACTATGTTTTCACATTCGAAATCCAACGTCTGGATCTGGGGCATGCCCTACTGGAGGCATACAGAGAGGCTCTCTTAATGAATAAACTGTTTTAGATGAGTAATTAATATAAGATAAATCGGAAAGCAGTTGATAATTTCAACTTTCAGTCTGGCCTCGATATTGCAGATGAATGTGGTTGCAAAGCTGTAGACGATTGTTGCATTTCCGTCTTTGTCGTACTGATATGACAGAATAACTTCATCAAGCTCTCATAATCTTATTAAAAGCTAAACATGATAAGTGGCATATCGGAACCTGAACTTGGTGCAGCTCACTATCATCGATCGTATTGACCTCGATAGCGTCGCAGATAATCACGTGAGGCACCCATACGCTACTCCTGCGAAGTGTTCAGCAGTGAAACTGGCAGTAACAAAAGAGACATATTTAGATAGCTACAAAGCACTTGAATAAAATTTTTACTGAGAGAGTGTAACAACATCCGTACAAAAAAAAAGAACATTTTGACCTCGGAATGTCAATGGTTTTCAATCCGCCGTAGTCCTCAGGCCGCCATCGCATTCTCGAATCATACCAGTGCACCTACATAGTGATGAGTTATTCGTGAATACAAGAATACAATAATATATTCCTGGATAAATGCATTCTTAGCTAATAAGAAAGAAATAACACTAACATGCAGTGAGAAGATAACTCGATACTGCTGCATTACTTGATCCTGCAAGTATGCGGCGGTTATAACGTTCTTTATATTCTCTTCCGTTTTAAGGTGTTTTTTTTATATTCTCCGAACTCGATATTTACACCTAATTGGCTGATATGTGGCAAAAGAAATGCAGGAAAATTCCCCAGATTGAAGATCGCATACCAATGAAACCATTTGAAGATCTGGTGCAAATGCCTTCACGGGAATTGGTTGAGGCGTTGCTCCTGCGAATACATGATTGCATTGAATTGCCATGAACACAACACGAGAGAGTACCAATAGTTGCAATCATGGCCGGGCTGGTGGTCTTGGAGTAACCGGTGAGGAGGTGGTCGTTGAGGCTTGCTCGTATGCGTTGTGAGGCCGTGAATTGGCATGTCGAAAGATCTAAAAGTAAAAAAAATTACAATAAGCCAAGTTCAAAAAAAAATCTATACCTGCAGTTTGGTTGGCACACTCGGGAATCTGAGACGGAGACGCGGATTGGCCATGAAATGATTGGCCATGAATGAGATTGGATAGATGCAGCAGAAAGTGCGCGATCCCAACCGGGTTCATGTCCTCTTCTGCTCTTTCCTCTTTCTCACAGAACGCCACTTGTCTCCATTAGTGCACGTTCTACAATTGCAGACATCTTCCGTTGAGAGGTCCCGGCTGACGTCGAAAAGTGTAGTCGGCGCTACGCTCCTCTACGGCTTCGAATTCCACAAATTCCCGAGGACCTCAGTTTTGTTTGCCAATGTAGCTGATGTTTCACATGCCTGCCAGTAGACAAACTTCATTTTTTAATATTTTGCTCAGGATCAAGATGCCCAAAAGCGGGAGGGAAGCAGAGCAAACGACTAAGGAGCAAGAACGAGGAAGACGAAAGAGATCGAGAACACTGGAAATGTTCATGGAGAGGTAAGAGATTCAGAGAAATGTGTAGTGCAAGGAAAGAATACATAAACAATGGCGAGAGAAAGAGTTCGGATTGGGCAGATCGAAGAGCATGAGGAATGTACATACATACATACATATGTGCTCGAACATGGAGACAGATTGGTCAGAAGAATTCTGAGTGCCTGCCTTTCTTTTGTCAGTAGAATGTGCTTTGAACTCATACAAGTGTTAAGAAACCAATCAACAAGCTTCATAGTATAAGATAGAGTAACAAGACTTAAAAATGAGTCACATCTTTTATCATCATTATCACAATGAGCAGTCGCGCATTTGAAGAACGGAATGGCAAGGGAACAAACGATGTCAAGAAAGAAAGAAGTCTAAAGATGCAAAGATGACGAGTCCAGTATTACGGGATTCCTGAACTGGCCGCTGCCGCTGGTTCTGGTTGTCTTGTCCAGTGGAGAATAAGCCAGAGGAAGTTAGCGAAGTGACAAATCTGCAGACATCTAACTATGAGATAGGCAGATATGCAGGAATAGTTGAAAGTAATTTTGATTAAAAAACGTGATATGAAACTCGTTTAGTATGTCAGCAATATTTGCCATATATCATCTAGAATGTCAGATTGACCTGGAAGGTTGTGCAAAGAAGCAGCTTGGCTTGCCAGTCAATCAGTTTTAGCTGACTGGCTGTCTGGCAATCTCCTTTCTGCTTGCGGATGCCAGCGGAGCATCTTTAAGTGTAATAATACAATTTGACGTAACAATTTATATTATAAATGTGTGAACATTTATATGGCTTAACGTACCTCGTCGACCGCGTCCGAAGGAAGCATCTGATTGCTATCGGGACAATACGATCATGAAGAATGACGAGAAGGATAGCCAAACCGACGATTCCCATTTGGATCAGCACGAAGATTCCTAGAGAACTTCTTCGTTGATGGAATTACAAGAATTCGCATTCAAAACTCAGACCTAGAATCGGAAGACGGGATGATTTTGGAATTGAGCTTGCCAAAATTCCGATGATTACAGTGACGGACATCATCATAGACAAGCCAGAGCTGACCTCAAGTCGTTATCTTATTTATTCCGTTGCCTATGTATAAGGTATTCGAATAAATTTTTTAAACCGCGTTGCCGATTCGATCCTCGGTGCTGGTGAGGAAAAGGCCGAAAATGATGAAGACGCCGAGCAGGAAGGATGGAACGATAATCAGAGCCACCCAGAAGACGGGAACGCGGGTCACAATTCCATTGTAACGAATCTAAAGCGTCTTCTGCACTTGTCATGGATTCTCACTAACGAACGATTTGGAGGTTCGGGCTGAGCGGAGAACTTTGCTCAACGTGGCGCGTTATTTTGACATAGGCATACTCTGGAGGCACCTCAAAAGAACAAAGAAAGTTGAAAATACCGCCAAAGCCAACAAAGCACTCGCTTGAATGGATTTTGGAGGAAAACTTTCATAATGTGTTACAAATGAAAAAATAAGGTTGTGAACCGTCATTTCTTCTTTTTGGGGTACTCCCTTATTCAGAAAACAGAAGAATGTATTATTTTCGTTATGACTGTTTTGCACTACGTACGCGTGGGGCGTATCCGACAAGGGCGCTCTCTGGAATATCAAGATGGAGAAGGATGATTTGATCTCTCGGCTCTCTCAGCTCAAGACAAATGCCGCATTCTTGCGTGTCGAAAGGGAAGAGCGACATCTGCAAGTGTCACCTGCATTTTCCCTTTTTCTTTTAAAGAGTAGGAAAAATACCTAAGTTAGATTGCAAAATAACCTCAATGTTGCACAAAAATGTTGCGGAGCAGCGATAGACGATTGAAGCGTTCCCATTTGATTCGAACTAATTAATACTTATTGCTTACCATCCATTGGATATATTCATATGTATGTATGTGTATATATTACCATACACCATTGTTGGGAACGCAATTAAGTGGATTAATCGGAATAATTATTTTAATTTAAATATTTCATACTCAAATCCAGGATCGGAGACGCATTTTATAGAGAAGTAACAAAGCGATATGGAATAAGCATTCAAATAGTGAAAATGTCATAAATTACAGAAATATGGCAGGGTCAGATTTCCCTTTCTTTATCGGCAGCTTTGTTTGATGTTGCTTATGGGCTGTCAAGTATGAAAATAGTCTACCAAGCTGTCAAATATGAAAATATGCGTGCACCGTCTTACATTTGGGCATAATCTTAAATTACATTACATGTATGTAGGCTAAAATAGTTAGAGATATGTATACCTCAACGGAGAGTAGTTCCACATCGTCGATTAATCGAACTTCGTTTGCATCACAAAGGGTTACGCTCGGCACCCAAACCATTCGTCTATTAAATAAAAAGTATGGATTTAAACGTGAACTCTTTTTGATATACATATGTAAATGAACAAAGAGAACGAGAAAAAAGGCCATCGTCGAAAACAAACTTGGGGATCTTGATTGACGAGAGACCGCCGAAATCATCGGGCCGCCAGCGCATTCGTGGGTCGAGCCAATGAATCTAGGAAGAGTCGCGGAAATTCAACAACCCATAATAAACCTAATTAATAAGAAAACGTCTACCTCCAGCGACATGAGAACTGCGTACTGTTGCATCACTTCGTTCTTCAAAACAATTACTTGTTTTCCAAAATGAGGTGAAATACAAAATATATTTGGTTATGCAAATAGAGTGTAAATATGAGATAAAAATCTAAAGTATTCTAAGCCAGCTCACCACTAATGGTGAACATAGCGATGTACATACATTGTACATACACATGTAAGTACATACATTCAAAATTACAATCTGTTTGTTTATTCATTTGTGTTCGTTTCAAAGCGGACTAAAATAAGCTTGGATTAACCATAGCTGCGATTTTAGAGTTGAGGGTGTAAACTACCACAGGAATTGGTTGAGAAGGCGCTCCTGCAAGCAAATCTTAAAATAGCACATTTTATTTTCTAGATGCGAACCAGCTTGAGCGCTCATGGCAGGACTGAGTTCTCTTGAGTAGCCGGAGAGAAGATGATCGAAGAGGAGTTTTCTCGTGCGTTGAGACGTTGAAAACTCGCACGAGAATACTTCTGAGACCCCTGGAAAAATATGTATCGAGGTTAATCTGACTAATTTCGTCGTTTGAATGAATGACTTTCAAGAATCATTGCCAATAGAAATCATGTTCGTACGAATGCTTATCACGAAGCAGCAAGAGCCAAGCTTAACCTTCAGTTTCATTTGTGCAATTCGTAGGCAAGGACAGCTCTTCCGGGAGAGCTTCCCGACCTCTGACAGAAAGAAACGGGACGAGAAGGAGGATCAACAGTCCGCCATTCATTGCTCGGAAAGATAATGGCTTTTGTAAGATGTGAATGTCTTAAGGAAAAAAAATTAGCCAGAAACGAGGAGGCGAGTCGGCATTGAGGGCCAAACGAAAAGGATATCCGTAGTAAACACTACGATGGAGTCAGTACAATTTCTGTCTCGCTTCACTTTGTTTGCGGTTGCTGCCTTCTGCCCTTTTGCGCAGAGTCTATTGCCACACGCGTGAGTAAAGAGACAATATAAGAAAGATAACTGGAGAGACGGCTAGAGTTAAAAAGTGAAAAGATAAGATGAAGAAGGAAAGTAAACACGATATAATGCAGCCAAGTTAGGACGACCGATCTAAAGAAATTTTCTTTGCCGACTCTCATTTTTTGAGATGTCTTTATTCATGTTTACTCAAGAAGATTCCTGAAGAGCTTTGAGATATGAAATTATACTTACAAATACAATTCAAACCGAGAGAGTTTTCCATGCGTGCAGAGGATGATAAGTTTGCGTGCAACAGAAAACACTGAAAAAGACTTGGGTCCTTCTAAAAGTGAAGATCATGGAACTCCCGAACTCGGCCTCGGTGCTGATTCTGGTTGCTTTGTCCAGAAAAGCATTAGCCATAGGAAGTTGGCAAGATGGCCAATCTGCACAAACTTACATATATATTATTGCTTAGTATTTTTTAAATGTCGCCAAAAGACTGGCTTAAATTTTAATTTAAAAATAAAAGTGAAAATTATTGGATTGGATATGGAACAAAAGTACAGTAATAATTACATGGAAAACGGCACAAATGAGAAGTTTGGCCTGGGAGTCAAGACGCTTGAACTGACACAGCGACGGTCGACCACTCTTCTCCTTGCTATCGCTCGTGGGCCAGCTACAACATTTTGATACTTTTTATGTATAAGAACCCCGCAAATGCGGTACTAAATTGTGTTGCTGGCAAATGGTCAGCCAGCCCTGATCGTAACACCGTCGTCAATCCAGTCGACGTTCAGATCGGATGCATTGGTTAGCTTCGTTTGAATTCACGACAATTTTTGCATATAATTTATATTAATTAATTGCTGTGTAGAATGAGTTGTTTTTAAACGATCCTATGTTTCACTTTAAAACCATTCGAATAAGATTTCGCTGTGCAACAGAGCAAGGCTGCTCGCTGATAGTGAATATGTTTTGTTTTCACTAACTTCAAAAAGTTTCAGAAAAAAAAACGGTTCAGAAAAATAAACCTGTTAAGAAAGTATCTTGTCGGCCGAATTCTGTGATAGCCATTCTTCCAGATGGAGCGTCAATGCCTGAAGAGGTATCAATGTTTTCCCATCATTATTTGCCAGGCAGAAAGAAAGAGAGAAAAAGACAGAGAGACGAGAGAGAGAGAGAGAGACAAGCAGTAGGACTAAATACGCAAATTGTAAGAAGGATTGACTAAGCATATTGTTTTAGCTTCCAGCGAACTTTGTGCTAAGTTGCATTGCTGGTAATTGGCATTCCACCATGACCCCTGGGGTTCCCGGGCCGATTAAGAGTCCTCAAGGCGTTCAGCTCGGATGCCTCGGTTGGCATATGCAATCATAATACAATATATTCAACTTAAATGGAAATTAAATTAAGAGAAAGGTCCTGCACCTACAACCTGTCCGGCACTCTCATTCATCCCGATAGGCCCTAACGTTGTCATGCCGATTTCAGACGACAAGGTTGCTAATAAAGTCATTGAGTATCATTAAGATCAACACACATGCATCATCTATGTATCAATATAAACGTGTTTAGACCGTGACATGCCCCCCGAATTCTGTGTTAAACTACATTAAAGACGGTCAGACCATTAAGGTAAGTGTGTTTTCCTCCTCCTTGTTAAGATCACTTGAAGGCAAAGAGACAGAGGCATAGATTAAAATATGGTGATTAAAAGGCTCTATAATTCATTCTGTAGAATGTATGAATGTAATAACTCTTTTAGCTAAACGCTCAATCGATGCTGTCATGCAAGGAAGGAGTATGGAATGCCATCGGCGACCCAGCCCGTCCCGGGGTTCCCCTCGTGGACTTTCAAGTCGGCTGTTTCACGTAGAACATTTGAGCGAGCTCTTGTTTAGGGTGGATTTTATAATCTACTACAGATTACTTACACATCTTCGTTTCTTCTTGCCATTTTTAAATATACATTTCGTCACGTTTGATTATCACATACTACGTATGTACATACATATGTCCATAGCCAATTTCGTCGTATATACATGTAGTACATAATTTGTATTTATTTATTTTAATTATTTATTTGATCTGATGTTTTAATTATTGCATGCCGAAGTATAATAGCCTTTGGGGTAGAGCAATTTTCACTTTGGCCCTCTCCCCCTCTTTGACCCGGCAAGGTGGGTAGTGCCGTGGTGGCTAGTTAGTTATGGGACCATGGAGCTGCAGGGCGTCCGCTCGCTGAGGAATCCGTTCGGTGTTGGAGCGTCTGAAGGTGGCGTCGGACGATCGAGTCGACTGTTGTTTGTGAGTGTGGGCCTTTTCGTTTAATTATATATATATATATATATAAATTATTCGTTACATGTTTCTCTTTCTTAAGTAATAAATTTTGTTTATTACACTCTCTTCGCTTCTTTCTCACGTTATAAGGTGGGTTGCAAGTGGGAAGAGGGGACAGTCAGGGTCGTCTAGTCCAGTCGAATCGCCAGCTTGTCAAGGGCCAGGGACATCCCTTGGCCATAATGTTTGATATTCACAAAACTGAAGGATTTCTCTGATTTCATTTGAACATCGCTTAACATATGTACATACATATACATATGTACATATGCCATATTTTAGAGAGTAAAATCTACATTTCATCCTCATTGTCTATCCTACCCAGGACTTTATCCACTATTCGGCTTAGGTTCATCTCGTAATTTATCAACACTCTCTAGTTCTTCTTTCGACTCCTTCCAATTCCTCCTCTTCTCATATCCCATTCTTCAAATATCTCCTTTCTCAACTGAAAAAGGTCATGAGGCGGAAAGCGCAAACAAACTGAATTTCTACAATTGTTGCTCGGAACCTTCCAGCTGCCTCAGGTCGATTTTTACACGCAGGATTCAACCCATCTGCTTATAATAAAGTGGGAATGGGTTGAGATGTATTATATGTACTTTGAAAAGCACCCAATCCAAAGGCCTTTAAATTTATAGTTCTAGAAACGGATGCTCGGTCGCTTGTTGTGCCTTCTTCCATTTCTTTCTTCAATACGTGGGCAAATTCTCCAGGAAGATTTGCCTTTTCCAAGAGGTTGCAACAATGAAAGTACAGGTTCATAGTTGTTGTCACAGACTTGCATCTATTCTATTTATAATATATAAATATTGGAATGAAATGATTGCAAAAAAATGTTTGTATGAGTTACAGATGTCTTCTCCATCGAGCGGTCATCATTCCAAGATATAAGCAAGCGTCTCTTCGATCACCTTCTCGCCGGCTACTCCAAGGAGATCAGCCCTGCCATGACAACGGAAGCTGGTTCGTCTATAGGAAATTACTCCGACCAAGCAGATGAAACAACACAAAACAAAACAATTCCAGAAAAAAACAAGTTGATTCCAGGAGTGCCTTTTCAACCGATTCCAGTGAGAGCATACTCACTCAATTCAATCATCGTTTCTATTGTAAGTAAATACATTATTAAGACATTTCGAATTACTTTGGTTATCTAACTACTTGTTAGTCAACTAAATAATTTCACAAGATCAGATATCTGATTGTGAGCTTTACTGGAAGGTTCCATTGCAGAGTGACTTGCTGCAGCATTACGAAGTGCTGATGTCACTCGAAGTTTGTGCTTCCTTTTCCTATACGTTTCTTTTATACACTACGCAAAATAAGTAGAAGTCAATTGACTGGAATTAAACAAAGTGTTCTGTAAGTCTAGTTGGAGTGAGGGTCGAGCCCGTGTCCTTTAATGCCCCTCTTCGTTCATTTATCATTCAGATTCACTGGTTCGATGCCAGAATGCAATGGCGACCAGAGGACTTTGATGGAATCACATCAATCGATATTCCCAAGTAAGATATTAAAAGCCGCCACAATGCTGCTAAAGACTTATTACATAATTCAAAGAATGAATCCATCGATAGGCGAAAGGTCTGGGTGCCGCACGTTATCTTTTGCGACGCTAAAGATATCAATATGATCGACGATGTGGAAATGCTCACTGTGGAGGTATTTACCATTCAAAGGCATTCCAAACTAGAACTATTAATTGTTTAACCAGTACGTCCCCACGGGAAACGCGACCATCATCTACCGCTATTCAGCAACATTCTTTTGCGATATCGAGGTCAAAGTTTGATATTACAATCCTGTCCTATCCTTCCAAATAGTAAATGCCTCTCGTTGTAGATGTCACTTTTCCCTTAGGAATGCAATGTTTGCTTCTTAATGAGAGCGCCGCGAGACAAATTCGTTCTCCTTCATTTTGACTTGCCTGAAAGCGTTTTATATTATAAATAGAATAGATGCAAGTCTGTGACAACAACTATGAACCTGTACTTTCATTGTTGCAACCTCTTGGAAAAGGCAAATCTTCCTGGAGAATTTGCCCACGTATTGAAGAAAGAAATGGAAGAAGGCACAACAAGCGACCGAGCATCCGTTTCTAGAACTATAAATTTAAAGGCCTTTGGATTGGGTGCTTTTCAAAGTACATATAATACATCTCAACCCATTCCCACTTTATTATAAGCAGATGAGTTGAATCCTGCGTGTAAAAATCGACCTGAGGCAGCTGGAAGGTTCCGAGCAACAATTGTAGAAATTCAGTTTGTTTGCGCTTTCCGCCTCATGACCTTTTTCAGTTGAGAAAGGAGATATTTGAAGAATGGGATATGAGAAGAGGAGGAATTGGAAGGAGTCGAAAGAAGAACTAGAGAGTGTTGATAAATTACGAGATGAACCTAAGCCGAATAGTGGATAAAGTCCTGGGTAGGATAGACAATGAGGATGAAATGTAGATTTTACTCTCTAAAATATGGCATATGTACATATGTATATGTATGTACATATGTTAAGCGATGTTCAAATGAAATCAGAGAAATCCTTCAGTTTTGTGAATATCAAACATTATGGCCAAGGGATGTCCCTGGCCCTTGACAAGCTGGCGATTCGACTGGACTAGACGACCCTGACTGTCCCCTCTTCCCACTTGCAACCCACCTTATAACGTGAGAAAGAAGCGAAGAGAGTGTAATAAACAAAATTTATTACTTAAGAAAGAGAAACATGTAACGAATAATTTATATATATATATATATATAATTAAACGAAAAGGCCCACACTCACAAACAACAGTCGACTCGATCGTCCGACGCCACCTTCAGACGCTCCAACACCGAACGGATTCCTCAGCGAGCGGACGCCCTGCAGCTCCATGGTCCCATAACTAACTAGCCACCACGGCACTACCCACCTTGCCGGGTCAAAGAGGGGGAGAGGGCCAAAGTGAAAATTGCTCTACCCCAAAGGCTATTATACTTCGGCATGCAATAATTAAAACATCAGATCAAATAAATAATTAAAATAAATAAATACAAATTATGTACTACATGTATATACGACGAAATTGGCTATGGACATATGTATGTACATACGTAGTATGTGATAATCAAACGTGACGAAATGTATATTTAAAAATGGCAAGAAGAAACGAAGATGTGTAAGTAATCTGTAGTAGATTATAAAATCCACCCTCCACAAGAGCTCGCTCAAATGTTCTACGTGAAACAGCCGACTTGAAAGTCCACGAGGGGAACCCCGGGACGGGCTGGGTCGCCGATGGCATTCCATACTCCTTCCTTGCATGACAGCAGCGATTGAGCGTTTAGCTAAAAGAGTTGTTACATTCATACATTCTACAGAATGAATTATAGAGCCTTTTAATCACCATGTTTTAATCTATGCCTCTGTCTCTTTGCCTTCAAGTGATCTTAACAAGGAGGAGGAAAACACACTTACCTTAATGGTCTGACCGTCTTTAATGTAGTTTAACACAGAATTCGGGGGGCATGTCACGGTCTAAACACGTTTATATTGATTCATAGATGATGCATGTGTGTTGATCTTAATGATACTCAATGACTTTATTAGCAACCTTGTCGTCTGAAATCGGCATGACAACGTTAGGGCCTATCGGGATGAATGAGAGTGCCGGACAGGTTGTAGGTGCAGGACCTTTCTCTTAATTTAATTTCCATTTAAGTTGAATATATTGTATTATGATTGCATATGCCAACCGAGGCATCCGAGCTGAACGCCTTGAGGACTCTTAATCGGCCCGGGAACCCCAGGGGTCATGGTGGAATGCCAATTACCAGCAATGCAACTTAGCACAAAGTTCGCTGGAAGCTAAAACAATATGCTTAGTCAATCCTTCTTACAATTTGCGTATTTAGTCCTACTGCTTGTCTCTCTCTCTCTCTCTCTCGTCTCTCTGTCTTTTTCTCTCTTTCTTTCTGCCTGGCAAATAATGATGGGAAAACATTGATACCTCTTCAGGCATTGACGCTCCATCTGGAAGAATGGCTATCACAGAATTCGGTCGACAAGATACTTTCTTAACAGGTTTATTTTTCTGAACCGTACAAATACATAATCGTTTTTTGAACAATTAATATCAATAATTCAAAGATATCTGTTAAAAAAAAATACTACCTTGTCGTCTGATATCGCCTGGAGGATTTTGCCATTTGGAAAGACCTTGCCTACTGGGATGTTTTCGAACGGCGTACAGATTTTAGCAGGATCCGCTTAAATTAATTTATAACTTTTTGAAGTTAGTGAAAACAAAACATATTCACTATCAGCGAGCAGCCTTGCTCTGTTGCACAGCGAAATCTTATTCGAATGGTTTTAAAGTGAAACATAGGATCGTTTAAAAACAACTCATTCTACACAGCAATTAATTAATATAAATTATATGCAAAAATTGTCGTGAATTCAAACGAAGCTAACCAATGCATCCGATCTGAACGTCGACTGGATTGACGACGGTGTTACGATCAGGGCTGGCTGACCATTTGCCAGCAACACAATTTAGTACCGCATTTGCGGGGTTCTTATACATAGATAGATTAGGATTATGCTCTATGCACCATGTATATATGTATTTATATGCTTGTCTCTTCCTTCATCTTCTCTTTTTCTCTATCTCTCTCTCTCTCTTATCTCTTCTCTTCCTGTATCCTAATTATGTCTCACAAGGAGTTAACTTACCTACAGTACCGCTTAACAACCAGGGGTGCAGGAACTTTCGGAACTTTCGCAAAGTTCGGAAGCAAAGTCGATTTGGTTTGGATATTTAGTTTCAGGCACTCGGATTTTATCATATTCGAGCATTAAAATGGAAAAATTGCCAGTTTTCGTGCCTCAAACATTTTCAACTTTGTTGCCACCAAATTGTCTCTAATTGCAAAGTGACACTGCGCCAACTGGGCGTCAATAAAATGGGAAATTTATAAGGCCTGAAGCCTGAAAGTCTGGGTATTTTAATGTTCGAAAATGATAAAACCGACTGCCTGAAATCTAAATATGCAAACCAAATCGACGTACATCAATCGAGAAGCGCACAATTTGATCGGACATTTTGGAACTTTCCGAAAGTTCTTAATGTTCCTGTACAACTGGTTGTTGAGCGGTACTGTACCTTAATAGGTTCTTGTGCTCCATTTGGAAGAATGGCAAGCGCAGAATCCGCAGGACAAGAAATCAACTAAATACCTTATGTATATAATGATCCAGCTGAAAATCACTTTGACGGTGGTTACCATTTCTTTTGCAATCGGCGGGAGGATATTGCCAAACGGCTTCGGATTCTGGATGAGATCGAACGTCGGGCAGTTAGTTGCAAGTGGTGCTTAATACAACTTTTTTTCCTGAGTTGTCATCCTTGCATAAAGGCAGATCTGCATTTACATATGTACATATTTGGTCAGGTGAACAATTTTTGTTCGATGTCGATTCCGAGTAATTCAGTAAAAGTAAATAATTGAGCTGTCCCTTCTTACCCACGCAGGCGATTTGAACGTCGGCAGGGTTGTAAACCATCCCGGGAACAGCAGAATCTGTGGAGACACGCCATTCGCCAGCAATGCAACTCAGCGTTCGTCCCGAGGATAGCTTCAAGATAAGGTCTGTATTCTCTTCTTTTTCCTCTTTCTATTTCAATTTCACTCTCTTTCTTCTCTCTCTCTCTCTCTTGTTTTCCCTTTCTCTCAATTTTTTTTAACATTAAAAAAAAACTTCGCACATACGAGTTCAGGCGTTGTCTGTCCGCGGGGAAGAATGCCAAGCACCGTTTCTGCCGGGCATGTAATCAACTAAACATGGACTTCTCTAATTGAATCTAATATATTTAATATGAGTTCTTACCACGTCGCTTACAATCGGCTTGAGCACCCCACCGAATGGCCTGGTGCCCGCTGGGATTGTTTCAAACCGCTGACATGTCTTTGCAGGGCCTCCGGGCACTAAATGATTAGTTAGAAAGTTTGTTTAATTGTATTTTATTAAAGGAGATCTAAGGCAAATTTACCGTATCTATTAGTGCCCCCGGGGGTACTATTTTTCAATACCCCTGCGAGAGGGGGCACTATTAGAGGGGGGGGGGGGTTCTATTAGAGGGAGGGGTACTATTTTTCAATGTGATTGACTGAAAGTTTGATAACAACATTTTATTCTCAAAAACGAAGAATTATAGCTCTGCTTCAATGGAATGATCACTGGAATATCCGTTTTCACTTATATTTTGAATGAATTTGCAATAATTTCATTGGGAAGAGCATCCCATACCTCAAGGATAGATTCCAGGTACGTCGCTATAGAATTTTGGGGGGGGCACTATTGGAGGGGGGGGGGGGTTCTATTAGAGGGAGGGTACTATTTTTCCATACCCTTGCGAGAGGGGGGCACTATTAGAGGGGGGTTCTAATAGAGGGAGGGGCACTAATAGAGAAAATACGGTAATAGAGTCTTGTTTTTTCGACTTATTTGGTCGGTTTGAGCTAGAACCTTAGATTTCAAATGTCCCGAAGTCACGCAAATCTCTCTTCCCTGAGGAAATTAACACCATTATCTACTTTGAATTCGCGAATATTTTATCCTCCCGCCATTTTCCCCGTTGTCCATACCACAAGTTTCTGGAGAGAGATACGAGATGCAGTAGCTCCATTTCTGAGGATTGCTAACACCGTACTTTTAAGTGATCAGGCCGCTAATCGTGGTAGGAGTTTTTCCCTTATGATCTCCTTTAAGCAAAATGTTTCATTACTGCTTAAGGAAATAACCTCTCGTCGATAATATAAGAATGTTGAATTATCGCTGAAGTATTCAATTCTATCTGATACCAACCGACACAGCCGATTTTACTGCCGTCGGCCGGGTTGAATGGCGCGCCTTCAACTTTCGGATCGAGCGTCGTCGACCACTTACCAGCCATGCACACAAGGAGAGTACCGACAGGTAACTGCATTTGCCTTATTCTATTTTATTCCTCTTCTTTTCGATTATTTGTTCTAGAGTTGGTTTGTTTTCTTATGTCATTTCCTTCGCTATCTTTATGTCGGTTAATTGACTTATTAATTTATTATTAGTTAGATGAAAGCAGTACAACCCGATGTCGGCGCGGCGACCCCTGCCGGGAGAACAACTGCCATGGCGCCGGCCGGACATCGTACTACCTACAGGAACATACATATCATTTCATTTCTTCTACAACAAAACCAAAGTTCTATTACCAATTTTAATAAAAAGTTGCAATAAAACATATCAATTTGCGATAAATCGCAATAGGATGTTTACATGTATTAATACAGATAATTTTAAAAATTCTATGAATATGATTAGTAAAAAGAACTATCCTTACCCTGCCGTCGACCATGGGCTCTACAGCTTGGCCTAGAGGATTTGCTCCAATCTCGATGAATGAGAGAGTCGGGCAGGCTTTCTCTGGAGAAAACAAAAACAACGTCGCATACGAAACCATACAGAAAATGTTTAAACTGGACACCTCCTTCTCCAGGGTTCATCGGCATGCAGCAGAAGGCGATTGGGACGATTAGCAATATCACAAGGGGCGTCGTAGACATTCTGAAAGAGACAGAGAGAGAGAGAGAGAGAGAGAGAGAGAGAGAGAGAGATAAAGAGGAGAGAGAACATATAGTTCGAAGAAGAACGAATGCGGGTCCGAGAATCATAAAACAAGGCAGAACCGTTCTAATGACTGCAAAGTCTGGTTGGTAGGGATGAAATGTAAAGTTATCGCCACGCAGCGGAAAATCACCAAGCGGTCAGTAACCGGACTTTTAATAGCAAAGGCAGACACCTCCCTTACGCTCTCTCTCCCTCACTCTACATTCATGATTCCCTCACAATCTCTCGCGCTCTCTCTCTATCTCTCTCTCTCTCCTTGCGTCTAACCACCCTTACTTTTTCTGTAATTCTCCATTTTGATTCCTCTCTAGCACTCTGTCTTCAGCTGCACCTCTTCCCACACTGCCATAATGAAAGTGCTTCTTCACTTTTCGTCATGCTTATCCACCAAATGCCTTGCGGGCTCATTGTTTCACCCTTACGTTTGCCACTTGCCAGCAGTTTAGCCCTTATTCCGAGGTTGCCCTCCGTTGCCAACCGGCTTATTATCACTCGCCCTTTGAGCGCAGAGCCAATAGTTCAAATTTCAGTGCATCTCTCTCTCTGCTTCACCCACTGCCTCTGTTTCTGTCTCCGTCCATGTCTCCACTCTTTCGCTATATCTATCTCTTGCCCTGTGTCATTTATCTATGTCAAGCTATCTCCATTTGCCTCTCTCTCTGTTTGTCCTACCACTCATACATATAATCATAACTTTATATCCACTCTGATCCTCAAAATTTTCACGTTTCAGCTTTCACTTCTTTTTCAAGATTTTTGCTTTTGAATGCAATGCTCTCACTCCTTTTCCTCAATTACATATTCCACATTAACGTGCTTAAACAATTAATTTTTGTTTACCTACACAAAGTACATTTATATGTACAAATTCAATCTAAAAGAGAAACAACTACACAAGAATGCTACGAATGCTAAATAATTACTGAAAAATAGTTACTATGGACGATTTAGTCAATTGAGTCTTTGAACTCAACCTTGACCTGGCGTTTGCTGGCGGATAACGTTTTCTAGCATCGGCGCTCCTTCTTTATCACTTCTTTTTTAAATTTACGATATCAGTGCTCTTAATGTATTCCTGAAGAAAGTAAAAGGGAGATCCACAGATAGCGAAGAAAGCGAAAGGGAGAAGAACAGGAAGAACAGAGAGAGAGGGAGAGCGGGAGAGCAGGAGAGGGCGAGGGTGAAAATGAGAGTAAAAGTGAATGATATGTGTGTATAATATGTAATTGCTGATAGAATTTGGACCATGAAAATTATTAATATATTGTTTAATGAAAAATTGCATATAGAATTGTAGACGGAGAGAAGGAGAGCAAAACGATTTAGATTAATGTATTATCGTATCATGAATACCAAAATGCACTGAACATATATATGGGTTCAAAACGATCAAGAAAATTATTGGTATGTAGATATTTTGCTCTCGTCCTTTAGGAGCCATCGTAACGGAGAAGCGCTGACAAGCGCTGAGTTCAAGAACTAGCCACCGCCGCTGGTTGCTTTGTCCAGTAGAGCATAAGCCAGAGGAAGTTGACGAGATGGCCTATCTTCAGTAGAACAAATGTTGAAACTCATTGATTTCGAGGCTTAGATCTCGGGATTGAAAATACAAGACGTACTGCGAATGAGTTTAAGAGGAAATGGTACATATGTATGTATGCACATACAGTCCCGCCCAGGATCTTGGTACAAAGGATGCGTCGGACGCATCGGACGCATACAAATGCATCCTCGTTAATAACTATTTTCCTAGCAAAGACTAAAATGTTTTAACTGGTACATTAGTTTGCTTACAGAGAACGGATGCTATTGATAAAAGAATCGATAATTTCTAATCATTTGATAAGAAGTTTTTAGTTTTTGCTTATAACAAATTTAATTTCTTATATTTTTCAATGAAATTTCTCCTGTACCATTAGTTTGTCTCTACCCACATCCCCAAATAATAAAATTGGAGATTGTATCATTGATAACGGAAATTGATAAATCAGACCTTATCACGCATGTTCATTAGCTGAGAACAATCGCCTAACGATTCTGAATCTAATTATGTAATCAGTTTCACAATAAAGTGCCGGTTAACAATATATTTTTGATTGTGTATACTTTTCATGACTTTATACACAATCAAAACTATATTGTTAACCGGCACTTTATTGTAAAACTGATTACGTAATTAGATTCAGAATCGTTAGGCGATTCTTCTCAGTTAACGAACATGCGTGATAAGGTCTGATTTATCGATTTCCGTTATCAATGATAAAATCTTTAATTTTATCATTTGGGGATGTGGGTAGAGACAAAATAATGGTACAGGAGAAATTTCATTGAAAAATATTAGAAATGAAATTTTTTATAAGCAAAAACTGATAACTTCTTATCAAATGATTAGAAATTATCGATTCAATTTTTTTATCATTAGCATCCGTTCTCTATACCAGTTAAAATATTTTAGTTAAAATATATGTACCAGTTAAAATATTTTAGTCTTTCCTAGGAAAATAATTATTAACGAGGATGCATTTCCGATGCGTCCGACGCATCCTTGGTACCAAGATCCTGGGCGGGACTGTACATATGTATGTGTGAATAACAGTTGCCCATTATCTGGTTCACCTGGAAACCTGCGCAAATGAGCATCTTTGCTTGGCTGTCGAGTATTTTCAGCTGGAACTTCGTTGTCTTTTGATCTCCGCCTTTCTCCTTTGGAATGACAGCGGGAGTCCTGTTATACCTTGCGTCCTTTTCTTTTTATAGCCGCAACACGCAACAGCAAGTTACAAGATACAAGTGTCTGTTTTTGACAGCTGTCATCTGTAGAAAGTTTTAAGAGTATCTATCGGCCAAGACGCTGACTTTCTTGATTGCAGAATCCAATTAGCGATCCTCGGAACAATTGGATCGTGTGCAATGACGAGTAGGATAGCGAGGAAAACGATTCCCATCTGGATCAGCACGAAGATTCCTGCAGTAGTCAAACCATTCTTTCTTCTTCCTGTGTTGTTTTCTACAGAGAATCATAAAAGAACCCGGCCAGAATGAAGAAGTCTTCAACATTCCAACCAACAATCGGAAGGCGTCTTGACTTTGGAATCGAGTTCGCCAGAATTCCTATTATTACAGTGACAGACATCATCATGGACAACCCAGATTTAACCTCAACAGTTTTGCTTCAGATCCTCTAGCTAATTTTGAAAAATAATCAAGAATAAATTTTAAAATATTATAAGGCTATTGAGATTCAGTAATGAGCTGAAAATAAAAGTTAACCGCATTGCCGATTCGATCAAGAAAAGACCGAAGATGATGAAAACTCCAAGCAGAAAAGAGGGAACGATGATCAGAGCCACCCAGAATACAGGCTCGCAGATCACTGTTCCGCGGTAGCGAATCTACATATTCATCACAAGGAACTACTAATTCCGATATTAAAAACTAATTGTTAGCGCGTGAATCATACATTCGAAAAATCCATTAATCATTTTCAATCAATGATCGACATACATTTATGCAAATTTATATGAATGAAGCTAGTAGATCTCATGGACGAACCGTCTGCACATCTGGTTGGATTGAGGAGGGAGGATCAGTGTGGC